>JAQQAC010009165.1:82443812-82531542 GCA_029783875.1 Phataginus tricuspis | reverse complement strand
CCAAGACATATAATGACAAAGATTAAGGATAACATGAAGCTATTGAAAGCAGCTAGAGAAAGGCATAAAATTATCTATATGAAAACACATTCAGCAGATTTCCTAGCAGAAACTTTACAGGCCAGAAGGGAGTGGTATGAAATATTTAATATTTTGAAACAGAAGGATCTTCAACCGAGAATCCTCTACCAAGCAAAGTTATCATTCAGAATAGAAGGAGAGATTAAAAGTTTCTCAGATAAACAAAAGTTAAAAGAATTTACCATCAATAAATCAGCCTTACAGGATATGTTAAAGGAACTTCTGTATATGGAAATGTTCTTAAGACTAAATATTTTCCATCAGTGAAAATAAACTCATGGTAAAGGTAGTAGACCAATTACTTACTAAGTAAGAATGAAGTTTAAAAAAGAACCCTAAAAGTAGTAAAACTGACTATACAAAAAATCAGTGAAAGTATACACACGCAAAAAGTGCAGATTATGATATCTAACCTATAAAATGTGGAAAAGGAAGAAGAATAAAAAATACTTTTAGACTGTGTTTGAAATAGAGTGACCATCAAGTTAACATAGACTACTAATATTTAGGAAACTATATATGAACCTTATGGTAACCACAAACCTAAAGACTATACTAGATACACAAAAAATTAAAAAAGAGAAATCCAATAACAACACTAAAGAAAACCATCAAATAGCAAGAGAGGAGGATAAGAGAGGAAGAAAGGAATAGACAGGAACTACAAAAGCAAGCAGAAAACAATGAATAAAATGACAATAAGCACATACTTATTAATAACTACCTTAAATGTAAATGGACTGAATGCATCAATTAGAAGACACAGAGTGGCAGAATGGATAAAGAAATAAGACCCATCTAAATGCTGCCTACAAGAGACTCATCTCAGACCTGAAGACATACATAGACTGAAAGTGAAGGGAGGGAAAAAGATATTTCATTCAAATAAGAGGGAGAAAAAAGCAGGAGTAGGTACTTTTATCAGACAAAACAGATTTCAAACAAAGAAGGTAGCAAGAGACAAAGAAAGACTTTACATAATGATGTGAAAGGGTCAGAGGATATAACAATTATAAATATCTATGCACCCAACATAGGAGCATCAAAAAATGTAGACCAACTAACAGAATTAAAGGGAGAAATAGACAGCAACACAATCATATGAGGGGACTTTAAAAACCACTGACATCAATGGACAGAACATCCAGACAGAAAATAAATAAGGAAACAGACGCACTGAGCAACACACTATATCAGATGGACTTAACAGATATATACAGAACATTCCACCCAAAAGCAGCAGGATACACATTTTTTTCTCGAGGGCACATGGAACATTCTCCAAAATAGATAACATATTAGAAGACTAAAAAAGCCTCAATAAATTTAAAAAGGCTGAAATTGAATCAAGCATCTTTTTTTAGATCACAATGGTATGAAACTAGAAATAAATTACATGAAAACAGAAAACCCCACAAACACTTGGAGGCTAAACAACATGCTTCTAAGAAATCAATGGATCAATGAATTAATCAAAGAGAAACTCAAGCAATACATGGAGAAAATGAAAACAGAAACACAACAATTCAAAATGTGTGTGATTCTGGAAAAGCAGTTCTAAGAGGGAGGTACATAACAATACAAGCCTACCTCAAGAAACAAGAGCAATCCCAAATAAGCAGCCTAAACTCACAACTAAAGAAACTAGAAAAAGAAGAGAAAATGAAATCCTATGTGTGAAGAAGGGACATAAAAAAAGAGCACAGCAGAAATAAAAAAGAGAAGAATAAAACAGAAAAAAAAATCAATGAAACCAAGAGCCAGTTCTTTGAGAAGATAAACAAAATAGACCAACACCCAGCCAAACTTATCAAGAAAAAAAGAGAGAGGCACTGAGGTTCTGGCTCATTTCATGCAAAGTGCCAGTTATTTGACAAGTCATGGAAATTAGAAGTGAGCTTTCAAATTATTAAATTATTCAAGTGTAGGAAATTATAAGTTCTCAAATTACCAACTGATGCAATATTTTTTTCTACTAAGGGGAACATTTGTGCATTAGAGGGCTATTACTCACTGTAGTCACACAGTGGAGCTTTAGCAGATGCTTGTCAAGACTTGTGTATATTCAGAAGAGCCACTTGAAAGTTCCAGCTTCCAGAGCTGAAGCAGTTCTAAACCTACATCTGAAGAGAATACAATGTCACAATAGGCAAGCCTTGTTTTCCCAACTGAAAACGTGATTATTATTAGACCTGGAAATTCTGATTATCTAACAATACCACAGCAGAAGCACCTTCAAGATTGTTGTTTGTTGGGTCTCATAAAATTCAGCTATCATCAGTTAAATTACTAACTGGAACTTTGAAAAATAGAAAGTGATGTCAAAGTTATTCAAAATTTTAAATGTTTTAAAACCCAGATTTTAAGTTCACATGGATATTATGCATTATGCATATTATGTATTTTACTCTTAGTCGTCTCATAGAAGTTCCAGAAGATTATGACATATTTTCCTTAACCCAAAACAAATAAGGCAAAGGCAAAATATGAGTCTGTTATTGTTTTGAATCTACCTGCAGATCAGATCTTGAGCTAACATAGTTAATATGAAGTGAGTTTTGATATACTCTTGCATATACTTCTTAGAATAATGAAGAAATTTTATTTAATAAATAATGCAAAATTGAGATCTCTTTTAAGCCATTTTGACATGAATGGTATGCCTTCATTCCAATAACACAATTTCCACAAATTGTGGTGAAGGACAGTATGACAAGGCATGGTTCTCCTTGGCTACTATGTGGAGTGTAGAAGTTCTCAGCGTATGGCTACTCAGTTTCTGCCCTTTACAAAAGCACTTTGCAAGCCAGTTGGTCACTTGGTGCTGCACACCAAGCCAGGGGACCTAGCTCCAGGTTGCCCCATCCTGGAAGAAGGGATACCCCTATGGACATGCAGGAGGGGCCCTGAGGGTGTGTATTAGCCTATTCATCAATGGATAATTGGCTTTGAATTCAAGCAGAAAGTGAGTTTAGGACTGTAGTTTTTGGAATAATAGAAAGGCACAAAGTCATCAGAGGATTTCATAACGCTCCCTGAAATGCTTCTCTTTCATTTGTTAAAAAGACAATTTCCTAATATATCTTATATACATCAAAGGACATATGGTTGCCTACTGGAAATGATCTGTCCTCAAATAAATTATAGTCCAGCTAAGATTCCAGCACATTTGTTCATAGTTTTGGTGTACCAATAGGTATAAATGCAGGGCTGGGGGCACGTGTCAGGAAGAGGACACTGAATGTTGTAGAAATACCTGGAGGTAGCACAGGAATAGGAAATGTTCAGGGAGACAAATGACAGCATTAAGGGAGAGGTCTTTTGTGATGTGCAGAGCAAGTAAGACCTGGATATGGGGGAAAGCAGAGGGCTGAGGTCCACCAGAGAAACACTGGTTGATGCTCCTGGTACATGACAATTGTTGAAGCAGGAACTGGTCCAGGTGGGAAGGAGTGGATAAATCTTAGATGTGCATTGTAGTAGATAACGCTTTCTTTTAAAATGCAGATATAGGCACTGGTTATACATACACTATGTCAAATATTTAATACTAGGTAAGTTAACAAATGAAACTCAAACACATGGTGGGAATTTAGGAAATGTTTTGTGACTTTTATGTGAAAGCAATGTGTCTCCACCCAGGCTGGTGTTGCATCCAAGAGACATTTGCAAATAATTGGAGACATTTTGTTTGTCACAGCTGGAGAAGGGTAGCTATAGGCATCCAGTGGGGAGAGGCTAACAATGATCTTGTTTCCTTAATTTAACAAAAACCCAGTTGGATGTATCCATGAATTCTCTGAAGACTTTATTCCTTTTAATGGACTGTTCTTTAGATCCTCGAGTTCACCAGTAACCTTTCTGAATTTGTAATCATTACAAAAAAAGCCCTTAACATTTAGATAAGATATTCAGTAACTGCTTAATATGTCTCACAGACATACTTATTTTTTGACTCTGATTCATCATTTCCTGATCAATGATTTTTACATAATTGAAGTACCAACATTCTTCTGAGTTAAATGTTAACTAATAATAAAGTTCTGGTCTTTGAAAACTGTGTGTGTCGGTGATCTTCCTGGTTCATGTAATACTCCTGGAAATTCCTAGTGACTGAACTCAAGTACACAGACAGTTCATGCTTCTAAACCTATGCCTAAACCCTGAAAATGTTATTGAGATTAATATAATTTAATTATTTAAGTCAGGCACACAGGTCTATAAAACTGAGGATAGGAAAAAAATTAGGCCATTTAAAAATAATGAATAAACTATTCTAAAAGTTTACAGTTACCATTTTTGTTGCTTTATGCAAGTATAGTTAATTTATAATATCAATATATTTGTTTCATACAACATAGTGATTCAACAATTATATACATTATTATATCCTCACCCAGTAGTTACTGTCAACATAGAAAGATGTTAGAGACCTATTGACTATGCTGTACTTTCATCCCTGTGACTAATTTATATTATGATTGAGATTTTGGATTAGGAATGCCTCTTGTCAGGAAAACAATTTTGAAAATCAAAGTTAAATGTTTATCCTCACCTAAAAGGAATATTAAGGCATAAGGTATATGGTCTCTAGATGCAGAAAAGACCTCTAATTCTATGAGCTTTAGATACCCTACCAAGCATTGTGTCCCTAAATTTTGGTGGAAGTTTGTTTTAACCCAAAATAAAGTTGATTATCTATGAAAAGGCTACAGTATATGTGGTAAACTATGAAGAATTGGTTGAAAAACCATTTAAATTACATCATCTTAGTATATGGCCCTAAAATAACAGAAATAGTGAGGGAGGCAGTCATTTACAAAGGGAAAGCTAAAAGAAAATCAGTATGGACAGCTAGCTCTCAGCTGGATGTTGATGTGCCAAATATGATAATTCTAGTTACTATAGTGAAATCAATGGTTAGAAAATAATCGCTCTAAGGGAAATTCCGGAGGCTGCCATAATGCTGGCAGTGGGAGACATCAAGGGTCAGAGACTACCAGACATTAGGAGCTAAGAATTTTGAAGGAACAAATTTTAGATGTAGGCATTAGATGATATTGTTGTTATTACACATTCATTAATATTAGCTTATTGAACCTTATTTATGATAGAAGGAAACCTAACATTGAATATAGATGTAGTAAATGATGGATCTTTAAAATTAACATTTGAGTCAACTCTGTCATCCTGTGCTTCTGTACATCTAATTATTTATATTTGACCAAGAAATATGTTATATAATTCTATTAATAAATTATCTTTCATAAATGTCTTCTATGTTTAAGTCAAACATGTTGAAGTAGCTATATTGTGCACTGACAATATAATCTGGCTTCTACACATCCTTTATACCAGGAAAGCTAAAGCTTATGATGGAATTCTCAGAAAAACTTCTATCTGTTTAGAAGAAACTAACACAAAGCCACATGCATGTGAGTTTTCATTCATGCAACAGAGCACACAGAGGACAGAGATCATCAATCCACCCAAAAGACCATTCCTTCCTTGTCAACTGGTCGGCTGCAAATACCCTTCAGTATTGGATATTTCACATGTTAATTATTTTATAACCAGAGACTTCAGTTATCCTTACCTAGAAGGCATATGTGGATGGTTCATATTAATTAAAATAATTTAAATATCAAAAATGACCAGAGTTTGTAATAAACATGCTGAAAGAAAGAAAGCCTACATCTTGATTTGACAGATTTTATTTGAAAAAATGTTCAGTACATTTCATTTGAAAGGAGTCTTGATTAAGGATAACCATGTAATACATGGTTCTGATTAAACTCCTTTCATGAATAAGGTAAAGAAAAGAAGAGTAGAAATTACATATGGTCTGGTGGCCAGAGAAAACAGGAACTACCACTGGTTAGACATCACCTTGGTGGGTCATGGGTGCATCCTGGCTTTGGGTGTACCTCTAATTTACCGGAAGCAGGATGGGTTCTCGCCAAGAATCAACTAAGATCTTTGTTTTACTCTCCCTCAAACTGACTGTCAACTAGAAAGCATATACTCAAAATTTCTAAAACATGTCCTTTAAGAAATCTTAAAAATAAACCAGAGAAAAAAGACATGGTACTTTCAAAGGAACCACAGGAAGACTACAACTGACTTCACTACAGGAGCATGCAAAGCCAGAAGACGATAGGATGGCATTTTCAAAGGGTGGGGAGCATGTATCCTCCAGGTTTGAATTCCAAACCCATCAAAATATCATTCAAAAAGTGAGGAAAAAGGAAAAGACATTTTCAGGAAAATAAACTTGACAAGGATTTGTTTCTAGCAGACTATATTAAAGAACAATATATTTTTAGGAGAAGGACTGTAATGCTGGATACAAGGTTGAAGAGACAAGTTTGAAAGAAGAGCATTAGAAATAGCATATACATTAATAAATGGGAATGATATTGTTTGTTAAAAACTATGTCAGCAATGACTTGTGGGGGTTCAATAAGGAGAATTAAGCTAGATAACAAATATTGAATATGTCAGGAGGAAAGACAAATGAAATTGAAGTGGTCAAAATCATTGCCTGATATGGGAAGTAGTAAAAGTACTAAGCTTTGATAAATTGAGAATATTACAGTTTCTGTCAAGCATAGTAAAAGATTCTTGTAATCATACAAATTTTGTAATTCTACCAAGCTGATTGTAGAGTAAATAGGATAATGAGAAATAATCAAACCAAGAGATGTCAAAGAGAGAACAGAGAAAAGGAGGACAGAGAGGCAGGACTGAGAGAAAGACAGGTGAATTCATATCCCAATAAGAAGTTAAATATAAATATACAAGATGCTCTAACTAAAGACAAGCTTATCAGATTAGAGGTTCACATGTAGAATGTAAAGAGTAAAAATTCAAAATTATTGGACAGGACAGATCTAGTTTTTAAGACATGATTGCATTGATAAAAGTCTACTCATAGCTCTATAACAAAGGATATGTACACACATATTTCTAAAATTTGTGCTAAAAGCATTTGAGAACTGTTACTGCACACTTTCCCTAAAAATGTAGAGCATCAGCAACTACCTGTTACATTTTAGACCTAAATCTGCAGCAGTTTATCATATCAACTTTCATTTTCCATTTGAATTCAAGATTTTCAGGTGGTATTACCTTCCCCTCCCATTTCTTATCTGGCTCATCTGGCACCCTCTCGATCACTGAATGACACCATTCACCTAGGTCTGAAACATTATGCACTTGAGTGCAATAAAGAAAATGTTACCTTTTCCTCCAGCCTCCTCACTCCTTCAAAACCACTTTTAATGAGCCCCCAGCTTATCGATCTTGCTTGGACCTATTTTAATTAACAAGGTGTCACCATAGCTTTGTGTCTATTGGAAAAGGAATGGAACCTGTTTTAGCTCCTCAATCTGTTAATTCCCTAGGCAACAGTTCCACACTTTTGTTGTAATATTTGAATTCTACTTGTCATAAAGTAAGTATGGATAATGGAAAGGCCTTTGTCAAGTTAAAAGCTAATCCCCAAATAGTTGGTTTGAGGAGCTGTGTTTCCTTTAATGAGGCTTTAAAGCTATAGCAACTTGAAATATAAACATGTCTTTCTTGATTTTATAGTGACATTGAAAATAAGATGTATGTATGTACTTATAAATACATGTACATGTATGCGTACAAATCTTTTGACATAATTTTGAAAATGTCAAGATGAGAAAAAGATGGGTCCTATAATCAAAGAACTGTGTTGGTGTACTAAAGAATTCCTCAACACAAAAGAAATTTCGTGGAAAGCAATACTTCTATGAGCTCATTCACTTTGTTACTTCTAAGAATGAGTAGCTTGATTCCCAGTGGAGACTTTTCTCTGCTTCCCATTCGCATGCATATACTAATCTGTCTGATATTCCCGGTTGGTTGTGTAGCAAAATGCAAATGAACTGAACAAGCTCAACATCGAATTAATATTCTCCTCAATTCACCAGCGCAATTCCATGCCCAAGTAGACCCATAGGCATATCAGCATTGCTACATTCCCCTTACATTGCAGGAATTTATCACCTTCCACACTCATGACCGATGACTGGTTGTTTCTGGGAACATGGTTATCTTGTGCATCTGCCACCCTTATCAAATTATGTTTGCACCTGATAGGACTGATACTGATGTGTGCAACATGTACATTTTAGATTAGTGGAGTAGTTGAATAAGATTACATATTATGAGATTTTCAGGCAATTAATAAGAGAACATTTTCACTGTATTAGCCCCATTCTTTGAGAATGAGCATTCAAGATCGAGGTCAAACCTCTGTCTTTCTTTCTCTGTTTCCCCTTCATCCCACAAGAACACACACACCCACAAAGAAAGAAAGAGAGAGAAGGAATATCATAAGGAAATTCAATGAAGCAAATCTGGTGTTGTGGCAAACTCCATAAAAGAGGAAATAATACAAAACAATAAAGGAATCTAGGGAAAAGAAAGAAAGGTAGCTGCAGAAGGATGTAAAATGCTATCATTTCTTTCTTCTACCCTTTTTCCTTATCATCTCTATTATAATTATAATATATATGGAAATATCCACTATACTGATTCATTAGATTTAATGAGCTGGATAACTTTTTAATTTTAGAGAAACAATTATGCTATAAATACACCTTTTGAATAGCCATAGTTCATAGTGATGAATACAAAATGAATTTCTTTCATTGGTATTAGCACTGAAAACAGTGTACAATTGCAAGTCCATTTAAAAAATCATCATTGTAGCATTGTCGACTAATGTAATTTTATATAACCTGTAATTCTGGAGTGACTGAAAGAAGTATTTTAAAAAGTAGATATACAACAAATCCCTAGAGAAGTTAAGTCTTCCTTTCTCCTTCTTGCCTTTCTTTCTCCTTAAACTTTGCGGGTTAAAACATGGCTGCCTTTTCTGACTTAAATTAGCAAGGTGTCAGATGCTTGATGAATTGTTTAAGTTTGAATATGGCTGTAATGTAAGTAGTAGGAAACATAGAAACCCTTGGGAGAACTGAATGTCTTCTTGAAATACAAAGTAAGTAATGCTGTAACCATGTTACGAAAAGGATATAGAAAGAAAAGATATGAAATCTTTGACTCTAATAGAAATAATTACTTAAAAAACCATTCATAGTGGAAACTGCTAAAAAATGAATACTTTATGTACAATGAACTGTTCTCCAGATCATGTGTGTAGTCAATGAAAGCCTGCTAAACTGTTCCCAGATTGAAATATAGCCACCTCTGGAGTAGAACTGAGACAGGGTTTGATGTTAGTATATCAAATGAGTCTTGCAAGGTGAAGGATAAATCTCTCTGGCTTTTGAAATTACTGTAATAGCTTAGATGCTCTAAAATCATTACTGCAGAGAACACTGGGGCAACCAATTGTATTCCCACATGCATTCTTCTTTTTAGGAAAAAAAATAAAATTATTCATTGCTTCAAAATTGGTTCACTTGTAGTTCCCATTCAATTTCTCCCATAAAATTTGAATGAAGCAATATACTAAGGGGTGCTTTGTAAATGCCAAGGCACAATGCCAACATCTGACTACAGTTATTATAATTATTTCTCAGACTCTGGAATGTGAGTGATTTCTACTGCCAAGGAAAATTATTGTCACAGTATACAAATGTAAGAGAATATTAAATACTTAAACTGTTATTCATGATCTTGATATACTTTATTTCTTTTGGTGGCAAATAAATATTAATTTTCTTTTCCAGATAAGTGTGCATATATAGTTTTAGAAACCTCATGTGGAAAATTGTGCATCTATATAAAGTATACATAGAACAATGTACTGTGGAAACTGAAATTTCTACTAAGATTCACATGGGAAACCTATTTCCTTTGAGATTAGTTGAGTCTTTTATATTTTAAGAAATTCAGAGTATTCAGGTATCTAGTTTTCCATAATTAATGTGACTATTTCAGTATATTATCTTGATCTATTAATCAAGATAGGAATCAAGATTCCTCCTTCAATATTGTTATATCCCAGGCCCTTGGCCTCATTCAGGTATTTGCGGTTTTCTACATTCATCATCTTGGGGAAAGGATGACATAGAAGAATACAGAGCCAATTCTTATTGTCCTTTGATTTAAAATCCTGATGTTGAGGGAGGCAGGAGTTAGAGACAAGTTTCTGGATTTGGTTAACATATTTAGGGAATATGTGATGAAGGTTTCCTGTTCCTGAGTAAGGAAAATGATTCCCTAGTTGGTAGGACTGAGATTGGGTGGGCAGTAGTGAATATGAAAAGACAATATAGGAATTCTGGAAAGGGACCCTGAGCTCAGCGCCTCATTCTCCCAAAGAGGAGTCAAGCCCAGGTTTGATGAGAGGGGTGCAGTCAAATGCCTTTACATGTTTGGGGGATCCATGAACACAATGTACCATCTCTCCGGGGTTGAGGCTTAACAGTCTAGAAAGACTCTAATGAAAAATGGATTATGCTGTATCTAAGCAGCATGGTCTTAAACCCTCAGGCTTGAGAAGTGAGAAGGGCTTAGAAGTAGCTGAGAGACATGAAGAGATCTTGGGACCCAAGAGGATCTCATTTTGTAAATCCAGGATCCCAGCCTTGATATATACATGCACACACATGTATCTGTACAGCATTGTATGTATGTGTACCTATACATATACACATATCACTGGAAGTAAGTGAAGATGGGCTCCACCCAGCCCTTCACTAGATCAGTCATGCACTTGCTCCACAGTGCTGCCCAAACCTTTGCCTCACGTAAGCGCTCTGGAATTTGGTATAGCCCCAGAGAAAGAGTGGGGTTGAGGATTAGAGTCTGACCTAGTTTAAATATCTACCATCCAACCAGATAGTGTCTACAAATAGAAATAATCCTATTGTATGCAGCTACTTGAGTTGGTGTTCTAAAGCTGCATGCTTGTGAGTATGCATCAAGATAATGGAGACAGGAATCCATCTCAGCAGCCTCTCCTCATCCAGGATGCAGTAGCAATACGAACAGAGGTCCTGGTAACATGAAGAAAGCTCTAGAAGCTACTCCTCCAAGTGGCAAAGCTCTCCTAACCAGTGCTCCCGGGTGTCAACCTCATGGTGACTTAATATTGCTTTGATGGCTTTCAACAATCATTGAGACTCTTACTTCCTTTCTGCCTCATGGTCCTATGTACTTCCTTGCCTATGGGTGTCATTTTGCTGTGTCTCTACTTTATTTTCTGAATCTTTCTTTGATATTTAACCTCTTTTTAGAAATTGGTTGGGCCAGGTGCCATGCAGTGTAGATTTCCTCTTCTGTGAGAGTATTACTCTCAGGCCATCTCTGAGCTAAGTCCCTTTTTTGATTAATTATGCACTGGCCAAGGCCCTTAGCTCATGTACTACCAAGACAGGTCCATTCTACTTAGGTAAACCTCAGACTGTGCCAGAAACAGGACAGAGGATTTGCAGACAGGGAATGCTTAGCTCCCAGACAGCCGTTATGGTCTACAGACACATTCTAACTCTTGTCTGCCAGTTGGCAAGATTAAACAGCTAGAGAGAAGCTTCCCTAAAAATAATCCAGAAACAGGGACACACCCTCACCCTTACTACCTCCACCCACAAGGGTTAACCGTCCCAAATTACCAGTGTTGTATCAGGTGTTGTATCCAGGGGTGAAGCAGAATAGTCACTGTGAGGGCTGCCTGCCTTGAGCCAGACTCCACAGTTTCTATGTTATTTAGCTCATTCATCCATTTATTCAACTCTTATAGGTCTTAGGGTATGTCAACGGCCCGAGATAAACATCTTGACCCAGTTACTGACCATCTCATTCTAGCATAAGAAGATAGAAAATACACAGTAAGTACAATAAATAAGAAAATATACAGTGAGTCAGAATGCAATGTGTGGTAAGGGAAAAGGCAAAGGGCATAGGAATTGCAACTTATAAATAGGATGATCTGTGTCCAGCCTCATTGAGAAGATGGCATTTCAATTCCTTTCTAATTCTGTTTTGGCCCAGTCTAGGGACTTCTGCAATGATTACCCTATTCAAGTTTAGGGAGGAGAAGATGATAAACAGGAATTTCTATCCCTGATTTTTAAAGTACTCATTCTTTGTTTCAGAGCATATATCATAAATTGAAAGAAAAAGCCCTGGTAGTAAATATAGCCTACTCTGCAACTTTCCATCCCTGGTAGATTAAGGGTCAGCTCGACCTGGCATTTGCTTCATTTCTCAGGGCATGAAGGCATAACTAGGGCTCTAAAATATCACTGGGAATGTTGGGAGAAATAGAAAATGTGTTGGACATCATTCCCTTCATGGGGAGTCAGTGCATTTTAGTGTGGTCTACTCTGATAACTTGCAGAAGTCAGCTGGTAATCTCATCAGATCTCACCTGCTGAGACCAGAGTGTTCAGGTGGCGACGAAGGATGTCCTATCACCTTTAAAAGAGGTGGATCCTGGTAGCTGAAGCATTGCTGTGTGAGGTTTTCTGTTTGTATCCGATCGGTACCCCAGGGGAGTGTCTTAGTTTCCCACCACTCCCCCTGCTGTAACACATGATCACAATCTCGGTGACTTCAACAGCATGGGGTTAGGGGCCTGCTGTTCTGGAGAACAGTAGTTCAGGATTGATTGGCAGGGCCTCATTATTCCTGGAGGCTTTTGTGAAATAAAGAAACGCGGACCGCCATACTAGGGACCAACAAAGATTTCCAAGGACTAAATATTGAGGTTTCCATTAACTCTGGGGAGTCTCAAAATGTCCCCCCATGAAACCTGAATACCAAATAAATGTTCATTGAGTTAAAGGCTAGACAACTGGCATCCATACTGCCATTAAAGGAGGAGCAAAATTCCTTTAATTTACTTTGGCGGTACCCACCAGGATGTGTATTGTCCCTCCCGTCTCCCCGGCCACCACCTCTTCTCTTTGCTTGGCGTTATCTTCTGTAAATGAAACGTACTCCTTTGAAGTTCTATCTTTCTGATCTGTTTGCTTGAGGATGTAAGACATTTGTATGACTTGAGCCTGTGGAAACATTTCCTCCTATCTATCCGTGGGGATCAATGTCTCTGGGCTCATAAATCCTTACTATTGGCTCAAATAAAACTGACTTTATTTCAAGGCGTTTTTAATGAATTTTTGGCTGACACTCTCCATATCGTCTGGAGGAAAATCTGTTTCCTAGCTTTTCCCAGTTTCTCGAGGCCAGCAATGGTATCATTCCAGCTTCTGCTTAGCCATCACATTTTCTCTCCCTCTGCTTCCGTCCTGACATTATGTCCCCTGATTGACATTTCCGCTTCCCTCTTGTGATCTGTGATTATACTGTGATTACATTGAGCCCATCTGGATAACTCTGGATAACCTTAAGATCTTTAATTTAGGTAGATTAGCAAAGTGCTTTTTGGCGTGTAAAGTTCACAGGTTGTAGGGACACTTTAAGGGGGCTGTTATTCAATCTCCCACAGGAAGACAGGCAGAGACCAAGAGATCCTTTGCTAAGTACTTCTCTAATTCATCATTCAGTTTTCATTCTAAATAACTGTTGAACAGTATTTTTGAAATATGAATTTAAATGAGGTATCTAAAGTAATCAAATTCATAGAAGTGGAAAGTAAAAATGGTGGTTCCTGGGGGCTCTGGGAAAGGTGAAAGGGTAAGGTGCTCTTCAGCAGATACAGAATTTCGGTCATGCAAGAAGACAAAGTCCTAGAGACAGGATGTATAATGTTGTGTTTATGATTAATGATACTTCACTGGGCACTTAAAAATGGGTTAAAAGAGCACATTTCATATTGCGTGTATTGCATCACAATGGTATAAGAAAAAGCACCAAATTAATGGCTTATTCAGGAAGTACACATGTCTTAGTCTGGAGCAGGAGTAACGAACTCCCTGAATATCAACTCCATGACCTCCTTATTTGGTCTTGAAAGATGAGTTCCCTGGCCTCTCAATCCCATTGTCTACGGTTCTGCTGACAGAGGATCGCATGTCAAGAAGCATATGATGTAACTTTCTGGTTCTATAGGAATCTCAGGCCTCATTCCTTTGACTTCTTGGCTCTCAGATCCCAGCTTTGTCTGAATACTTGACACTCAGGCTACTTTGTTTTGAATCAGACAATGGTTCCATCCAGTAAGGCAGGTTTGCATTTTCTTTGGGGATACTGAGGGCCTTGTGAATATTTCATCTTATCCAAGTTGACGGTGTTCATTTTGTTTTTACTTTTTAATATCTACCAAGATCAGCCCACTCAGCAGCTAACTCAGCAACCCCTATATTCAACCATCAAAACCATTGTCAGTAATGGTGATGAGATTATTCTCTGATGACTTAGAAAAGATAAACAAGAAAGCTGCTCTTTAAAATTCTCCTGGAGCCTTTCTAGGTAGGATTGACATAGTTTGCCTAAAATAGTCCTGTTTTATAGCTGTTTACCTAAAATAACTACAAGTAGTTCCCTTTTCACCCTCTAAAAGACCCTGATTGATAAATAAGTTACTTGGTTTTATGTTTTTGCCTAACAAACAACCATTATGAGACCCAAAGTATACAACTATTACCAGACAAATAAAATCAACTTTTAAATTATCAACAGGCTTGTTGGTTGATCATGAGTTTTAAGGCTTCCTACACAAACACCACACAGTATAAACCAAAAATATGCTGAATTAATTATTCTGGTGGTGGTTGGAGTAACCGGAGTTGTTTGTGCAAAAGTCAAATAGAGGCAACAGATTGCAACAGAGGCAAACAGAGGCAACAATCAGCTTCAATATTAGCTGAGAGAAAATTACCTTCAGTTAATTCTGGACCTTGAAGTCAGTCACCTTACTTATTAGTTTACTCATACTATTTGGAAATAAGGAAGAACTTATGATCAGAGCATGGAAAATAATGCAGAGAAACTTCCATTTGATAGTACTTTCACTCTACTTTGAAATTCTTTGTCTTTGTATTATGCTCAAGAGTAGTGTGATTCTTTAACTGAGGGACTTGATGCAAGGGATAAGTTTGATCAGACACCCCCTCTGAGATGAGTTTGCTTACAACTAGGCAGAGGTTCTAGCCTCATCTATACAGGCTATCAGACACTTGCTGTGTGTGGTTATCTCACACTGCACTTCTGCTCAGTCCACTGTATCCTGTATCCACAGCTGCAGGAACCAACTCCCCAAGGGTAACCCACCCCCATCTTTCTCAGCTGCACCATGTGCCAATGGCTGTCTGTCCTGGACTTTCTCTGATGCATACCGTGGGCTCTCCACAGTATTCAGCTTGGCAGTGACCCCTGTAAGTATGTAGAGGTGTGAGGGAGTTAATACCCCATAAGCCAACCTTTGGCCAACAGGTGACTAGAGTGGGTCTTGGATAAACAGTCACCTTTCCGTCCCTTCACTAGAGAATTGTGTGAATGCATTTTACGTCTTCTCAGAGCGTCCCCACAGGATCAAGCTCCAGGTGTCTTCAGTGGTCAGCTTGAAAGAGAAACCATTGGATTAGCTTTTCCATTTTCTGTGTCTTAGCCTTCCCAGTTTCCTATTTCAATTCCTTGGTATCAATCCCCCAAATAAATGACTCATGTGAACTTTTGTGCCGGGCTCTGCTTTATGGGGGAAATCCAGGTTATGACTCGCACTATCTGTGTTTCTTTCCTGTTATCTTCTTTTGTGTCTTATTAATTCTTTTCATATTTTCTTACCTTTTTCAATTTCTTTAAAATCTTTCCTTTCATTTTCATTTTGACATTTTACCTTTCAGGAGATAAAAATGATTTGCAGTGTAAGGGCAATATGAGGGATCCTTGTGATGATGGAGTGTTCTGTATCTTGACTGGTGATAGAGACACAAATCTATACGTGTGATAAAATTGAACTAAATGCACACACACACACACACACAAGTACAAGTAAAATTTGAATAAGATGTGTGGATTACATCAATGTCAATACAGTGGTTGCCATATTATAGTTTTGCAAGATGTTACCATTGGAGAAAACTGCTAAAGGGTACATGAGACCTCTCTGTATCACTACAATTGCACGTGAATCTACGATGATCTCAAAGTAAAGAAGTTTAATTTAAGGAAAAACAACTTTCCTTTTCTTTAACACTAACCTCTCACTTTACACGCATATGAATTTCATTATTTTAGCAGGGTAGAAACCAGGTTAAATACTTATATACACATTGTAAGAGCATCTCAAATTATGAACTCATATTCAAATACTTATTTGGCTTTTAAATGAAAGCCATTTATTAGCCTTCTGTGCTTTGAACAATCTGGAATCTAGTAGAAATAGTTATGTGTTCTATAATAGGATTAAATTCCATTGAAAGAGCATTCTCCTTTAGTGCTTTTAATATTTTTTAAGAAAGCAAGCACTCCTAGGCTATTTGATCTGTGTTAACAAAATAATACCTGTTGTAAAGGAAGCTGTATAAAATATATTTAGCTTATAGCTTTTTCTTTTCTTTTTTCTTTTTATAAGAACATCTGTGCTAGTTCAAGCCAATTAGAATGGTTTTCAAATGGAAGATTTCATCGACCATTTACATTAGGAAAAAATTGGTGTTATCTGGATAAACAACGACCAACCTGAATATTGCATCATATAAAAATTATGTTTATTCCCCTTAAAAAACGAGTTAAGCATATGACTAAAACAAAAATTCTACACTATAATTTCAGGAACTTTCTTTCTTCAGCAACCCAGGACAACTTCAGGAAGTGAAGGAAATGAAAAAATAAACTGGCCCAGTGCTTTGGTTTGTTCTGCCGGCTTAAAAGCAGGCTTGTTATATTTTTCTGTAAATGCCTACCACCTTCACCCATCACATGCCTGAGCTTCCAAGTTTGCATTTGTCTGCATTATTTTCAAATGTCCTCTTTCTCTGTTTTAGTTACCCTTGGCCTCTACCTTGACCTTGGGCTGCCTGTCTCAATAAATTCATAGCACAAGCATTTACCTGCAGCAAATGCGAGTGGTTCCCCCAGAAATATAGCATCCAATAAAAGCCAAAGCAAAAGGAAATAGAAAGGTGAGGTCGAGTATAATTTTCTCAACCCAGCCACCATCACTTTTTCCTTTGGCCTTAGATTCTGTGTCGACCTCTGTCTATTTTTATGGCTAGATTAATTCCGCTATTTCAATGAGTCTGAATTTTCAGAATCATATGGTTGGGATGACCTTAAGAAGTGCCAACCTCGAAACAGATTATGTGAAAAAATAATAGAAGGGTGAAAAAAAAAGAGAATTGCAGATAAGAGAAATACCCTAGAGTTGATCTTACTCAACCTTCTAGATTTTTAAAGAAGGTGGGAAAAGAATAGCTCAGTGATGCTGTTAGGCTTTATCCTGCCAACGATGGCTATCAAATGCTCTAAGCCTTGCAGCAGCATTTCAAGAAGAAATGCTAAGAGCACGTGCTTCTGAGCTGTGCCTGGCCTTAATGCCTGGGTTATCTGAAACAAAGACCTGACTTATGGTCTGTAGGACAAACATTGTACATCTGCTTTACATCTGAATAGTTTCACAAGATTACCTTGTGCCTAGGTAATAATAAAATAAGTTCTTTATGTACTAATCTGTAGGATGTAGCTATTGACATCACTACTTAAAACCTTTGTTGGAAAGTGTGTGCATGCAACCTTGTAAGAAAGCTCTCTCTGAAGCACTTACCTTCTTCAGAAGGACTACATTTCCTGAGGAGCTGTCCTAAACCTGGGCTCAAATAAAACTCTAATAACTCTTTTCTGGAGTTTTGCTCTAGGATTTCCTTTTCATTGACAAACTGTGCTTCAGACACAGGCCCCGTGTATCCCAAGTCAGTGGAACTATGAGGAATCTGAGGCTCACTGCTGAGAAATTCAGATTAAAATCAGAATTTATGCTGAAATTCTGACTATCCAGCTACTGGCAGTGGAGTGCAGGGGTTGGCCCTGTTGTCAGGCTCCTGCTTTGTGCATCACTATAGTTGATGACTGGGGACTTGCGCTCACGCTGCCTAATTGTTTTCTTGTTTTCCTGCATAAGGTCCTTTTGGACTCTAGTCCTCTTTTTTTCACCAGCTGCTACAGCCTGTAAAAGGTCCCATGATTCTCATCCCTTTAGATGAACCATCCCACTTGTCCTTAGATTCTCAGATATTGACAATGTGACCAACTGTTCTGGGAGTTTGTTCTTCCCTGAGGTCGTTCCCGCCTCTGGGATCTGTATGGGGTCAGGACCAGCCCCTCCTGGATGTGGGTGTGACTCCCCACTACCGGCCAAGGGGATTCCACAAATGATGTACAGTCTAAGGAAATTTATCTTTGGGTTTAGATATCTGCCTGAAGGTTGTTTTTGACAGTTGTCTAACTTAATAGGGTACCCTTCTGCCCATATCACGTTCAAATTCAACCTGGTGTGTTAAAGTGGCACTTTCAAAATGGAGAAAGAGAATAAAAGGTACTGTGAGCACGGGGCTGTTGTAATCTCCCAATCTGACTACTTCCTTCCCCTGCTCCTCTGCTTCCAAGGTTGCTTCCGTCATGTTCAGCTCCCTGAACTACTTTCCTTAAACACAATAATGGTAACAATGAGTACTATTTTGTGGTTGCTGATGTTTGCCTTTTAGAAATATCACACCATATTTAGTATTGTTCAAGATACATCAGAGGTACTTAAGAAATAACTAAGTACCTTTCTGAGTTCTGTATTCTGAAACAAAAATGAAAAAATATAATAGTGCCTTATTATCTCTCAAGCATCATCCAAATATAAAATATAAACCATCCTTCTACTAAAGAGAGTGGACATGATGCAAACCAAGGAATGTTACAAATTTAAAATGCAATTATGTTGGATATAGAAATTTTAACATATACTGTGCAGGATGGTTAATGGATATTTTCGATGTTCCTTTCATGCTACATTTTTTGTCTACAATTCTTTCTAGCTAATCAAAAGGCAAAGGGAAAACAGTGGTACATAGTGGAAAATGAAATAAATTGTAATTTCATGTTTAAAATACTTGCCAATGGCAGATAATTGACATTGTCGGAATATACTTACATAGGGAAAAACATTGATTGTATATAAACTATATTGATTTTCAACTTTTCAAAAGCCTGCCTAATTAAAATACTACTCAGCAATCAGAATGTACTGCCACTACACACAGCAAGATAGGTAAACATTGTCAACTTAATGTTGAGCAAAAGAAGCTGAACACAAACATGAATACACCACATAATTCTATGTATGAGGAAGACAAAAAGACACAGGGATGAGGGTCTTGGAAGCTAGAATACTGGTTGCCATGTGGGTGGGTGCCATGCCTAGAAGGTGAGGTGTGCATTTGGAATTGTGATAATGTCTGTGTCTTGATCCTGGGTGCTGATTTCATGGGCGTGTTTATTCTGTGAAAAATCATTGAGCTATACTCATGTGATAAACACACAGATGTCCCAAGGCATCCAGGTAGTTTTACTTACGATTTTCAAGTAGAAGCCTGGTTAATGGGAAATGTATATTTGGTAAGGGCATGTTATAAACGTTGGCTATATGTGATTTATCATTTTAAGCCCTATGAGAACGAAAACAGACTGGTTTCATCCTTATTAGAAGTAAGCAGATTATGTGAATTCATGAATCGTTATCTGAACTGAGTGAATTGTGTTAAATGAATACAAACAACTCTATGATAATCATAAATGAATTCCAATTTTGAGTGGGATGGTAAGATGTGGACTGAGAAATAAGCAGTCATTTCTAGCTGTTAGCCAGAACCACATTCTGTGCTTCTTAAATGCTGCTAAACACGCTTTGTCATATATTTTTGTATGACTTAATTGAAAGATAATAGCCATAATGCTAAAATTAAAAGCTGTAAATACAATAGCTGCTTTGTGAAAAAACAACAACTTTGACAATTAGGTACCTTCCTAGGGCTGTAATTTCATTCGACTAATACCATAAAAATTCTTGATGGAATGCCTCAGGCAGCTGTTTGGGTTATGGGAAAAGAAAAAGAATGTTTCCTTTTTTCTTTCATCTCTACCTGTCAAAAGCAAGAAAAACAACAAAAAAGAAAGGAAGCAAAATTAAAAAAAAAGGAAGGGAAAATGACTTTTTTTATTTTTATGATTTTATAAACAGAAACAAAATCAGTATAGCAGCCAACATTTTCATTCTTTGAAATGCCTTCACTTTCACCCTTACAAAACATAGCTTAGTGCTCATGAGAACGAAAGATTCAAAGTACTAATCAATGCAAACATTTTTTTTTTCAGGCAGTTACTCTATTATAGAAGAATATTGCCTAATGACAGAAAGTTTATACATTGTAAGTTTAAGGACAAACATTGTACACTTTTTGTCTTTAAGTGAACCATAACCCTAATGCCCAATTCTAAAACAGTTCTAGTAGTCTATGGCTGCTTCAGGAACAGCTTTAGTTTTACCAGACCAGAAAACCCCCGAGAATTTTACAGCCAAACCAGGTCCCAGAACCTTGGTGCTTGCTGTTCACAGCCCATCCTTTCTCCTCGATAGGCCTCTCTCTCTCCTCGATAACACTTTCCACTATCTTGAGGGAAAGAGAACCTATAATGCCAGCTGATACATGGCCATTCAGGGCCTCTAAGCAATCTTCTATCTGATGGAGGGTTAATTCTGTAACTTCTGGTGTCCCACAGCAACATGGGACAATACTAAATGGGCTGATACCCCTTGTCAGGTGGCAGATAGACTATATTGGACCTCTGCTCATATCAGAAGGATATCGTTATGCCATGACTTGTGTGGACACGGCTACTGGACTATTGGTTGCTTTTCCTGCACGTTGTGCAGATCAGCCAACCACCAAGAGGGGCCTACAACATCTCTTTGCAGCCTATGGCCAGCCCCAGGTGATTGAGAGCAATCAAGGCACCCACTTTACTGGACATGCGCTGGACCACAAGAATGGGTGTAGCAATTAGGAATAAATTGGAAGTTTCATGTACCCTTTAACCCTACCGGGGCAGACATGATAGAGAGGTACAACAGTTTGTTGAAATCTGGCCTGAAGTCAGACACAAATAACCTACAGGGCTGCTCAGTTCGCTTGTGGACAGTGTTACTGCATTTGAATGAGAAGCCCCCAAAAAGAGCCTTGAGCCCTGTGGATACGCTAACACACACTGCTGCCTCTCCCATACAACTGTATGTGCAAACCAAAGAGGAGTTATTAAAGCCAGGATATGGCCAGCAAAGCAACATCCTGCTGCCAGCCCCAACTGCATTAAACCCTGGAGACTCTGTTGAATGGATGTGGCTCTGGACATTTTGGACCAGTGATGGCTGTCCCTTCTGGCACCTTGAGGAAAAGGCCTGGAAGCTGGCCTCCTGTGTATTCCTTGAGTAACAACAGAGTGGCGCCTCCAAATCACAGTAGTGTACCCCAAACGTCCAAGAGGTAAGAGCATCTTACGGGGAAGCTTTGTTTTATCTTTATGGCCACTGTATGTACCTCCTGTAGCCCTATATATTGACCCACCCGTAACTCCCACAGGAATGGGGGTAAAAGTCTGGTATACTGGACCAGGGCGAGATCCCATTCCTGCCACTCTTCTATCACAGGGCTACTCTCTTGCATGGATCCTACCTGATGGACAAGATTTGCCTATGTTGGTGTCATAAAACGTGTATCTTATCACCATTAAGGTCATTTTCTCCTACAGTCCTTGTGGCCTGGATGTGCCCCTGGCTGCAGCTGCCACATGATGATTGCTCTGAACTCCCTACCTCTTCAGCTACTGTCTGACTGTGGAATAGGCGAGCTATGGACTTAGTCTTTATAGGACTTTGAACCTAGCTGAATCCTCTGCTTGAGGATTATCGTGATTTTATTGCTGTTGCTCCTGTATGTCATTAGTCTGATTACAATGCTCCAGTTTTCTCACCCAGGGACCATTGTGGAAGAGGGGAACAAGTAGATTGTAAGTCAGGATTTCTGGAGTGGTGGCCTGTTGGTAAAATTGCAGTATTTCCAGAATGTCTCACCTGGCTTTAGTCCATATCCATATCAACAGGCGTTCCAAAGGTTGGAGAGAAATAGTCCATCTTCATATCAGTGGGTAATTACATGGGCGAGTGAGGGCTTATCTGGATCTGAGAGGTTGGGTTGGATGTTCACTTGCTTCTGCTGCAGCAGGAGAGAGAGACTCAGAATGAGTTCTTGTAAGCAATAAATGGGTTTTAAACTTTATTTCTCCCTTTGACTGATTTTGTGTCCAAAGTCATTTTGCCATGGGATTTCCCTTCCATTGATTTACACCCTACTGTTAAAAAAAAACAAAACAGCTTTATTGAAGTCCAAATGCCACACTAAACTACACCCTTTTAAGTGTAGAATTTGACAATTTTTGGGTATGGTCACTATCTTGATGGTTTCACAGGTGTAAATATATTTCAAAACTGCTTCCCCTCTGTGCTAACTTGACGTGGCATTCTTTTTACAATAACAATCTGCCTCCTTGGTCCACTCAGTACACTTAATCTTTAAGGATTTATTAAGAAAATTATTAAATTTAACTAATTCACATTGGAAATGTAATAATCAATAGACCAGTCATGGCTGTCCATTTAAAACTGTTATAAGTTCATTTACTCATTATTTGATTTATTCAACAAATATTTATTTCATTATGAAACCAGGAACTCTGCTGGGCACTAGAGATATTACTAAGCTATTGCTAAACTGGATGAGAAGAAAAGGCTTTAATCTCTGAGAACTCCTTGTCTCACTGGAGATACAGGTAAAGGAGAAATGGAGTTGAGGATGTGATGTAAGATCAACTCAGGATATGCTGAGGACAGTGCGAGGGTCCATATCCAATCTTGTGGACTGTGGAAAACTTCCTGGAGGAATTGGTATCTGAAAACAAGTAGGACTTGTCCAAGCAAAGGAGGGGTTTGTGAGGGTTTTCCAGGAAGAGGGCATTGAATTTGCAAGATCCCTAAGCGAGATAGAATAAGGAATTTGCAAGTGGCTCAGCACACCTGGACCAGAATGTTGAGTTCATCAGGACTTGGAACATTTAATTAGATTAATGAAATTGTGAAGCAAACAAGTTTGAGAAGTATATACGAGGTAGACATAATACGACTTGAAGCAGAGAGCTAAGAGGAGGGAGGACTCTGATGAAACCAAGCAAGAATCTAAGTTACTGCCCAGGTTTCTGGTTTGAAGGAGTGGGTAGATCGGGTTACTCAGGGAATTAAGGCTTGTGATGGAAGGGCAAGATTTAGTTTGTTTGATCTATATTGTATTTAAATTGACATATCTGGTAGGTAATTAGGTATTTGCTTGTAAACTCAGTAAAGAGATTTGAGCTGGACTGACCTTTTTTCCTTACTAATCTAATTGTCACAGACATTGTGTAAGTCTCAGGTGTATAATGTATTGATATTTATGTATTGCAGCATAATTACCATAATATAGCATTAGCTCATACCTCTCTCAGGTCACATAATTATTAAGATCCACTCTCTTAGCAACTTTGAAGTGTATAATATTGCAGCTCTGGGAGGAAGGGGATTCCCCACCCAGGCAAGTTCCCTATAAATCAGTTACGGCAAAAGGACAACATGGGTGAGGGGTTGGAAATGAAAGGGTTTATTCTCACGGCTCCCTCTCTCCTGGCTCTGAACCCAAGCTGCTCTGTCCCCTCTCGCTCAGCTCCCAACCTCTGTCTCTCTCTGGCAGCGCTGCACTCTTCTTCCCCTGACCCCTTAATCTGGCGGTCGGGGGGGGTCTCTGTGGGCAGGTCCCTGGTGACTGGCAGGCACCTGCCCAATTACATATGGGAACTCAGGAGAGGACTGCCTCTCGACTCCTACACAGGGCCAGAACTTCTGTGACTCACGGCTTGCCGGTAAACATCCCACTGATGTGCAAACAGGCTCTTATAGGTATATACAATGGACACTATCAAGGCCAGGTAGGAATTCTGGTCGAAAACTTCCATTTTCCCCACAAATATATGACTGTTGATTATAATCACCAAGCTGTGTATTAGATCTCTAGAAATTATTTACCTACTAATTACAAGTTTGTCCCCTTAAGCACCTCCCCAATTTTCCCACCTCCACCCCTCAGTAATCACCATTCTACTTGCTGTTTCTATGAGTTTGGCTTTTTTAGATTCCACACATAAGTGAAATCATTATGGCCTTTAGCTATATGCTCTATGTTCCTGTGATTGAAGCCTTGAGAATGGCTTAAATGCAATGTAAAAATTTCTATGGTTATGTAATTTTTTCTTTCATATGTGGTTCTGAATTTTCCAAATTCTATTTACTACATATTATTACTAAACAGAAATATCTATTTTGAGGTCCTTGCACTTTGAAACATTCAATCTTGAAAACTTTGCTAAGGTCCTTGAATCTCTGCCCTGACTCTAGGAAAAAGAGAAGATGCACCATGATTCATTTTAAAACCCAAAAGACTCATGCAGGGAATTAAATTATTATTGAAGTCTCCATAGTATACAATGTAGATATGATTGTTTTAGTGTGTGAGATAAAAGGCATGATCCAAATGGAACAATGGTTTTAGCTTTATGAATGGTGACATTTATGCATAAGCAAAACAGATTTGTCCATGCCTTTATTTATAGCTAGTAATATTTTAGTAGAAAGATTATTAATCTTCAAATAGTTTAAAACTACAGATAATGAAATAGCTTTATAAATCATGAATATTGATCTGAATAAGTCATTCACCCAACAGATTAAAAAGAAAAAAATGGAATGAAGTAGTGGAACAAAGCTAACATTTCAGTTTTTCACTTTTAGTGATGGTGAAGCCGGGCAATCAAGAGAGGAAGATACATTTTCAATCACTTTTGTGAGTCTAAATATAACTTTACCAGAAAATTGGATGCCAGATAGAAATATAAAAAATTGGATATTGATATAAGTGGTTATGTTCTTATGAATAAAGTTCTTTTATTATGACACTTAATTATTTTTATGTGAATATAAAACCCTGAGGCAGTGATAACGTTTTTCACAAAAGAATCTAATAAAAATATTCCCAGAAAAAGAATAACAATATGTGAATTTTAACCTAGTTTAGATACTGGTTTATACTGATTATTTTATCTGTTATTCTATGTAAAACATTTATATATTTACCATTTTGATTTTGCCACATTTGTCTGGTCCGTATCCTAAGATAAAGGGAATTTTCCTTTTCTTTTAAAAATTCCAAATTGTTTTGTGTCAGTTAACAATTTTGAGTAATAAATGACTTTCAAACTTAGTGGTTCCAAACATTAAAAGGTTACTATTTCACATTGCCTGTATTGATTTGACAACTTTATGATTGGGCGGAGCTGGTCATGCCTCTGAGGCTGGATTTCCGGGAGCCAGCTGGTCTGGGAAGACCCAGGCTGGGCTCACTTGGCCCTGCTCAGCTCCACACGGCACCTCCTGCTCCAGGTCAGCCTGGGCTTGTTTCTTGTTATGGGTAGAGCTCCGGGAGAGAAAGCAGAAGTGAGCATTTAAGGGCCAGGGCAAATCACAGGGTCAGTCTAGATTCAAAGGAAAGAATTACAAAGTCATGGTGCATAGGGCCGAGAAGGCCCAAGTAGGATTAAAGACTAGAAACCATTTTTTAGCATCCAGTTAACACATATTCCATGCTTTATTTATTTAATGGAATCATAGATTCCTATTTACATCTGGAAAGCCTATCTTCTCCTATCCCACCACGCCTTCACCAGGCTTTATTTTTTCTCCCAAGTATTTGCTAACTTGGCTTAGGACTCTACAAAAGTGACTGGGTCATTTCTCGTTTTCTTTTTTTTCCTTTAATTTTTGGTAATCTTTAAAATACTAAAACAAGGCCATATAGTATAGTTCATCCATACATGTTTTCAGAATTAAAGTGTTTTCTTTGGATACCACAAGGCAAACCCTCACTGCTTTGGAAAATAAATTAGCTCAGTTGGTTCAAATTGGTAAACCAGTCATCTCTTTTCTATGCTAAATCTACTTCACTAATTTTAATAGAGAAGTTGATAATTGTTTTCCTACCTGCATTGCCCCTTGTATATAATGTACAGCCAACTGCACTTGCAGCTGTCTTTTCTCTCTCTTTTTCTCGTCTTTTTTGGTTGCATGTAATTCCTTTCATATCATAACAGGAGTAAAGTTTTGGCCCAAGGAACCTCATCTATATGGTGATATGAATGAATCTTTTTGATTACATAGGATTTGAACTAGAAACCTTAGAGTCCAAGATAACTAGATTATGCCATGTGGTGAACTGAGTGGTCATTTGGATATAAAGCCACAATTGGATGGTTATGGCACTGGGATCTGAAAAAGCAAAACTCATTAGCAAATTTTTGTTTGGAAGGAAGTAGGAGAGTGTGTTAGATAATACAGTAAGAAGAAGAAAGGATGGCTTCAGTTTCTAAATTTCCAATTCCAGTTCCATGTTCTTAGGATGTGCATACTTTTCTAGTATCACCAATATTCACAAGATCATCTAATCTATGTGCTTTAACAAAGTTAATTACTGTGCATAGATCAGCATGAATATCTTTCTGTTCTTATAATTAAATAATAACTAATACACTAAGATTTTGAAGCCTCAGAGGTCAGTCCATCCTTAGAAATACCTTTTCTGAAATGTTTCCCCCAAATATTTCTAAGTGTTTTTCTCCATTCCTTGGTAGCCAGAATTAATATGACTGGAGATGATTTTCTTCAAGTCGCTCTATTTTCCAGTTCTTAATAAGACCTTTGGTTACAAAGGGCATCTGCTCCATCAGAATCTGAAATATTGGGAGCACTGTCTAACTGGGAACCACCACGCATCACGAGGCAAGTGTTTGAAAGCAAGCTTCCGGCTCAGTTTTCCATTCTGCAAATGTGTGTTGGCTTTAAAGGTCAAGAATGGTACCACAGGGATTTTTGATTGCATTATTCTGATTTCTCAGCTATGAATCACTTTCTTTCCAAAACTATAGAAGCAGAGGTTCTAAAATAAATTTAGTCATTACCCTTTATGATATGACCTCCGTCTCTTTGCCTGGCATAATGCCTAATATTGGCTGATACTGGAAAAGAGCATTTCAATTCTATCTTGGAAGAAAGGAAAAGAGAAATCAAACTGAATAAAAAAAAATACAATGGGCTTCAAAGCGCTTTCTATTTTCCATTGTTTGCCAATGACTGTTTTCCTAGAACACTGATCATATCTGCTTAAAAGGGTCAAATCAGAGCTCTTATGAGACCAACCCACTTATTCATTTATTGAGAGACATATAGCATTGACATATTTCATTATTTATTCAGGATAAATTATTTCTTTGCTTTTAAGAAACTTGTATTTTATTATAGGAAATATATGAAACCTAACATGAAAATACCAAAACTCATGCCTGTGTATATATTAAATAGTTACTCAGACTATTAGCATTATTTAGTATGATTTTAAAGAAAGTAAGGAAGACTGTAGCTAAGATATAATTAATTTTTTCATTTTCCATTCACAAAAATGTTTTTGTTCCTTTTGCTTAATAAAGTCATCATAAGTTTTATACACATGTGAAATCTGGACCTTTGGCTTTATTTCTCCATACTAGCCTAGTCACAGTTTTGTCCAAGTTACTTTCATGTTTAAATATGAATCCCCAATGTGTTGGTCCTGGGTTCCCTTCTTGTGTGCAGATATTATTCCTCTATGACATATCTTTCTGGGCATATATATACACACACACAAACACTTTTTTTTTGTACAAACTTCACTAATCTTTTCCCTTTGCAATAATAATATCTTAATTTCAATGTGATCTGTTGTAGGTATGTGGTGCTCTTTTCTGACCACCTTCTTTCCCTCTGCATTTTGTGGCTCTCGGGCTACTTCCTTACAGACACACCCTTTCCCACTTCATGTATTCCTTGTAGGAGAATCAGTGATGATGCTTGCTGCCCCTTGACCAAGACATAGGAATCTAATCCACTCCAGGCCAATGCTTTGCAAACAGGAATTTGAAATGAGCTTTGAGAAACAAAATGACAGGAGGTGGCTCCTCAGTCTGATCTCACGATGTTTTAGTTACTTTTACTTATTAGGAGACTCCACTCCATTTCTGATTCAATTTGAATGCAATTTTCTTCAGTCTCCTTTTTAATTCAGCAGCGCCTCTGTGGTTCATGGTTTTGAGAGAGTTTGGCTTCACTGGTCAGGCTGGGGTTGAGGTACAGATGTGGTGTGGCTTCCTCTTCTTGGATTCTTGTAGGACTGTGTTTTGGAAAGGGAAATGAAGAAAATGGATTCCACTCATGGTGGGAATTGAATATTCTCTTCTTGTTCATTTTGTTCTGAACCATTTTCAGCCTACACAAGAAATCTCAAGAAAGGACATTGAAATGAAAAAGAATAAGACTAACACAGCCCTCTGCCTGTCCCCCCCCATGGACAGGGGTAGGAGAAAAGAAAAACGGAGGTCAAAACACCCTGCAAACTCTGAAGGGGCTCCACACCTGCCTGCTGTCTTCACAACCCTCTTTATAAAGAAGCTGGGCCTTCTGTTTCTCAACTTTCTGTGCATTGTTATATTAGACATTTTGAGTGACCCTTCAAATTAAAACAAATGATACCCTAGTTAAGATGCATTAAAAGAAGAAGAACATATTGATGAATGGACATGAAAATAAGAGCTCTTCAGACCTTCAAAGTATAGTGAAAGCAGACTCCCAGGAGGAAAGTAAGGACCAGAAATAACTTTCACACCAATAATTTCTGCCACCCTCTGGAAACCCAGCATTTTGACCTTAAGGGCCAATGGTACTGTATGTGGAAGTTGAAAACATGTAGAGTTTTCTTAATGTGGTGAAGCTATTCAGATGAATAAGAATTAGACATTGCCACCCAGCAGGGTGATCTGGATTCTTCTAGATCCAGAATGATCTAGATAATCAAGAGAATGAAGAAGCTGAGATTTCACAACAATAGGAATGAAAATTACATCCTAGCCTAGGCACATTCCCGAGTATTTGTAGAACATCAAAGCAAAAGAGATTTCAGAAGTGATGGGTAAGTTTTGAGAGGTAGTCATCTTCAGAGTAAGGGTAGACTAACAGCCTCTCAAGATCAATGAGGAAAGTAGAAAATAATGGAATTACATCTGTGTTTAATTAGGGAAAAACGTCTGTTAACTTAGAATTCTACTCCAGACAAAATATCTTTTTAGGGAAGAAGGTAGAAAAGGACATTTTTTAGATAACAAACCAGTTTAATACTAACCACCGTCCTGAGACAGGAGAGAAAATGAATATTTTCCAACAAAAGGAGGAAGGTAAATACAAACATGAGGCTGAAACTGAGGAAATATTGATTAAAGCAAGAGCAAAAGTGATGGCTAAAACCATGATTTGATTTAGGTTAAATTTTAAAAATATGTGCGTTAAATGGAGTAAGTATAAGGAACTAGAGTGTGTAACATCCCAAACGTAGAGGAGAAAAAAGTAATATTTGAACAGCAGCATTCAACTGAGAGAGAAGTTGGAAAGGGTGAGGAAGATGAGGTGGGCTTTAACTCTGGCCTGGCTGAAACGGCAGGTGTCAGTAAGCCCCTGCAGAGCGTCCCCATCAGGGGTCGTTGAAATTAGAACACGGACTAGTTAACTCCTTAGAACTCGGCAGTTCATCACTTGTCATCAGTTCCAGGAAAATAGACAAAACCTGTATGACCATTCTTAAAAGTTGATTGGGAAGGGTCAGAGTTCATCTGGGATTAATTTATTTTGTGGGGCATGGTTAGTGTTAATACAGGTGGATCTTATGTGAAGCTATGTGAACCACTCTTTTATTAGTTGCAACTTTCATATTTTCTTTGGTACAAATTGTACAGACTAATTTTTCAAGTGAAAAGCGTTTCATATTGTAATGATGTATAACATTGGGTTATCTTAGTCTCTACAGGACATACCTTATAAACATTACTAAATTTTATTCTTTGTTATAAGTCAAATATCCTGTATTGTAACTACAAAGGCTTGTTTCACCATGTTTCAATATTATTTTCCTAAAATAAAGGAATACTCTTCAAATACTGGCCTTCTGAGAATTTGTTTTTATCTTAGGTATTACTATTTTTAAATGTGGATTCTCCAAATGTCAGAAAAAAATGTATCAGAGCCAAAATAAAAGAGTTATTTTTCTCAAAAATTGACATTAAATATAATTCTGCTTTCAGAAAAATTTCTAACTTTCATTTAATGAATATATGTCAATATATTTAGTGAAATGAACTTAACTAAAATGGCCTTTCATATTTGTTTTCATAGACAGGTGACATTAATTGATTACATAATTAAAAAGCTACCTTATAATTTAAGGGTCTAATCAAAATAATCAGAGCTATGAGTGATTCAGTTATTTGATTTGATTAATTTGCTGCATTATAATGTTTTTATTTAGAGAAATCAAAAGTTTGTGTGGAACTATAACAAGTAAGCTGAAAGATATCAAAAGTAAAGCATCGTTTTTAGGGATGCAAGATACCAAAATATCTTACATAAGAATTTCCCAAACTTTCTAGTATGTTGCATTATATAAAATAAGAATGAGGATTGTATTTGTGGGTGATAATTTTAATGAAATTAATTTCATCTTTATCAACTGAATTCTTGTCAGTCTGCCAACTCTCGTTTGACGTTTAATAATTGTTTTTTGATCATGCTCAGTGTGAGATATTTCTCTCTATATATTAAGCCTTATGTTAAGAAATATATTCGGTTCATTTTAGAGTGTTTAAGAAACATCTTTCATATATTGTTTGCCTTAGATTAATTTTATTCATTTTATGCCCTGATTTTCTGAATAGTATCTGTCATATTGCTGTGTCTTTGATGATCAAACAGATGTTAACAATTTCTTTTTAAGAACTCTTTATTTCACAATTTACTGCTGTCTCCACAGAGATGTGGGCTAACTTAGTGAATGGATACCTTAGTTACTTATTTCCAATATCCAGGACCTAAATGCTTTGCTTCTCCATTGACTGTGTGCTTCAATAATAAATAAATTGTGTTTGGAATTTACAAAATATTATGCTATAATTAATGACAGATATTGCACACAGAATTTTTCTTGCTCAAAATAATTTTTATCTGATTAAGTTCTGCTAACCAAATATATTATCTTACTAGGTGAAATGGTTGTAGTCTTGCATTTGTTTATTATTAAAAGGTCTTCAAATACTGCCTACCCATTAAGAATCTGGAAGAAGTACCCAGCTTGCATTATATGGCAACTAAACCTTTATATTCCCAAATGAGCATAAACACAGAATATCAACAAGGCAAAGAAAGATGCCTCTGTGAGAGTGTGTGGAACAAGACAGAAACAAGACCATTCCACAACCACACAGATGCCCAAATATCTCCCACTTCTGTCTGACATAACTGATGTTTGCTTTGCAACCAATAACAGTGCTAGTGGCACTTTATTCCTTTAGCATTCTAGACAAGTATTACTAAAATTTGTATATGTTAATAATAATATTATGTTAATGAATGATGTAATACAAAATTTTATGTTGCATATAGTAAAACACATATATAAAATTATATAATACTAATGATGTTTTTATATCATAATACAGGCATACCTTGGATATATTGTGGGTTTAGTTCCAGACCACCGTAATAAAGCAAATACTGCAGTGAAGTGAGTCAAGTGAATTTTTTGATTCCTCAGTGCACTCATTATGTTTACACTATACTCTATTCTTTTAAGGCTGCAGTAGCATTATGTGTCAGAAAGGTAGATACCTTAATTAAAAATACTTTATTGCTAAAAGTGCTAATGTCATCTGAACTTTCAGTGAATAGTCATCTTTTTGTTGATGGAGGGTCTTGCCTCAATGTTGATGGCTGCTGACTGGTCAGGGTGGTGGTTGCTGAAGGCTGGGGTAGATGTTATAATTCCTTAAAATGAGACAACAATGAATTTTGCCACATCAATTAACTCTTTCTTTCATGAAAAGTTTCTCTCTAGCATCTGATACTGTTTGATAGCATTTTGCCCACAGTAGGACTTCTTTCAAAATTAGATCCAGTCCTCTCAAACCCTGCTGCTGCTTTATCAACAATTTTTATCAATTAATATTAAATGTAATATTCTAAATCCTTTGTTGCCATTTCAACAATCTTCACAGCATCTTCACCAGGAATAGATTCCCTCTCAAGAAACTACTTTCTTCGCTCATCCATACGAAGTAACTCCTTATCTGTTAAAACTTTTACCTTGAGATTGGAGCAATTCAGGCACATCTTCAGGCTTTGGTTCTAATTCTAGTTCTAATGCCATTTACACATCTACAGTTATTTCTCCCACTGAAGTGTTGAACCACTCAGTGTCATCCAAGAGGGTTGGATTCAACTTCTTCCAAACTCCTGTTCATGTTGACATTTTGACCTCTTCCCATAGATCATCGAATATTCCTAAAGGCATCAAGAATGGTGAATTGTTTCCAGAAGATTTTCTTTTTACTTTGCCCAGATGCATCTGAGGAATCCCTATCTATTGCAGCTATAAACATATGAAATGTATTTCTTCAATAATATGACTTGAAAGTCATAATTATTCCTTGACCCATGGGTTGCAGAATGGATGTTTATGTTAGTAGGCATGATAACAGCATTCATTTCATTTTACATCTTCAACTGATCTCTTAGGTAACACGTGCATTGTCAATGAGCAGTTATATTTTGAAAGGAATATATTTTGTGAGCAGTAAGTCTCAACAGTGAGCTTAAAATACTCAGTAGGCCATGTTATAATCAGATATGCTGTCATCCAGGCTTTGCTGCTCCATTTCTAGAGCACAAGCAGAGTAAATTTAGCAAAATTCTTAAGGGCTTTAGGACTTTTGGAGTAATAAATGAGCATTGACTTCAACTTAAATTCACTAGCTACATTAGTGCCTAACAAGAGTCAGCCTGTCCTTTGACGCTTTGAAGCTGGGCATTGACTTCTCCTCTCTAGCTATGAAAATCTGAGATGGCATCTTCTTCCAATACAAGGTGGCTTCATCTTCACTAAAAATCTGTTGTTTAGTGTCACCACCTCATAAATTCTCTGAGCTCCATCTTCTGAATAACTGCAGCTTCTTCATCAGTACTTGCTGCTTCACCTCCACTTTTATGTTATGGAGATGGCTTTTTTCCTTAAGCCTTAGGAACCAACCTCTGCTAGCTTTAAACTTTTCTTCTGCAGCTTCCTTACCTTTCTAAGCCTTCACTGAATTGAAGAGAGTTAGGGCCTTGCTCTGGATTTAGCTCTGGCTTAAGGCACTGTTGTGGCTCATATGATCTTCTATCTTGACCACTAAAACATTCTTCATATAAATAGTAAGGATGCTTCACTTTCTTATCATTCATATGTTCACCAGAGTAGCACTTTTAATTTCCTCCAAGAACTTCTTTGTGTTCACAGTGTGGCTTACTGTTTGGGGCAAGAGGCAGAGCTTTCAGTCTTTTTGGCTTTTGACATGCCTTACTAAGTCATTTCTAGCTTTTCATTTAAAGTGATAGATACACTACTCTTCACTTGAACATTTAGAGGTCACTTAGGCTTATTAATTGGCCTAATTTCAATATGTTGTGTCTCAGGGAATAGGGAGGCTGAGGAGAGAGAGAGAGATGGGGGAACAGCCAGTCTGTGGAACGGTCAGAGCATATTTATTACATTCACTCTTATATGGGCATATTTCATGGCACCCCAAAACAATCACAATAGTAACGTCAAAGATCTCTGATCACAGGCCACCATAAAAACATAATACTAATGAAAAATTTGAAATATTTTGAGAATTGGCAAAATGTGACACAGAGAAATGGAATGAGAAAATGCTGTTGGAAAAATGGTGCCAATAGACTTTTCTGAAACAGGGCTGTCATAAATCTTGAATTTGAAGAAAACTCAATGTCTGCAAAGTGCAATAAAGTGAAGCATAATAAAATGAGGTCTGCCTGTATACATTATATACACAATATAATATACATTATAATATATAATAATAAATATATGATTTATGTGTTTATGTATAAATTTATTTAATATATTTGCAATATATTTATATCTACTCATATAGTTAATTCTATAAATAACAAATACTAATTGTATTATTATTTGTGTTATTATTGTAGCATTGTCTCTCTTTTTTGACAGCTCTAATCCAGGACTGGTCCTACTCCCTTAAACCACTCTTTTTAGAATTATCCAGAATAGATCCAGATTTCCTATCAGTCTCTTTCCATGTCCCTCTTTCTGAGACGATCCGCAGTTGCTGTGCTCACCCCTTGCAGCACCAAAATAAATAGACCTGACTTTGTGATGTATTCATTTACAGTTTTAGTACAGGCATACTATCAGTCAGTCAGAGTCTGAATATGAACGTTGTCTTGAGCATTGTCTTTATTTCTGTGTAACCTCAGCCAGTCCCTTACTGGATTCTCTATGATCTTAGTTTCCTCATCTACAGTGTGAAAATACAACATTGACTTGTATTGCTTTTAGGATCAAATAAGGAGATAATTTTTTAATGATATATGCAATGCTATTCAAATTATAGTCGTTAATGTAATCACACTCTATTATCCTATTATTAGGCAAAATTCCATTTCTGCTCATCCACTGACCACTGAGCTCTGGCTTTTTGTACTAGCTTTCTCTGGCAAGAAGTACTACCTTCCACACTGTCACCTAGAATTAAATATGATTGCTTACTATGTGTCTTCCATGTTTTATTAATTAAAGAGGCAAAAATGTTTATTATTCAAAAACAGATTATGTGGTTTCTTTACATACCTCCATGAGTTTTGTGGTTGATGTTTTTTGGTTACTCCAATGCCCCTGAATTTAAATAGTTTATGTGCCACAGGGCAAAAGAGGCCAAATTCTCCAATAATAAGAACGTTACGTTTTCCGAATATGGTTTTATTTCAAACTAAGTGAAGTAACATATCTGACTTCTATAGCCATGGTTCTTAAGCAAGAGTGGGATCCCATTTCAGGCCTATTAAATCAAAATCCCTAGATCTGGAGCCCAATAACCTGCATGTTTTAGAAATACCCCGGCTTCCTAAGCACACTAAAGAGATAGATTCTGATAAAAGGTCTAGACACCTATGCTCTTGACAAATCTTATCTGCATGTTAAATTCCAAAAATAATTTCCCCTATGCCATAAAACTACCTTTCGAATCATAGAAGGAAGAAAATAATCCATGGATAAAACCATTAACAAATAACCTAAGTATTTTGCTTTAAAATTTCCAAAAATCATATAGTATTTCAAGGGAAAATAAGTCAAGAGGAAATTTTTTTTACTACAAAAAAGATGTAAAAAATTATTCAGTTGTAGTTTTTGACATTTTTAGTAGATTGATTACAAAAAACAGCCCAAATTCTCTTTGCAGACATGCACTTTGCACATTTTTGCTCCCCTCAAAAAATATCACAATAAAATCTTCCAGTGACTTTGTAATTTTGAACATATATGGTAGGTTGTTTGCAAAAGTCCTCCAATTCTTGAATTCTCCCTCAATTCTGAACTGAAATATCAAGAGGCTCTTCGTGTTTCTATTGTCTCTCGGATCCCTGCCGAACAATGAGACGGTGGAGGATGAGAAAGTATTTTCAGGAGAGTCACCTCCCATAAGGGCATCTGTGGCCATCCGGTCCCCCAGGTGACTTGGCATCGACCTGCCAAGGCGTGAGCAAGCTCACGGGAGACCCGCAGGTCAGCCCAGTCTAACACAGGTGTCTGCTCACATACAGACTCCTGTGCAGGGTAATGCTTTTGGCTTTACACCACTGAGTTTTCAGGTGGTATATCACACAGCAACCGCTAATGAATATATTCTATATTAAAATTTAGAAGTAATTTCATAGAGAACTAAAATAGCTTATTGAACAACAGTTGATACTAAAATTTAGAATTTGGTTCATATACAAAATAAATCCCAGCATACAAAGTCATATTGCTTGGCCTTCAGAGAAGGAAAAATCAGTCAATAGATAAATAAAAAAACAATTAAGATGAGTTTTTCTCAAATTTTCTCAATGACCCCTACTGTGGTTTATACCAACTTTGAAAATTTTTATCGTTAACATAGAACAGGGACCAGAAAGCTTTTTCTGTAATGGTCCAGATGGAAAATATCTTAGGTTTTTCAGACAAAACAGTCTCTATCACAGCTACTCCAATCTGTCATTGTAGCACACATCCACACAGGGGTGCAGATGTGTGTTCCAATAAACGTCAATTTACCAAAATAGGAGCTGGCCTTAGTGTGCCTACCCCTGACATCAGAGTTAATCTCTTTCTTACTGCTTATTGTTAAATAGTGTATCTGTAACAAAATCTTTAAGACAATATGAGGGCTCAGCATATAATACAGTCCTCAGGGAATCATAATGGGGAATCCCAGAATTTAAATATTCTTAGTGACTTTGGAAGCATATTTTCTAGACTTTTTCCTGAAAAGTGCAATGTTGCTTTGTTTTATTTTTCTATTTCTTTAACATTTTAACTTAACTTAAATCCAGTTTATTATTGTAATTGCAAAATAAATTTATTATCTAGCAGACAGAAGAATAATTATTTAACAATACTTCTCAGAGTTGATGCATGAACTAATTCAGTCATAAGCAAATATTCTTTTAAAAATGTTATTTCTTCATCCTATAATCACCCAAATGAGTTATAATCATGGATAGTACCACTTGAACATTAAATATTGACCTAAATATTAATCTTCCATTATACTTAAAATATTCTAAAGTAATACACTCTGACATAGGATTAGAACATATAAATATTTGTCACACATCAACTTTTATACTTTCTCACTTGAAAATTGTGTCATCATTAAGATAATGATTAAGGAAAATTAATATCTTTTCCTTTGCCCCCAGCGTTTGGACTATATTAGTATATCATATAACACAGAAAACTTATTTCTATGGTTAGTTATAATATGCTTATAATTAGTACACTTTAAAGCCAAGGTTGTTTTATACATGTTATGTATTTAAGAACATGCATATGTATATTGTCATTATTAATTAAAGTAACAAATAATTAAGAGGAATAAAACTCTAACTCAGAAGAAAATTGTTCTTAATCAGAAACAGGACATATATATATCAATGTGTGCTGCCTAGAAAATAGATGTTCTCAGCAGAACAATCTTATTTCCTGAGAACCTGTTAACTTACTGTGTATTTGATATGAATTTTGTCAGGTTCTTGAATTGTTTTTAAAGAAGTTCTGACTTCTGCAAAAGATAAAATCTTCAGTAATTGATTTCCTTAATTTGAAGAATATTGTCTAACAGATTAGTGATGTGAATAAGACTGTAACTATTTATTGTCCTGCAGTACCTATGACTTATAATCTACTGATAACAGTAAGTCTCCTCTGATAACTCGTTTTAATATCACCTTCCTTAAATCAGGCCCCACATTAAAAGTGGCTACTGGGTAGTTCCAAAATCTCCCTCTCCTAACTTGTAGCTGTGAGACACAGAACTCATGAGTAAGATGATGCTAAAATAGGTATGGAAAACATTTATATATTTTGTATTTTAAATTAGCTCAGTAAGACAATGACAAGTATTTTTACCAAGACCATAATTTAGGTATAAATATATTTTATCTATATTATATTTTTGAATTGATATAAATATATTCTAACCGTAATTCATGTGATAACTCTAGCACACTCTTTGTTAGCAAGCTGATTTTTTTTTTTAATTTGTTTCTAGGAATAAAATACACTTGACAATGTTGAAAATCTTAACACACTCTTCATAAGATAAATTAGAAAGCCTGGAAAATTTGCAAATGCTCTCAGTGGCCTTAATATGTTCTTACCCTTGGGGTAACCATAAACCAACTCCATATGATATAGTTGGGTGTCATGCCCCATTAAGGAATTCCATATTTCTGCATTCTGATCTTATATCATCGCAATAGGCTGTCAGCATTATTCTCTTGTTCTTGTTTAAAACCTCCTGCTACAAGTTAGAAAACAGAAAAATCTCCTGGTAGAAACAAAAAATAAGATCGTTGTTGGTAGAAAGGGTTGTAGCAAGTATTCTTGGTGGTTGATACAGGAAATAGGGCCATGGGGGTCAGGCTCTCAGCAGTGGATGACATCGCTTCTGGAGCAGACATCTCACGTACTGGGACTCTGCCAGGATTTCCAGATTTATTGCTGAAGCAGGTGATTTCATGAGGTGAACTCTGACTTGAGATCAGAACAAGAATTACTTAATGTAGGTATGGATGGAACTGAAGAGGAAAGTTTAACAGCAATTATTGCCTTGAAATGTTGTTGATATTTTAAGGCTCTATTTTCTTAAAAAGAAAAACCTTTCTTTTTATCTAGCCACCAATGTAAAGGGCTTATTTTGGGAAATTTTGAATGATACAACTTTTTGAACGGTGGCTTATTCTAAGTGATCTCTCAGAATTCTTGATAAAATACCTTATGGGAAATCATATATGTTTTATGAATAAATAAATAATTCTTGTCTGAAAAAAATGGTTAACTATTGATCTAAGTGATTATTGAGTCTTTTTTTGTGGCAAATTAATTATTTGGCTAGGTAAAACAAAAACCAAATTTTCAACCATGGCCATGCCAGAGGTGTAATATTTAAAGGAAAATGTCACTTGATTAGGTATGACATTCCACAGTTTGGGAAACAAAGGCTAACTTTCACACATGGAGCTCATGTCTCAAACTCCTCCCATTAAAGGGGTCTGCTTGCTACTGCTGTGGGGTGTCTGGCTTTGCAGGTAATATAGAATGCTGTTTCTTGGCAGGTGCATTGCTGAACCTGAGGATTCCGGTTTCTGGGCTTGGGATGAATTATATATATATATAAAAAGGAAGGACAATGAACAACATAAAAAGGAGAGAGTGAAGCTTTGCCTCTCATGAGAAATATGGTGAGTAAATAACTCTAGGTGCTTAAAAAGTTCTCTAGATTTAGTATTTTCTAGTTTTGTTGCCTGTGCCATAAGGATGTCATTATATATTAATGAAAACCATTGGTTTTCTCCATATAAGCAAAATAGGCAAAATAGAACAGCTTATCAAATTGATGCTTCTGGATAAGAAGAATCACTATTTAATCAAGTCTGGCCTCAATGGATGTTACTGCGAAAGAAAATCTGCTATCCTTCCCTTAGCCTAACTATACATTTTGTCTGTAGAGCAAAAGAAGGCCAAAAAAGAACTTACATTCCTCATAAACTGCACTAAACATCAACCATTGAAACTTCTTGAAGGCCATGAAAATAAGAACATCCCCAAGAATCCCCTGAATTTTGAGATTAGTCTTCTAAGACAAGCATTTTTCTCATTAAAACTGACTCAAGTTTCTTGAAATGGAATTATTGTTGACTATACAAAAGTTTGAATTGTAAATACTGCTTTCACTCTTTATTCTGGGAGCCAGTTGTTCTGAAAGTCAGACTTCCTTGCACAGGTTTTTCTGTTACTGGAAAACTTTCACTCAATGCACAATAGATATCTACATTTTTTTTCTTTGAAAACATGAAATATATTATTTCATATCAGATAGCAGACATTGGCAAATAGCTAAGACAGACCATAGAAATTTGAAACCCAGGAAAACTTGCCTACCTGCAAAAGCCCTATGCCTATGGAAAATTGTTACTTATGACCTTACTTTATGCCCATTAGAAGCTTAATTTCCCTTGACAGAGATAAATTGGACACTGATTATACTCGAATAATCTGTCATTCAAAGAAGAGGGTGGAGAAAGAAACTCCTGTTTTATCAAATTTAAAAATTCGAAGGAAACACTGTTTTTTCTCTTCATTCAAATTTAATAGATATATTTGCATTTGTGTCTGACAGTGAATATCATGGGCTTACTTTCAAACGTAATTTACTTTACTTATCAAGTTATTTGCATATAAGATTCATTGCATTTTGATTATTGAACATATTTTTTTCTGAGTGTCAGTTATGTGCCCAGCACTGTCCTGGTGATGGAACATATCGGGGAACCAATGAGACAAACATCCCCACTCTTAAGGAGCCTGAATCCCAGCGGCTTAGAGTGAATTGAAGCCAGGAATGAAGAACAATAGCCATAATAAATAAGCAGGCAGTCTTGAACGTTATTTGGTGAAGATATTGAAAAAGGAAAAGAAAATCAACATAAATGGAACGTGTGTGCAGTAGCATAGGAGGGTGGAATGGGGTGCCCCTGAAAGAGGGTCTCTGGCTAAGTGTCAAAGTGATTTTGGAACCAAAATTTAGAGGCAGGGAGTTATTTAACCACGTGGTTACCTGGCTGCAGAATGAGGCAGGCAAAAGAAATAGCTAGTCCTAAATTCGGAGCAAGATAGGAATTTTCACTGAACAGCCAGATCGCCAGTGTGGATGCTGTGCCATGTGCGAGAGGATCTGGACATCTTACAGGGATTGTACTATGGGGGGGGGTAAGGGCGGAGAGGGGAGAACTTTTAAGGAACAGTTACTGTAATCCAGGTGGTGAGTGATGTGGTATTGACCACAGGGGGTAGCATTCAAAGTAGGAAAAGAAAAAAATCATATATACTGTGTCTATATAATTTATACATATACTATATAATATAATAATATATGCATTATAATGCTATATATTATGTATTTATATATTATATATTTACATATATACAATTTGAATTCTAATGATATAGAATTTACTTTTTAAAATTGCACATGGACGGACTAATAGTTACCAAAGGGAAAGGGACTGGGGAAGAAGGGCAGGAAGGGAGGGATAAGAGGGTAAAAGGGGCATTACGATTGGCAGACATAGGGTGGGGGAGCACGGGGGGGACTGTACAGCTCAGAGAAGACAAGTAGTGATTCTCATCTCACTACACTGATGGACAGTGACTGTAATAGGGTTGGTGGGGGGGACCTGATGAAGGGGGTAGTTTAATCATCACAATATTGCTTATGTAATTGTAGGTTAATGATACTAAAATAAAATAAATTGTAAAAAAAAATTGCACATGGAACATTTATAATAATTTACTCTAAAAATCAGGCACATGCATGCATACATACACACACACGGAAATTCTTAAAAAATACATGCAAACAATCTTGCTTTAAAGAGGAAACAAAATACAAAACTGAAGTTTTTATTTCAGAATAGTGAAATGACACATCTCAAATTAATATAGCAGAGTTAAGACATTTTCCCAAGAAAAGTTATAGCAATTGATGTGTGTATTATAAAAATTTTAAGCATGAAAATTACTGAATAATATGCTCAACTCAAAATGCTAAAAATGAGTACCAAAGTAAACCAAAAGAAAGCAGATACAAGGGATTAATAAAAACAAAACAGAATTTTTTCCAGCTTTAATAAGGTATAGTTGACAAAATTGCAAGCTATTTAAAGTGTACAACGTGATGATTTGCTATAGCTCTACACTGTGAAAGGTTCTACCTCACTGATTTAATATACCCATTCCTTCACATATTAACCTTTTTTTTTGAGAGGGAGAGAACATTTAAGTTCTACTTTTTCAGCAAATTTAAATTATTTAACAAATTGGAACATGAAAAACCAATGGAATTAATATACCCATTAATGAGGTGTTCGAAGAAAATCTACAAAAAAGGCAAAACAATAGTTAAGTAAAGGAAATTTAAAATCTAAGCCCTAGAAAAAAACACTTTCATAGAAGAAATAAAGAAAGAAGTTAATGCATAAAGCAATGAAGTAGTTACTTACAGAGCTCCTCCATAAAAGAATTCCAGATCCAGACAAATTCATGGAGGAAATCCAGCAAAGATCAAATACTTTCAGTGTAACATAAGTTGTATCAGAGTATAGACAGAGAAGGAAAAGTTCTAATATTGATTTATGAAACTAGAATAACTTGGATGCTTAAACCCAACAAAAATTGCACTAAACTGAAAAGCTACAGGCTTATCTGAATTATGAATGTTATGCAGAAATCTTGTGTAAAAGTCCTAGGAAACGCAATTCAACAGTACACTTAAAATTGCAGATATCATGACTGAGGGATTTATTTCAGGAATACATAGCTAGTTTCAATATTAAGAAATCCAGAAGTGTAAACCACTGCATTGATATATCTAAGGGGGGGGGGGGGAAGGATCATTTCCATAAATGCAGAAAAGGCATGAGGCAAAATCCAAAGGGTTCCATTATTAAAAAAAAACGACCAAACAAACGCACAATACAGCTTAATAATAGAGAAACCCACAGATAAACTACCTTAATACAAAGTATAGTTAAAGGGGCCAATGGATGTGGATGAATTCATATTAAGGGAATAATTTGTAGCAAGTATGAGTTGAGGCTGTGAATGAGAAGAAATTAGGTTAGTTAAGGATTCAGGGGAAAAATGGGTTTGCATGAAATGTTAAGAACGTTTTATTTGATCTTGATGATATCAGGAATCCGTAAAAGATGGCTGGCAGGGAATTTAACTGATCAATTTTAGATTTTGAAAAGATCGTTGTTTTCCATGCACATAATTGAGAGGAACAAAATTGAGATGAGGAGACAGGGAGGCTGGCACAGTAACATCAGAACAGTGGGCAATGGTGTGTGGATAGAATTCCTGAGCAGGTAGTAAGACTGTGGTAGACACAGTAGGTAATTCACAGCCATAAATAATTAACCCAAATAAAATGTATGGGTCTGCTTTTATTTAAAAATCTTTAAAGATCTTGCAGTAACTTGGGGTGAATGTTACCAGTTACAGAAATTATTTCACAATTACACAGATTAATAAAATACTATGTAATAGGGAGTTTGCTTCAAGATTTCTTTTTGGTTACTGGGGTCCAAGGTGTCATTTTTCTTTTTTTGCTGATTTTTCTTGTTCTTTTAATTCTTAAAATGTTATGCCTGACTCTGATGTGATGTTTCTTGGCTAGCACCCCAGCTCAGCTTGTTTGAACTCAAGTTACAGACGGACTCTTGTGCACCAAAGCGTCCAGGCTGGAGGGAGTCAAGGGCACAGAGTTAAGATGGACTCCTGAGGAAGGATCATGGAGATGCTGGGGACTGAGCTACACCCACTGCCTTATCCTGTACTTGTATTATTTAAATAGGTACAGAGACAACATAGAAAAGAAACTCTTGACAAACTAAGCTTATTGCACATACATATGCAAAAACCAAAATTTATAATATATGAAAATAAAACTCAGGGGCACCAACTATGTCATATGATTTTCTTTAACATCTGTAGTGTTATTTTCTACATCCTGCATTTAATGACATGAAAGAAAGGAGTCACATATGCAGCTTTATATATTTACATTTTTAAAACCATCCTTACAGGACTTAACATGTCACTTTCCACTAGATAAAGTCTCTTATTTTCCTTTGATTATGAACAATGTGCATAATTTAAAATAAGTTTCTCATCAACTCAGTGGTTTGTACTATCATCAAAATCTTAAAAAAACGTTATTGAGATGAATACATGAAAGTATCCTATGAATTGTAATGATGAAAAGTATAGTACAATTTTAAGTTGGAACCCATCAGATTTATGGAAGTGAGGCAGTTATGCTTTGTCTCAAAAGATGTAAAAAATTTGATTAGGGGGAGATTAAGTGAATTGTAATCCTTTACTTCAGATTCCGCACAAGGTGTTCCAAAAGGAAGGGAGATTTATTCTAAATTAAAATGATAGTAGGGATATCCCATTTCCAGGTGGATATTACTAATACTGATTTTTTTTATCTATGCAATATTGGGCTCCAAAAAATGTAGCTGCTTATATTTATATTGATTTATTTTAATTGTTTTGGACTTGTTACTACTGAATTAGATTTTATATATAAAGGCACATCTGCTTATTATCATCCCTTCTCCATTAATTAAAGAAATAAGTTTTGAGTTCTGTCAAAATGTAGAGACGATCTAGTTCATTCAGCTCATGTTTATAAAGGAAAGGAGCTTTCTGGCGGATGATGGGTATTCTCACCCTGAAGTTCCACTCAGATTTTAAAAGTTGAACATATCTGTGAAAGACTGAAATAGTGCAAAAATATGAATCATTTTTAAGTTAATAGCCTTGAGCAGAGGTTGACATTTGACACAGGCTGGCATTCAAAAATACCCATTGAAATCTACTTTTACTGCTTTGAAATATGGCTTTTGAGATAGGTCTTGTTTTAATGAAGAAATATTTTGTAATTAGCAAATTGAAATACAGGCTTAAGTAGATTTTCTTGGCCAATGTTAATATGAAATTGTACGTGAATGAACATTTTTAAGGAGCTTGAAAGTTGATTGTCCCAAATGTAAAGAATACCTTTCGATAAATACTTAAAAATATACTTTTAAATACAGAACTTCATTGACCTTTACATTTTCCTAAAAAAATGACATTTTCCAATTTTCAAGATAAAGCAATTGAAGCCAAAGTAATTGTGTAAATCACCCACACAAACATAGTGATGTGATAAACCTAGATAATAAATCCACCTACAGTTCTCAAGTAAGAATTGTCCTTACTTATATTTCCTTCACCTTTAAAAGTTAAATCTCACCTTTTGCTTTTCAATGAATTGATAATCAAGTGAAGTTTGTCTTTATCTAAATAAAAAATGTTAAATCAATGAAAACTCAATTCATAAGCTAGATTATTTTTTAAATGTATATATTCCAAATTTTCTAACTGAAGGAACTAGAAGGTATGTTACTTTGTAGAAAATATGGATCAATGAGAAAAATTGAAATTCATTTATTTGCAAGGCAATTGCCCTAAAATCTGCAACACAGCTTATTTTGAATGTAAAAACTTCTACTCTCAGTTTTCAATTTATTTTTTCCTGTGGATTTTTATTCTATCGAAGCTTTGCATCATTTTACTATAGCAAAGTTGAGATATCATGAACACTAATCATGAAAATATTAATATTTCCAATACATTCTAGGAATTGTCTGGATATGTCACTTGCATGGTTGACTGATTTTAAACAGAAAGCTAAAAATTCATTTAGATCCCATCAATGAAACATCTCAGTGAGTCACTTAGAGAAAGGAAAATCCTTTACTAAGCCATACAAGTTTTAATCAGTCAACAGTTACTAGCTGAACTCCACTTTTAATAAAAATAACCACCATATCTATAGCATTTGACAACTAATATGCTGTCTTGCAGAGACCACCTTATTAAATCATACCAACTCTTGGAATTAGTGAGGTGAGTGCATTGTATGCTTAAAAAACATTCTGAGAATGAACAAAGTTACATATCTCTGGTCTTTTCATTCTAAACCAATTTCATTTTTTCCTCCACTAATTACACCTTGGTGTAACTCAGCATCAGCCTTACCACTGTGATGAAAACAACTAACTTTAAAAACATGAGTCTACTGCAATTTTGTTCCTTCTGTTTTGTTTTGTTTTTATATTCCACAAATAAGTGAAATCATATGGTATTTGTCTTTCTCTGTCTGGCTTATTTCACTGAGCATAATACCCTCTAGGTCCATCCATGTTGTTGCAAATGGCAAGATTTCTTTTTTGTATGTGTGGCTGAATAATATTCTATTGTGTATATGTAACACCTCTTCTTTATTCATTCATATACTGATGGACACTTTAGTTGCTTCCACATCTTGGCTATTATAAATAAAGCAGCAATAAACATATCGGTGAATATATCTTTTTGAATCAGGGATTTTGTTTTCTTCAGATAAATTTCTAGGAGTGAAATTACTGGGTCATATGGTATTTCTATGTTTAGTGTTTTGAGGAACCTCTATATTACTTTCCATAGTAGCTGCACCTATTTACATTCCCACCGACAGTGTAGGAGGGTTCCATTTTCTCCACCTCCTTGCCAACTCTTGTTATTTCTTGTCTTTTGGGTACTGGCCATTCTGACTGGGTGTGAGGTGATATCTCATTGTGGTTTTGATTTGCATTTCCCTGATGATTAGCAATGTGGAGCATCTTTTCATGTGCCTGTTGGCCATCTGTATGTCTTCTTTGCAAAAATGTCTGTTTAGCTCTGCCCATATGTTAATTGGGTTATTTGTATTTTTGGTGTTGAGGCATACAAGTTCTTTATATATTTTGAATGTTAACCCCTTATCAGATAAATCATTAATGAATATATGTAGGTTGCCTTTTTGTTCTGCTGATGGTTCTTTGGCTGCTACATAGTCTTTAAACTCAACATTGCACTCATAATGGCTCACCTTCTCTAAGTTTTATGTCGTGTTATTGCTTCTCACTTCAAATTGTTAAGGTTCCAGAAGGCTACAGACATTGTCTGTTTCATCTCTGTATCTCCTATGTAGCTAACAGGGTGGTCCTTTACAAATATTTATGGAATTTAAAAATAGTAAAAGGTGGATAGGCAGGGTTTGTCTTGATTTCAATGGGGGAAGGGAATTAATGTGTTTAAACACCTTTTGGGTATCAGGTATCTGGCAAAACACTTCATTCCCATATGATAGGAATCACTGAGGATCGACATAATCATTAGCATATTTAAAAATGAGTAAATTGAAGCTCTGCAACATTAAGAAGATATTCTGTAGGCTATACGAAACAAAGTCAGGAAACAGGCCATTTCATCTGTCTTCAAACCACCCGCAGCTTTCCACTTCCTGGCAGGGCCTTCCAGCGAAGATACCCTTCAGTGATGAATGGCAACCCGTATTCCAAGTGGGCATTTCATATTTGTGATCCTAGTTACAAGTGTGGGAATCTCATGTGAACTGTGTGCACACAATTCTGGGCTTGCCTCCGGTTTCCATTTAGAATTTTTAGAATTATTTTAGACTTTCACATCAAGTTCAGCAACAGATCATCCTGTCTTTAAAAAATGAATGCCCCTCCATGCATTCTCCGCAGCCCAGGTCTGGCCCTCAGTTTTGTTAGGCTAAGGAATTTGATGTCATTTACGAGTGACCAAGGCACGACAGTCTCAGAGAACAACCCCAAATAATCAATTAACTAAAAAGAATGGGAAGTCAAGTTTTTTCTTTCCTTCCTTCCTTCTTTATTTCTTCTCTCTCCCTTCTCCATCTCTGCCTTTCCCCCTCCATCCCTTTCTCTTTCTTCCTTCCTTTCTTTTCTTCTTCCCTCCCTCTCCCCTTCCTTTTCTCCATTTTCTCTTTTACTTCCTTCCTTCTTTCCTCTCTCCCACCCTCCCTCTCTTTCTCTTTCCTTGTCTCTCTCTTTCTTCTTTCTTGCTTCATTCTTTTCTTTATTTCTTCCCTTCATTCTCCCTTTCCATGAAAGATACAATCACCAGGCAGAGCCATCTGCCTCGTGCCCCAAAGGCAGAAGAAAATCTTGAGCAGTCAATGAACTAGAAGGAAATTTGATTAAAACAATAATTTAGATTTGTTTTTCATATGTTGACTCATTATGGTACACATAAGTACCTACTATGTGCCAGGCAGTTTGCTTAGCCATGGAGATACAAGCTGAGAGATACTATCTGCCCTGGACAGTTCACAATCTAATAAAGTTGCACTTGTGTAAATAAATAAGTATTCACAATACAATTGCAACAAAGAAGACCAGAAGATGACAAGATTAACGACATCAAGCTTTGCTTACCTAAAATATTCTTTCCTCCCTGCAACCACCTTAAAAATATTCCAGCATCAGTGCATTTGAGATGATCATATCAACATGCTTCTACTGGTGACCAACGGCTCTCGTAATTCAGAGATGCTTTTGGGCACGTGGTAGGTGTTCCATAAACACATATTCACCAGGCCTGTTACAGATACTAGGTGAACTGGTGGGAATTGGCAGATTTGAAGAAAGTAGCTTAATTTGAATAAGAAAGGAGAGCCAAATGAGCTAATTTTGCACCTCTCACCAAGACTTTCAACCAGCTCTGAACCAAAAAGTACCAAAAAGTACATATATTTGTGTATATATATATATATATATATATATATAATGTACATATATTAATTAGTTTAAATACATAAGCTATTTATATATAAATTAATATTTTGACCATATATCTCTATATAAATTATTTACACATAAATTATAATATATAAATTAAAGTTTATAAAAGATATGTAATAAATATATTAAATTAACAAATTAAAGTTTATATATAATTTATGCAGACATTAATATATTATATATAAGTTAATATATATATTAACTTCTACAAGGTACTTTCTCTAATGGGCTCATATTACTGTAGCAGTAAAAATACTTAACTACCTTCTTAAATAACAAGTAGAATCCATTTGGGGGAAAACTGAATTTCTTTTAGAGGAGATTCCAAAATAAACTATAGTGAAGAGTGAAGAAAATTTCATGTTTTTCTCTAGAGGTGACTAAGATAGAAAGACAGGTGACATGAAGGATTTCAATCTGCAATGGCTCGCAGACAAATAAGAAAAATGAACTATTAATTCTGGGTCTAAGATTCTTGAGATTATATACGGTTTCTTTTTTTCTTATTTTTTAAAAGTGTTCTAGGCTACTTAATATCCCTTCTTGGGTACTCTAAACACTCAGGAACAAAAATAAAGGTCATGAAGACAAAAAGACTCAAGCTGACATGTTGGCTTTTGAAATGACAGATTATTGACTTCAGGCCTATCATGGCACCCCTCTTGGAATCTTCTAGAACTATTGAAAGAAATATTTCTTTTGATGTTTGAATGGCACGAATCTTTATGAATAGAACTGTACCTGCTTCTTATTTCAGGATGTTTATCATTCCTGGGACTTCTGCAAACTCTACCCTCTAAAACATGTCTTCTCCCTTTCATAATTACATTGACAATGAAAAATATCTCTGCCCCCATTCAAACACCCCTAGAAGCCCACTCTCTATCTTGGTTGAAACCACTTGAGCATAGAAAAGAGGTTGGATGGAGAGTAAAAGACTGATTCCCATCTCAACTAAAGTTTTCTTATGGATACATTGTGTTTTGTTTTGTTTTCCTAGTCAAGCATTAAATTTAGCTCTGGCTATCTAAGGCAAAAAATAATGAAAATATATTTATCAAAAGTGCTGGAGTCACCCAAAAAATTGAAGGAGGTCTAGAAATTAATACTTCCTTAGAGCTTTTGGACCTTATTCCTGTTTTTGTTGGTGCCTTATAAGATGATTTGTCCCTAACACACTGGGTGTCTAAGTATCCTTATTATATTTAAAATACCCAGTAGAGCCTGTGGCTAGTCCAGTTTTGCTCATGAGTCTCTCACTTAGGAGTCACTCAGGGAAGGAACCAGGGGTTAGGCTAGGATGGGCCACTGCTGTATATATTGCCTTATAACTAATTCAGGTTATCTGCAACTAGATATATTTTACTAAGCCTTCCCAATATTTTAAATTGCTTGACTAAGGTGTTAGCATTTACGAATCAGAAGGTTTCAAGTAAACAGTTGGGTATCACTTTGAAAACTCAATAATCAAGCTGCATTGTGTCTTTATTTCCACATCTTCCTGAATGACTAAAGACAGGAGGAGCTGCTCTCCATGGGGCATCCACTCCTTTTGTGCCAGATAATGAACTGTGGTCTCTTAAGTCACTTACCTGGTTCTGCCAGTCTCTGAGTATGTAACTCCTCCATGTGTTAATGAAGTGGTTCTTAGAAGTGTCATTCTTCTGGGATGGGCAAAGGAACTTCCTAAAGGAAATGAATTGTAAATTTCTATTAAGAGTAATATGAATTTTAAAAAGCAAAATAAAAAAGGTGCAAATGTAATGTATAAAACATGTAGCTTTAAGTTTTTGTTACCATGATTTCTCTAGATAGAAAAAAAATCCAAAAATTTCTTCTAAATGTAAAAGGAAAGGAAAATATGTTGATTTTAAGAAACAGCCATGTACTATTTATAATGCCTTGTAAAAAGCAAGTGAGTTTCTGAAATGCGCTGACTACCCTGTTTTTGGCAACTTCTCTTCTGCTCATTAGCTGTTTCACACAAAGTGACGTGAGAGCCCCAGCTGTACCTATTAATTCATTAGAGAAGTGACTGTATTTTCATGCTCACCTTTTTGAGCTATCAGATGCATATTTATTCCTCATAAAAAATGTCTTCACTTGCCACTTCCCTTTCTGTTTTTATTTTAAACACAAATACTGATTTTTTGTACCCTTTAGGTGTTTTAAAATTTCTATTTGTGCAGATCAACCAACTAGAAACCTTTTGCTGCTCTTTTCCTATTTTTTAAATCAAGTTCAAATAGTGATAAAGATATTTCTTTTGAGAAAGGGGACAATTTGTGTTTGGATGTTTCTCTTTCCAAATGAAATAGAACCACTGTGCAATATTTCTATCAACTCTATAACAACTAGACTTTATAAAGATTTTCTCAAAGATAGAACAGTTGTATTGACTTTTATGATTAAGACATATCACAATTAGGCAAAGGAAAAGGGAAGTAAAACAGGCATCCAAATCTGAGGCATCCCACTGAATACCTGACCAGGCTCACCATATAAACATTTTCTCCAAGTGAATGAATAGTCATAGTATTTTCTTGTACATATGTCAACATATTACAACATGCTGAACTCATCAAGTACTCCATTGTTAAACAAGCTGATAGAAATGTCGGTGAAATAATAGCACAGAGTTCATTTTTGGAAATGAAATAACGGGCAGTATAATTAGAACCTTTGTTCCCTTCTCTATCACTTATCAATACAGCATTGAATATACCCACAAATTCTTTTGCCTCCTCCTAATCAATATTAAGATTTCACCTCAAATTAAATAGTGGGACCTTAAGATAATCTTAGATAGCTTGGTGAGCAGAAAAATATACTACACATGCTGGGAACTTGAAACAGTGCCTTAATTTCTATTTGATAAGAGTTCCTTTTCTGTGAAATCTTGCAATGAGTCTCTATTAATCCTGCAACAGCTGAAGTGATGTAAATACAGTTTAGTAATTAGCACAGAGTGAGCTCTCTGTTTGTATTAGTTATTGATTGCTGTATAGCAAATCACTACAAGCCTGGTGACTTAAAACTACACAGGTTAAAATTACATTTCTTTTTGTGTTGTTGCTGAATGAAGGACAGAATTCTTAGCTGTTAGCCTCAGGCTGCTCTCAGTTCCTTACTGAATGGGCCTTCGCAATGTCTAACCCAGCAAGGGAGAGATTAGGCTAGTGATACAGAAGTGACAATCCTATATATCATAATTATGGAAATGACATCCCATGCCTTTGGTCTATCCTATGGTTTAGGAGGAAATCACAGGCCCTGTCCATAGTCAATGGGAGAGAAGTATACAGGCAAGAATATCAATAAATGGGACCACTGGAGGCTTTTAGAGTCTACCTACCACAATGTTTTACAGATGATAGTTCAGTCCTTTGTAGATCTTCAGTCTATTGCACCCTTCAAGATAAAAGTTTAAAGCATAAATGTTGCAAAAGTAATGCAATTTTTCATGTTATTAAAATTTACACTAAATAAAAATAATAGTGGAGTGAATAAAATATGCTATTACATTTGAACTTATAATTTATTTGAATAATGCTGCATTTGAACTCCATGAAATATGGAGAACTGTGAGGGTGGCGATCAGATCGCAAACACTGTGAGATGTAAAATTTAACCATAAGCGTCTTTATGACAATACCTATAGTGTTCCTGAGGAAACAAAACATAGGGGATTTTCTAATTTATGCACAGATTTATGGGGGTTGGGATTAGTAATTTGGTCAAGAAGGGAAGATCAGATCTGACCAACCTCCGGATTTCATGAATGTGCTCAGAGAAGCTGGGAATCTCATCGCGAAGGGAGATAAATTAAGATGCCATATATTATCTCTTTGGTGACATGTTCTGAAACTTATGAGCTTTCAAAGAGGCCCTTCTGATTTCCAAAGGGAAAAGCTGCATTATGAGAATTAAATTAAGTATCATCGTTTAAAGGAAGGATCAGCTAAAGTTGAATGAAGAGAATTAAAAATTCTTTCTACCTTGGTTGGCATGTTGTATTGTATTAATATGGTGAACATAAGCTCTAATCAAAAGCAATAACAAATCCTGATGAGATAAATTAATCCTTTCTGAAAACATGCTGTAATCTTGTTTTAGATGTTATTAGGTATTGCACAAATCACAGATATTCGTATTTGTGAAATTTCCTCTTTCAACAATGAGCTCTGCCCACCAAGTGATATTTGCTTTTGAAGCACTTCCAGAAGACACATTTCTTCCTGTGAACTAGAATTTTAACATTATATTTATATATTTGCTTGATTCCTTTACTTGGAATAACCTGAATTTATATAACCTATTGTGTTTTTTTGTTTATGCACTTAGGGCTCATTTGTTCAGTGTTTAGGGTCCATTTGAAAGGTAAATAGGTGATTTATAGGTGAAGTTTTCCAGCTTATATCCAAGTTTATTATTATTGCACCAAGTGTTAAATCTATGGAATGGAAGAGTTGCCAAAAATTGAAAAGCTAACATGATACAATATAGGACCAGTAATTCAATTCTTAATTCTACCTTAAGACATTCTTCTGCATAAAGTCTTTGGACTCTTTTGAAAGAATCTTTCCATAATTACAGAGTTTTTACCTTTAGTAAGAAGTACAACATACCTATTTATAACTCCTTTACGTGTACTGTTACAGTCATATGTGATTTAAATAATACACATTCACACTTCTATATAAAACACAGGATGAGAAATTTCTAGAGGATGAGATAATCATAAACAGATGTTCTAATATTTTCTTTCCTCACCCTACTGCAGTGATTTTCATACCCAGTTTTAGGAATCTATATGTCAGGAGGGTAATAAAAGCTGTTGGTAGAGATCAATGTGTAAAATAATGGCTCAAACAGATATATTAAAAATAATTTAAAATTTTGACTCAAAGTAATGGAAAACAATGTAAAATAAATTCCTATGATTATAAAGCTCTTTACTCAGTTGTTTTGAAAATAATAATTGGAAAACAACCATGTGAAAAATAAATTTAAATAAGTGACTAGAATGGGTTGTCTTGTGCATATTTAAAAGTATACTATAATATTTAGTATTTACATAAATTCAATCACATAAGAAACAGATAAAGGCCAGTTATAAGGAAACTAAACATTTACTTTAGAAATTTTTCTTTACAGCATTTAAAATTTGAAAAATAAAAATCTAATATAAATAACATAATTTTATTTAAATTGGTGATACATTTTAAAATATAACATTTGTTCTTATGTGAAAGATACAATAGTTATTAAACTTTTGGGTGATTTCTGTAAAAATGTTTTCTAAATTATAAATGAGTTTTTCTGATAGTCAAAAGAAAGGTCTTCAAACAGAGTAGATATTTTAAGTTATATTTGTACAATCAAATAGAGGTGGTTGGCACACTGAGAGGTTGTCTTACCTTTCCCCACGGTCATTAACTTTGAATTATGCCTCGTGTCAGCTGTCTTTGAAGCCTGTGCTTTCATTCTCCATAGGAATGCTTTTGTATTATCTGAAACCACCTCATCCTAAAGTTCCAACTGAAGTTATATTTTCCTTTAGGTCTTCTCCATATTGTTTAAAACTCTCGCTTTACTCAGAATTACTGTCAGTGGTGGTGACATTGACATAGATGCTGCCTCGCTCTGACATATGTTGTCATAGGTACATGCACTAAATTATTAGAACCATTAGGAATATGTCACATCTGATTGATTCAGGTCCTTCAAGATCCTATAACATAAACATCATTATAGACAACAATTATTATTATACCCTGCTAGGGACAATGCTAATTCTGGCACATGTCTTACCAGAGTCAGAGTATCATTCAAAGCTGTAAACAGTTGCTGTGGAATTGACCTACCTCACCTGCTGGTTCAGGTATGACCAGTTTCAATCAGAAACTCTTTACTGTTAAGTAAGACTAGCTTTTCCTAATGAAATATAAAGATAATGCATTAAGATGATTAATTGTTCATTTTGGGGTAAAATTAGTTTGAAAAATCCTTCCTAGAGTGTTTTGAAAACAGAGCAGCTCAAAAGAATGAATCGTACTGGGTGTTTGGGATACAGTACTAGTATCACTGTGGTTTAATAACAGTCCCCAAAGGGAGGAGATAAGCATGCTAAATATATATATTTTTAATATAAACCCATTGACTTGTAAACAACCAATATTCATTCACTTAAAAATTGTGTCATTTAGTAGCAAAGTGTCACAGATGAATACATTTTCACTCTCTGTGAAATTTATATTCTTCCTTTCTGTGTAGAGTTTAGTTTTTAGGTTTACTTGATACTGAACAAATCTGGAGGTTGATAAATAGGCATAGATTAATCTACAATGCCCATGGTTTTTGAAACGATGCAAGTTATTTAGTCTCTGTATTATAGAATTATAAAAGGAAGTTTAGGTGAATAGCACTAGTCCACAAAATTGGTTTTCTTATCTAGTAAATTTTAAACAGCATTTTAAGATTGGGCACCTTTGTTCCTCCAGGCTTTTAATAGCAACTCAAATTATCAGGTGATATTTAATAAGATCCAAGATTGAATCAATCTTGGCAGAGGTTGTAGGGTTATGGGTACCTGGATAATGTTTCATGTCAGTGGTTATTAATTTATTTTGCAAACTTGGAAAATAAGACCTCTTATGTATATGGGAAAGTGAACAAATTTGCATTTCTTGGGTTATTTGCCTTGTTGCAAAATAGATTTCAATATTACATGAACATTTTAAAAATAAGGTTTGACTAATTAGGAAATAGTGTGTTTGCTAAATGATTTACTTTCATGAATTTGCACTATTTTTATGAAATCAAAATACATTGGTATTTGAACTTTAAGTTGTCATATAAACTGGAATGAAAAACTACATAAAGGTCTTTGCATTTACAAAAAACCTACACCCAAGACAAGGTAATGTACATTTATATGGCAATATACCTTTCACTTGTGGACATATTTAACAATAAAGTCACAATTTAGCCAGAATTTATGTCTTTAAGTTATGTATATATTTAACCTTACAGGCTAGATGTTTGGTGAAATTTGATGAAATGAAAACAAGGAAACACTTTGGCAGTATCACGCTTGAGGTGACGTCCTCTGTGTGGCAGGAACAGTGTCCGTGTCCTCTGGCATACAAAAATTCAATGTCATCACCCATATTAAATAATCAAGACATTATTGAAATAAAATGTTTCCTTTATAATTCAATTTATATGTTTAAGATTTGAGTTCTACTGAGAGCTCATGTAAACAAACTATAAAATACATGTAATTTTTACTTCAAGGCTGATTTCTCTTTTTTTACAAATGTCAAGAGTACCTATTTATTGCGACTCAGTGGAATTTTCAGATAGGCTGAACAATGCAGATAAAGCACTACCACTTAACGCATCACTACCCTGGTTCCACTTTGAAACATTAATCAAAGCACATCAAGAACTGAATTTGAGTTGTGTGGAAGAACAAAGCGATCTCGGCAAAATGATTGAAAGAGGAGCCTAGCACTGGAGACCTGTGATCACAGCGGCTCAGGCTGCAGGACGCGGATCGTTGCCATAGCAACACACTGTGCTTCGTTGCGTCATGGAAATAGGAGTGGGAGAGGAAGGAGTGCAACATCCCACTCAGGGGACGCACACAAAGCCACTCTAGGGAAGGGTAATAAGAGCTAAGACCATAGGTAAAGAGCATTTTGAGAAGGGTCATATTGAAAGCACATGTAGATGAGTAATTCATGAAAATTCAATTCAGTTTTTATATTGGGGCTTTATTTGTACCCATTCTTAATCACTGTTACCGCTGGCTTAGTTCTTCCCCTCCCTCCCTCTCTCCTTTCTCACCTTTCTTCCTCTTCCTTTTCTTTCTTTCTTTTTCTCTCTTTTCTTCTTTCTTCTTCCTCTTTCTTTCCCTAAACACACAAGAGTTCACCTTCATAAAGAGAGTTTAGATTTTTATCCATTTTGTTTCCTTAGACACTATATACTATATACGACTGTCAATTCAAAGAAATATAGAAAAAATTTAACTTTATAATGTTGTGAAGATTACACTCCTATTCAAATATTGGACTGTATCTTGAATGTGGGGAATATACATCACATATTAAATGTATATGTTCCAATTATATATACATGTATCCCAATATTACAAGACACATTAGACTCAGATGTGCTGGTAACTTATTAAACACAGTTCTTTTGTATGACAAACCCATGTATGTTCAAAACCTTAGTATATTCAGAATTGCACTTCCCATAGTGACTAAATGGATTTATGTTGCCGCAGAGATTGATGATAAAATATGGACCTAATACAATGAGCAGCTGCCTGAAGTCCCTGGAGAATGAAGAGAAGCAAGCAGGTGTGGATCACAGATTCTGAGGGAAGTTGTACAGGGTTAGTTTCCCATTGTTTCTCTGCTAGGAGTCATGAGCACTTATGAGCTGGGGTGGGTTGGTGGAAAGACCACAGTCTTTCTGACCTCAAGAACCACCATTCAAAGGAGTTGGAGGTAACTCAGCCACATTGAGGAGAGGGCAAGTTACCAATGACACCACCTTGCATTTTCTCTGAGAAGGCCAGAGAAGGGACCCCAGACCACATCTTTGGCTGATCCTTGAACCATACCTGAAAGCAGAGGTCTCAGAGAAACAGAGATGATAGAGCTGAACTGAGATCGGAGCTCCTACCTAAAACACAATTTTCATTTTGGGGCCAACCAAGTTAAATGCTTTCTAAGACAAAAGAAACTTTACTTATAGAGAATAATAAGAGATTCTGGAGTTTCCTCTTCTCAACATTCAAAGTGTCTAAGACACTGTCAAAGATAAGTTTCAAAAATAAAAAGTTAAAAGATATAAAAACCAACACTTGTGTAAGATTTTATTCTATTCATTTATCAAAAAGAGGATGATAGATGTTACAACCAGTTATAATTAGATAGATGTTATAATGAAAGGATATTGAAATGAGTGTTCAAATGAAGGTGAAACATTTTTCTATAGCAAAGAGGGAAGTCAATTGAACTTTTACCAGGTAGGATGGAATTTACAGATCTATAAGTTGTCTACAACTTATATAATTATAAAACAGCTCAATGATGGAAAACTAGAGTCAGGTAAGTTGGAGAGTGTTACAGTTTTCTACTGAAACAAATTTTTTTTCTAAACACAATCCAAAATTTCTAACATAAAAAAGAGCCAAGAAATTGGGTAGCATTCTCAATTGAAAATACAATTAAATGAGATCAATCTCAAAATGGTACAGAGGTTGGAATTAGGAAATCAGGATTTTGAGGACCACAACAAATGTATTCAGAAACTCAAAGGAAAACTCTACCAAAGCTTTAAAGAATTAATAGTGCCAATCTTACACAGAGGAGGAAGAAATACTTCACAATTGATTTTAAAAAGAAATAAAAAGGCATACAGATTGTAAAGACGTAAATTATCTTATCAGATCACATGATTATATATCAAATTGTAAAGATCTACAAAGAAAATTTACTATAATAAATTAACAAACTTGCAAGATATAAAGTCAATACGCAAATCTAGAATTCTATTTTTATATATTAGCAATGTAAAAATAAATACAAATAAATTTAACAAAAATATGGAAGATCTGTACATTGAAAATGACAAATTTTTGCTGAGGGAAATTAAGGAAAACCTAAATAAATCAGGAGCTTCATAATTTCCGTGGATAAACATAGTCAGGGTAGCAATATTCCCCAGAATGATTTAATCCCATATAAAATACAGTCATTTTTCAAGAACTTCTCAGACTGTTTATCAAATATCTTGGCAAAGCAAAGAACCTAGAATGGACACAATACCTTTAGGAAAGTAAAGTAACAGTAGATGTTTAGCCTACTTGATTTCAAGACTTATTATGAAGCGAATCAAAACAATGATATTATCTTCTATATCGATCTGTCTTTCTATACATCTGTCTATCTATCAGTCTATTATTCATCTATCTAGTATATGTATCTATGTCTAGATCCAGGCAAACATACACATACACATATACATGCATACATATAATTTCATTATAGGGTACAGGAATAGACTCAAACACATACATTCAATTGATTTTCAACAACGAGCACAGTAATTCAATGGGTAAAATAACACATTCATCAAATGGCTCTGGAAGAATTAGATATACATATACAAATATTTCTTTAAAAGGACACAAAAGCACAAGTCATAAAAGAAAAATATATAAAATGTGAAAGTGACTTTATTAATATGAAAACTTGCTTCTTGGAAGATATAAGATAAAAGATCAACGACTAGAAGAATATATTTACACAATATATGCTCACAAAAGTTCCATACAAAAAATATGTGTATAAAACTCTTCCAACTCAATATGAGGAAGAAACCCAGTAAAATTAGCTGGCAAAACATGCAGACACTTAACACAATAAGATATACAAATGTCAAAAAAAACCACGAAAAGATGCTCCATACTGCTTGTTGTGCATTAAGAAAATGGAGACGTACCTACATAAATGGCTAAAATAAAAGCCTGACAATTCCAGTGGTTACAATATGGCAAGAAATTGACTCTCATACATTACAGATTGAAGTGCAAAAGAGTTTGGCCAATTTGGAAAGCAGTTTGAAAGTTTATCATAAAGTTCAATATGTACATACCATATGACCTGTCAATTCTACTCTGTGGTGTCTATCCAAAAGAAGTGAAAACAAATGTTCATATAAAGACAGGCACGTGAATGTTCATAGCAGTGCTGTTCATAGAGGCTCAGAACTGCAGAGTACAAGTGTCTATTAACTAATGGATGGCTAAACAAATCCTGCTATATTCATACAATGGAACTAAACTCAGAAATAAGAAGAATGAGCTGAAACATAAAAATCATAGACAAATCTCAAAATAATTTTGCTGAATGAAATAAATCAGTCACAAAAGACTACATACTATGTGATACAGTTTATATCAAATTCTGTATGAATTAAAACTTGGGAACCATTGAGGGTGGAACAGTTTTCATTGCAAAGTAGCAAGAAGGAACATTATGGGGAGATGTAAATATTTTATATTTTCATTGTAGTACCCACAAGAGTATACATTTGCCAAAATTCAGTAAATAACACCCTTTAAAAAGTATGATTTATTGTATATAGGTTATACGTCAATGAACCTGATTTTTAAAATCTTTGCATTTTTAGGATGTGGATACTAAAACAATATGCAATTTAATTGTAACCTTAAACAGATAAAAATTGATGCACTAAATTATGGAAATTTCTGAGAATTTGTACTAAATGATTATAAATGGGATGGCCCCCAACTTCTTCTAAATGGCTGTTTAGTACAATGATGTTTATCTGAAAACAAACATTCTGCATGAATTTGCAAGTAAACTAGAAAAGTAGTACCAATATGATACATAGGTTAACATTTTGATTCTACCACACTCACCACAGAAATACGTATTAACCATTGAAACATAAAAAAGTAATTTACTTGCTGGCCTCTGTTTTACTTAAAATGAATAAAGTAATGCAGAAAAATTATTTCAGTGCCAAACACATAGTCCAGTTTTCATACAATTATCTTGTGGGAGTATTAGTTTAGCAAACCTAATAGTAGCTTAGGGTTTATTGTCAGAAAAATCTCATTTTGTGTCCTATTTATATATGATCTTAGAATTACCTTAATGTAAAAACATGAATTTACAACAGTAAAATCCAAAGATTATTTATTGATATATTAGTTTTACTGCTGTTGTAAGAAATTATCACAAATCTAGTGGTTTAAAACAACACACATTTATTATCATAAAGTTCTGGAAATCAGAAATTTAATGTCCGTCTCACTGTCCTCTAGACAGGGGATCAGCAGCGCTGGTGTTCCCTGGAGTGTCTTGGGAAAGAATCCATATTTTCCAGCTTCCAGGTCCCTTCCTCCATCTCTATGACATCTTCACGTTGCTAGCTCTGAACTTCCCACGTCCTTTTCGTAACAACCCTTGTGGTTACATAAAGCCCAGTGGGATAATCCAGGCTCATCTCCCCATTTTCGTTTGCCTATAAAGTAACACATTCACAGGTTTGGGGACTTAGGACATGGGTATTTTGAGAGGGGCTATCTTTCAGCCTATCACTACTGACAACCCTGAACTGTGCTATCAGGTAGGTTTTCAATAGTGACTGATATAAGGTCCCTCACCCACTGGCCTTAACAGTCTAGTAAGAATTTTAATAAATCCTGGCAGGGTGATGTAGGACAAAAAAACAGTTTATAGGAAGTGGTTGGTACAAAACCTTTAAATAGTTACTAATATTTCAACAAATGAAAACTAATAAATATGTAACACATATTTTTTTGGATAGTCCATTAAGAATTGGTAATAATTAAGAAGTTGGAAGCAGTTCAGAAAATGTTCCCGTAAATTCAAATGAAAACATTAAGTTAAATCATTTCTAGTCATGATCAACAGCAAAGAGAAAATACCACCCCAACAGTGATTTTTATAATTTTTTCTAATTAGGACTGAAGCAGGAAGGGTGTTTATGCACAATACGATTAAGTCAATGTATTTTAAAGATGCCTTGAGCACTTTTCTGGCATCTAATTTATTCTTTATTCAAACATTGATACATGAAAAACAGATCCGATATATATAGTATTGAGACTGAAAGAGATAGACAACATAGTGCACAGGACTCTTAGCATGACTTTGACCAGAGTCCAAGGCTTCTAGAGCAGTGCTCTTTTAAGAGCCAAAGTTGTTTGTGATGTTGTGGGAGAAGAACATGGAAGAAAATGTCAAAACCCAATGGAATATCAATTAGCTGATGAGTACACGTAATTGAGGTTGTCATGGTGATGGAGCTGGCAAGAGAGGAAAGCCGAGTCCCCTTGAGGGCTGCTGTCACATCCCATCAGCATTCACTTAAGCCATGATCTGAAGAGCTTTGCTTTTTGTATTGTACAAGGTGCTGGTTTTCTTTCCCAAAAATCTTTTCTTGACAGGAACCTGTGGTTTTCAGTTAACTTATTAAAATGTATAGATAGTGACAATAGCCTCTATGCTTGTCTTCTTAGATGTTGTCATTTTTTTGTATCTTTTGATTTCAAAAAATAAACTCATTGCATTTAGAAGTCACCGTTGTAATGAGTTTCCATATTATTTGTGTTAAATTTTTGCCTTCTAACTGACCAAATAGTTTTACAGCTACTAATTTACAACTATGTTGCTATTCCCGAATAAGCCTGTTTTTGCTGATAATATGTCTAACAGTTTATTTATTTTTAAGGTAAATGATATCTACCTGGAGATAACATCAGATTCCACATATTAAGGGTTCAGTACTGTAAGACTGTATCCCACCACCTTCTGATGGTGACAGTAAGCCCAGGTGGTTACCTGTGCTTCTGAGCTACTGGCTATAAATCAGAGGTTCCCAGGACCTCCACCTGGGTTTTGATTAACTTGCTAAGTGGCTCACAGCACTCAGAAACATATTACTTACCAGATTACTGGTTTATTATAAAAGATAATACTCAGGAAGAGCAAGATGGAAGAGACGCATAGGACAAGGTCTGAGGAAAGAGTGTGGAGTTTCCACACCCTCTCCAGGAATGCTACTCTCTTCCCATCTCCACGAGTTCACCAACCTGAAAGTTCTCGGAACCTGTCCTTTTGGGTTTTATGGAAGCTTCATTATGTAGGTATGGCGGCTTAAATCATTAATATTGATATCAATTCACCTTCCAGCCCCTATCCCCTCCCTGGAGGTTGTGGGGCAGGGGGACCAGAAGTCCAGCCCTCTAATGACAAGGATGGTTCCCCTGGCTACCAGCCCCCCCCACTCAGGTGCAGCCCAAAAGTCACCTCATTAACATAACCTTTATGGCTCACATCACTTAGGAAATTCCAAAGGCTTTAGAAGCTCTGTGCTCAAACTGGAGTGAAGACCAAATATGTATTTCTTATTATAAATCATGATATCACAGTGCAAACAGGCAAATCTTAATGACTGAAAATATTGAAAACCCAAACACATAAATCCTAAATATGAAAATCACACACTAAAAAGTTCCTTAAGGGTGGAAGAGTGGACAGGAGCATTATGCAGTGCCACTGTATTATCAGGATGTGAATGTCTGAAGTGCAAAAGCACTTGCTTTGCATAACCTAGAAATAATACAGCAGACAGGGTTGTTGAATGAATTTCTTGAATAAGTGAATTGATTAATCTAACCTACTTCCTTACTGAGTGAGCCTGTTGTCTGATTTTTCATAAGGAATTGATACTTTTTTCTGTTTAACAGTCTCAATAATACTAATGAGATCTGAAATCTGCCAATTTTTCATGTGGTGTTAAACATAAATTAATAGTAATGACTCCATTTAAATTTCATCCATTTATTAATTATCTTTTCAATCACTTTGAAAGGATGTTTTTCTCTTATAACAGATGGCTTAAACATCTGTATTTATTGTATCAAATGTGCAGTATAAAATGTATATGCTATCTGAATTGAATGCAGTCACTCAAGGAAAACACTTTTGATTATTTGATAAAAAGTTTTTATCAAATTTCCTTGAATGTTGTGACATTTTTGGCACTACGTATTGACATTTTCATTATTCTAGAAATATGGTCTTTCAACTTCAAATCTCCAGATATCTGAAAGAATATTAATTTAATTTTTGGGTTTACATATAATTGTTTCAACAAATACATTTTCATTTTGTTCAGCAGAATGCCACAGAAATAATAATCTTAATAACTTTAATTTTAATCTTCTGGATGAGTTTTGTTTCTGTTAAGTATTTCTGAGTCTTGGTCCACTGATTCTATGGCAATATCATTGAAATTCTTTAAAGTATTATGTAATAAACTATACTACTATGAGGAAATAAGGTGTATTGGTTAAGAACACAGTTCCTAGAATCACTGTTCTGCCAGACACACTGGCCTCTGGATCACGAAATAAATCAAATAGGAGAAAGCCCCAGAACCCACGCTCTGAGGTAGGTGTCCTCAAACGGTTGTTCATGTGCACCAGGATCACCTGGACTACTTTCTAAAACACAGATGCCTGGGCCCCACCCAGAGCTCCCTATTGCGCAGGTCTGCCTAGGAACTCAAGGGTTTACATCTCTGACGGGTTCCCAGGCACTGAAGCTGGTGCAGACACCACACACCTACATGTAGATGCCCTAAACAAGCTGTTTTTCCAGCTTTACATTATTGGCAGAAAGGAAAAGAAAGTTTTGGGACTCTAAACACTCCTGAAAAGTCCCCTGGGCGCACTCTCCCTCAGCAGTCATAGCCTTAACATCTTCTGCCACAGAGAGACTCTGAAGACTAATGCCAGGGGTGCTACCGTGGAAAGCCCATGACACCGGGTCAGCCCTTGTCCTCTGCACCCCAACGTCCTTGTGCCTTTACACTTCTCTGTTTCACTTTCCTTATCCTGTGTTTTCCTAGATCTTGAGACCTTTCCAAAACGTCCTCTGCAGCTCACTGTTCACCATCAACAAAATATTCTCTGATCTCAACTGCTTTTCTTGGACTTCTTGTCTTGACTAAAAGTGGGCTCTTTACCAGTCATTGCTTACTCTTCAGTCCCTTCCAGTAAGGACTATTTCCCCCTCTTTCCTCCTACTATTTGGCCTGAGCGTGGAGCAAATATCTTTGTTTCTCTTCATCACCATTTCCAAATCTTTCTCCTTTCCTTTTTCCTAAACTCTGTGCTCAGCTTTGAATCTCATGTCATTGAGCCACATAATTTAACTATCCACCTTTCTGCAGTTACCTCCTAATACCTAGTTAAATCATCTTTGTTTGATGAAGACGTTATCATGTGGTTTACTTAACTCTCCCCTGCAAAACTTCTGACTTCATCTTGGTGATGCCAGTGTATGGGTAGATGAACCTTCTGAAGTCCTGTGCTCCTGGTTTCTTGAATGATAGAACCCTCCATACTCTCTCAGCAACCCATTCTCAGGATATAGCCCACATTTTGTCATTATCTATAATAGCAAGACTTTTATTTCCTCTATTTCAAGCACGCTGCTCTGATCATCACTGTTTCTTTCCAGCCCACTCATGAAGTTTTTCACCACCAGGTGACCTATGATTAATTGATTCTACCAAACGAATTGTTTCTCTGTTCTGTGCTTATATCCCACTTTATGCATACTTCAAAATTTATCTAATTCAGACCACTTCTCACTGCCTTTACCACCACCATCCTTGCCCAAGACAACATCTCAATCTCTTCATGTCCCCATACCTGGGCTGGCCCAGTGGATTCTCAACATAATAGCTAGAGTTTAGGCTTTTCCTTTAAAAATTATTTATCAGATTATGTCAAAAACAGTTTCTCTTATCTGTTGAAGTGCAAGACAGAAGGTCCCTGTTAGTAGGTAACATTGTCAGAGCAATACCTGTGTTGTGTTTCTCAAACTGGCTAGTAATGTCGCTATACCCTGGTCTTTGCATTTCTTGTCTCTTTAGCTGACGATGTGCGTTACCAAAATATGCACATGCCTGGTTCTCTGACCTCCTGTAGGCCCTTGCTGAAATGCTGCTGTTCCATGGGGTTTCTGGTAATACTGACTAAAGTTATGATTCCTAAGATTTTCTATATCTTTTCTTATGACTTATTTTTTCCATAGTACTTACCACCATTTAACATGTTTTTCAATTTTTCACTTACAAATTAAAAAATATGTATGCAGGCAAATAAAGTACTCTATATCTAAGCCTGAAAAATACAATGAAGTTGGTGCTCAAAGGAAAATGTTACTCTTATTTTTTATTAACATTAAAAAAAGAAAGTAAATGAATAAGGCCTTCTATTCAAAAAGGTAGTAAAATAACAAGATAAACATAGGAAGAGATGGTCACAAGACAATAAATATTGAAGCATAAATTCATACTAAAGTAGCAGAAAAATAAAAATTGTGAATAAATAAATGGTTCTTAAAGAAAAAGGATAAAAGAGATAAACATTTAGATGTTCTGAAAATTATTAAAAGAACTTATAGAATTTTGGAAATGATAAAAGGATATAATCAAATTATTAAGACAGAGAAAATCCAAATAATTAGATAATTTGCTTAAATCTGAAAATGCATTCAATAGCACAAATTAAATAGGCAAAAAATAACTAAAATTGACATAAGAAGAAATAGAAAAATTATGCATATCCCTAGGACAGAAACCAGGAAAGCTGTCAAAACAAAAATCTGTTTCTCCTAACTAAATCTATTTCAGTACTATTTTACCATTGCCGTTGCTGGAGCTCTAGATACCATAGTCGTATCCCAGTGAGAAGGAATGAAAATAGAAGGACATGAACACAGCAATTCACTTACATCTGGGTGTTTGAAAATTTTCTTAGTTGCTAGAAAAACTGGAAAATACAGACTTTTATCTGAGAAGCAATGTTGCTCAGCCAAAATATCATGGTTACGTTACGAAGGAAGAAGTAAAACATGGAGGTTGAGCAAACCAACTAGAAATCATCACTACAGGGCAAAAAATAATATCTGAGTAATTACAGACATATAGTAAAAAGTCATACATACACCTAAAGGACAGAACTTGTCTTACTAGAAATTTGCACAAATTAAAAGCCATGGAAGGACAGTAATACGACACTGATATGAGAAAAAAAAAAGTAAAGAAGAAGAATTGATATAACCATGGAGTTCAGAAATGGTTACCCCACATTTGTGGCAGACTTTACTCTGGAAAAGTGCATCACAAACTAGGTATAAGTGGGGTTATTAGGATGGTCAGCTTACTTGCATGGAGAAAATTATATCTCTGTCTCACATCACATACAAAAATATATCCCCCCCAAAATGATTTAAATGTGAAATTACATAATATAAACATAAAAAATAATGTAGGAGATGATCTATATTACTTCAAATGGGGAAGAATTTCTTATTAGGGACATTGAAACACTAAATACAAAGGTAATTGAATAATTGACTACTTCAAAATTATGGATTTTTGCCAAATGAACACCACATATAAAGCAAGGTGATGTCTGGCATGAAGGGAGATGCTACTGCAATTGCTGAAGCCAATACATATTAAATATTTATATATTGTCCATAAAACATCATGTTATATTATTACCTGAAAAGCCTTGCTGAATGAGACCTGCTCACCTACATGATGTGATATTTCTCCTTACTTTATAGTGAGTTGACTTACAGTAATATCATTATTTTAATTTTTATAGGTACCAAATGCCTGCCTGTCTCAGAAATGATCTCATTTGCTATTAATTCTGCCTAATGGTCCACAGTCTGCTCCTATATACTGCTCCTTTCCACTTTCATGAATTAGTTTAAAACTCACCTTCTCAGGCATGCTTATCTTGACCATTTAAAAATATTATACCCATTTAATTTCTATTCCAGCACTCCATTAATTTTCTCTACAGTTTTTATTACAATGTGTAATTATGTTGTTTAAGAATTGTTGACTTACAGAGAAAATATCTTTATGTTCCTATACCGTTACGGGTTTTAAAACTAGTTTTGCTAAAACGTGGAATCCTGGGCTAAGAGTAAGAGTTAAAATTGATATGCAACTCTATAGATTGTGGGAACTGAACAGAGATTTACATAACTCCACCTTTCAAGGCAGAATAATAACAGGAACACTGGTGACAATTCTGCTTGGAGACACATAATTTACCTGAACCATGGAAAGACTTATTTATGTACCAAAAAACTGTAGTAAGGACTGAGCCCCATTACATTTCCAAGGCAACCCCTTCAGGGTGGAATGAGAGCAGCTGCCTCTCTCCCTTCTGTAAGCAGAGAAAATTCATTTTTTTCTCTATTCCTTGCTTACAATGCAGACATCAAATCTGTATGCACAGGACATTTGACCTGGCTTTTATTGTGTTAACCCAGAATAAGAACTGAGGTATGGGGAACTATGTGGCCACTTTTTTTTAATTAAAGCTTCATTGATATACAATCTTATGAAGGTTTTACATAAACAACCTTGTGGTTTCAACAGCCACTCATATTATCAAGTCCTAACACCCCTGCCCATTGCAGTCGCTGTCCATCAGAGTAGTAAGATGTCATAGAATCATTCCTTGTCTTCTCCATGCTGTACTGCCTTCCCCCTTACCTACCTTTACTGTGATTGCTAATTATAATGGCCCTTAATCCTCTTCTTGTCTCGCTGCACCCACCCTCCCCATCCCTTTCCCTTTGGTAACCGCTAGCCCCTTTTTGGTGTCTGTGAGTCTGCTGCCGTTTTGTTCCTTAGGTTTTGCTTTGTTGTTATACTCCCTATGTGGCCAGTTTTTAAAGTACATAATTATAGTCTGTCTCTGACTCAGAGCACCTCACATGCACAGCAGTACAAAATTAGTAGAGATGAATATTAAAAACCCAACACTTGATGGCTGAGTGATGCTGGGAAATAGGAGAGTGTGTGTGCACATGTGTGTGTATGTGTGTTTGTACACTTGCATGTGTCCATATATACTTGGTGACTTAACTATTATTTCTTACCAGTAACACAGATCATTATCCACTTCTTGCCACTTGTCCCACATTGCCATGTTAACAGCCCAATTTTCATTTTGTTTGTTAAAAAGTTGCAATGTCTGCATGACTGTGTGTTTCCCATTCAGTCTCCACTCCTCAGCCGTCTTTGTTAGTCTCCCCACTACATAGGAAGGCAGACATTTGTATGCTTGCATATTTCTTTACCATATAGTATAATGCTCAGCATAGATTAGACTATTAACATATATTTATGAATGATATACACCTCCAAAATTCTAAATTGTTGAAAAATCAAGACATTGCAATCATGATTTTATGGTTTTCCACAGCATCTTTTAAATTGAGTGTGTTTCATTACACTTACATATTTTCAACTAAAAACCCAAATTTGTTCAATTTATTTTAACTTTAAAAATCCATGCAAAGTTATTGAAAATTAAAAGCAGTATAGTCTTACCTTTTTTGAAGATTCTTGTCATTAATGCCATATAATATAACCTGATGCTATTTCAGACTAACACCAATCAGGCAAATAAAAGATGTATCTAATTCTTTGTGGAATTTATAATATCCTAATGACTCAGAGTCATTAGGCCTACATAAATAAAATTATTTAAGTTCTGAAGTTATTGACAAATATTTATATTCCATCACTTTTGGCAAATGGTTATGCCTTCTTTGAAACCTAACTCATAGCATATTACAAAAGTACATCTCAGTACTTACTCAAATTTATAGTATTTTTCTTACCAAGCATATGTAATTATTATCATACATTTTTCAATTGATGAGTAATAGACTTTTTTCCTATAATAATGCCCATCCCATGGCAATATCTGTTTAATTTGTTCTCTTTTTCATGTGTTTTATTGGCAAACACTCCAAAATAGTTCATCAAATATAAATTACAATGATTAATTTAATGCAGCATACAAAGTGAAACCGGAATAAGCATTTGCATAAAAAAACCTACCATTTTAGTAATTCAGCTCAAGGGCATACAAAGTGGTTTCCCTGACAACAAGAGATTGTAAAAATTTATTTGTGAGTTTAAAATTATATCTCATAATTTGTTGCATATTCTTATTGTTTTTATCTTACTGTGAGAAAATCCTTTTGCACTAAACAAAAGTAGGTAAAATAATCCCATCATTACAAAATACTCAGATCCAGGGAACACAAAAGAAACAAGCTTAAGCAAAATAGGCTTTGTTCAATTTAAGTTAAAAATAATTATAACCATATTCACTCGGTATTTTTGAGAACACTAAGTAGTTTTAGATGAATAGGTATTTAATAAAATGAACCTGGGATTAAGATTATTTAAATCTGTTCAGTTTCCAGACACAAACCAAATGTAGTTTCATTCAGAGAAGAAAGAATCAGACAATTATTTTGATTATCTATCTATTATCATTATCTATTATTTGATAATAACACTACTAATTGTGAAATACAACTATCATAGCAGTGTATTGGTCAGATTTCTCTATAGTAACAGAACCAATAGGATACATATACATAAAGAGATTTATTTTAAGGAACTGGCTCACATGATCATGTGGACTGGCAAGACCAAAATCCATAGGGCAAACTGTCAGGTTGGGGACTTAGGTAAGAACAGATGTTTCAGACTGGAGTCTGAAGGCTGGAAACTGAGGCAGAATTTCCATGTTAAGTGCCCAGGCAGAATCGCTTCTTTGAGAAATCTCACTCTTTGCTCTGAAGGCCTTCAGCTGACTGGATGAGGCCCATGGACGTCAGGGAGGGCGACCTGCTTTACCTAAAGTCAACTGATTGTAAATGTTAATGATGTCTGAAAAGTATCTTTACAGAAACATTTAGATAAGTATTTGAGTAAACACCTCATCATCATAGTCTAGTCAACACAAGAAATTAAACATCACAATCAGTCATTTATGTTTCAAGTTCCTATGAAAGAAGCTCCAAATCAAATGACTTGGATAGTATGAATACGTATTAGTTCACATCAAAGGAAATCCATTATTTTTGTCCTTCATATCTGGTATTTTCCATGCTGACTTTATCCTTGAACTTACAGCATGATAGCTGTAGCATTTTGAGGGCTCACATTGCAGAGACAGAAGAGAAAGACTGTTTCTTCCCATATGTTTTTCTTAGGATTAAGAAATGTCTTCCCGTAGATCCCCCTATCACACTTCAGTAACCAGTATCACATTCATGCTCATTTCTGATCTACCCTGTCAAGAGGACTGGTGAAACTCAGCCTGGCTTGTATAGATCACCAGATGAGGAACAGGGGTTTTGGAGACAACCACAATGTCTGGTAAAACCAGTTATATTTTTATCTATGTTTTCATGTATTTTTGAAATTATGCCAATTTTATTAGCAGATCTTGCTATTGATCTAAAAATCACTGCTGATAATGGCATAGATACGAGTCTCAAATCTTATATTTTCTCCTGCTCACTGAGCATTTCTTCCAAAATGTTAATATAGCTTCCTGCAATTCAGCATTTATAAAACAAGCTCTTAATATTCCTCTTTTATTTACTGTAATTTTTATTTCATGACTAAAACCTCCATTGAATAGCTTACTTTACAGAGAAAACTTAGAGTCAACCCAGACATCATATCTGCTCACACCTATACCCAGTTATTTATAAAATCTAGGTGGTTTTGCCCTAACCTCTTAACTCAGACTCCCTCATTCCCATTTCAACTTTCCTGATCTAGACTTTTTCATTCAAAACTCTGAATAGGCATTGGTTTTTCTCACCAACCACATGCCTCCCATATTTGCTGTCAAAGCTATTTTTCTAAAATTCAAATCTAGACAAAGTTCTTCAAAAGAACCCTTTAGCTGATGAAATAGAAAGTTATATATATATGTATATTAAATATATGTGGTATATGTGTGTATAATATATATTGTGTGTGATATATATGCATACATATATACATTTATAATTTATGGTCTCCTGTTTTACTATTACCAACTTTCTTACATAAAATGGTGCTTGAAAGGAATAAACTACTAGTTATCATTCCTTAACAAGAATGATTGTCCCAGCTCTGGGAACTTTCCTACAGTGATTTTCAGCCCAGAAGGAAATTGCTTCCCCTTGAATTGTCAAAATTCTCATTAGTCAATTTTATCTACTCTTTCCAAGTAGATAAATTCAAGCTTCAGTTTCCTGGCTGAATTTTCCTAAGGGTTTTGTGTCTTGTTCCCCAAGGAAGAAATAAATATCTGCTTCTTCTATTATTAGTTGTACATATCCACTTCACCTAATAGACCCTGACCAACCTGGGGTCTGGCAATAATGTTGAACTCTGCATTCCCAGAGGTTAACAGAGTGGCTGCCAAATATGTGATGTCTGATGGATGGTCATAATGATGTTTAGAAAAACTAGTATTTATGATGGTTTCAAGGACTGTACAAATATTTACCAATTGCCAAACAACCTAAATGGATTATGCTATCTAATAATCATAACCCTATGAACCATGTGATATTATTACCCTTCTTTTACAGAGGAGGAACCCATGGGTTAAAGATAATTGTAGGACTCAAACTACATCAAGTATCTACAGTCAAAACCTTATCCATATTATCTCAGATTATTTAAACTGAGGATCTGTGTGTATGTATATGTGAATGCACAGGTGTGCATATATATGTTACTGTCTATATCTGTTTATCTCCCTGTACATACCTTCAAGTAACAAGAAGGTCTTTGCCTCTTTTAAAATAACAGCTGAATTCATAGTGAAAACAAGCACACAACAATTGAATAAGTGCTATTTAAAAAAAAGACTTTTATGAGTGAAAAAGTATGTCCCTAATTGTATTATCCTTTAGTTATTAGAGTAATAAGATACCTTAAATAAAATTATTATCTGAGTTAAGAAACATACCTTGTTAGATAAATGTTTATAAAGGTTCTATGTTTATTCATATAAGGCTAAAAATGTTCATGTTTTTGTCATATTGTACAAATGGGAATGACATCAAAACAGGGGTGAACATTGCACAATATGACAAAAACATGAACATAGAGTATAAGCAAACAACTTGTTGGCTTAAGGAAGCTTGTGGTTGAGTTATGGCATAAAATAAAAAAAAGATGTTTCATATATCTAAGAGGCTATTTTTGTAGTATCTAGATACACATGCAGACTGTTAAGAAATTAATGCAGGCAGGGTATGTGGGTTCTTAGGCTAACAGCAGGAGACTTGTTCTGGACTAATTATTATTAATTAAATGGTCCTTGGGTTCCAGGGTCTTTAGTAGACACTAGATTTGTGTGCAGTTTTCTGTGGCTTATCTATAAATAACATACATGCCAGCCTTAATACATATGGAAATAAACTTAAAGGCAGGAGCATTAGAATTATATAGCCAAAAGTGCTTTCATTAATAAACAGCTAAAACAAAGATGCAATTTTTGAGAAAAAGGCAATCCATCAAAACTTACAAGGCACAAAGAGCAAAAGAAAAACATTTTCAAGAGATATTGCATTCAGCAGAATAAGACTCAGATCTTGGAGTTGTCGGACAGGAAAAACACACTAAAGGTCTAATAGGAAAGGTGAACAATAGGCATGAACAGATGGGAAGTTTCAGCACAGAAATAGACATGACAAAGGGAAGTGCTAGAAACAATATCATATATGAAAAGTCCCTTTCATGAGCTCATCTTAAAACTACATATTTATGTAATTGAGTAAAGAACCTATGAAGATAAGAAAATGAAATGTCAAATTAAAATACAAAGAGACAAATCATTGAAAAACAAAGTAGGTTATCTAAGAGCTGTGAGACAGGTAAAGTCGTGCAATATACATGCATTTGGAGTTCTAGAAGGATGAGACAATGAGAATAGGGTGGAATAAATATTTGAAGAGATGACTGATTTTCCAAATATAAAGATATCAACTGACAAAAGTAAGAAACTTAAGGTAAAACAACACACAAAACCACATCTAAACATGACATAATCAAACTGCTGAAAACTAGAGGAAAATAAAAATTTGAAGGCCATCAGAGAAAAAAAAGGCATTTTTATACAGAAGAATGGGATGAGAATGACAGCAAAATTCTTGTTAAAAATTCTGAAACCTTAAGTTAATGGACTAATAAAAGGTGCTAAATGAAAACAAAAAACAAAAAACAAAAAAAGCCGTTAATATAGATTTCAGTACTCAGTGAAAATATCTTTCAAAAGGGAAAGCAAAGAAAAACTTTCTCTGACAAATAAAAACTGAGAAAATCAATGCCAGTAGACCTTCACTACAGGAAAAATTCAGAAGTTTTTCAAGCAGTGGGTATATGGAAACATTGAATCTACAGAAAGAAATGAAGAGGTTGAAAAGAATACAATTTAAAATAGAAGAGATTTTAACAATTCTTTGTTGCATTAAAAATGACTGTCCAGGACAGAAAAATAGTAACAGTACTCTGAAATTTGTAACACGTTAAAAAGTAAATGCATGATTATAGCAGAATGGGAGAGAGGAATTAGAAGGATACTGTTTCAGGATTCTTACACACTATGTGGAGTATTTTAATATTTTTAGAAAGTAGATTTACTAAGTCAATATACATATTATAATAGAGCATCAGATAAAAATAAAATGTTACACTAATAATCAAAAAATAAAGATAAAGTGAAATATAAAAATACCAAATCCATAAGAATGCAGAAAAGAGGAAGCACTAACAAAATGGAAAACAACTAGGGATATGGTATCAATAGTCATATAAATTAAAAGGCCTAAAAACTTCAGTTAAAAGGTAGGAATTGTCATATTGGATAAAAAGTCAGCATATAATTGTATGTTACAAGCCTGTTTTAAATACAAAGAAATAGATGTAAAAAATGTAATAGAACAATATTGAAAACACTAATCAAAAGAAAGCTGGAGTGGCTACATATATCTGACAAAGTAGACTTCAAAGCAAGGAATATTATTAGAAATGATAGAAATTTTCTAAAATGTTAATGAGACCAATTTACCAGTAGGGTATAAATCATAATATGTATTCACCTAACAAAATAGCCTCAAAATACATAAACCTGTAACTTAAAGGAGAAACAGTCAAATCTGCAATTATATTTGAAGCTTCCAACACTTTACTCTCAGCTAATCATAAAACAGGTAGATAATGCACGAGAAATAAGACCTGAACAACTCTCAGACAGCTCAACCTATTGATATTTATAGAACAAAATATATTAGGGTGCATATTCTTTTTGAGTACGCATGGAGAATTCACCAAGAAAGTCCATATTCTGAACCATTAAACAAGTCTCAAAAAATTAAAAGAATTGAAAACATGTAGTGTATTTTCTCTCATTACAATAGAATTACATTAGAAATCAATAGCAGAGACTTATTCGAGGAAAAATCCTAAAATATGTGGAAATTAAATAAATTTCTAAGTCATTTACAGTTAATGATTTAGGTAATCAAAAGGAACTTATAAAACATTTTGAATTGAGTAGAATTAAAAAGAGTGTCAAAAGTTGTGGGATGCTGAAAAAGTAATGTTTAGGAGAATGTTTAATGCATCTAATACTCAGAAAATAAAATAAGAAGTTTTAAGTTCTTAAGCCAAGTTTCTTCTTGAGAAATACGAGAAAGAAGAGGAAAATAAACTGAAAACATGAAGAAATTAGGAAATAATATTGAATAGGATTCCATAAAATTTAAAACAGAAAAAGAAAAAGAATCTTTGAGACCATATGAGGCTGATTCTTAGAAATGATCGATTAAGTCAGTAAACCTCTGTCCAGTTGCATTGAAGTGAAAAGGGAGAGAAGATAGATAGATACACATTAGCAATATTAGAAAGACAAAAGGAATCAAGTGAATATTATGAACAACTTTATACCAAGCAGTTTGATAATAACTGAAATGGACAAATATCTCAAAAGACACAAACTAAACTTGTTCAAGAAGAAATAGGTAAGTCTTATTACAACAGGGAAGTCCTATCTCTGGTATTATAATTTTCCTTCAGATAATTGCTGTTAGGATTGGAGTCTGACATGTGTTTTAAATTTGGTTACTGGGGGTCCTGAATTGGGAAAACTTTTTTAAAGCTTCGGACACTTTAAAAAAGGAACAATGCACCTGGGACTTGGCATCCATCTAATTAAACTTCTGAGACCACAGGGGATCCTCTAGATCCAGAACGAAGCAGCGAGGCTGCAGTTGCTGTAAGAGCAACACCCAGGTATTGAGGAGATTTCTGGATATGAGTTACTAACCAGAACAAATTTGGGTGGGGACAAATTTGTTTGAGACACGTTTTTTTTTTTTACTTTGGGCTTTAATTTATAAGAAAAGATAACTTTATTTTGGACTGTAATTTCCTTGGATTTTAAGACCTTAAGAAGAGTTAATTACCGTAACTGAATTAAAATTTTGGCATTTCTATGTGGCAGTGTTTCATTATTAAAATAGCTTTACGTAGCATTCAAATGGCAGTTCTCTGATAGACTATGTACAACGATTTGGGGTATGATGTAGTATATGGAGTTAATGCTCAGTCCTGGGTGAAGAGAGCATTGGAAATGATTGATATACATTTCAGAGCCTTTTGTGAGTAAATAATTACTTTCTAATAGCAATTCCTGGAAGATACACAAAGATGAATTGGTTAGTTTAGGGGCAGTGGGGTCTTGTGAAAATAGGAACAGATTAGCAATGGTACCCAAGAATGATAGAAAAAAATTACATGAATATAAGAGGGTTAAATCCCATGTTTATAAATATATTTTAATATTTATAACATTAGAATATTAGAATGGGGTAGTTTTCCTTATGACTTACATTTCTATGCAATAATGTTTTTAACACTATTGGCTTGTGCCTTTTCACATTTCCCTAAGGGAGAAAGAGTCACTTAGCTGAATGGAGCGTTAGATAGAAACATGAGACCCGCTCTTCCCTCTCTCCTTTTCTTGGTAGCAAGTTGGGCTGGCTTGCTCCGTGATATGCTCTTCCATGAAACAAGTTCTCTGGGGAGTAGACTCCAATATTAGAAGCACTTTTATTGTCTAACTGCCTAAGCATGGCTGAATATAGCTCAATATTAGGAAGTCCAGTGCTAATTTGCAACCAAGCTATGATCTACACTGTAAGCTTTATAAGTAATAATGCCAAAATTCTCTCCATTTGCCTTATTATTCCTCAGTTTTCAATTGGTTTAAATCTTAGGATGAGGGGGAAGGGGGCTGACATTTTTCAATTTCCCTTTTGATATTCCAAAATATTTTCTCCATCTCTGGGCCATCCATTCCTGAGAGGAATGTGAAATGGCAAACAGCTCTGGACTTCATAAATTACATTAATTTAGTTCAAGAATAAATTCTTTCATTATCAAGATTAGTATTTTGAAATATGTATTGAAGGAATGAATATTTAGTGTTTAGCTGTTATTATATGATTTAAAAATAAAGTATTTGTCCTACATATTATGGAGTCAGTACTTTATATAATGATTGCAACAATTGCTATTCATTGACATTTTATTTTGCTATCTTATGTTGTCAAGGCAACCTTTCATTCTCTACTCAACCACTAAGCCCTAGAAAAAGATTTCTTAGTCTTATTTAAGGTATTGGACTTGTGATATACATTGTATTTTTTGTGGAGACTTTGTTTTCCAACCTTTAACTATTGATTATAATTACTGCACTTTAAAAGAATACAAGATTTCATTTACCTGTAAGGCTAAGTAAAAGAAGAGCATCAACATCTCAAATGTATAAAGAAATTTCATGAGGAAAGCTATTATAAAACTGTTTACTTAGTATGCTTTGTAACATTAATAGCACTATTATAAAAGGTGTTATAGTGATGTATATATATATGTATATATACACATATGTATTTTAATAAGGTAGCATTTCAGTATCTGAAATATACAGTATTCTAAAAATAACATGTCTCCTGTAGGCAGAAGTACTGTGTAACCAGCAATGATAAACTGCTCTGCCTTCTTATTCTAGGCTGCTTTGTCAGCATCAGTACTTTTGCCAGGCTTTTGTATGTTCCATTTATTAGGTAGTTAACCGGTATAATTAATTAATGTATTTATTTGTGAATTACTTCTATAAATATTTTTAAATGCCTGTTAGGTGCTGCGTACTAAAGTTTAAAGCTATGAGTAGGACAAAAGCTTCCTATGTTATCATGGAGCTTAGAGCTTCCTCTTCATCCACTTCTGGAAAAGGAAGCAAAATCTAATTATGGAGAGAACATGAAAGCATTTTTGGCATTATGAAAAATTTGCATTCAGCACTCATTTTAAGATTTTTAATTTATTTGGTATATTTTTAGATAGGATAATTTTTTTTCATGTGAAATCATCAAAAGAAAATCAACATAGAGAACTTACATATTTTAAAAATATTCTCATTCATTCTATTTCCCATTTCCTACATTAAAGTTAAAAATGCAACAATAATCTTTATGTATACTACTGAACATTTAAAAATTAAATAGAAAATGCTTTTGTTTTTATTAATCACATTACAATGAGAAACTGAGCCCTGTCATCTAACTTAAGTTTTATGTAAATATATACGAGGAATTGCTCAAGGGCATAAAATGTTAGGCTTGATGAATAAGTTCTAGAGATCTGCTATACAACAGAGCCTATAGCAAACAATAGAGTACTGTGCACTTCAAAATTTGTTAAGGCTAGATCTCATGTTAAGAGATCTTACTACACATGCACACACATACCAAATGGAAAAAAAAACAAAACACCAAAGGGTCACAGAAAAACTCTGGGAAGTACTGGATATGTGTATTACCTTGATTATGGTGATGGTATCATTTGTGTTTGCATATGTACATAATCATCAAATTGAACAAATTAAATATACACAGTTCCTTGTATATCAATTATAACTCAATAAAATTAAAAATTTTTTGCTATCAATATGAAGTTGTCTACTAAAAAGCTGGTATCAATTGAAACCTGGTAGCAAGGTATGAAATTATGTACTTCCCCTAACTATTGTGCATACTGAATTCTAAACAAAAAAAAGCATAAAAAAATATACAGCCAAAATACGAGGTAAAATCATATGTCATATTTTGTTGGAATATATATACTTTCCTGTATATACATATACGGTTAACAAAGGTGCTAAGATAATGCAATTGAAAAAGAAACAATGTTTTCAATAAATGGTGCTGGAACAACTGGATATCATCTTGGAAAAAAAAAGAATTTTATCTTTATATAATACCATGCACAAAAATTAATTTATGGTGAATCATAGATAATATAATTCCTAGAAGCAGAAAACTTCTAAAAACACATAGAATATTATATTTGCAAATTTGGGAAGCAAAGATTTCTTGGACAAGACATAAAAAGCCTAAGCAGTAAAGAAGAAAATGATCAACTGGACTTCAAAACAATGAACAAGCTCTGTTCTTAAAGAGGTACTGTTAAGAAATAAAACAGCAGTCACTGACTTGGATATAATATTTGTTATGCATATATTCAGGGCTCATATCCAGAATACATAAAGAATCCCAACAACTCAAGTAAAGAATCCCAATTTTGAAAAACTGGACTAAATATGCAAATAGAAAATTCACAAAAGAAGATATACAAATGGTCAATAAGCCCTCATTATTTTTCAGGGAAATAAAAATTAAAATTACACATTATTCTATCAGGGAGAATACATCAGAATGGCTGATATCAAAATGACTGGTGAGAATGTTGTGATAGATCACCTCTTGGTTGACCCCCAATGATCCTCACCTTCTCATATCCTACCCTTGTATGAGCCCCTAGCCTTGAATAACTTCCTTCTAATCAGTAGAATGTGGCAAACTTGAAGTGATGTAATTTCCATGATCGGTTACAAGAAATTGCAGCTTCTACCATTCTAGAAGACTTTATTACTGGCTTTGATTAACCCAGCTGCTAGTTTGAAAGAGGTGTATGTGACATGGAACTTAGGGAGACCTCAGGCAATACCCAGTGAGAAACTGAGGCTCTAAGTCCAATATTCCTTAAGGAACTGGATACAATGAACGACAGCAAAAGTGAGCTCAGAACAGGGCCATCCCCAGTTGAATCTTCAGATGAGACTCCAGCCTTGGCCAGCACCAACATATGTGGAGGAACTGTGACTCTCATAATACTGGTGGAAATGCAATATGATTCAGTGGAAAACTGTTGGGAAGTTATTTATATCATTAAATCATGCCCACCATATAATTAGCAATTCTACTTCAATGTATTTATCGAAAAGAAATGTGGTACAAATTACCACAAATTGAATGTCTAATAACAAAAACTTGTTTCCTTACAGTTCTGGAAACTAGAAGTCTGAAATCGTGACTTTGGCAGGACCATGCTCCATCTGAAGCTCTAGGGGAGAATCCTCCTCTGCCTCTTAGCTTATTGTGTCTGCTGGCAATCTTTGGCATTCCTTGATTTGTTACTCTATTACTTTTCATCTACCATCATCTGGTGTGGCTTTTCTCCTTCTGGGAGGTGTCTGTTTATCAAATGTCCCACTATTTAAAAGGATACCAATCACTGGATTTAGGGTCAACCCTAATCTAATACCTCATCTTAACTTGATTACAAAGACCTTGCAAGGATCATATTTACGAATAGGGTTACATTAATAAGTCCCAGGTAGCTATGAATTTTGCCAGGATACTCTCAACCTAGTATAGTGATCTTTCTGATAATCTGCAACCCATTCTAAGAATGAAAAGAAAATCTGACAAACTGAGATTGAGGTACATTCTACAAAATATGTCACCAGTACTACTCAAAGCTGTCAAGGTAATGAAAAACAAATCACGACTGAAAACCTGCCCCAGAGAAGATATGAGTAAATGTAATGTGGTGCCCTGAACTGGATCCTAGTACACACAGAACGGTATTGGTGGAGAAACTGACAGAAGCCAAATAAAGTCTAGAGTTTAGTTAACAGTATGTACCAATGTTGTTTTATTAGTTTTGACAAATGGTTATCTACAATATTAACAAGAGGGGAAACTGGGTGAGGGTTAAATGGGACTTCTCTGTATTCTCTTTGCCACTTTTCAACACATCTAAAATTATTTTTTTGAATGAAAAGTATGGGGTAGATTCAGCAGAAATTTAATTAAGACTGGATGATTCAAGACAGATTTTTGGAAGATCTTATATTTAAGCTGCAAATAAAAACATAAATACAGCCAACTGTGGGGGGCAGTGCCTTCTTGATGAAACTCACAGCTGGCAAACAGATGCTGGGTGGGAAATGCACTTGGGTTTTGGAGGGAATGGAAACCTTTAGAGTGACCAGAAAAGAGAAGGTAAGAGCAGACACAGCATGGAATTAAACTGAGAAGCAGCCTGGCAGAATTAGCTGTGTAAGAAATTGGCATTTAAAAAAGGAAGGAAGGAAGGTAGGTAGGTACAAAGAAAAGGAAAAAAGCCATATTTATTTCTATGTGCTGTGTGCTATTAAACACTATGGCATATGAGCACTTTTAATCCTTCCCTCAACTATATGAGGTGTGTACAGTTATCATTTCCCATTTTACCATTAGAGAAACTGGCTGAGAAAGTTAACTTGCCCAAAGTCACTCCATTACGAAAGGCAGAGCTGGGGCAGCCTGGCCTCAGAGCCTGCTTTTATCTACCACAGCATCAATGTGAATGCTCTGTAAGCCATGCCCAGCCATTCCTTAGAAGGCTAATATATCAAAAGATGGTGGTGGTTTGGGCTGAGATGGATTGAGCCTGATGGGTTTGAGATGACTTCCAGGTAAAAAGAAAGGGAACTGGCAGGGGAACTCAAGATGACAGTGTGAGCAGGGTGGTGGAAATCTCCTCCCAAAACCATATATATTTTTGAAAATACAGCAAATACAACTATTCCTAAAAGAGTGGCCAGAAGGTACAGTACAACAGCCAGGCTACATCTACATCTGCGAGAACTAAGCACTTCACGAAGGGGGTAAGATACAAAGCCGTGATCTAGCAGGACCCGAGCACTCCCCCTACCTCAGCTTACCAGCGGGAGGAAAAGAATCAGAGTGGGGAGGGAGTGGAAGCACAGGACTGCTAAATAACCAGCCCTGGTGATCTGCACCAGGAGCACCGACACACACTGCATGGTGTACTGGAGATTAGAGAAACGGAAGGATAGTATCAGAGATGGAGACTGCGAGTGGGTCCCCACAGCTGGTTCCCCTGGGAAAAGAGAAAAAGGGGTGCTTTTTAAAAGTCTTAGAGGGACAAGGGCCCAACAGCTGAATAAAATCGTCCCAGCACACAGTCGGCCAAGCAGTCTGGGAGTCTTGAGGAACTTCAGGCCCCCTGACTCCCTGCAGGGGGAAACAGCCCTGAGGCCCCTCACGGTGATAAGCAGCCTGAGGCCCCTCACGGTGATAAGATTCGTTTCCCCCGACAGGTGTAGCAAACGGACTGGCTGACCCCCCACAGCTGTGGAGCTGCCAGAGAGCAGCCCTGCCCACGGCAACCACACAGAGTCTCCACCCAGCGCACAGCTAACCAGATGGGCAGTGGAAGCTGGAGCAAGGTCCAGAAGGTGTTAAGGGGCACTTCCTGGCAGTAGACCACACCTGGTGTGGTGGCTATGCCCCCGCAGTGCTCTAGGGTAGCCTGAGGGTGGCCCTGCCCATGGCAACTCAGGGGATTATCCCAGAGACTGCCTCCCCATGTGCGGGTAACTGGCACAGGCTACTGAAGCCGGGAGCATGGTCCGGACGGCTCAAAAGGCCCAACCTTGTAGAATACACCCTGCATGGCTGCAACCCCCCTCAGTGCTCTAGGCTAGCCAGAGGGCAGCCCTGCCCAAGGTAGCTCAAGGGAGTGTCCAAGAGACTGCCTCTCAGCGTGTGGATAACTGGCACAGGCTGCGGAGAAGGGCAAGGTGAACAACAAGCAGGAAGGGACTTTGTTCTCCCAGCTGACACATGTACCACCCTCCTGTGACCACTTCTATCGACATGAAAAGACAGAAAAATCTGGTCCAGTCAAAAATCACTCAGACAAGTCCAGAGAGAGGGCCTGGTGGGATAGATTTAAGTAATCTACCAGAAAAAGAATTCAAAATAAAAGTTATAATTATGCTGAAGGACCTACAGAGAAATATGCAAGAGCTAAGGGATGAAGTCAGGAGGGAAATTACAGAAATGAAACAATCGATTGACAGGCTTAAGAGCAGGCTGGATGAGGTGCAAGAGACTGTTAATGGAATAGATATAAGAGAACAGGAGTACAGAAAAGCTGAGGCAGAGAAAGATAAAAGGATCTCTAGGAATGAAAGAATATTAAGAGAACTGTGTGACCAAACCAAACGGAACAATATTTGCATTATAGGGGTACCAGAAGAAGAAGACAGAGAAAAAGGGATAGAAAGTGTCTTTGAAGAAATAATTGATGAAAACTTCCCCAAGCTGGGGAAGGAAATAGTTTCTCAGACCATGGAAGCCCACAGATCTCCCAAAATAAGGGACCCAAGGAGGACAACACCAAGACATATAATAATTAAAATGGCAAAGATCAAAGACAAGAACAGAGTACTAAAGGCAGTCAGAGAGAGAAAAAAGATCACCCACAAAGGAAAACCCATTAGGCTATCATCAGACTTCTCAACAGAAACCTTAAAGGCCAGAAGAAAATGGCATGATATATTTAATGCAATGAAACAGAAGGGCCTTGAACCAAGAATACTGTATCCAGCAAGATTATCATTTAAATTCAAGGGAGGGACTAAACAATTCCCAGAAAAGCAAAAGTTGAGGGAATTTGCCTCCCACAAACCACCTCTACAGGATATTTTAAATGGACTGCTCTAGATGGAAGCACTCCTAAGACTAAATAGATGTCACCAGAGAAAAAATCACAGCAAAGAAAGCAGACCATCCAAATACCAACTAAAGGCAAAAAATAAAATCAACTATCCACAAAAACAGTCAAAGGAAACACAAAAGAGTACAGAATAAAACACCTAACATATAAAGAATGGAGGAGGAAGAATAAGAAGGGAGAGAAATAAAGAGTCATCAGACTGTGTTTATAATAGCTTAATAAGAGAGTTAAGTTAGATTGGTAGATAGTAAAGAAGCTACCCTTGAACATTTGGTAATCACAAATCCAAAGCCTGCAATGGCAATAAGTACATATCTATAGATAATCACCCTAAATGTAAATGGACTGAATGCACCAATCAAAAGAGACAGAGTAAAAAAATGGATAAAAATCTTTATGCTGATTACAAGAGACTCACCTCAAACACAAAGATATACACAGACTAAAAGTGAAGGGATGGAAAAAGATATTTCATGCAAACAATAGAGAGAAAAAACCGGGGTTGCAGTACTGGTATCAGACAAAATAGACTTCAAAACAAAAAAAAAATAGCAAGATATAAAGAAGGCTATTACATAATGATAAAGGGGTCAGTCCAACAAGAGGATATAACCATTATAAATATATATGCACCCAACACAGGAGCACTGACATATGGAAACAAATACTAGCAGAATTAAAACAGGAAATAAAATGCAATGCATTCATTTTAGGAGATTTCAACACACCACTTACTCCAAAGGACAGATCAACCAGACACAAAATAAGTAAGGACACAGAGGCACTGAACAACACACGAGAACAGATGGACCTAACAGACACATATAGAACTCTACACCCAAAAGCAGCAGGATACACATTCTTCTCAAGGGCACATGGAACATTTTCCAGAATTGACCACATGCTAGGCCACAAAAAGAACCTCACTAAATTCAAAATTGTTGAAATTCTACAAACCAACTTCTCAGATCACAAAGGTATAAAACTAGAAATAAATTGTACAAAGAAAACAAAAAGGCTCACAAACAACATGCTCCTAAATAATCAAAGGATCAACAACCAAATTAAAACAGAGATCAAGCAATATATGGAGACAAATAACAACAACAGCACAAAGCCCCACCTTCTGTGGTATGCAGCAAAGGCAGTTCTAAATGGAAAGTATATTGCAATCCAGGCCTATTTAAAGAAGAAAGAACAATCCCAAATGAATAGTCTAAAGTCACAATTATTGAAATTGGAAAAAGAAGAACATATGAGGCCCAAAGTCACCAGAAAGAGGAACATAATAAAGATCAGGGAAGAAATAAATAAAATTGAGAAGAATAAAACAATAGAAAAAAATCAACGAAAGCAAGAGCTGATTCTTTGAAAAAATAAACAAAATAGATAAACCCCTAGCCAGACTCATTAAGAGAAAAAGAGAATCTACACACATAAACAGAATCAGAAATGAGAAAGGAAAAATAACGACAGACCCCACAGAAATACAAAGAATTATAAGAGAATATTATGAGAATCTATATGCTAACAAGCTGGAAACCCTAGAAGAAATGGACAACTTCTTAGAAAAATACAACCTGCCAAGATTGACGAAGCAAGAAATAGAAAAACTAAACAGACCAATCACCAGCAACGAAATTGAATCAGTAATCAAAAAACTACCCAGGAACAAAACCCCCGGACCAGATGGATTCACCTCTGAATTCTACCAGACATATAGAAGAAATAACACCCATTCTCCTTAAAGTTTTCCAAAAAATAGAAGAGGAGGGAATACTTCCAAACTCATTCTATGAAACCAGCATCACTCTAATACCAAAACCACGCAAAGGCCCCACCAAAAAAGAAAGTTACAGACCAATATCCCTGATGAACATAGACGCAAAAATACTCAACTAAATATTAGAAAACCAAATTCAAAAATACATCAAGAGGATCATACACCATGATCAAGTGGGATTCATCTCAGGAATGCAAGGATGGCACAACATTTGAAAATCCATCAACATAATCCACTACATAAACAAAAATAAGAACAAAAACCACATGATCATCTCCATAGATGCTGAAAAAGCATTTGACAGAATTCAACATCCATTCATGATAAAAACTCTCAACAAAATGGGTACAGAGGGCAAGTACCTCAACCTAATAAAGGCCATATATGATAAACCCACAGCCAACATCATACTTAACAACGAGAAGCTGAAAGCTTTTCATCTAAGATCGGGAACAAGACAGGGATGCCCACTCTCCCCACTGTTATTCAACATAGTACTGAAAGTCCTAGCCATGGTAATCAGACAAAACAAAGAAATACAAGGTATCCAGATTGGTAAGGAAGAAATCAAACTGTCACTATTTGCATATGACATGATATTGTACATAAAAAACCCTAAAGACTCCACTCCAAAACTACTAGAACTAATATCTGAATTCATCAAAGTTGCAAGATACAAAATGAATACACAGAAATCTGTTGCTTTCCTATACACTAACGATGAGCTAACAGAAAGAGAAATCAGGAAAACAATTCCATTCACAATTGCATCAAAAAGAATAAAATACCTAGGAATAAACCTAACCAAGGAAGTGAAAGACCTGTACTCTGAAAACTACAGACACTCCTGGGAGAAATTAAAGAGGACACTAACAAGTGCAAATTTATCCCATGCTCTTGGCTAGGAAGAATAAATATTGTCAAAATGGCTATACTACCTAAAGCAATCTACAGGTTCAATGTAATCCTTATCAAAATACCAACAGCATTCTTCAACGAACTGGAACAAATAGTCCTAAAATTCATATGGAACCACAAAAGACCCCAAATAGTCAAAGCAGTCCTGAGAAGGAAGAATAAAACAGGAGAATTACACTCCCTGACTTCAAGCTCTACTACAAAGCCACAGTAATCAAGACAATTTGTTACTGGCACAAGAAGAGACCCACAGACCAGTGGAACAGAATAGAGAGTCCAGCTATTAACCTAAGCATATACGGTCAATTAATATATGATAAAGGAGCCATGGATATACAATGGGGAAATGACAGCCTCTTCAAGAGCTGGTGTTGGAAAAACTGGATAGCTACATGTAAGAGAATGAAACTGGACCATTGTCTAACCCCATACACAAAAGTAAATTCAAAATGGATCAAAGACCTGAATGCAATCATGAAGTCACAAAAATCTTAGAAAAAAACATAGGCAAAAATCTGTTGGACATAAACAGGAGCAACTTCTTCATGAACATATCTCCCCAGGCAAGTGAAACAAAAGCAAAATGAAAAGTGGGACTATATCAAGCTGAAAAGCTTCTGTACAGCAAAGGACACCACCAGTAGAACAAAAAGCTATCCTACAGTATGGGAGAATATATTCATAAATGACATATCTGATAAGTGGTTGACATCCAAAATACACAAAGAGCTCACTCACCTCAACAAACAAAAAGCAAATAATCCAATTAAAAAATGGGCAGAGGATCCGAACAGACACTTCTCCAAAGAAGAAATTCAGATGGCCAACAGGCACATGAAAAGATGCTCCACATCTCTGATCATCATAGAAATGCAAATTAAAACCACAATGAGATATTACCTCACACCAGTAAGGATGGCCACCATGCAAAACACAAACAACACATGTTGGCGAGGACGTGGAGAAAGGGGAACCCTCCTACACTGCTGGTGGGAATGCAAATTAGTTCAACCATTGTGGAAAGCAGTATGGAGGTTCCTCAAAAATCTCAAAATAGAGATACCATTTGACCCAGGAATCCCACTCCTAGGAATTTACCCTAAGAATGCAGCAGCCCAGTTTCAAAAAGACATATGCACCCCTATGTTTATCGCAGCACTATTTACAATAGCCAAGAAATGGAAGCAAATTAAGTGTACATTAGTAGATGAATAGATAAGGGTGTGGTACATATACAGAATGGAATATTATTCAGCCATAAGAAGAAAACAGATCCTACCTTTTGTACCCACATGGATGGAGCTAGAGGGTATTATGCTCAGTGAAATAAGCCAGGTGGAAAAAGATAAGTATCCAATGATTTCACTCATATATGGAGTATAAGGACAAAGAAAAATACTGAAGGAACAAAACAGCAGCACATTCACAGAACCCAAGAATAACTAAGAGTTACCAAGGGAAAGAGACTGGGGAGGGTGGTTGGGAAGGGAGGGATAAGGGGAAAAAAGTGGCATTATGATTAGCAGACATAATGTGTGCGTGGGGCCACAGGGAGGGCAGTGCAGCTTAGAGAAGACAAGTAGTGATTCTGTAGTATCTCACTACGCTGATGGACTGTGACTGTAATGGGGTTTGTGGTGGGGACTTGATGATGTGGGAAGTCTAGTAACCATAATGTTGCACATGTAATTGTAGATTCATGATACCAAAATAAAAAAAGTAAAAAATAAAAAATAAAGGAAAAAAAGAAAGGGAACTGATGAGATATTAGATAAATGTAACAAGGGAGAAGACAATGCCAAGAAGGACTCTCCAGTGTCTACCTTGAATAGGTTATTTACTAAAATAGTGTACAGCAAAGAAGATGTTTCATGAGAGAAATGGAAATTATAGTATTTTTCATTTTTGGGGATGCTAAAGAAATGTTCATGTAGGTGTGCCAAAGCTTGGTGTTTCAGGTTTTGTCCCTTTGTGAGAAAGCATCCAATCTGACTGCCTGGTGAAAGGGAAGGTGGCCACAGACCCCGGTCTGGGTGCTCAGGTTGCCCTGCAGATCACCACAGGTCAGGGACTCAAGTAGCTGGTCAGGTGTGTCCTCTGAGAGCTCTCTTCACAGTAGATTCTTTTCTTTGAGGCCAGGCCATTCTCCCTTGTTGACCAGACCGTCTCCCCTGTTATTCATGCTGCAGACTCTCATGAATACACAGCAAGCTCGTTGACTCTCCCCTTCACCCCTTCTGTACCCTAGACAAGAAACAGCATGCTTTCCCTGTAATGCAGTTAGCCAGCGTGCAGAGCCAGAGCACAAGACAGTTCTGTCAGCTGCCCCCTGCGTCTGCCTATTTTCATCATAAATTGAGAAGTCAGAACACACTATGGTGACTTCCCTTCTTCTCTTTCTCTTTCCTCCAGGAATCATAGAATTTAGTGATTTCTCATTCCTTTAAGTCTGGCATTTCCCTATATCATAT
>JAQQAC010009165.1:82423532-82443312 GCA_029783875.1 Phataginus tricuspis | reverse complement strand
TTTTTTTTCTGTTTTTTTAACATTAGTGTTCTGGGGATTATTCTTATGATTAAATATACTTATGGCTGTTATTAGTTAGGCGGCCATTATTTTATGGGTTTAGAGCTCATGTTCGATAATAAACTTGGTCCTAGGTGCTCATGTTATCATCTCTTCAGTTGCAATTAAACTGCATACAGTGAATTTAATTGCCTTTTGAAATATATTCAAAAGATTACACTATGACTTGTGCTAAAGAGCAGTTACTATGTATAGAAAACGGCGCAGAATGGAGCAGTGGATGAATATTTTTTAGTGACCAATCTTCATTGTTGGAGGAATATCCGCACTTGTCTTTTTTTCGGTCAATCTCTAATTTATTTTGTTTATATTCTAATTGTCTACCAATGAGAGAGATAAATGGTGAAAATCTTTGTCTAAGTAATTCTCATAAAGCTCTTTCTATAAGAATAAATTAAAACTAAATTATTAGGAAACGTGTCATAGTCTGTCGTCTCTTTTCTTCTTAATGCTGCATAAAATAATAGTGTCATAGTGTTCTGTAAAATATGCAGCATTCTAAGTTCAATGAATTACGGTTCTTTTAAGTTATCTATGCTTTTCAATGTTCTATACATTTCTCCCTGCTGCTTCCCCGAGGCTCAGTTCAAGCTGTTGTCTCGGCAAAGAAATGTGGGCTTTTTACCTGGAAATGACAGAGCTTTTCGATTTTCAGAAAGAGGTAATTTAGCAAAGCCTTTCCATTTTCCAGAAAGAGGTCATTTTAGACTGTCTACAATCAGCATGTAGGGAGTAAAATATTGGGAAAATGAGAAACCTAATGACAGTCCTTCCTATTTGCTGTTTTTCTGGATTCACGCTACCCAATTTTGTAACTGTGTCACTATCACAACCTATGCTCGCTAACTTCTTCAAATCTGTCACTCATTTTCTGCAGTACTTAGAACTGCAGGGGATCAAATTTCACATGTTGGGGTTTATAATTTCCAGAGACATTTTGAAGTCAGCTTGCTAATTTTTTCTACTCTTTTTAATACGGTGTCACGATTTTTCTCCTTGTGGTGGCCCACAGAATTTCCACTTCCCACATGGTCTACACAGCCAGCAATGACTCCCTCAGAAATGTTTTTCCTACTATTTACCTGCATCCAGACTGAGCTCAGTCATCCCCCAATTTTTGGTTTGAACATAAGTCACAAAAAGTTCTGACATGATGAACTCTACACAGAACTATTGAGAATGCATTTCTAGTCTTAACATTTGATTCTTCACATCAGTCCAGAAAAGATGTCTCACAGTTTCCTCAGTGTCCAAAGACATTTTTGACTTTCATAAATGTGAATTAGCATAAAAAGGGCCTCATTCCTGATTATGTGTATCGCCAAGGCAGGAGAGGGGTGCTGGATGAATCTCCCACGATGGCTACATCAGTACATTTGCTACGACTTTGGGTGGATGGTAGCACACTCCTCGGCACTGGGTTTCCTACCCTCCACGCTCTAATCAGCACAGGGATTTTAGGTAAAAAGGTGGGTGAAAATATGGCAGACAAAATGGGTTGGAGGGTACGTGGATGTCTTAGGAACGCTTCTGAAGCAAGTTGCACAGCCCACTCCCCCAGTCACATACTTGTAAGACAAGGACCTTCACGTGGCTGAGCATTTCCTAATGAAAAAACATTTCAATAAAGACAAAATGGCAAACTATCAAAAGTAAAATGAGATCTATATTGTGGGTTTTACTTCCTCATTTTAGATTATTTGATAGCTTGCCAACTCAACGGACATATAATGTATATTTAGTGATTAGGAACAATTTTTTCAGTACTGGATAATTATCAGATCAAAAATACTCTAACAGAATAATTGAGTTTCCCATTAAATTGCACATCATGTAACTTTCTTCCAGCAGCTTAGCGAGAGATTTTCACAGCCTCTTTCTGCATGCAAAGCGTATTGAGTATAACAAAAGCTGGGCTCCTAAACTTGGTAATTCACAAAAGGGCATTACAAGATTGAGATCCTGGGTGTGAGAGTGTTTCGAGTTGTTCTGAGAGAAGAATGAATTTCTTGGCTGTGAGAGTTGTTCTCAGGAACTATCACTTTTCTTGGCTGTTGAAAGTATCTGACTGATTTGTGTCACCAAGTGTAAGTCATCCAAAGCGATAACAGAGATTGAAGTATATGGCAGGCTTGACTGGAGATATTATGTTCCCTCCCTCTGGAGACAATCCCCTAACAGGTGCCTTGCTCCTATGACATTTTCAGCAGCCCCCTGGTACCAGTAAAGTCACAGGATTTCATTTTACTTTTCATATAATTTTCAGCTGGAAGGATTTTGATCCCTAAACTGGAGGGCCCTCAGGACTTATCTTACATTGCTTTTTAGATGTTTTTTTTTTTCCCAATGATTCACTCAAGTCCGTAACTTGTGAAATATAATTTTATAGGCACAACTCCCTGCATCAATTGATGTCTATATTTATTCTCCTATTACCTTGGTCTTTCTAATACGTTATCTTAATTGGTGGCAGAGAGACTTGCCTAGATTTGGGGTTCGATATTCCTTCCACTTAAGTTTCCCATCCATGCCTCTCCAGTGCGAAATGCAGCAATGTTGTTACACTTCCTTCAGGCTATCACCTAAGGATATTGCAAAGGTAACATTGTTATTAAGCCAACTTGTGTATGTATATGGATAGAGACAAAATCCAGAGTCTTTTATTTTCAATAGGATAAAAAAATCAATCTTGGCTCTCTATCCTGTGATTAGATTCAAACATTAGTTTAAAATTCAAAACACATTCAGCAGGCAAATTCTATGCCTTAATCACCTGTTTGGAAGAATCGGGATTCAAATCTAAACACAAGAGATGAAAATCCTTGCCTTCACTGAGTTTAGTGACATAGGAATTGGCTTTTCTAGAAGTAAAGGGGCACTGTTAGATGTTTGTAGTGTGCCTTTTCTCACCGTAGGCAAATACTGAGACGTAATTTAACTAAAGTCTTGCAGGGAATCATAAAAACAATCTAATCAGATTCATGAAGATTGTAGAAAATGTCAGGAATGACACTATTTATCTAAGATTTACGGCCATCCTTATTTAAAACTAAGCTTATTTTTTGTTAAAAATTATTGTCAAGTGTAATGGGGTGCCTGTCCATTTTTAGATGTTGCAGTCAAATAAAGGAATATAAGGGTTGTCGCCTAATATTTTGAAGTAATACTCAATAGTTCTGCATTCTCAGTAATTAATTTTAGCCTACAAAAAAAAAATCTACCATCACGATTAGATTATAGAGTGGTAGGTTCCTCTAGAAAAATTCTGGCTTTAAATCCCATACCAAATTTGTGACAGAGCACATACGTGACTTTCCATTTACTTTTTTACAATACTGCCTGCTGACTATGTTACTTAAGATAGCCGAGTTAGTTTACTAGGTACATGTGGTACCAAATAAATTTTATCTAGATATAAGAATTGCCAATTATGAGACTTATTGGATAGGTTGGTGACTTTATTATGAAGGTGAGCCCCTTGTTTTGACCAAGGATGTTCTTTCTTGTGGTTGTGTGGGGGAGTGGGATCTGGAAGTTACACCTGATATTTTCACAAACCTGATGAAATTGCTCTTTTGTCTGCTCTGTATCCTTTACAGTTAAATAAAATGATGTCTGGAATATCTTATATCACATAAACCTTTTTGATAATTTCAAACCAAGGACCAATGGTCACATACCTTGTGAATAACCTCCCCCATCAACTTCACCCATCTCTATGGAGACCTTGTATCTGACCTAGGAAAACAAGACATTTCAAAGCAAATAGAAAATAGTAGATGGTATCTACAATAAGAAGACAACAAGTTATGAGAATTGCAACATATGAGATCATAGAAATTCTCCACAAATTCCAATCACAAAGAAGAAAACTAACACACCCTCTGAACTGGAACTCAATATCATTAGATAAGCGATTGCAGGCATACAATTTTAACATTTCTAGATAAGAAGACATTCTTATCTAGAAATGTTAAAAAACTCAGAAATAAATGAACAAAATCAAAACAAACAAATAAATCAGGAAGACATCAACTGAGAAGCAAAACCAAGAAAACAAACTGAAGAAAAATTATTTTAATAATTGAAGGAAAAAAATGAAGAAAAAGAAAAAAAGTCGTATTTTGTACTAAATGCAAAATGACCAAAGGGAAATTAGATAGATTTGACCAAAAGTATAATGAAGACATTTAAAAAAATGAAGGAAACAAACAATTTTAAATCATGTAAAATGGGTCAGAAAAGAAATGATCTATCTAGAATATAGGGGAAAAAAATTGTATTTTCAATGGAAATTTGAAGAAGAAAAAACAATGTTATATGCAAATACTTAATACTATAATCCAAGAATTATTTCTAGAAATAAAAGACCTGCGTTTAATTTTAAACGGACCACCCATCATGTACATGGAAAAATTGACCTAAAACTTTCAAAATCAAGATGTAGTTTGAAAAAATGATGATGTTAAAATAAATGAAAATAAATTCTCAAAGCCTTAGGCAAAGAAGACAAAAGTCAGTTACAAAGGAAAGAAAATCCAGTTGACAAAGAAAGTGTGAAGAGATAGTTTATATTGAGCCTAGCTATAATTAAAAAGTCAAGCCTATAGAAAAGTTTTCAATATGCAAAAATCCAAGGAATGGGGTATTCATGAAAAATACCAAAGAAGCCACTAAGAAACAGGCTCATCCAGTCAAAAATTAAAGGGGGAAAGTTTCCAAAAGAACTGATGGAAGGAAGTGAATATATCTAATGTTAACCTTATACTAAAGTAAATATGGATTCATGTAACACGTATGTAACACATACCTATGTGTTGCAGTGTGTAACAAAATAGAAATATTGCAGTGTAAAAATTGTGTTGTGTAGGGTAAACAAAAATGAAAATAACACAAGCTTATCAATGTCACATTATCAATAAGTGGGAGTCAAATAAATCACATTAAACTGAACCTCAGTGTTGACCTCTAAATAAAGAGAAAGGGATCGAAGGCTTTGTAATTATATTAGTTCTTATATAGCACAGATGAGAGCGAAATAGAAGCATTAAATACTCAAAGAGAAATAATTAAGTAAATTGCATCTGCATGAAGAAAAAGATCATATGAACAAAAAATATTTTGTTTGCATATAAATAAATAACTACAGGTTTCACGGAAGTATTAAAAAACAGCAATTTCAAGTTAGCCTACAAAACCCCCAAAATGCTATATACGAGAGACAACCTTAAGAAAATTAGAAAAGTTAAAAACTAGGGGGATGACAATAAATAAATAAACATGAGGATAATAAGAAAGCAGGGATTGTAATTCTCATAAATCCAGGAAAAAAATTCAGAAATCAGGTTTACAGGCTTTAAATGTGACCTTACGCACAGGAAATTGGCCCTGCTAATTGACTTACCCAGAAAAAAAGTAAATTTTCTTTCTTGGGCCTTCTTGCTACAGTTTTGAGAGTTGGGCTCCTCACTGTTGCCACAGAGATTGGGAAACCAGCTTTGTCTTCCTTGATGTGGACAATGCAAAGGCTGGGTCCCAGGTCCTCGAGAAAATATCTCAAAAGTGCAGAGAAAGAATTTCAAATTAACAAATTTGTAAAGTAAGTACTAAGAAAAAGAAATGAGGAAGAAACGTAAATTTAGTCAAGGGAGGGGAAACTCAGGCCCTATTGATCAATCACTTGGATCTACATTAAATTGTTTAGGATAAAGAAGGTAAAGGAACTTTCCAACAGGGCATTCTCACTGTCCACTCTCAGCCTCTCAGTGGAATATAGTCTAAGCATGAAAACAATTGCAAAGGAATCTCAGATTTTTCTTAGTCCTTTTGTTACTGGTAACGTTATGGAAATAGCTATTTTGATACAAATCTGTGCTCATTGTAAGATAGCAGGCGGTAACTAAATGTAAAGTGTGTGCAGAAGGGGTACTTAATCAACTCTGGGTTGAGACAAGGCCGTTATCAGGGACATGTCTGGGAAAACTAGAGAAGTTTGGATAATGCACCCATGTTAAATGTATTTTTGATGACTGCATTTTGGTTATAGCAAAGGATGTCCTTGTTTTTAGATACATCTTGAGATAGTTATTTCTGAAATGACATGTCTACTATATTCTCAAATTTTCAGAATTGTAAGCCCTCTCCAAAATAAATTAAAAGGTGCATTGTACACAAAACTATTGAAATAATTATTTTCTAAAGTAAAATGAAAAAGTGTTTATGCAGAGACTGTTTTTCAAGGTTTGGTAAAACACAGAAATAGCAAAAAAAAAAGAAATTATAGTCCCTGAGTTGCAAAATAGGCTATTAAAATTCCCAGGGGAGGCAGTGATCTTGAAGAAGAAGGTTTTCTCTTGCTGGAGAGAATGTTTGATTTTGGAACACTCAGCTCTGCGATTCCCTGCAGAACTTGATACATAAATGCTGTTCCCAAAAGCACAAGTGTCATATTTTGGCTTGTCCAACTTCATTAGTAATATAACTACACATTCACTTATAAATTATATACATATAATTCTAAGTATATATACATATAATATATATATTGGAAATTTCATACAAAAAAAATAAAGATAAAAAGATAAATAGAGATAGAAGTTTCAGTGTGGATCATTTTAAGTGGTTCTTGGCAGGATGCCTCGCGCTCTGGAGGCCAGTTCCACAAATGCTATCTTTGTGACTACTTTGCAATGGTGCAGGACTTTGGTTTATAGCTCCAAATGAGAAAAAGGTAAATGACTGGCAAAAGACTGGAGATCAGAAGAAGCAGTAGTAGATTTATTTACAGATGGAAGTTTCTGAAAAATAGCTCACATTCTTCAAAACAGAGCTTTGATGGGATTGGGAGGGGAAGAAACACCAGATAGTTCTGGCAGAATCCAGGAGGGCTAGGTCTTGTGCCTATCTTTCAAAGGTGTAGCCAACGGGCAACTGTGGACCTCTTCCAGAAGCTCCACGTACCACCCTGCTCCTGAGAATGGAGTAACTATGACCAAGCGAGCAGGTGGCAAATGGCTTAGTGGATTCAGGTGGATGAGTGAAACTGAAGGCAGGATCTCAGCGTCCAAGGTCCAGTGATGGCGGCTCAGCCAAGGGGCTGATATACATGGGCAAGGACTCATGGTGGAAGATGAAGGTATGGGAGTGCAATGAGCTGATTGAATTTTAATTTTCAGTTTAAAGGGTTTCAGTCTTGAAATGAATTTGGAAAAAAAATAATTTACAGAGTTTTCCTGGAATTGAATAGATCATTTTTCTCTTAGCAGGCAGAGTGGAATTCACAGTCAAAATAAAATTGTTATGAAAAAGTTACATTTTGGATGATTAAAACTGTGATGTGAAAATTCCCATCTGCCACCTACAAAAATTAAATTTTTCTTTACTCCTAGCACCAGGAATAATCACCAATAATTTTATGAGAACTTTCTTCTACCTGTTGGAATAATAAAAACAAATACTTTACATATGTACATCAAATATGTTTATTGAGTGCCTATTTAATCATGACCCTGTTCTAAGTATTGGGGAGACTACAGTAACAACAATGAAAACTTCCTGTGCTCTATTCTAGCAGATATTTTAGGAAAGCCTCAAGACTGATACTTTAATTCAGGTCAATTATTAAAAATGTGTTGGTAAGTGAAGGGCAGAACATGCTTAACAACCATGGGATTTCTTAGTTCTAGGCAATTTCTTGCTAATATTAGACCTCTATTTCTTTCCTTGAAGTAGAAAAACAAGGGACATAGTCTTCATTTTTTTCCTTCCACCTAAAGGAGAGTCCCATGATGCTCCTGTTCTGTTCCTGTCAGCAACACTGCTGGTTGGGTGAGTACTGGCATGGAATTGGTAAGCCAAGCCTTAGCTGACTCAGACCAGTAAATTTTTAACTTAAATACTGTGTTTAAGGACATTATTACTCTGGTTTATTCTGGACTTGGAATGCCTTGGTTTGCTGGAGTTTTATTTTTGTTTAAAACTTTAAAATGTATTTTAAACGTACCATTTAAATCTACATTCTGATTTACCCAATGGTTGAACCTATGTTAAAATATTAGAATAAAAAATAGATTTAAATAATTCTTAAAGTGTCTAGTTAGCAAAACAAATATAAATAACAGGAGGCTATTTCAGAATTCTATAACAAAGCTTCTGATTTCTACAAGATGAATTTGAAGAATAAATTAAAGGAAAATATAGTTAAGTAAGATTACATAGATTATCCAAGGAAAATAACTTACATTTGTATAGTGGGCCATCTTGGATATTTCATATAAGGCTTCTTTAAGAAAATAAGATAAAATGAAAAGGAAAAAAGAAACAAATACAAATGGATCTTCTATATTTTTCTCATGGAGGATTTATATTTTCTAGTGGAACAGATCAAGCTCTAAATATCTGTCAGTTTTAGGCAGAAATTACCCCCTGACTATTAATAACCCTTTGGAGATCTGGCAAATGAATTTAAAGTAATTTTAACATTAAGTTGATTTAAGTTCCTTTCACATTTGTATTTTCTGTTCTTTGCTCCTCCTAACTTATGTTATAGATTTTTAATGTGAATAATTAACTAGTTTTCTTAGCAAACAATTTTAGCTCACATTCCACTGTTTCATTCATAATTTTAAGCTCTTGGGTTATTGATTACTTTATATCTTTATTAAGTTCTATTTAGGAAACCATCAAGAGAGTTTTCTTCTGCTTCTTGGGGTAAATTTTTGCACTCTGGGTTACTTATCAGACATTTGCTGTCAATATTCCTTTTAAAAATATATACATATGCATTATGCATGTTTATATTCAGGCATACATTTATTGGTTTATATAGCTAATTACCACTATTTCTTTCTATCTTGATCCTGTTTAATTTGGGCAGCTCACTCTAGACCTTCCATTTGTTGTGATATAATATGATTGAATACCACTTAATAGCTTTCTTGTTTCTTTTTTATTAATTCATTCAACTGTTCATTAGAGAGAATGAAATTGAGTCCTGTGTGCCAGGCACTGTGCTCAGTTCTAGTGACAGAAGTAGACAAAATCCTTTCTGTTGTGGGGCTTATCTTGTACTGGGAGACAGAAACTAAAGAGACAAGTTGAATAGATCCTATATTAGATACTGGAAAGACCAAAGGGGACAAAAGAAAGAAAGAACATTAGATTGAAAGTGTGGTAGTTGTTGAAGTTTCAGACAATAGGATGACATTATTGGGGTCGTGACTGTACAGGGCAGACATCTGACATCTTGGCTACAGCAGGACTGGAAATGGTTTCCCACTAGGAGTGGGAGCGCTCAGCTGTCTGTGGCAGTGAGCCTGGTTCTCTCTTTGGGAATCCCAGTAATTGATCTGCCTAAAGGCCTCTCACTCGGCTAGTGGTTTAGCCCATGCATGTAACTTAAGCTCAAGTTCCTACCTTACTTAGTACAGAACTCTTGAAAATGGCTTGTTTAGAAACTATTCCTGGTAGATTATGAATTAAGAAATTCTCCCCTGTGGTGTTTTTTTTTTTTGTTCCTTAGTAATTTTCATTTTTTTACATTTACATCTTTTATCCACCTGCAATTTAGTTTTGGGTTGGGAACAAAACTCAAACTATATAATTTTCTTAACTGTATTAAAATGAGTAAAAACATTTCTACATAGGAAACATAATCTTGAAAATCTAAAAACAAATGACCAAATCAGAACAAATATGTGCAACATTATCCGAGACAAATAGCTCTTTAAGACCATGTAGATGATTCCTACAAAGGAAACCAATTAACGTATAGAAAAGTGGGCATTCCTGAACAGACAGTCCACAAAGATAGAAATATTTATGTCGTTTAACTATGTGAAAAAATGAAATACCTCACACAGTATAAGAAAAATACCAATTAAAACTACAATGAGATAGCATAGGTTTTTAGCTATTATGTTGGCAACAATCAAAAACCTTGATAATAAACTTGGTGAGGGTCTAGAGTGACAGGTACTCCAACATATTTGATAGAATTTTTAACTTGTGTGTCACTGGGGCCAGAGAGACTCTGAGCTGCCCCTTACGATCTCTGCCTTGGAGTAATCAGGCCTGTGAGTGACCCTTTGAGTGTGGGTGTCACCTGTACTTCCTTCTAAGCAAAAGAATACAGCAAAGCAGACAGGATGTACATGATTATGTGTATATAGTTGTATTATATAAGATGCAATGCTCATTTTGCTGAGAGATTATCTGGCTTTATGGTTTTGATGACATAAGTTACCATGTTGGGAGGCTCATGATGTAAATAACTGACATTGACTCTAGGAGCTGAGAGTAGCCTTCAGGCAATGGTCTGAGAGAAAGTGAGGCCCTCTATCCCGAAGTGTAAAATAATGAACTCTGCCAGCAACCACAACCTGAGTGATCTCAGAAAAGAGTTCTCCCCCAGCTGAGCATTCAGATGAGATCCTAGACCCCACAGACACCTTGATTGCAGTTTTATAGATAACTCAGACTGGATTTCAGTCTCTTGCATCGGGAAAATAAATGAACATTGTTTAAGCCTATAAGTTTGCATTTGGCATTTTGGTATGCACCAATAGATAAATAATACAGCATCTATGCATACAATTTGATGATATACTTATAAAAATAAAAATAGCTATTAATAATTTGACCCAGTAATTCCTATTTAAGGACTTTTTTTCCTATTTTACTATAAATACATGCAAAGATCTATGTACGAAATAGTCCATTGTAACAATATTTATAATGACAGCAGAAGGGAAAGAACTCTACACTCCTATCAATAAATGTCTAATTAAATAGTGACTGATCATGATAAATCCCTAAGGAATATTATAAACAAGGAAGATAGTTTGTATATTAAAAAAAAATCTCCAAGATAATTCTTCAGTGGAAAAATAGAGTGCCGAGTACTGTACATAGTATGTTAATGTCTGTAAAAAGACAAAAGAATATACAGAACCACCCTTATATATATGTAAATTATTTCTGGAAAAATACACAGAACTGGTAAAATTCCTTGCCTCTTTAGAATGACTTAGGGACTGGGGAAGAGGGCTGAGAAATTATTTTAATGTCCACTTTACTTGTATATTTTTGATTCTTAATTATGTGTATGTACTTCATGCTCAAATGAATTATTATTTTAAATGACAAAAACTAGAAACAGATTTTTTTAAAAATGAAGTTATCTTATGAATTTCTTCAAGAAACTGTAGCTGATGGATAATTTCCAGAATTTCTGATTACAGGGATGTAAACACTTTGATGGCTAGGAACAGTCTTGATGGTGTTGAGACAGAGACCGTGGGGGTAGTCAGAGTAGGGTGAGGGCCTCCGGAAAAGCAAGGCAGAATATTTGCAGTCAGAGCAATGTAACTACATGCAAGGAAACCCCCTACCAAAACTCTGTGTCAAACATTAAGCTCTAGGGTCATTCTTCAGTAAGATCAGTTAATGTTCCCCAGATAAAGAAGAGTAGCACGTGTTTTTATTATGCTAATCATTTGTAATCATGTGGAAGATTCACTTTAGCATGCTAAAAGGCCCAGGCCTATGTGCTGTCTTTCCTCTTTCAGATCTGATGGGGTGGTTCTGAAAACTGGAGAGCTAATTTAGCATGCAGACCCAGCTGTAAACAACATAGTAAAAGGCAAGAAAGATTCTACCTTAAAGATAAGATTGCATTTTAACACCCAGGAAGTTTATGAAGTAAGATTTTTAACTTACTCTTTAGCAAACAGACAATACCTCAGCCCACCTTGGGGGCTGGGCAGGCTGCCTTTTGATATGCCCCTAGACCAGGGTGCCCATGTCCCAGAGAGAAGTCAGAGCAGGAAATTCCTTGTGTTAAGTTTATTCTAGATATTCAGACACCACTTAACAAGTCCACACCCCTGAGCTTTTTTTTCATGTTCTCAAAAAATCCTCATCTGCCTATAAAACCCCTAGACAACGCACCACACCAGACTCTCTTGTCCCCTCCTGGTGTGAGCCAGGAGCTCAGTCCTTTCACTTTATCTCTAAATAAAAGCCTGTACCTTGCTCTCCTACCTTGAGTGTTTGTGAAGCTCATTCTTTGGCTTCGTGAACAAGAACCCCGGCATCAGTGTTCCCTTTGCTTTTTATGTACGTTCTACATGATTCATTTATTCAACAAATATTTGAGTGCTTGCAAGATATTCTGCTACTTACCACAGTTTTAGGTTCTGTGAGGAATTCATATATAAATAAGATGAAGTCCCTAGTCTCGGTACTTTATAATCAAGCCAAGGAAATCAAAGAAGCAAAAACTAAGAAGGCAATATGTGGTCAGAAATACAAATGAGGCAAACAAGAATGTTGGTGGGCTCTGTCAGGAACTTCTGTCTCTTTTTTGGTCTGTTCAGGATAAAGAAAAGTGCATTTAATCCAATGCTGAAGTATAGATAAAATGCCAGAGTATAGATACGTGCATTCAGAAAGGCATTTCAGGCATATGGAATGGGTGAGTCAAGCCATCGATTTGAGGAGAAGTATTAGATGTTCCCAAGAAGGAGGCCAAGTGCTTTCTGGCCAAAGGCAGTTTTTTGAAGGTCTGCAGAGGAAAATAGGACTATGGGCAAATAAGGGGTTTTTAGGAATGTCTTGTGAAATTCCTTGAAAGTAAGAAACTTTAATAAGAAATGATGATCCATATAAGGTTTCTGAGCAGAATAATAAAACAGACAGAACTGTGAATCAGGAATATTATTCTGACAGTGGTATAGAGGTGGCTTAGAGCAAGGTCAATTTTGGTTGCCTTGAATTAGCAGTTTTGTTGTTACATATGAGTTGAAATTGCAGGAGTGAGATGGAAACATGAGGGTTGAAATTGGTAGAAAGAGGTGACTTTAGCTGAAGATATTGAAATAGATATAATCACTGGAAAAGAGAAAAAGGAAGGATGTGGCCAAGGAATTATATTTGTAAAAGCTCTCATTTGAGGAACAAAATGAGTCATGAAGTCATATTTCTCTGGGTAAAAATATAAGGCAGAACCTGAGATTTTACAGCATTAAAGGGCTATGAAAAATTCACAGAGGAACATTCACATATTATAATGAATTAACATTTTATGACCTGTGGTTAAATTTTAATTCAAAATTAAATACATATGTGGGCACACACAGAAATGAAATAATACCACTTATTTTTAATGAGCTATAATTAACACTTAGGTTAATATTACCATTTTATTTGATTTCTAAAAATGATCAATTCCTATGAAACATTGGAAAATGTCTAATAATTGACTCAAATTAGGTTTTATTTTGAAAATTATTATTTTGGCACAAGGTTTGCAATGTGTAAATAAGTTTATGTGGTCTATGTAGAAAATATTTTAAAATTCAAAATGTGAGAATACATGATGGTCCCACAGAAAATTCCCCACACAGTTGATTTCTCTAATTCTTAATTATAAGTACAAATATAACATAAATTACTTGAATATTTTATCAGTTATGTTGTGGGAAAAATGAAGTAAGGGAATATCAATTGTTAGTGATTTTAGAGCTTCTTCTAATAGTGACAGGAAAAAAGGGAAGATTAAAAAATATCCCTTCAGCCATGTGGAGTTAACATTCAAGACAGATTAAAGTTGAATTTTCAATGAATTTGGTACATTCATTTGCAGGTTGAGTTTCGCAGCATGAGATAACTTCTTCTTTAACAAAAGATAAGTGGTACCTCAACCTCTATTACTGTTATCAGTGTGTCCTATCACAGCACCAATGCTTTCCTTTCAAGGCAAAGGGTCATGGTGCTTGAGTTTCCATTTACAGATTATTTCTGGTCCAGTCTGCTCTGCACATGGTATAAATTCCTACTATGTAAAGAAACCCTAATAAGCATTTCTTTAGCAAAGAATATTGACAGCATCTATCAGTACCTAGCCCTGTGATGGGTGTTACAAATACAGTATTGGGAATACAGGTATAGTTCCTGCCTTATGGAACACACAGCATACTTTTGTTAGACATATTTCAAATAACTCCCAACAAATTAAGGGTTATGAGAATTAAGAGGTGAGCTGATTTAGTCAAGAATGCCATGGAGGAATTGAGGAATACTATGTTTAGACAACTCCTTGTTCTCAACAATAACATCCATTGTTGGAAATACTTCTAAAATAATAGTTGTTTATGTTAATGTTCATGACATTTACAGACAGAAAATTGGAGAAGTTGAGGGAAGGAGTATTATTGTAAGGAAAATTACCACTGTAGCCTCCCAAGCATACTATTAAGCCAATTATTCTAGAGATCATGGACAGAAGTGCTCACAGAGTAGATTAAGATGGTAACATCACATGCTGTATTTAATTCATTTCTAACACACAAAGTAAAGTAAGGAGAAAGAGATTGGGTGAACTGAAAGCTTTACAATAGGGTAAAGAGTGTGGAAAGACCATGCTACCTGAATCTTGAGTTAGGAAATGTTCATACGCCCTATCTCTCTGACACACCAGTTTTCCCCCATTGATATTATGATTAAAAGGAGCAGAATTAAGATTAATGAAAGGGGGTTAGCTGTCAAATTGCACCTGGCGCCTACCCATGCTGTGCTGATGAGTGTGTTTAGCATAGTTGGCACTCTGCAGTCAGCCTGATGAATAGTGCTGTCTTATCTTAGAGCCTGGGGCCAAAATAGGGCCATAATGGGTGTCACCAAATGATGGCTCATGGGGATGACATAGCTTTTTCTCAGGAAGTGTCATGATTGAGAATTCATAATTTGGTCTTTCCATCTTTTCAGTCTATAAGTAACACTGTTTGTCTCAGCTGGTCACATCTGTCTTTTTAAGTTACATATTCTATTTCTCCTATATATCTGTAACATGTCTTACAGATCACCACCAACTTAATGTACACATGTAATGTCATCTTATGAATTCAGCCTCTGTCTTAGGAGATGATCACTTGTTCACTCATCATCTCTAATTAACACCTCGTGGGGCTGCTTTCATCCCAAAGGCATCTCCTGTATTTATTCTTTATGTTGGCCCTGCTCATGAGTTTAATCTATCTTGTTTTTCTTTCTGAATTTTCTCAATTAATAGAACACAAATGCATCACTCTGGGTCAAGTATATTAGGTTGATTTGGGAGGCACTGATTTTTGAGGCATCTGTGAAAACTGAGGGTGGGAAGGTGGGCATATGAGGAGTTTAAGGTGGAGCTAAAATATGGAGAGTATATTTGGGGGTGGAAATTGGATTCACGAGGATCAATATGAAGATCCAGGAGCAAAATGTGGAAAAGATAAAATAGCCTATGACAAATGCCTGATCAATGACAAGTTTTATTGTTAATGGAAAAGAGAAAGAATAGCTACAGATTCAGGAGGAAAATAAGAAAACTAGTTTTATAAACACTAACAGAAGAAACAAAGAAGGTGGTGATGCCGGGGTTCTAGTTCATGAAGCCGAAGAATGAGCTTCACAAACACTCAAGGTAGGAGAGCAAAGTACAGGCTTTTATTTAGAGATAAAGTGAAAGGACAGAACTCCCCGCTCACGCCAGGAGGGGACAAGAGAGTCCGGTGTGGTGCGTTGTTTAGGGGTTATAGGCAGATAAGGATTTTTCAAGAACATGAAAAAAGGTTTAGGGGTGTGGACCTGCTATGTGGTGTCTGAACACCCCGAATTAACTTAACACGAGGAATTCCCCACACCGATCTCTCTCTGGGATACTGGCGTCTTGGTCTAGGGGCATATCAAAAGCCCCCAAGGTGGGCCGAGGTATTGTCTGTTTGCTAAAGAGTAAGTTAAGAATCCTGCTTCCCAAACTTCCTGGGTGTTAAAAGGCAATCTTATCTTTAAGGTGGAATCTTTCCTGCCTTTTACTATGTTGTTTACAGCTGGGTCTGCATGCTAAATTAGTTGCCCAGTTTGCAAAATCACTTCATCAGATCTGAAAAAGGAAAGACAGCACATAGGCCTGCACCTTTTAGCATGCTAAAGTGAATCTTACACATGATTACAAATAATTAGCATAATAAAAACACGTGCTACTCTTCTTTATCTGGGGAACATTAACTGATCTTACTGAAGAATGACTCTAGAGCTTAATGTTTAACACAGAGTTTTGGTAGGGGGTTTCCTTGCATATAGTTACACTGCTCTGACTGCAAATATCCTGCCTTGCTTTTTCCAGAGGCCCTCATCCTATTCTGTCTAAGCCCATGGTCCCTGTCTCACTGGGAAGTCAGTCTAGGGGAAACCAACATATGGAGGCAGAGATGGAGTTTTGCAGTAGATGGGCAGAATTTTATTAGATTGTCATAAGCAGTGAGGAAGAAAAGATGGGGACTGATGTATTTCAGTTATTTTTATATTTGGTGATGGAAAGTTGAAGAAATTACAGTCTGGTGATTTATGTTTCCTTTGAAGTAGATGCCAAGAGTTTTGTTTACATGGCTGTATGTGTGTTTGTTGGTGGAGAGGGTCCTGCTCCGGATAGTGACTAGGAATTGAGGTGTTACCATTCATTCTGTGATCGTGTGGTATATTTCCTTACTGTACGAAACCAAGTAGAAGCAAGCACAGACTAAACTACTAGCTTTTCTAGAGTGGAAATATGACCTGAAACCACGAATTAAGGCAAATGATTGAAATTTAGATTATCCTCAACCGAATGATTGAAATGACACCTTTGGAATCTAAGTTAGAGATTGAAAAAAAGGATGATTTGATTGATTTGGAAGAATTAAATTAACTAATTGGCTGACTGTCTTAAAAATTTCAATTCCCAAATAATTTCACGTGATGACAAATTCTAGAAAGTATCTATAAAATAGGTGCTGAACTGAGTGAAGTAGAAAGTCATCAGAAATTAGGACGATGTGAAATGGACAAGTCAGGATGCTGTTGAACAGAGAGTCCATGCAGGATATGACATGCCTTGTGGTGGAGACTGATTTTTTAAAGTGAAAACAACCTTGAATTCTTTGGAATAACTTATCAGGTCATGATTTACTTTACTTTTAAGATATCACTCTTTTTTATATGATTTGTTACTATAGAGTTATTATCCTTTCTATGTCTACTGGATCTATAGTGATAACCCTTCCTTTCATTTCTAATATTTATAATTTATAGTCTTTCTCTCTTGATTAGTCTCGCTAGAGTTTTGTCTTTTCAGTTTTCTCTATTTTTTGTATTCTATTTTACTGATTCCTGCTCTTACCACTATTATTTCTTTTCTCCTACTTAAATTGGGTTTACTTTGCTCTTGCTTTCTAGCTTCTTAAGACAGAATCTTAGGTCACCTATTTTAAATTTTAAATTCTAATGTAAGTATTAAAGTGATGAATTTCTTAATAATCATGGTTTTAGCGGAATTCAACAACTACCTGTTGCATTTGAATTCTCATTCAATTTGTAACATTTTCTAATCCTCCTTGTAAAATGTTCGCAGAAAAATGCATTTAGAAACATGTTTTAGAATTTCCAACAATTTGAGGTTTTCCAAAATATCTTCAATGTTTTTGTTCAGAGAACACACTATTTCAGTTTTTCTTCTTATTTTGTGGCATGCTGTGTGGTCTATCTTTGTGAACATACCATGTAAATATGAAAAGAAAGTGTATACCACTTTTGGGAGGTGCAGTGTTCCAAAAATATTTCTCCACATTCCTTTTCACAGCATTCAGTTAGAATACAATACCAACAGTGATAACCCTAGGTAATTGTGTTCTTTGTTAAAGTGGATATCAAGATTTTATGTAGAAGACGGAAAAAGAACTGGAGAACATTTTTGCTTGGCTCATGTCTTTAAATTTTACTACTGAAACTAAGCAGTTATTTATCTTCAAACTCTCTTTTAGCAGGTGTGTAACATTCTTTTTTACTAGAAAAACAGTATAATTAAGACTACTAGTAAAGGCCTGAAAATATCAATCAATCATACAGGGAGTCAGATGAAAAATGTCCAGATCAGGTTAATCCCCTTTGTTGTTTTCTTCCATTTGTCTTTCCTGGAACCACAACTCATTCAGCAGGAAGAACATGCAGAGGTGAAAGGAAAGTGAACCCAACTTGCTTCCCTCCCCGAGATGAAGATATTCATGACATGTTTGAAGCGTTACTTCCTTTATTTTCCTGGTGAATTTCAATTTTTACAATGTATATTTTTATTTCTCATCATCATGAAGTTGTGTGTGTCCTAAAGCTTTTTGGAAAATTTTTTTTCCTGTTAAATAAAGGTAAAAAAACAATCCAACCACTTTATATATGCACTGTACAAATAATATAATTCAAAGCACACACTGAATTTTGAGGATGAAAACAATTTAATCATTCGAATCTCCATAAAATAGAAGTGTTCGCTCTGAGTAGGGCTCTATATGCATTGTAGAGGAAAAAGATGATCAGATACCATAAATTAAAATCACATTCTGGCAGAACATTCTATTCTTTGAATAGCATCACATTTCTTTCTGAAATGGTTCTTAGTATTGTCATTGAATTTGCATGTCTATACTACTGGAATATATTCCTCATGATTTAGAGGAAAAAAAGTTTGCTATGGAAAAATTTGTTGTATGTTTCATATTTAATTCTAAGCTTATTATAACACTCTATAAAAATGTGTTTTTTTTTCTGATGTAAATGATAAAAAAAGTAGTAAGTACATGCAACTCCCATACAGATAAAGTACAATTTGAATCTCACTGAGAAACATTCTATGCATAATGATAAATAGAAAATGTTAAAACTCCTTGGAAATTTCAGCTATAATGGTTAATGTAATTGGAAAAATCAAATGGGAATGTCCTATGCACAAATTATTTATATTTATTTTAGGGAATAACTAATAAAAATACATGTGCAAGGCCAGCAACTATTTTAGCAAAATCTGAATAGCAAAATAGTGTATCCAGATGGAAAATTGGAGTGTAATGTTATGTAGATTTGTATGTAGATGCATGGGTTAAATAAGAATCAAATAAGCAGTAAAACAAATTAGAGCATATGCCTCCTGCTCTTTCTAGAATTTTGTTTTACCATTCACATAGCTACCGTCTTGGTTACCACTGTCCGTGTCAGACATGGTTACCCTCATATCCTCAGTTCACAATTCATCAGAAGTCCGTGTATCCAAACTTTCCTTGGAAGCTAACCTATCTCATTCAAATGTTTGCTCACATTTACTTTTGCAGAACAGGCTGTCCTGACATCTTTCCAAAATATCAACTTACCACTTCCTCCACTTTAATTTTCAGAGTAGAGCTTGTAACCATCTTGCACATTATGTATGGGTTTGGTTCTTTAGTCTTCACTGTCTCCCCACACTGGACCGGAAGCACCAGGAGAGTCAGGTTTTGTTTGGTTCTGTTCCATCCTAGCACCCTCAGGCCCTGGATAGGTGCTCAGTAAATATTGGTTGAATGAATGCATTCATTTGTGGTTGAGTGAAGAATGAAATTCTTTTCTCTCCCAAGCAGGAAACTTCATTCTACTGGAGGGCCACGTGTAATTCAACTTTTCCGAATTAGCAGCACATTCTCCCCTTCCTCCCAGCACTCTTTCTGTTGTTCCCAGAGGGTTCCTGCTTTGCAGTTTATCTCTGAGCTGCCCCAGGCTCCAACTTCCTGTGGTCCAAAATGATCATTGTCTTCTTTTCCTTGATAAGGTTCTCCTGTCTCATAGACTCTTCTGCGTGTCCACTGAATTTCACTGTGTCATTTAATAAAACCTCTCCAGTGTG
>JAQQAC010009165.1:82390627-82423522 GCA_029783875.1 Phataginus tricuspis | reverse complement strand
CTTCATTTTAGTTAGTAATAATACATTTCATTAGCTAAAAGATGACTCTTATTATCCCTAATGATAGTTCCCCTTACAGTTATGTTTTGGGACAAGGCACCAATTCTCTCACTCTAAAAGAAAACAATTTCCCTCCTTCCTTTGTCCCCAGGGAAAACTTCTTATTAGAAGTATGAGGTCCACCTGAATCTCCCTAAAACATCTCAAAGATTATCTTCCCAAATATTTCATGTAAGTATCCTCCAGTTGTCGTTTCTATATCTCCTGGGAGACTCAGTCATCTTATAGCCCTAATTTTATTTAACCTGCATTGCCTAGGCCCTGTCGTCTGTGGACGGTATCTTTAATAACTAGAGACAGTAACAAAATCACAATAACTAAACATACATTGTATACTTGATAAATTGTAGGTAGATGTCTTCAGCACTTCCTAAATGTTAGGGTATTTACTTTCATGAAAATGTGTGATAACTTTAATGATGAGATAACTAGGTATAAAGGAATTAAGTAATTTCAAAGGGCAAGCAGTCCTTAAGTGGTTAATTGTATCTAATTGTTCTTCTCCACGACGCTAATGAAAACTTTGCTGCCCTGCTCTGAAGTTCATTCAATCAGTACAAATCTGCAGGCTTCTCCCTTGCCCCTGCAACTCACATTCTAATGAGCTACCCCCTAAGATTCAGGAGAGAGGATGTATGTAAACTGGTGACCGTTATGCAGAAAAGAACTAGTGTTAGCTTAGGCATTTTATCAGCTTCTCCAATGGGAAAAGGAAAAATGTTAGCTCACCTGCCCAATGAATTTGGTTCTTTCCGAGGTATTTAGGGGCAGCAAAGCTGGTCCAACCACCTTTCCTGTAAGTGTTGGCTCCACTCATCCACACAGACTCCAGAATGGATGCTTTCTACCACTCAGATTCAATGGGAAAGTTGTGAAAAGCTGTGGATATATCAGAGAAACATAAAAATTTCAAAGTTAGTGAGTGAGAAAAGGGAAGACTTACATTCTGAATATTTGCCCCTGGGAGCAGATTTTCAGCAAAATCTTGCTTATATTTTTTTATTATTACTATTATTATTATTATTTGCTATCATTAATGTACAATTACACGAACAACATTATGGTTACTAGACTCCCCCTATTATCAAGTCCCCACCACATACCCCTTTAAAGTCATTGTCCATCTGGGTACTAGTCACTACTTTTCTTCTCTGTGCTATACTGCCTTCCCCGTGTCCCCCCCACAAATTATACATGCTAATCATGATGCCCCTTTGCCCCCCCTTCCCACCCATCCTCCCCAGTCCCTTTCCCTTGGGTAACTTTTAGTCCACTCTTGGGTTCTGTGAGTCTGCTGCTGTTTTGTCCCTTCAGTTTTTGCTTTGTTCTTATGCTACATAGATGACTGAAATCATTTGATACTTGTCTTTCTGTGCCTGGCTTATTTCACTGAGCATAATACCCTCCATGTTGTTGCAAATGGTAGGATTTGTTTTCTTCTTATGGCCGAATAATATTCCATTGTGTATATGTACCACATCTTCTTTATCCATTCATCTACTGATGGACACTTAGGTTGCTTCCATTTCTTGGCTATTCAAAATAGTGCTGCGATAAAGATAGGGGTGCATATGTCTTTATCAAACTGGGCTACTGCATTTTTAGGGTAAATTCCTAGGAGTGGAATTCCTGGTTCAAATGGTATTTCTACTTTTAGTTTTTTGAGGAACTTCCATACTGCTTTCCACAATGGTTGAAATATTTTACATTCCCACCAGCAGTGTAGGAGGGTTCCCCTTTCTACACATTTGCTGTTGTTTGCCTTTGGATGTTGGCCATCCTAACCGACGTAAGGTGATATCTTATTGTGGTTTTAATTTGCACTTCTCTGATGATTAGCGATGTGGAGTATCTTTTCATGTGCCTGTTGACCATCTGAATTTCTTCTTTGGAGACGTGTTTGTTCAGATAGTCTACCCATTTTTTAATTGGCTTGTTTGCTTTTTGGTTGTTGAGGTATGTGAGCTCTTTATATAATTTAGATGTCAACCTCTTATTGGATATGTCATTTATGAATATATTCTCTCATACTGTAGGATGTCTTTTTGTTCTACTGATGGTGTCCTTTGCTGTACAGAAGCTTTTTAGTTTGATAAAGTGCCACTTGATCATTTTTGCTTTTGTTTCCCTTGCCTGGGGAGATATGTTCATGAAGAAGTTGCTCATGTTTATTTCCAAGAGATTTTTGCCTATGTATTTTTCTAAGAGTTTTATGGTTTCATGACTGACATTCAGGTCTTTGATCCATTTTGAGTTTACTTTTGTGTATGGGGTTAAACAATAATCCAGTTTCATTCTCTAACATGTAGCTGACCAGTTTTGCCAACACCAGCTGTTGAAGGGGCTGTCATTTCCCCATCGTATATCCATGGCTCCTTTTTCGTATATTAATTGACCATATATACTGGAGTTTATATCTGGGCTATCAAATCTGTTCCATTTGACTATGTGTCTGGTCTTGTGCCAATACCAAATTGTTTTGATTACTGTGGCTTTGTAGTAGAGCTTGAAGTCAGAGAGCGTAATTTCCTCCCCCTTTATTCTTCCTTCTCAGGATTGCTTTAGCTATTCGGGGTCTTTTGTGGGTCCATATTAATTTTAGAATTATTTGCTCTAGTTTGTTGATGAATACTATTGGTATTTTGATAGGAATTGCATTCAATCTGTAGATTGCTTTAGGCAGGATGGCCATTTTGACAATATTAATTATTCCTATCCATGAGCACAGGATGTGTTTCCATTTATTGTTATCTTCTTTAATTTCTCTCAGAGTGTCTTGTAGTTTTCAGAGTATAGGTCTTTCACTTCCTTGGTTAGGTTTACTCCTAGGTATTTTATTCTTTTTGATGCAGCTATGACTGGAGTTGTTTTCCTGATTTCTCTTTGTGCTAGTTCATCTTTAGTGTCTAGGAATGCAACAGATTTCTGTGTATTAATTTTGTATCTCGCAACTTCACTGAATTCAGATATTAGATCTAGTAGTTTTGGAGTGATGTCTTTAGGGATTTTAATATACAATATCATGTCAGCTGCAAACACGGGAAGTTTGACTTTTTCCTTGCCAATCTGGATGCCTTTTATTTCTTCGTGTTGTATGATTGCTGTGTCTAGGACCTCCAGAACTATGTTGAATAAAAGTGGGGAGAGTGGGCATCCTTGTCTTGTTCCCAATCTTAAAGGAAAAGCTTTCAGCTTCTTGTTAAATTTAATGTTGCCTGTGGGTTTGTCATATATGGACTTTATTATGTTGAGGTACTTGCCCTCCATACGCATTTTGTTGACAGTTTTTATCATGAATGGATATTGAATTTTGTCGAATGCTTTTTCAGCATCTATGGAGATAATCATGTGGTTTTTGTCCTTCTTTTTTTTGATGTGGTGTATGACATTGACGGATTTTTGAATGTTGTACCATCCTTGCATCCCTGGGATGAATCCCCCTTGATCATGATGGATGATCTTTTTGATGTATTTTTGAATTTGGTTTGCTACTATTTTGTTAAGTACTTTTGCATCTATGTTCATCAGGGATAGTGGTCTGTAATTTTTTTTGTGTGTGGTGTCTTTGCCTGGTTTTGGTATTAAAGTGATATTGGCCTTGTAGAATGAGTTTGATGGTATTCTCTCCTCTTCTAGTTTTTAGAAAATTCTAAGGAGAATGGGTATTAGGTCTTCACTAAATGTTTGATAAAATTCAGCAGTGAAACCATCTGGTCCAGGAATTTTGTTCTTAGGTAGTTTTTTGATTACCAATTCAATTTTGTTGCTGGTAATTAGGCTGTTGAGATTTTCTGTTTCTTTCTGGGTCAGCCTTGGAAGGTTATATTTTTCTTATTGTATTGTACTTATTTTTGCTTTAATCTTTATTATGTCACTCCTTGTACTGACTTTGGGCCTCATTTGTTCTTCCTTTTCTAGTTTCATTAATTGTGAGTTTAGACTGTTCATTTGGGATTCTTCTTCTTTCCTGAGGTAGACCTGTATTGCAATATACTTCCCTCTTAGCATGGCTTTCTCTGCGTCCCACAGATTTTGTGGTGTTGAATTATTGTTGTCATTTGTCTCCATATATTGCTTGATCTCTGTTTTAATTTGGTCATTGATCCATTAATTATTTAGGAGCATTTTATTAATCCTCCATGTGTTTGTGGGCTTTTTAATTTTTTTGTCTGTAATTCATTTCTAGTTTTATACCTTTGTGATCTGAGAAGCTGGTTGGTACAATTTCAATCTTTTTAAATTTACTGAGGCTCTTATGGTGGCCTAGTATATGATCTATTCTTGAAATTATTCCATGTGCACTTGAGAAGAATGTATCTCCTGTTGCTTTTAGATGAAGTGTTCTGTAGCTGTCCTTTGGTCCATCTGTTCTAATACATTGTTCAGTATGTCTGTCTCTTAATTTATTTTTTGTCTGCTTGATCTGTCCTTTGGAGTGAGTGGTGTGTTGAAGTCTCCCAAAATAAACGCATTGCATTCTGTTTTACCCTTTTATTGTTAGTATTTGTTTCACATAGGTAGGTGATCCTGTGTTGGGTGCATTAATATTTATAATAGTTATATCCTCTTGTTGGACTGACACCTTTATTATTATGTAATGTCCTTCTTTGTCTCTTGTGACTTTCTTTGTTTTGAAGACTATTTTGCCTGATAGAAGTACTGCAACTCCTGCTTTTTTATCCCTATTAGTTGCATGAAATATCTTTTTCCATACCTTCACTTTCATTCTGTGTATGTCCTTGGGATTGAAGTGAGTCTCTTGTAGGCAGCATACAGATGGGTCCTGTTTTTTATCCATTCAGTCACTCTGTGTCTTTTGATTGGTGCATTCAGACTGTTAACATTTAGGGTGATTATCGATAGGTATGTACTTTTGCCATTGCAGGCTTTAGATTCATGGTTACCAAAGGTTCAAGGGTAATTCCCTTACTATCTAACAGTCTAATTTAACTCACTTCATATGCCATTACAAACACAACCTAAAGGTTCTTTTTTTATACCTCCTTTTTTTTCATCCTCCATTCTTTATATGTTAGGTATCATATTCTGTTCTTTTTGTGTATCCCTTGGTGACTTTGGAGGTAGTTGATTTGATTTTGCATGTGCTTTGTAAATAATTGTTCTACTTGGCTGTGGTTTTATTACCTCTGGTGATAGCTATTAATCCTTAGGAATACTTCCATCTATAGCAGTCACTCCAAAATCCACTGTACAGGTGGTTTGTGGGAGGTAAATTATCTCAGCTTTTGCTTATCTGAAAATTGTTTAATCCCTCCTTCATATTTAAATGATAACCTTGCCGGGTAGAGTATTCTTGGTTCAAGACCCTTCTGCTTCATTGCATTAAATATATCATTCCACTCCCTTCTGGCCTGTAAGGTTTCTGTTGAGAAATCTGATGATAGCCTGATGGATTTTCCTTTGTATGTGATCTTTTTTCTTTCTCTAGCTGCTTTTAAAGTCTGTCTTTATCCTTGGTCTTTGCCATTTTAATTATTATATGTCTTGATGTTTTCTTCCCTGGGTGTCCCTCGTGTTGGGAAATGAGTGCATCTCCATGGCCTGAGAGACTATCTCCTTCCCCAGATTGGGAAAGATTTCAGCAATTACCTCCTCAATAACACTTTCTATCTCTTTTTCTCTCTCTTCTTCTTCTGGTAGCCCTATAATGCAGATATTGTTCTGTTTGGATTGATCTCACAGTTCTCTCAATATTCTTTCATTCTTAGAGATCCTTTTTTCTCTCTGTGCCTCAGCCTCTTTGTATTCCTCCTCACTAATTTCTATCCCATTTTCCGTCTCTTCTACTACATCTAATCTGCTTTTAAATCCCTCCATTGCATGTTTCATTTCAGATATGGAATTTCTCAATGATTGAATCTCCACCTTAAATTCGTACCTGAGTTCTTGAATATTTTTCTGTACCTCCATGAGCATGTTTATGATTTTTATTTTAAACTCTCTTTCAGGAAGACTGGTGAGTTCAGTTTCATTTGGTCCTTTTTCTGGGGTTTGTGATATTTGGGTCTGAACCTGGTTCCTCTGACATTTCATAATTCTATGTGGTTCCCTCTAGTGGCCAGAAACTCCAGTCTCTGGAGCTACTCACCCCTAGTGTGAGGTTGGGGGTTGTAGGGGAGAGGCACTGGTGCCTGGGACAGGAAAGATCTGTTTCCTGATTCCCGGCTGCAGTGCCGGTCTCCAGTATCAGAGCCAGTGGGCCGAGCACACAGGTGCAAGCCTCTGTGCTTGGTGTGTCTAGCTATTGTAGGCGGGGCCTCTGGCTGTCCTGATGCCAGCACAGTGACTGCCAGTTTGTGAGCAGGTGCAGGCAGGCCAGGAGGAAGTTGCATCAGGCTGTGTGTCACAGTGGGGAGTCTCAGAGTTGAGTAGGCAGCCAGGGGAATGGGGTGCTTGAAGCTCCTCAAAGTTCCTAACCCGCTGGGCAGAGTGTACCCAGACAACCTTGTCCCCCATCCCTCCTTCCCCATAGCAAGCTCCTTGAAAACACTGCCCCTTCAACAGCCCTCTCACTGCTAGGAAGCCTCTCAGACTGCCTGCCTTTCCTTTGTCCCAGAGCGACCAGATGTGGATCCCCATCCTCCAAAAATGGCCAGAATCTGTCTCTCAGGCATTACACTTCTCCCAGCTCCCCAACCCCATCCAGCTCCAGAGCAGCACATGGTGTAGATTTGTGCTGCAAAGCTGACCTCCAGGGCTGGGTGTTCAGCAGTCTTAGGCTTCCACCCCCACCCCACTCTGTTTCTCTTCCTCCAGCTGGTGAGTTGAAGCTGGGGAGGGGTTTGGGTCCCACCACATCAAGGTTTTCATATGTTGCCCTGTTTCGTGAGGTTGCTCTGTTTGTGAGGTCTGGTGCAGCCTTCTTTCCTGTTACTGTTTTAGGGATAGTTGTATTAACTATATATTTTCACACTATATGTGGTTTGGGGATGAGTTCTCTGTCTCACCTCTCACACTGCCGTCTTGAATCTTCTCTTGCTTTTCCTGTTTGTCTTGGCAAAACATCTGTTGTGTCACAGCAAGAAAGTTGAGTTAAACCGGTGCTCTGAATATTATTACTGGGAAAATTTATCAATAATTAGATGTACTTTTCTTCTCCAGATTCCATAAATTTGGGCAGTAGGCACCAAAATTATATCATTTATAAGCAGAATTATCAATGGGGCATCCATAATAGCAAAAAATATTTTAAATACCCTAAGGTCCGAAAATAAGAGTTTACTACTTTATGAATATGTTAAGACTAGCAGTTTGATTAAGGTGAAAAAAAAACAAATCTGTATTCAAAATCCTTTTACCTAGCCTACAGGTTGTGAGTTATTTTCTAATGACTCCAATAGTTTCAAGAGTTTGAATAATCTACTTCTTTACAGACATTAATAAATATATATGAATAATGAAACTGACCTATTAAATTAACCCTTTTATTATTTATTCTATCTTTAGAATATTTTACATAACTAAGCTTAAATTAAGTCACTTTGCCTCATTTGATTTATAATTTAAAAGTTTGCATAAATTCAACAGCTTTTACTAATCATTGTGTGTTTGGATTTATGTTATACTATGAATGCACAAGGAATAATAAGGAGAGATACCTAGACTCAAAATGCTTGAATTATAGGGGGAAAGATGAAAATCAACATGTGACATAATCTGTCATGGGTCTGTATCAGACAGGTCATGATAGTGTCTCTTTTAAGTTGAGTATATTTGAGTTCTGGTTACTTGGGACATAAAAACAATCCACTTGAAAAGGAATTCACTTGGATCTTGCATGACTGTGACCAGAGGAACTGACTCTGTTTTAGGGGTAGGTCCTGACATGGGGACCATTCTTCAATATCTAGCTGTAGCAAGCACAGACTCTTTTAGCTTGTGTTAATATCCAGAGATTTAAACTTGAAAGACCATGGTTTTGAGGAAAACAGAATATGAGTATTCTTTGGGTAACCAGCATGCCATTAACATGACTCTATTAGCCAGTCACTTTTAACATATAAAGAGGATTTAGAACCTCAGTTTTCCTCATACTTGACCCAGAGAGAACATTACATAACTCAGTCTGCACACTTTGGTGTATGTTGTGTGGAAAAGCTCATTGTAGCAAAGTCTCTGTAGAGAATTATGAGTACCTCCTCATCACAGTGAAACAAAGAGACGGGAGTGAAGACAGATGCTGTATGATGGGAAAAATAACATGTTGTTGCTTGGAGCAGTATGAGAAATGATTCTAGGGAGAACACAAGAGGTCAAGAGTCTGTAGGTAACATGGATACAGGAGTAGAATTGTATACTATTTTAGTCTGGTGGATTGTGATTATTAGAAATGTTATTGCCATCTGTGGCATTTACACAACAGCTGGACATGACCACAGACAATACACTAAGTTCTGAGTGAGTGATTTCACCCTTGATCCACAAATTCAGAACACAGGACTCAAAATTCTTCCAAGCATTTTCTGCAGAGACTTAAATCAGCTTCAGTACCAGCAGGTAGCAATGAAAACATTGTAGGACCAATATCATTAATAAGGTAAATTGCAGAGTGGTATTTTCATTCATGAAAAACTATGCTGGGATTGATAATGATGAGGTACAACATATTTACTTACTCATTACAGTACCTGGAAAACAAGCATAAATTATTATGATATCAAAAAAATGGACTCCATTATGGTTACTTGACTCCCCCTATTATCAAGTCCCCACCACATAACCCATTACAGTCACTGTCCATCAGTGTAGTGAGATGCTATAGAATCACTACTTGTCTTCTCTGTGTTATACTACCTTCCCCATATACGCCCCACTACATTATGTGTGCTAATCATAATGCCCCTTATCCCTCCTTTCCCACCCATCCTCCCCAGTCCCTTTCCCTTTGATAACTATTAGTCCATTCTTGGGTTCTGTGAGTCTGCTGCTGTTTTGTTCCTTCAGTTTTTTCTTTGTTCTTATACTCCACAGATGAGTGAAATCATTTGATACTTGTCTTTTTCCGCCTGACTTATTTCACTGAGCATAATACCCTCTAACTCCATCCACGTTGTTGCAAATGGTAGGATTTGTTTTCTTCTTATGGCTGAATAATATTTCATTGTGTATAGTACCACATCTTTATACATTCATCTATACAAATCCTACCATTTGCAACAACGTGGATGGAGCTAGAGAGTATTATGCTCAGTGAAATAAGTCAGGCAGAGAAAGACAAGTACCAAATGATTTCACTCATCTGTGGAGCATAACAATGGGGCAAAACTGAAGGGACAAAACAGCAGCAGACTCACAGACTCCAAGGGACCAGTAGTTAACAAAGGGAAGGGATTAGGGAGTGTGCGTAAGGAGGGAGGGAGAAGGGGATTAAGGGGCATTATAATTAGCACACAAAATGTAGGTAGGCCACAGCAAAGGCAGTATAGCACAGAGAAGACAAGTAATGACTCTATAGCATCTTACTACAGTGATGGACAGTGAGTGCTATGGGGCATGGGGGGACTTGATACTATGGGTGAATGTTGTAGCGACAATGTTGTTCATGTGAAACCTTGATAAGATTGTATTTCAATGACATCTTAATAAGTAAATGTCATAAAAAGGAAAAAAAAATGGACTCCAGAGAGAAGGTGGAAAGTGTTTAGTTTGTTTCATTTTGTACCACGTGCTCACATATGGGAAAACTGCCTTTGAAACTGCCTTCAAAAGATAGCAGTACTAAGCTCTGTGTAAGAGGATCACACAGTCTCTTTTCCTTAATTTCATTTTTGTTAATATGAATTTTCTGACGTTTTTACAATGAGTATTTATTAGATAGATCAGAAGAAAGTAACATGAACAACAGCAATGATGAAGAGAATCAGTTCTGCGATCTAGTGCCTTCCAAGAAAGGGGAGCTTTAGTGCAAAGTGGCTTTAGCGTCAGCAGCTAAGCTGATGCATAGAAATAGGAGACTTTTCTCTGACCTTTTTCTTCTTTAATTGTCCCCAAGCCTGATGCGGCTCACGCTCCTCCACACCCTCACCACTCTCACAGCAATCACAGAAGCCGATCAGTGATGCTAAGGATCTTTTCGTGGCCACCGAACAAGAGACATCGAGGAAAAGCAATAATCAGCAAATCCTTTGCTGTCTTTGTCTCTGAAATGTCACCATCCAGAAAGAATGATCATGCATAATAGCGACCTATATGTGGTTCTGGGTATGCTGTGCAGGCCTGGACATATTAAGGAGGAATCAAGTACTCTAAATGATAATAAAGATCATAGAATATTTTAAGAGCTTACTCATCTATAGAAATACTTAATTTGTCTAAGAGAGGGCAAGTGAAATTAAGAAATCAAGCTAAAGTGGAATACCAGTGAGATTCCCAGTGGGGAAAAGCTAATATAGATAGAGGGATCATGCATTTACTTTTCTTCTTTGTTTCAATTAAATCCATCTAGCCTCTTCGTCCTCTAAGGACCCAACATTTTTTTTAAGTGAGAATAAAATCCCAAGTTTAGAAGGCAACGCTTGTTTTATTAGACATTAATCTTTCTCATTTTTTCGTGACACTGTGTGATGTTTTCTTCTGAAAAATAGTCATCTTTTTGAAAGATGGATGATTGCTTTTTAAATGATATATTAGGAATTCATTTCGGATAAGACAAATGATGTCATTTTGTCCCCTATGTCCATGCTTATACAAATCTTTGCTTTCATTCATTTATGCTCATGAAAGAGTTTCTGGGAATAAAATTTTCTCAACTAATTACTGGTGGCATTCAAAGTATCTTGAAGATCCTACTTGAGATTTTAGTGAAACCTGTGGAGGAAGTTCCCAAACTGGAGAGGAAATGAGAGATCATTGTCTGTAGCAATTGTGTGTTTGTCTGGCTCTTCCTGTCTATTCCGGCATAAATGAAATATGGGACGATGAATGACAGCCTTTCTATGTGAGAGCGTAACACGCATCCTCCTCTCTCACCCATGAGATTCACATATTCCTAATTCAGTTTTTACTTTCAAATTTCTTTTGAAATTTAGTTAATGTATTAACTAATTAAAACATGCAGATAATATAGAATTCTATATGCTTCCCCCCACATAACTGTGACTACTATTTAATAAGTTTGATCTAAGTCTTTGGCATTTTATCTCATTTAACCTTCATAAGTGAAATAAGAAAGATTTGGTGAAATTGATTCACTTGCAGTTATACACAGCTGATTTATGGAAGAACTAAAGCTACAATTCAGATCAGTTTGATTTTGAGCCTATTTATTTCACCTCTACTCTATATGAACAGTTTAAATTTTATATCAAATTCAAATTTTTGACCTGCATAATACTCTTAGAATATAAAATGTTTTAAGCACAGCAATGATGTCTGAGTTAAAAGTGGAAAGAAAGATTTGGGGATTTGAAGTTGTTAATGGAAATTCAGAAAAGTCTTCCCACAGTCTATTTATCCATAGCTCCCATTTTTATGCCCCATATGGATTGTTCTTTGTTCTCCAAGTGATAATAAACAACATCCATAACCCTCAACAAAAGAAAAATTCCATTTGCATATCTATAAATGTGTGCGTTTATATGTACACAGATGCACACAGGCACCCACACATTCTCTCTATAAACCTGGTGGCCCAGATACCTATTGCCACCTAGCAAACCAACAGTACTAAGGATAGATGGTTGATGAGCTTTTTCTTAAACAAAAATAATTACCAGCTTTGCTTATGCATCCTCAATTTCGCCAGGGCTCAGTAAGGATGAATTGTCTCTGGTCTGCATGACATTGGCTGTGTTGACTCTACTGGGGATGGAAGAGCCACTCCCTAGACAGCTGGCTAATGGGTGTCGAACTGGGACACCAAGTAGGTCATGGCTGGAGGCTGGGGTATGCCGCTCTTCTCCACAGGGGCCTCTCCATATGAGCATCTCTGGGCTGCTTGATCTTCACAGCCTGGTGACTTGGTTTCAAGTGTGCACATCCCAGGAAAAATGGGCAGCGGCTGTATCATCCTTTAGACCCATCCTCAGAAGTCACATTGTGTCATTCCTTTGTAGTTACACTTTAGCTATAAAACACCCATATTCGAAGGGAGGGCATAGAGACCCCACTCCTCAATGGGATGGGTGATGCCAAATGGGTGGTAGGAAGCATGTGCAAGTAAAATTACCCAAGAGCTTTGCCACCCATTTTGATTGAGCTTAAAACAAGGAAATAAAGGCAGCAGTTGCCATAGACAATCTGAGATTGACTTTACATTTAACCTGAGCACTCTTATAAAATCAAGTTCTCCCTGGGTACGCATCCCGAAGTGTATGTATCTTAAAAACATCTAGCTGGAAGTTGCAAGCCTTTTATGTTCCCCACAGTACGTGTGTTACTTCTTTAAGGAATATGCCTGGTGGAATGTAAGAATTTTATTTCTGCAAATATTACTTAAAATTAAAATTTTTCTTTTCAGGAGAACACTGAACTGATTTCATACTGATTTCATTATGCTCTGCTCAGCCCCCGACACAGTGCCGTGCACACCTGGGGGCTTAATGTGATTCGATGATGAATTCCTATTATAAATCCTTCATGGGATTCAAAAATATTTCACTGTATGATTTGGGCTATAGCATTTGACTTAAGTCTTTTTTACTTTTATTCATTTAATGCATATTTATTGAGGATTCCTAAGGTCATAGTTTTTAATTATGGGCTTTGGGAGCAGAATAAAGGGAATCTAATAAATACCTAATTAAAAAAAATTATGTAAGGTCCAGGGCAGATGATATAATTTAAATCTATTTATTCAGCTTACATATATACAAGGCTGTGCATAAAAGCCATACCCTTGCCCTTTGAGAAAATGGACTGTGTGCATATTTCACTTTGGAATATGAGACAATTATCCAAATGGACAATTCAGCAAAGCACTGAAGCACAGAAAACCTGATGTTTCCTCTGAATATCCTTCTACCTCCATCTCAGGGGGTCTATTGTGTTTCTCTGGTCATGTTTATATTTTATAGGTGGATTTTTAAATTCTGAAATACATGTTTAGAATATAAAATTATTGTGATCCCTTGGGAAACTTTAGTTTTTCTTTCATTTATCTATTTAAAATGGATTTGGGCAGCAAACTGAGACTAAGGTACTTATGAGAGAAGCTTTGGTGTATTTCAATAAACACTTTCCCTGCTGTTTTAAATACATACTTTTCCAGCATCACGGAGACCAGTCCTGCTGAGGTCATTGATAATAACACGACTGTTATGAAGTATTCTCTCTTCAAGCCCTGATTTTCTAGACTGCACACCTGGGTCCACACAGAGTCCGAACCTGGAAGTAATATAGCTCCGTTTCTTCAGTGATAGATGGAATATTTCCATTTTCACCATCTCACTCACTCCTGTTCAGACACTCACTCAGTGAACTCCTGTTCCCTCGGCTCAGACGCTCACTCCTGTCCACTCCCCAAGGCAGTGTTGTATTTTGAATTTCTACTGGAATTAAAATGTCAACCTCAGCCCTTCCCTTAAACGTCCCCTTTAATTCTGAAGAGGGCGGTGTGTGACAGGTCTGTCCCAAAGTGTTGGGCTGACAGTGGTGTGTATGTACACACTCTCCTTCTGCGAAGTGTTCTGCTCCTTGGCTTCAGCACATGGGCTCTGGGAGAAGATGCTGCCTCAGTGCTACTAAGTGGACCGGTCATTTATTTTCCCTCTGCAGATGTGCTATGAAAGATTTTCATTCCTCCTGGAAGCTTATACTTTTGTTCCCTCCAATTAAAAAATGTTAATTAATATGTTTTATTGCTTTTTTAAAAGTTATTATACTAAAAGATCATCATTGTGCATATCTGGGAAGTATATACTGCCTTGGTGCAATATTGTGTCTTCCTTTAACTGTGCACTGCTTTTTACGTGGCCTCTGCATCCTTCAGTGGGAGAACAGTAACACAACTGGGGATTAAGTAAAATGATTAATGCTCCTTTTCCTGGGTTGAAATGATTTCTCCCATTAATTCAAATAGACTTTCCTTTTATTGCACCTCACTTGAATTGCTCTTCAGATACAAGTAAAGTTCAAATATATTTGATTTTGTAAATGATCCACTTCAACATGAAAAGATAGGATTAGAGCCTGGATTTTATAGTTCAATTAACTTGTTCATAAGACGTGTTTAGTTACTCAAACCAGTGTTGTGGCTGAACGTTGAATTGCCTGCACTGTAGTGAACAACCTATGCGAAAAGACAGTCTCCTGCCTTTGCTGGAAACACATGGGCTTTGAGAAATTAAACAGATTGAAGAGGTTGTTAACAGAATGATGATGATTAAAATTAGGAGGAAATGGATGGGCTGACACTTAAGAAATGAAAAATAGAGGTTCTTGTGTTGTCTATCCCTTGAATTTAATAAATTATCCTCACAATAAAAAGTACTTGTAGAGCATGGATTTGTTCATCCCCTCTTCATTTTGTGGGTCCACCTATCCTCCCTCCCCCGAATTCTTCCACTGGATGATCCTATTGGCGTCAGCCTTTCTTACTGCCTGGTAGCAATCCTTCCACTCATCACAGACTATTTGGAAATAATTGGCAATAAATATACCAGACATCTAAATTACTTCCTAATGGTTTAGAATTGAAAAGCAAACTGTATTGACTCACCGACTTGTATAACTCCTGGAGATCTTTAGAATGAAATACTTGAAAACTATTAATTCACGTTGTCACCTAACATCAGACAAAGCAAGTTATCCGACCCTGGAGGAAATTACTTAAAATGAAAAATTATATTTAAAACCCTACTCTTCTTTCCAACAAGTAATTAACATGCCAGAGTGTAAATTGATATTTGTCTTCACACAAGCTGTTTTCCTTAAACTGTTTGTTTTCTTATAAATAGTTGTAACTTTAGGAAATCTGCTCATCAGTTTTTTGTTTGTATAATTCTGTATAAATAACTGATTGGATTAATTTTTCAATTTCTAACCTTCAGAGAACCATTACATCTTTTACTATTCTAAAAGACATCAAACAATCCAATAATCTGGAAAGTTTCCTGCTGTTTTAACATTAGCCTTAGCTTCCATGTGTGAGAAGGTAATTTGTTTCTGCTTAAGGTAACCAAAAAGAAACAAAAAACACTGAAAAATAAACAATGTATGTAACCTTAGTTAAAAAGCTAAAGAATCAGAGAACAATGAACAACAGTGGTCACTGTTGTCTCTTAGTCAAGTCAATCAACAACTGTGAAATGTGCAAACTAATGGATTACATTGATTAGGGTTGAATTGAGGTGCAAAGTTGGAGGAAATGTTTAATTTGATCTTAAAGGGTGAATAACAAGTCAAACGATATTTCAGCATGTTATGGTTTCATCATTTATTTCTAACCTAAAATTAGAGTGGATAGTACCAAACAAAAGCAGAAAAAATACATGGAATATCTATGCAGTTAACACTATAAAATATATTTTTAACATTGTAAGTTTTTCTAAGAAATAGTAATTGGATAAAATAAGGCCACCAAATGATGCCTGAATGATTGATTACATTCTTTCTACAATTTGTGCATTGATATCTCAAATCAGAATAGGAAATCACATAACAAAGACAATTCTAGAAAGGAGTGGCATGCCTTTTAGAGGGGTACTACAATGTCTGTGAAGTAATGTCTTTTTCATCCTCATTTGGGAGATGTCATTTCAACTGATGTTGATTTATACTCAAAGTAACAATCAACATTAGTGCTATATGTAAGATTTACATTTTTATTTCGGGTTACACTTATTAAGTTTGTTTTTTCAGTGTTATGAACACAGCTTAATAATAACAATATATTTCAGCCTCATCCATACTAGTGTAGTGATTTTCTTTTTGTTTCCTTTTGGTTACCTTATGCCAGGTATGATTCTGAGCCCTTCACACATGTACTCCTTTAATTCCTCTTTGCCTGTGAGAGATAGAATATGGTGATCACCACATTACAGGAGAGGAAACTGAGGCAGAGGACATTTTCTTTCTTTCCCAAGGTCACACAAGTCAGTGGCAAAAATGTTATTTGAACCCAGGCTACCCCACTTTAGAATCTCTGTTTTTCTGTGCTAAACAAGGTCACATCTGAGATTGTAGAGTAATCGTAGCTACAATTTGTCGTTCCTATTAGATGCCAGGAAATGTGATTTCTCTACAATATAATATTTAATCCTCACAGTAAACCTGCAAGCCAAGGAAATTAATTCACCCTCCTTCTAGATTAGAAAATGTTAGCTCAGAATGATAAATAACTTTCCTACGTGCCCCAAATTATTTCGTAAACTGCCAAAGCTAGAATATATGTTTTTGTGTCAAATTAACCTTAGGCTTTAGATGTTTTAACCAATTATTCAAAAGTTTAAAGTGTATGGTTAATTGTTTTAGAAAGTTAAAATGCAAGTGATCAAGCTGAGATTGTGGACAGATATTGGGATCTGGATGGAGAAACTGAAGTTATTACTGCAAACCACATGAAGGGCATAGCTTTTGAGTAACTGCAGATTGTTGCCATGAAGAACAACACACAAAAAAATGAAAGCAAAGATAGAGAGCATGGTCAGTGTTGCAAGGTGGTTTCCTGAGTTGGAGACTAATGCACATATAGTTTATTAAGAAATTATCTTGGGCAACACCTGTGGAAGGGGGCAGAAGAGGACGTGGGGAGAATCTGAGCAGTGACACAGTCCTCATAATGGATTCAGCTGACTCTGCTGGGATCTCTGGAGCTGGAATGGCCCTTCAGAATATTTCTAGTTTGGGAGAAGGTGTTATGGTCTTTATAATCCACTATTGATCAGTCATTGAACAGCTAAGGGAAATCATGGGCTTCCCTTGGAAATAGGTGTGACCTTGGATGAAGCCATTCCTTTAGTCAAGGTAATATGCCAAGAAAAAATATATGTGGTAGATATTTGCCAGTGACAAACTGGGAAACAGGCCTCCATTTCTGAAGAGGGATTTGATTGTCGCATCATTGCATTTACCAAAGGTCACTTGTTATACTACCAGTATCCACTTTTTTTTGCATAGTTCTGGAACAGCTTTTTCAGGATTCTATTAAGCTTCTATTCCTCAGGAATTTATTAAGCCTCGTGGTATAGGATATATTCTCCACTCTTGGAGTCAGTCTTGGGTGTTTCAACTTCTAGTTAAGGGACTAATGACATAACTTATGGGTTCAAAATTAAAATGTAGAGCTACTTGTTAAAACTGTATTAACAGATTAAAGATGGCAACATGAAAAGTGAGACAGAAACCTACTCCAAAAACCATATATAATATGAAAATACAGCAAATACAACTAATTCTGAAAGAGCAACAGGAAAAAAGTCTACGAGAGACTGCCTACATCTGGGGAAAAGAGATCTCATGGAAAAGCTCACTGGCAGGAGGAAGAGAAATGGAGTGGAGAGTGGGTGAAGGACTAAGACTGCTGAACACCCAGCCCTGGAGATCTGCTCTGGGAGCATGAACCTACATTACATGGTACTCTGGAGATTAGTGGGGTTGGAAAGCTAAGACAGGCAGAATACTCAGAGAGACTGAGATTCCTGCCACTTGTGGAGAACAGGTACCCAAAACCGGCCACTCTGGGACAAAAGAGACTTCCCAACAGTGAGAGGGCTGCTAAAGAGGAAAGAATTGCACAGAGCTTTCTGCCCAAGAGAAAAGATAGGTGGACAAAATTTTCCTGGTGCACTCAGTCCAGCAGGTTGAGAACTTTCAAGAGCTTCAAGTGCTATATTCCGCTGGCTGGCTACACAGCTACAAGGCCCCCCACCATGATACGCAGCCTGCTGCTCCTTCCTCCTGGCCGGCACTGGTTAGCAAACCTGCTGCCCCCACCATTGCACCAGGCCAGCCAGAGGGTGCCCCACCTATGGCAGCTTCAGGGGCATCGCATAGAGGCTGCTCCCTGAACGCTTGGCCCACTGGCCCTGGCAATGGAGGCAGGCACCGCTGCCAGGAAGCAAGAAAGTGTTCTTTCCTTCTGGCAGGCATCAGTGCTGCTGGCCTACAACCCTGCCATTGCTCCAGCTGCTGAGAAGCTCCAAATAGAAGAGCTTATGGGCTCTAGAGGGTGCTGTTTACACAAAGTTATTATGCCATAGTAATCTTTACAAATATGAAATGTCAAAAGAACCTGGTGCAAACCAAAATCCCGCAAACACCAGAAAGAATGAAAAGTGAAACTGAAATCACAAATCTTCCTGAGAAAGATTTCAAAATAAAAATCATAAACATCCTCATGGAGCTACAGAAAAATATTCAAGACCTCAGAAAGAATTCAAGAAAGAGATGGAAACTTTGAAAAACACAGTATCTGAAGTGAAACATACAATGGAGGGATTTAAAAGCAGATTAGGTAAGTTAGAGGAGATGGTAAATGAAATAGAAACTAGAGAGCAGGAATACAAAGAAGCTGAGGCACAGAAAGAAAAAGGATCTCTGGAATGAAAGAACATGGAGAGAACTGTGTGACCAATCCAAATGGAACAATATTTGCATTATAGGGGCACCAGAAGAAGAAAAGAGAGAAAAAGGGATAGAAACTGTCTTTGCGGAGGTGATTGCTGAAAACTTTCCCAATCTGGGGAAGGAAATAGTCTCTCAGGCCATGAAGGTGCACAGATCTCCCAACACAGGGCCCCAAGGAAGACAACACCAAGACATATAGTAATTAAAATGGCAAAGATCAAGGACAAGGACAGAGTATTAAAAGCAGCCAGAGAGAAAAAAGATCACCTACAAAAGAAAACCCATCAGGCTATCATCAGACTTATCAATAGAAACCTTACATGCCAGAAGGGAGTGGCATGATATATTTAATGCAATGAAACAGAAGGGCCTTGAAATAAGAATATTCTACCTGGTAAGATTACCATTTAAATTTGAAAGAGGGATTAAACAAATTCCAGATAAGCAAAAGTTGAGGGAGTTTACTTCCCACAAACCACCTCTACAGTGTATTTTGGAGGGACTGATACAGATAGAAGTGCTCCTAAGGCTGAATAGCTGTCACCAGAGAAAATAAAACCACAGTAAATAAAGTAGACCAACTAATTACTAAGCAAATGCAAAATTAAATCAACTACCCCAAAAGACAGTTGAGGGATACACAAAGAGTACAGACTATGACATCTAATACATAAAGAATGGAGGAAGAAGAAAATGAAAGGAGGAAAAAAAAAAGAACCATTAGATTGTCTTTGAAATAACATATGAAGTGAGTTAAGTTAGACTGTTAGATAGTAAAGAAGCTACCCTTGAACCTTTGGTAACCATGAATCCAAAGCCCACAATGGAAATAAACACATATCTATCGATAATCACCCTAAATGTAAATGGACTGAATACACCAATCAAAAGACATAGAGTTACTGAATGGATCAAAAAGCAAGATCCGTCTATATGCTGCCTACAAGAGACTCACTTCAAACCCAAAGACATACACAGAGTAAAAGTGAAGGGATGGGAAAATATATTTCATGCAAACAATAGGGAGAAAAAAGGAGGCATTGCAGTACTTGTGTCAGACAAAATAGACTTCAAAACAAAGAAAGTAACAAGAGACAAAGAAGGCTATTACGTAATGATGAAAGAGTTAGTCCAACAAGAGGATATAACCATTATAAATATCTATGCACCCAACAAGGAGCACATACATATGAAACAAATACTAACAGAATTAAAGGGAGAAATAGAATGCAATGCATTCATTTTAAGTGACTTCAACATACTACTCACTCCAAAGGACAGATCAACCACACAAATAACTAAGGAAACAGAGGCACTGAACAACACATTTGAACAGATCAACGTAACAGACGTCTACAGAACACTTCAACCAAAAGCAGCAGGATACATTCTTCTCAAGTGAACATGGAACATTTTCAAGAATAGATCACATATTAGGCTACAAGAAGAGCATCAGTAATCTCAGAAGGATGAAATTGTACCAACCAGCTTCTCAGACCACAAAGGTATGAAACTAGAAATAAATTATGCAAAGAAAAAAAAAGCCCAGAAACACATGCAGGCTTAACAACATGCTCCTAAATAATCAGTGGATGAATGACCGAATTAAAACAGAGATCAAGCAATCTATGGAGACAAATGAAAGCAATAACTCAACACCACAAAATCTGTGGGACACAGTGAAGGCCATGCTAAGAGGGAAGGATATTGCAATAGAGGCCCACCTCAGGTAAGAAAAATAATCTCATATTATCAGTTTAATCTCAAAATTAATGAAACTAGAAAAAGAAGAACAAATAAGACCAAAAGTCAGTAGAAGGAGGGACATAATAAAGATCAAAGGAGAAATAAAATCAAGAAGAATAAAACAATAGAAATAATCGTGAAACCAGTAGCTGGTTAATTGAGAAAATAAACAAAACAGATAAACCCCTAGCCAGACTTACCAAGAAGAAAAAGAGAATCTAATACACACATATATAATCAGAAATGAGAAAGGAAAAATTACTATGGACATCACAGAAATACAAAAATTTATTAGAGAATACTATGAAAAATTATATGCTAACAAACTGGATAACCTAGAAGAAATGGCAACTTTCTAGAAAAATACAACCTTCCAAGGCTGATCCAGAAAGAAACATAAAATCTGAGCAGACCAATTACCAACAATGAAATTTAATTGGTAATCAAAAAACTACCTAAGAACAAAATCCCTGGAATAGAGAGTTTTACTGCTGAATCTTAACAAACATTTAGTGAAGACCTAATACCCATCCTCCTTAAAGTTTTCCAAAAAGTAGAGCATGAAGGAATACTACCAGTCATTCTATGAGGCCAGCATCACTCTAATACCAAAACCAGGCAAAGTCACCACAAAAAAAGAAAATTACAGACCAATATCCCTGATAAACAGATGAAAAAATACTCGACAAAATGTTAGCAAACTGAATTCAAAAATACATCAAGAGGATCATACACCATGATCAAGTGGGATTCAACCCAGGGATGCAAGGATGGTACAACATTCGAAAATCCATCAACATCATCCAATACTTCAATAAAGATAAGGGAAAAAAATCACATAGCCATAGATGCTAAAAAAGCATTTAACAGAATTAAACATCCATTCATGATAAAAACTCTCAATAAAATGGATATAGAAGGCAAGTACCTCAACATAATAAAGGCCATATATGACAAACCCACAGCCAACATCATATTTAATAGTGAAAAGCTGAAAGCTTTCTCTGTAAGACTGGGCACAAGACAAGGATGCCCACTGTCCCCACTTTTATTCAACCTAGTACTGGAGGTCCTAGCCACAGCAACCAGACAATACAAAGAAATAAAGGTCATCCAGAATGGTAAGGAAGAAGTTAAATTGTCACTGTTTGTATATGACATGATATTGGAAATAAAAACCCTAAAGAACCCACCCCCAAACTACTAGAACTAATATCTGAATTTAGCAAAATTTCAGGATACAAAATTAATACACAGAAATCTGTTGCATTCCTATATACTAATGATGAACTGGCAGAAAGAGAAATCAGGAAAACAATTCCATTCACAGTTGCATCAAAAAGAATGAAGTACCCAGGAATCAACCTAACCAAGGAGGTTAAAGACTCATACCCTGAAACTACAAGACACTCATGAGAGAAATTAAAGAAGATACCAATAAATGGAAATACATTCCATGCTCATGAATAGGAAGAATTAATATTGTCAAAATGGCCATCCTGCCTAAATCAATCTACAGATTCAAAGCAATCCCTACCAAAATACCAACAGCATTCTTTAATGAACTGGAACAAATAGTTCTAAAATTCATATGGAATCACAAAAGACCCTGAATAGCCTAAGTAATCCTTAAAAGGAAGGACAAAGCTGGGGGGTTATGCTCCCTGACTTCAAGCTCTACTACAAAGCCACAGTAATCAAAACAATTTGGTACTGGGACAAGAACAGACCCATAGATCAATGGAACAGAACAGGGTCCCAGATATAAACCCAAGCATATGTGGTCAATTAATATACAATAAAGAGGCCATGTATATACAATGGGGAAATGACAGACTCTTCGACATCTGGTGTTGGCAAAACTGGACAGCTACATGTAAAAGAATGAAACTGGTTACCGTCTAATTACATACACAAAAGTAAATTCAAAATAGATAGAAGTCCTGAATGTAAGTCATGAAACTGTAAAACTCTTAGAAGACAACATAGGCAAAACTCTCTTGAATATAAACATGAGCAACTTTTTCCTGAACACATCTCCTCCTCAGGCAAGGGAAACCAAAGCAAAAATGAACAAATGGGACCACATCAAACTGAAAAGCTTCCATATAGCAAAGGACACCATCAGTAGAACAGAAAGGCATCCTACAGTATGGGAGAATATATTTGTAAAAAACATATCCGACAAGGGGTTAACATCCAAAATATATAAAGAACTCACATGCCGCAACACCTAAAAAGCAAATAACCTGATTAAAAAATGGGCAGAGGATATGAACAGACGCTTCCCCAAAGAAGAAATTTGAACGGCCAACAGGCACATGAAAAGATGCTTCATATCACTAATCATGAGGGAAATGCAAATTAAAACCACAATGAGACATCACCCTCACACCAGTTAGGATGGCCACCATCCAAAAGACAAACAACAACAAATGTTGGGGAGGATGTGGAGAAAGGGGAACCCTCTTACACTGATGGTGGGAATGTGAAATAGTTCAACTATTGTGGAAAGCAGTATGGAGGTTCTTCAAAAAACTAAAACTAAAAATATCATTTGACCAAGGAATTCCACTCCTAGGAATTTGCCCTAAGAATGCAGTATCCCAGTCACAAGACAATTATGCACCCCTATATTTATCACAGCACTATTTACAATAGCCAAGAAATGGAAGCAACCTAAGTGTCCATCAGTAGATGAATGGATAAAGAATGGTGCATATACACACTGGAATATTATTCAGCCTTAAGAAGAAAACAAATCCTACCATTTGCAACAACATGGTTGGAGCTAGAGGATATTATGCCCAGTGAAATAAGCCAGGCGGAGAAAGACAAGTACCTAATGATTTCGCTCATTTGTGGGGTATAAGAACAAAGCAGAACTGAAGGATCAAGACAGCAGCAATCTCACAGACTTGAAGAGGGGACTAATGGTTATCAAAGGGAGGGGTTAGGGATGGCATGTGGGGTGGGAGGGAGAATGGGATTTAAGGGCATTGACTGGCAAACATGGTGTGTGTGGGGTCACGGGGAAGACAGTGTAGCACAGTGAAAACAATTGGCAACCCTGTGGCATCTTACTACTATGATGGACATTGACTGCAATGGGTGCTAGCCGGGGACTTGATAATATGGGTGAATAAAGTAACCGTAGTGTTGATCATGTGAAACCTTCATAAGAGTGTATACCAATGATGCTTTAATAATAATAAATAAATAAATAAACAAACAAATAAATATAATAACAATTTCAAGAGGATGAGCATAGTGTATGAAACCAACTATGAGATTCTTCTAAGTGTGGGGCCTTATAGAATCTAGAAGTGGAGTGCCATGAAGCTACTCATTATTTCCCTCTCTTACTTCCTATTCTAGACTCTTCTTGCCCCAAGCTAGAACCTATGATCTTGAAGGAATACCTGGTAGATCCTCATCTCTGAGGGAGCTGAGCCCACGCCATCGTTGCTGCATTAGCCCATTTATCATCAATATCAATGAAGAAAATTGAGAGAGGCCCAATTAAATCACTTGTCACTAAACCTATGCTTTTTGCACCCAGTGTTTAACAGCAGTGTTATCTCCTCCTGATTATCAGAACCAGTCACACCTACAGAGATAGTGTCTCCTTTTCCTGTCTCCTGGCCGTAGGACACAAAGAGCCCCAAATCTTGGCAACTTGATAATGCAGTTTTCTTGTGACTTTTGGTTCTATGTAGATTCAGTCATGGATACAACATTCCCAGACTTATAATACGTTGTTGCAGGGTCTATTGACTTGCTGAGTCAAACCAAAACAGCTTATGATGGACAGTGTTGGATGGTCACTAAGAATCTCATGGTCAAGTGATTTACCCTTTAATTAAGGTAAAGAGTCAATTTTCTTTTAAAGAACTTACAAAGTGAAAAAAAACTTTTATTAAATTTCCCAATATTTATCCAGTTGGACACTTTTCATTCCTTTATGAAGATTCAAACTTGCATCTGGTATAATTTTCCTTCTGCCTGAAAAGCTTCCTTTGACATTATTTGTAGAATAAGTGCTGACAATGAATTCTCTGAACTTTTATGTATTTAAAAAAGCTTTTGATTTGCCTTGATTATTGAAGGAGATTTTCTCTGTGTATTAATTCTAGATTTACTTTTCTTTCTATTTTCTAAGCACTTTAAAGGTGTGGTTTAACTTTCTTTTGGCTTGAGCATTTTCTGATCAGAAGTCTATAGTAATTATTGTCTTTAGTTTGCTGTATATATGTAGTTTTCTTCTGCATGATTTTGAGTCTTTCTCTCTTTTTCACTTTTCTTAGAGGTAATTAGTGCAAAATGCCTTAATGCTGATTTCTTTTTTAAAAAAGTTTGTGAATGGGGTGTCATTTTTATCTTGCTTTAAGTTCATTGAATTTTTCTGTTTGAAGTTTTTTAACTATTACCAAATTTGGAAAATTTCAAACAATATTTATTCAAACATTCTTTATGTCACCCACCTCTTACTTCTCTTTCTGGTACTCCCTTTACACATGTGTTATACCTCTTAATATTGTGCCATACATCACCAAACCTCTCATTTTGATTAGTCACTGGATGTGGGCTGCTCTTAGAAGGATATGTGACCTTGGTGGGAAGGTTGTTTTTAGTTGAGCAATCCAAAAAGAGGACTGGCAATTGGGAGCTCTTTTTCTACCAACATTCCCAATAACTAGTAGAATAAGCCCTTTATTCCTAAAGTAGGCTCTGAGCATTCTATCACAGAGTCTATCATAAATGGTAGCTGCAGAATTCATCAATTTACCTATTCATTCATTTAATATCTAAAAATTATTTACATAGAACTTTTTAATTCTCTTTATCTTGTTAGGAATTACGGACATTGAAAAAAGAAGGTGTGGTCCTCTATTCAAGGACTTTGCAATATAGTTTCTGTTGTGGACTTGGGGATAAATATAGTTTATCTAGAAGAGGAGAATAAAAAGTTGAACTTTAGGTTAAACAAGAAGGAGAGCAGAAGGGTAGGGACAGCCTTTCAGGCAGAAGAAATAAAGACTTGCAGGAAAACATTTAAGAGAAGTTATTTTCTGGGAGGGGATGAAAAGTCATATGAGCAAAGGAGACAATTAAAACTTTGAGGAAATCTATAGGTGAAATGTAAACAAATGCTTTAACTTTTTCTAAAACATGGGCTGGGGTAAGCTGTAGTGAAGGGGAGAGATATCAGACGAACTCTTGTTTCCCTTTCAGAGAATGCACCCTCCACACCTGGCAGACTGGCAGATGAGAGATGCATGAAAGGAAAAAGATCAACATACTGCAGTACAGGAACTTACAAAGGAGTGGATTTTGCAGTGAGCAGCACAGATTGCTTGAATATCTCAAACTAAATGTAAGGGAACTTAGCTACAGGAAATAGTTTTTGTAAGGGTTTTTCAGGAGAGCAAAGCAGAATTTTAATTGGTAGAAGGCTCCATTCCACTTCCATGACTATTTATTCACATGCTGTGTTTTGTTCCTATCAAACTTACTTGAATACCGATCAGCAAAGAAATATCTTAATGCTTATTCACAGATGCTCTGAAGAAACCCAAACCAAGGAAAATGAAGAGTGAGGAAAGTGCTGAAAGAGAAAGGCAGATGAAAACATTCCCAAGGGGGAAATTTTGCTGAGACGCCGTAAGGACTTGAGAGAAATGCTGCTCCATAATCTCAGTGAAATGACAGACAACATATTTATTTTTAAACAAACAAAAAGATTGAATTCAGATGTGAGAGTTCAAAAATGCTATTATAGGACAACAGAAGGAGATAAAAATCGAGCACCGACTTAAAAGGGAAAGGAATGGTAAAACCTTCACAGGGTGAAAGCCCTTCAGAAACAACATAATAGCATAAACATGACAGATGGCAAAGTCAGAGTGATGATACCCAAGGAAATCAAATTCCATTTTCATAGGAAGAACAAGGATATGAAGCAGTTATGAAGAGCAGGATGGCTATGGGCAAAAACCGTAGCCATCCAATGGTGATATGGAACTCCCAAGAATAAAAAAAAAAATGCCATAAGATAAATATTCAAACCTATAATGGATGGAAATGTTCCTGAAATAAAGACAGACTTGAATCTGAAGATTAAAAGTCCTACTATGTGGCAGGAACTGGGGGTGAAAGAGGGAGGGAAAGGGAAGTGAGCATTCTGAAACAGACTTGTCAGTAATGAACTATATCCTGGTTAGGTTATAAGGACTCCAAATATTGAGGAAAATATAAGTATGGCCTCAGACTTTTCCAAAATGGCCTTTAATAATAAAGAGCAGAGAAGTGCCTACAAGTTTCTGAGGAAGGTATGTATAAAATGTGTGTCTTGCAGGACGTTTCAGTCCTGGGCAAGTTCGCTCTGGGTTGGGTGAGACCAAATCACAGCAATGGAACATTGTGGGTACGAGAGTTTATACCAAGCTTTGTTCTCACAGAGGCAGGTCAAGTACTAGTATCTGCAAGTTTGGAAGCCGTCTAGGCTCCAGGCTCTGCTATCCCGCAACTGTGGCTCCTACTCCAGGCTCTGCCTCGGCTCCAGGCTCCACCTCCACTCCAGGCTCTGCCTTTGCCTCCAGCCTCTGCTCTGAGCGTTGGGTAGAGCTCTTTTCATAGCAACACAGCTCATTGCCTACCGGCGTGTAATCATTAGCCTACACAGTAGGCCAATTACATCAAGTAGATCAGGGTTGGGTGAGGATCCTGGCCACAGGAATTCCATTTTCCCTACAATGTGTTACCTACATACCAATTATCCTTCAAGAAAAGGCAAAAATATACCCTCTCGAATTTTCAAGATTTTAGAGGGCATTTGATAATGAATATTGAAGCTAGAAGTATAATAATAAAATTGATGGAAAACATTGCATTTTTTCTTGTGCATACAACAAAATGCACATAATTAGCCTACAGCTTGATGAATTTTGACGTGGGTATTCATTCATATAACCATCACCCAGATCAAAATATCAAACATTCTCGCTAATTTTTTCCCCTTCACCTAGCAATGTTATGTGACTGATATATAAATGTTTAATAGACACTATACATTATATATATAAACAAACTTTAGTTTAGATGAGGCAACAGCAAAATAACATTCTCCAATAACCAAAGTAGGGCTATGGACAAAGAAGGAGGGAAAGACTATAAAACCACCCAGGAGTGGGCCATTGTGAGAAGCAAGGGACTGTAGTAGATTCCTCATCTAGGAAAAGGTGGAGGTGCAGTGGAAGCCTAGGCTGGTCCCAGCTGGGAACTAGACCCATGTACCTTCCATCTTGGAAACCCTTCTCCACCAGTTCTGTGGAATTTGTAGCCCCCAAGCTTCCAATTTAGAACCTACTCAGAAATGTGGGACTCAAGTGATCTGGAAAATATAATTACAAAACAACCAGAGGAGAAATAACATGCTCAAGGTTATCTTGAGAAATACAGAACTTTCCCTTCATGGAATTTGTGTGTACACAGACAACTAACAACCCATAACAAAGACAACAAGCACAATAAATTTACTTCAGAAAGGAATATAAAAAGAAAACTTGAAATAAGTAGATTTATAATTCACAGATAGATAATGGAACGGATAGCATTTAAAATGGAATAATATCTATGAAACAAATCCTGAATAGCTGGATAGGAAATCTGGGCAACAACACTGGCAAGAAAAGTGAAATGTGACAAATAACTACAACTCTGAAATTTCATTTTTATTCAGCAAAATTCCCATGTGTAATAAAAACAAAGTTCTTTGAACCTGTTGACTATGGCATTAGTTAAGCTCATGGGGGGTGATATAGAGAGATCTGGAAGCAAATTCTAGATCTTTACTTACATGCCGTATATGTTTGGGGAATTTGCTTAATCTCTAATACTTTAATTTCTTTATTTGAACATTGTTAAAATACAGTAACTATATTTTATAAAACAAACTGTAGTAGTGTGAACATTGAAGATTAATGAGCTAATAGTTTATTTCATAGTAAACCCATAATATTAACTTTAGTAACTGATTAAAAATGTTTAGCCTTGAAATGGACCCTATAATTAGTCATTCAGTATGTATTTATTATACTGGTGAGCAATGTGTGGCTACTTTTTTCTTTGTTTGTTTGCTGTTCCCCATTACTAAGACATTTTTTCCTCATGAAGGAAATAAAATTATTAAATACAATTTTGGAATCCCTGCCTGGCATCCTCTTCCAGGTAAGCTAGCTTATCTTCCAATGGGTTTACAAAGCATTCTTGATTGTACTACAAAATTGTCAAGGTGGAAACTTGCTCAAACAATTGTACAGTTATTCTTTGTATTTGTAGCTTTGTCTTCACATTAAACTCTCACCAAGTGAAAAAGGCATGAAATCACGTTGATTTAATTGACAAATGAAAGAAAAATTGTGAGAGGTATTGTCTAAAATCGTTCCATAATATGGAAAATGCTGATTTCCTTTTATTCTTTCAATCTGCATTTGGAGTTTTACGTATTTTGTGGGCAAAAGCAGTTAAAACATGGTTTTTGGAAGTTCTACTTAACAAATTATCATTGTGAAATTCTACAGTTTGTGGCATATAGCTAGTATTTTTTTCCATTTTTGATTGATTTACTATTTGTTTGTCCATACTTTACAAAATTGAAACAAATGTATTAGTGAAATATTCTAGCTATATCTTTCTGGAGAATGTATCAATGTTTATCTGCTTCAAATATTATGTTTTATTATTTTCATATAAAATAAATTGTATCAACTCTACCTTACAGGGTTTTAGAATTAAACATATTGCAATTAACATATACTTAGTAGTTTTAATTTTTTTACCCCTATTATGAATATTCAAGGCACTTGATCATATTAATGCAAAAGTACTTAAAACTAAATGGGAAAGTTTTCATTTTAATCCCTTTATAACAGATTAGTGTATTTGACTGCTAAAGGGCTGCTTTGGGTTTGTTTTGAATTGTGAATTATCATTTATATCTTGATGGTCTCCAAGGTCAGGGTTAACAGAGAACGTATACATTGAAATTACTTGTGTGTATATAGATATAATCTTAGAAAAATTGTATGTCTGTATACACATACACTTTTTTACTTTTCTGCTTTAGTACATGTATCAGTTTAGTAGAGCTGCATAACAAAGTAACACACAGTTAAAGCAACAGAAATTTATTGTCTCAGAGTTCTAGAGGTTAGAAGTCTGAAATCAAGGTTACAGTAGGGCCGTCCACCCTCTAAAGCTTCTAGGGGAAGAGTCTTCCTTGCCTCTTTCAGATTTGGGTGTCTGCTAGCCCTCCTTGGCATTCCTTGCCTTGTAGGCCCATCACTCCAGGCACATGGTTGTCGTCTCTCTGTATGTGTTCATATAATTTTCCCTCTGTGCCTGTCTGTCTCTTTACCCAAATTCCTCTTTTTTATAAGGATATCAGTTGTATTGCATTAAGGCCCACATTAGTGGTCTTTCAAAATCTTGATTAGCTCTGTAAAGACCTTTTTCCACATAACTTCACATTTTGAGGTACTGGGGCTTTGGATTTCAGCATACTTTTGTGGGGTGACACAATTCAATCTACAACAATAAGTTTATGTAAAGAATTTGTCTTTGAGCACATATAGTTTTCTCCCTTTTGTAAATGACACTAGTTATCAAGATCAGGATAATTTCCATCTTCCAACCAAATTTTTCTTATTGAAGTATAGTTGATAGACAATGTTATTTTGGTTTTAGGTGTACAACATAGTGATTCGACAATTATATATGCTACTTGCTTGCAATGATAAATGTAGCTACTCTCTGTTATCATCTCCTAAACAAATTGAATAATCTAAGAAATCTTCAGATGGGGCAAAATTTTAAAGACATAGCCTCATTCACATTTCTTTGAAGAAGAGTTCATAGCTTTACTTTCATTAGAGTCCCCTTTAAAATATGAACTGAACACAAAATTTGTTTTCAGATTAGATTTTTGACGATTGGTTCAACAGATCAAGTTATGCATACTTTGTAGGGAAGGGACATTTTTATGCTTAAATTTTCATCACAAATTGAAGAGACTCAATTCCTTAGGGGAGCATTGACATTATGTTAATGTACTCAGCTACAAACTTCCAGAATAGGATGTTCAAAGGTCAACATCTGTTGTCTAGAGGTCTCACTCCCAAGAGAGTAGTGATGTCAGCAGGGGACAGAGCATACCACTGTTTCCATTAAAATGGTAGGTCTTTCCTCCAAAATGGTTCCTTACAAAACCTATAACCTCAGTCTAATCGTGGGAAAAACATCTGACAAATACATATTGAGAAACACTGTTACAGCCAAGAGGAAGCTAAGGAGACATGAGAACTACATACAATGTAGAGTCCTGTGTAGGGTCCTGGAACAGAAAAAGGACATGACAGAAAAACAAAGGATTTTTAAATAAACGTTTTTAATAACAATGTATCAATATTGTCTTACAGTTGTGAAAGATGCACCATACTAATGCAAGCTGCTAATAGAAGAAACTGAAAAGTATACAGGAATTCTCTATCGATACAACTTTTTCACAGACGTGAAAAGTATTCCAAGATTAAAAAGCTTATTTAAATTAAAAAAAAATGGAAGATGAAATTGACCTTTGGCAACACTGGGCTCCTTATACTAATGAAGAGGTTACTGTATTGCCTGCAGAAATCAATCTTATCAAAGACAAATTGGGTTGCTACTACACAATGAAAGCAGGGAGGCATATGTCTGGAATACTTTTTTGTAGTACAGTCTGGAGTTACACAGTATCTGTATTGTATCTCTAGAAAAGAAACCTTGATATATTTTCACATTCTCTCCTTTTTTAAATTAAGGTATCATTAATATACATTCTTATGAAGGTTTCATATGAAAAACATTGTGGTTACTACATTCACCCATATTATCGAGTCCCCCCACCATACCCCATTGCAGTCACTGTCCATCAGTGTAGTAAGAATGCCACAGAGTCACTACTACTTATCTTCTCTGTGCTACACTGTCTTCCCCATGATCCCCTTCACATCATGTGTATTAATCATAATACCCCTCAATCCCCTTCTCCCTTCTTCCCCACCCATCCTCCCCCACCCCGCCTCTTACCATTACTCCCATCACTTCCCATTTTGAGATCTGAGATTCTATCCAGCATTAAGGTCACCACAAGTCAGACAGAAAATTTGTAGATGCAGGCTGGTTTCACCTGGCTCACACCCCAACCCTGCTTAAAGAAACAGAGGCTAGCAGATTTGCATAAGTAGTGAAGGGGCTCTCAGGTCTGGAGATGCAAGGGGTGTCCCAGAAAGACGGTAGCACCTTGAGGAGACAGGGGGCTCCGAAGAGTAGAGCTCAGATGCAGCTCACACGGGTAGGCAGCACGGCCTGCAAACTCTGTTACAAGAAACAAGAATCTGTAATCAGTCTCATCTGTACTCAAAGACAAACGTACATGACTATCAAATTAAAAAAAAAAATCAAACCCATTAAAAGTCATAAGCTGGAAGAACAATCAACCTTCACTAACAGAATATTACCCCTGGACTGCTCAGGATCAATCCCAAAGCATTTAGAGATTTGAAACTTAGCTACATGTCTCAGAATTCTCTATCATATGTATTGGATTAGAGACAAGTGTGCAAGATTTGAAGATAAAACCAGTGCAGCAGTCATTCTGGTCTGCAGATCAGTGGGAGACAAGGTGCTGTAGCTCACACACGTCCTCTGTGATCTACTGGCTCACAAGCCTAGCTAGGGGCCCTTCCTGCAGACTCTCTACAGCCTTGGCCAGGCCCCTCCGGGAAGGAAGCCAGCTGCTTCTGCAGATCACCTGCACAGTCAAGGATGCAGGATAGAGACAGTCACGGACGTCTCTTTGTTCAGGAGGGTTTCAGTTTGGCCTCAGGGGTTTAAATTTGTTTTTGTTGCATGTTCAGCTCTTTTCCTGGATACAGAACTCTGGCCCCAGTCTTACCACCATAGCTAGAGGCTTCTTTTTGAGCTCCCACTGTGTTTCAGGATTAATCACCACAGTTAATGCCTTGTATCATGTCATTCGAAATAGTTTTGCTTCTCTTATCAAACCCTAAGTACTATAAAATACGTAAAGGAAATGTGGAGGTGGAAGAAATTCTGGCTGGCTGTAAGCTTAGAGTTGATGGACTAGAATGTGAAGCCATGGAACAAACTATGTATTTTCTTCTAATGCCTTTATCAGGATTTTGTATCCATTTATAGTAAAAAAAAAAAAAAAGAAAAAACACCACCGATTTCTAGAGCATTCTCATTTATTTCCCTTATTTCTTGAGAAGAGATGTTTAAGATTGACATGATTTATTTCTTAGATATTCCGTTGAATTCACCAAAAATATCATCTGGACCTTGAATTTGTTTGTGTGAAAATACTGGATCATATATTCCATGTAAGTTTTTCCAATTTTACATTTTTTTCTTGTGTAAGGTTTGATAGATTTTCTTTGTTGATTTCATTTCAGTTTCCAAATTGATCGGTATACATTTGTTCATAATACATTCTTTTTTTTT
>JAQQAC010009165.1:82071787-82385627 GCA_029783875.1 Phataginus tricuspis | reverse complement strand
GCAATTATTTCTTCAAAGACACTTTCTATCCCTTTTTCTCTCTCTTCTTCCTCTGGTACTCCTATAATGCGAATATTGCTCCATTTCGATTGGTCACAGAGTTCTCTTAATATTCTCTCATTCTTAGAGATCCTTTTATCTCTCTCTGCCTCAGCTTCTTTGTATTCCTGGTCCCTGTCTTGTAATTCCTTGATCGTGTCTTGAACCTGATTCAATCTGCTGTTGAGCCCTTCGATGGCTTGTTTCATTTCTGCATTGTCTTTCCTCACTTCCCTCACTTCCTCCCTCAGCTCTTGCACATTTTTCTGTAGATCCGTCAGCATGGCTATGACTTTTATTCTGAATTCTTTTTCTGGAAGACTGTGAATGTCCATTTCTTCAGATTCTTTCTCTGGGGTGGTGTTTGTCTGAAGCTTTGTCTGTATCATATTATTCTGTCTTCTCATGACTATAGAATTGGTTGTTGGTAGCAAGGAAAGACAAGAAAAAAAAGGGATTTCTACTAATAATAAAAAAGTACAAGGAGAGAGAGAGAAAGGAAAAGAAAAGAAAGAAAAAGAAAAGGCAGCAACACGTAAAAGAAAACAGCAACAACAACAAAAAAAAAAAAAAGAAAAAAAACACCAAAACGCCCACCGGGGGTGGTTTCTGTGTGAATGCTGTAGGTGGCGCTATTGCTCCACTATTCCAGAGCCGCAGCCACGTCGCTCCACACGGCCCTTTAAAGCTGTGGCCGGGTGAGAATGAATGGGAGGCTGTTGAAAGAGAGGGAAAGAAAAAAAGGAAAAGAAAGGGGAGAAAAAAACAATAAAATAAAAAAATAAAAAAAAAAGAAAAGCCACCGGGAGTGGGTTCCCCGCGAGTGCTGTAGGTGGCGCTGTTGCTCCACTATTCCAGCGCCACTCTATTGTTCTGGCTGGGTTGGGAACGAATGGTAAGCTGTTGATCTCCGTGGGGGTCTCAATGGCGGGCACTCTTTCCCAGTCGCCAGCCACGGGGTCCAAAGCTCCCCAGGACTCCCAGCGTGCTGGGCTCAGTTTGCGGGGCTATCCGGCCCCTCTACTGAGCTCCTGTCTCTTTAAGACCGCTGAGGTAGAGCGCGCGCTTTTCTTCCCTTTTTTCTCCTTTCTTTTTCCTTCCCGGAGCCTGCCGCGGGCAACTTGCACGCTCCGGGCTGGGACCCTGTGCCCTCTGTCTCTCCTATCTCCGCTACACCGCAGGCCGTGTGTCGGCGCTCCTGGCGCAGACTTCCACTCCCTCCCGGCTCTGAATCCTCTCCTCCCGCTGGAGCGCTGGGGGGGAGGGGTGCTCGGTCCGCTCGCGGCTCCGTACCTTACCCGCCTTGCCGGGACTCCCGCCGGAGTGCTGGGGTGCAGGGGCGCTCTGGTCTCCCTGGATCATGTTTCCGTCCCGCCTCGCCGGGTGCTGAGTCCTCTGTCCGGAGTGTCTGGCTGCCGGAGGTCTGGGGGGGGGGAGCGCTCAGTCCCACCAGGTCGCCGCCCCGTGTCCCGTCCGCCTCACCGGCTGCCAAGTTCTCACAGGTGTAGCTGTACGCTGTGCACTTTCCTGTGTATTCTGGTCTCTCTTTTAGGGATAGTTGTATTTGCTGTATTTTCGTGAATAAATATAATGTTGGGAGGAATTTTTCTGCTGGTCCGTTCACGACGCCATATTCCCGGAAGTCCCATAATACATTCTTATATTAATTTATTGTCCATAGGATCTGTAGCAAAGCCCCTATTCATTCCTGATATTGATTATTTGTACTCTTTTTACATTTTCTCTCAACTGGTCTTGCCAGAAATTTATCAAGTTTATTAGTCTTTTCAAAAAAGACTAGTATTTGCTCTAGTTGATCTCCTTATTCTATTTTCTGTGACTTTTATTATTTCTTTCTTTTTATTTTATGTGAATGTAATTTGTTAATTGTATTTCAAAGAAAGATGTTTAATTCATTTTTTCAGCTTTTCGGTCTATTAAGTATGCTCTAAGTGCCAGTCAGATCCAACTAGTTGGTGGTCCTGTTCAATTTAACTGTCTCCTCATGGATTTTCTACCTGCTCGATCTGTCAATTACTAATAGAGGGGTATCAGAGTCTCCAAGGCGTATACACATTGATAATAGGTCTTCTTGGAGATGTGACCTCTTTGTCTTTATGTAATGTTCCTCATTGTCCCTGATAATTTTCCTTGTTCTCAAGTCAGCTTTTCTGTAATTAACATAGCTACTCCAGTTATCTTTTGATTAGTGTTGGCATGGTATATCTTTCCCCACCACTTTAATCCATTTGTTCTTCTCTTTATATTTAAAATGGGTTTCTTGTATGCAAGGTAGAGTGGATCTTGTTTTTATATCCACTCTTTTAATCACAGTCAATGAACTTAATATCTCCATGCTAGTACCTGTTTTTATTCACTGTATTCTTTTTTTCTTTTCTTTTTAAATATGCTCCTTTTCCCCTAGTTTTTGGTATTGAGCATTTTATATGATTCCTTTTTCAGTCCTCTCAACATATCAATTATACTTCTTAAAAAAATCTTTAGTTGTTTCCCTAGTGTTTGCAAAATATATGTACAACTAATTGAAGTCCACTTTTAAATAACACCATATCACTTCATGGGTAATGCAGTTAACTCATGACAGACTATTCCCATTTCCTCCCTCCCACCCCTCATAATATGACTGCCATTCATTTCACTTGTTTGTCTATAGGTCAATTAAGATAAGAAAATAAAAGATTTATTTGACCTCATGTAGATTTGAGTTATTTATATATATTAGAATTTCTGATTATTTCATTTTGCTCCTTAATAACTTCTTTGAATACTTCCTGTCTACTGGTGACAAATTTCCTCAGTTTTCATTAGGTTGATAATGGATTGGGAAGGATAGAACCAGAAAAACAGAAACCACTTTCTCTATTTGAAACAAAGTGAATGTAAAACAAATCACTTTAACAGAGATGATGGAAGACCTGGAATCCAAATTAGGGTTTGTGATTTCACCAGAACTAGAAGAACAGGGAGCTTCTATGTCCATGAACCTGAGACTAGAATTTGGAATCACAGAGCCTGCCAAGCAGGAGTTGAATCCAAGGAAATATTATATTTGTTACTACTTCAGATTTACTTTTTCATTCAGAAGAAGTCATTGATCACCATACCATGCCAAATCCTGCTGTGGTAGGTGCTGGAAAATAAAAGGACTCGGGAAATTAAGCAAACTTGTAAAAATAATAGATTGTTGTGAAAAGGTAGTGAGGCATTGTGTGGCTCTATATTCTGAATCAGAGTAAATAGCATTACCTCTCCTCTTCTCATCCCTCAGAAGAAGTGAGCTCCTTTCTGTGGTTAAGTAAGAGGAAGTTAGGAAACTGTACTGAGAATGAAGGCCCTTCGCAGAGGGAAAACCATGTTTGAACGCGAGAAGGTAAGAGAGTATAAGACCCTGGGAAGGTAAAGTAATACACTTATGGCTAATATCACTTGAAGGAACAGAACAGCAGCATCTCCCGGAGGCTTGCGATGTGGTCTGGTAGTGGTATGGTATGGTACGCAGAAGCCAGACTGGGCAGCTCTTTTGAAACTGTCAAAGTTTTGGATATTATCCTCAGAAGAGTAAAGCATAGAAAAAGTAGTTAGGACGACACCAGTCTTTCAGGGTTTTCTTGTACTGCAGGTGGTAAACCGACCACAGGGCCTCTGGGGCTAACATGGAAACCGTGGCTCAGGAAATTGATAACGGCAGCTTGGACTTTGGAGACTGAAGTGAGGAGAGGGACCTTAAGTGCATCCCAGAAATGTTTACCCCGAGGTTTGTAGTTTGTTTATTTAGTTATTCATTCAACACATTTAATAATATTTGTTGAGCAATTAATTATTAAGTAAACAACGTAAGCTAGACTTTATAGAATGGTTTCGATATGTGACTAACAGTCATACATAGAATTAGAGTTATTAGTATATTTTGCTATAGCTTGTGTTCCTAGAAATCCTAAATAACTTCGTTTTAGGAAGCTCTTTAATAGAGAATAAGAGGGACTGGAGGGTGGTATTAATTAGAATTCAAAGTAGGTGGTTTAGCCATGGCACAGATTTCTGGAGTAATTGCCTTAAATCTATCATTGAAACCATGGCAGTGGCAATTGCCTCAGTGGGGGAGGAACGTTCCTGAGGGAACAGAGAGGAAGCGAGACAATAGTGAGCCAGACTCGGGGGCCACGCCCTCCACCCCCCGACCCAGAGTACCTGCGTCTCACCAGCAAATGAAGGGGAGTCTTCAGAGAAATATTTTCATTTCCCTGTCGGTCAAAGAGGTTTGCATTCTCCTCTCCTTAATCATCTCTCCAATAACAAAAGAACGTAGAACCACAGCCTAACAGTGGAGACCAACGGTGCGAAAGACCAGGGATGGAGCTGAAGAAGACCCCACTGAGAACAGAAATCCCGTGTTACGGATTTGAGCCACTTCTTTCTTGCTGTGGTGGCCCCTCTGCCATCTGCCCTCGGCCCCTCTCCTTTCCCCAGTTGGGCCCAAACTTGCTTTCAGGGCTCTGTGTCCTACCCTCGTGGAAAAATAATACCTTAAGACAAATTTGTAGAAATGTTCAAAAATCAATATGCTTTCACTTCTAGACCCCGAATCATTATTCTTCATTTTCTTTTACTTCAGTGGCACTGAAAATGCATTAGCCTCACTATACTAAAAATAAAAGAGAAATTGTTTAAAAATTATTATTGATGGAGCTTTGAGAAGCAGTTTGCCAAATATTAAATATCACCATGCCTAAACTGCTGTGGAGGCAGAAAAAATATATAGTCATTTAAAGTATATGTTTTAGATATCACGTAAGAGGTAAAATGGTTTTCTAGAAAAATCAACATATGTTATTTTTCTCAGATGAAGCTATGGAGGGTGTTGGAAAGAGGCGGGACACCGAAGCTTGAGAGCCTGGCTCATGTCCCTGCCTGGCCGCTGCTAGCTGTGTGACATGTGGCCAGTGGCCTCAGCACTCTGGGTATTAGTTTTCCTGTCTACATAACCCATGGTGTCGCTGCGAGGATGAGGAAGAGGAGGCATCATATACATCAGTAATGATAGTGACTATAATTGTACAAAGAGGAAGTGCTAAGGTATTTTTAATCATGATGATATTTTAATGTAAAATAATGTGGCAACTGTAAAGCATAGTTTGCCAATGTTTTATGGATATTTTTAATGTCACTGATTTTGGTCCATCAAGATGTCTTCATTGAAAACAGTCATACACATGTGAGATCATTGATGGAGGATATTGATTTATCCTAACATTGTGGAAGGAAGGCAAAATACAGTTGGTTTATAAAGAAATATTTTTGAACGACCTGCCATTGTCTTTACCTAGTGAGCTCACTGGAGGTGATAGAAGAAAATGATCCATTCTTGTTAGAAAATAATGTCTATGAATATCTTGAATATTCAATATTCAATCAGAGAAATTTATAAAAAGAAATGAGAAAAACATGTCTTTAACACCTAAAAATATTTCCAATAGCAAAAAATGAAGCATATCAGCTATTTAAGGCTAGATTTTATATGTAATAAGAAAGATGATGCTAGTTGTAAACACATTTTCTATAAAAAGTATGCTCAATATAACAGTGTTCATAAACTTGCAAAAACAGTGATATTATGTAGATGCTGCAGCTAAAAAATAAATCTGTAGTTTTGAAAACTTGTCAATACAGACTTTTCACCCATAAATATTAAAAAATGGGGGAGAACTGGGGGTGGGTAGGTGAAATAAGTGAAGGGCATAAAGAGGTGCAAAACCTCAATCATGATATAAATTAGTCATTGGTATGAAAGCACAGCACAGAATATAGTCAATGGCTCTGTCACATCATTCTGTGTTGACAGATTACACTAGTTGGGTGATCATCTAATAATGTAGACAACTGTCAAGTTACTATGTGGTCTACTTGAAACCAATATGATATTGTATATAAACTATACTGTGATAAAGTGTAATAGACAGAAGACAAAACAAAACATGACCTGAGTCACACAAGTGAAAGCATTCCTTTCAATATCATAAGATGTAAATAATAAATGAATGGTCTAGGATTCCTCATGCTAACTAAAATGTCATTTCAAACACAGCAGCAAATCCACTGCAGAAGTAAACATCTCTTTTAAAAGATTCTAAGTCTGATCCCTAAATTTCTATGGGAAGAAATGATACATTTACAATATTATTCTCATGTGCATTCCCAAGACTTTAATTGACCTGGAAATGTTAATAAACTCTTAATTTCTACTCAGACCCCAGAATGTTCTTTCAGAATCTGGTGTGATACAGCTAGTACCTTGTTTGACGTTTGAGCTTCGGTAAATCACCAAGATCTCAGTTACATATTCAGAAGCCTTGATGTTTTTCCTCCCTAACTGTGTCCCTCATGCTTCTCCGTGTCTATAAATGATACTGTCATCTACCTAGTGGCTTGATCTGGAAACTTTCCTTATTTATTCTGTTTCTATTTGTTCCCATGTCACAACTACCAGCCAAACCAGACAATCTTCTCCCAAAATTGTATCTGGAGTATTTTCATTTATCACCTCCTTTCTGCTACAACTTGCATACAAACTGATGTCACCTCTTGTCTTTAGTTTGTGGGAGTTCCTGTTTTTATGCTCCTTCTATTGCTCTTTTCAACTCTAAAATCCTCAAAATAACAGGATGATATTTGGAAAATGTAATCTATTATGCACCTGCCCCTACATTTGAATGGATTTCTAAATGTAAATAAAATTCAGGAGCTGTTACATGACATATGCAAATATGCATAACTAGGTTTCTATTTTCCTCTGCAACCTCATTTTACACCACCTACACGCCATCAGTATCCTTTGGTTACTTGGGTCTGAACACAGCAAGCTCTTTCCAACATTAGGACTTCAGTCCTTTGCCCCTTACTTCCTCAGTTTCTTAAGTCTTTCTCATTCTTTGGATTTCCTTAAACATTTCATAACATTTCCTTAGGGAGATCTTCTACAAACAAATGAAGCGGCCCTCAGTGGATAGACGGTGGATTGATGTTCAGTGTCCTCTTCAACCTTCTTCTAGTGTCCTTTCATACATAGCAGAGAAAGGAAAGCCAAAAATAACATTTCCCGAACTCTGTGTATCTAGGTTTGGCCATGAGAAAAGTACTAGTTAATGGGATCTTAGTGGAAGGGATGTTTGCGGCTCCTGGGTGGTACCTATAAGGAGAAAGCTGTGTCCTCCACTTCTCCTCTCTGTAGGCTGACATTAGAATGTGGCCTCGTGCAGTTTTGGAAAATGCAGATGAAGTGAATCCCCTAGGGATGGAGGGATAACAAGATGCAGGGATTAGATCTGTGCAAATGTGTGGCAGGTACCTATCTTCTCCAAGATTGTTATGTGACAAAGGAATAGGCAATTTTTTTTTTTTACTTTAATCACTGTTACATGGGGGGGCCTCTGTTACAGCATTTGATCCTATGCCTTGCTAAGGCAGCCCTATCCTTCTTTATCTCTGAGCTCTTACTTTCTTCATATTTTATAATCATGAGTTTGCTTTTTGGCTTGTTGAGTATGCCATCTCTCCTAGACTGACCACAGGGCAAGAGGACAGCAGCTCTGGTTGCTCTGCTGGTTACTGGGTAGTCAGTGTCTATTTCAGTCCTTAGTTCATAGCAGGCTTGCCGTACATATTTGCGAGTGTGTAGATAAACTGGAATGGAAAAGTAATTTGAGCAAATGCTTGGAAACTATTCTTTATATAACTCCTTCGTGTTAAACACCCCAGGCATTATTGAGGGTGCTTTAACTGTAATGTCATTGATTAGGCTGGGGTCAGCTGCAGCGAGGTATCAGGAGCCGCCCAAAGAACTCCAAAGTGCAGCCAAATTTGGAACCAACTGTCATGACAGTTTCCCAGAAAAACACAACAAATTATCAGAAATGATAAGGCATTGCCTACTGAGATATTTTAAGATTTAGCATGCAACCATCTATCCGATGTTTTGACAGTTAACTGACCCAAGGCATAGGCAGCAGGACTAAGAGAAAAAAAAACAGAAGATAATGTCATACTACTGTGTCCTTTAACAGAGATAAAGTCAGTCATAAAAATAAAGCCTGGAAATAACTCACAGGAATAACACAGGCCACAACACTTTACAACTTGATATAATCTTGGATGTGATATTTGGCTCTGACAAGAAAATATTCTGTCCATGTTTCTGCTCTGATCACCTCCACAGCCCTCATACTCCTGACCGCATTTGTCTGTTAGTGGCCAACATGGTAAGATACTTGTCAGTAGCTACACCAAAGGGATTTTGGGTTTTGAAACTCTGTAAAGACAACAGTTTGAGACAAGAATTGCTGATCACACAATAGGATGCACTATGTAAATTTTCTAAGCAGTTAAAAAAACATACATAGGCGTAGGATATGTGACAGACCATATTCTCTATGATTCCATGAATACAGAGGCTTACTGGGGCCTCTGGGCACGTTTCGCTATGGAAATAGTTTCTAAACCTGAGCCTCTTCAGATTTGCTCTATTTTCACATTTATGATTCAATAAAATACCATTATTTCTCTGCCTCCAAAGCTAGTTCCCTGTTCATACTGATCTGCCAAAAATAATTGTACCGGCGCTGTTAACTAATTGCAACTCTATATAAAGGGTGTGAGGCTAATTTTTTTCTGCTATACTTCTTTGTAACATCAAAACCCAAGAAATTAGCGCTTTCTGATGTGTGTTCTACAAAATTCTTGCTAAGACTGGTTGGAATGGTTTCTTTCTCCTCTGCTTTGTATTAATGAGTAGTTGAAAAGACAGTTGTCTTTTTGAGAGAATCTCCTCCTGCTTGTCAGCTAGCTGAAAAACATCTGTTGTGTTTTATAGGACTTAGTGATTATGTTCTTCTGAACAGAACACTATTATATCCTCCTTGCTATGATAAAATGAGGCGTAACACTAAATCTCATTACTGATCCTGATTGTATGAGTAGAAGATTTAAATTATATTTGTTGGATCACAGACTAGAGATATTTCAGAGTTCCACGATAGTTAAAGAGTTAACAATATTTATTGAATCGTATTTGTCAGCAACACAGTTATGGATATTAAAGTTTATGTTAAAACTTTGCATAGTCTAATTATACAACATAAGAAAACAAGTTACTCTTTTTCTTATCTTCCAAAATGAAATAATAAATCTTTTCCTAGAAAAAAGGATGAATTAACTGCTAGAGAAGTTGGAGCTAGGTATATGTAAATTCTATGTAAAATGATACTTGTAGCTACTTAAAAATTGGAAGTGATAGGTGACCCAAGGCATGCTTTGGACCAAAGAAAAAATGGACCATCTCTATAGGTATAACCAAGTTAACTCTTATGCATATTTGCAATTTACTAAAAAAAAAATGCATATATATATATATATATATATATATATATACACACACACACATTCATTATATATTTGCAATAGATACTAAATATAGTAAAATATAATTACTTATATTTTATATTATTAAAATATATAATCATATAATTAAAATAAATATTATATATTAAAATATATGTTATAAATATTGTATATGTTATAAATATATATTATGTTATATTACATATTTATAATATATACATAAATACTATACGTTGTAAAAATATACATATTTATAATGTACATATATATATACATAACATATGTAGACACAAAGTATTACAGTGTATAAAATGTTTTTGAATGTTAAATTGTTCCCAAAACAATAAGAATCTTGAACAACTTCAAATCAATCCAAATAACAATTTGCTATTTATAGTATTAGAATTACATATTTGCATATGATATATACATATTATAATTAAAATTATATAGTGAATATATGCTAAATCATGTATTCAAATACAATGATAGGGTGATTAGAATCATGGAATCATGGAATAAAAATAAGAATTTACAATCTTAATTTAACTTACTCTATTTCTTTCATTCTTGTAAGATAAGAAGTACATGAACCTTAGACTCACAATGGTGACCCAAACCGAGATATTGTTCTTGCAGATTTCAAGGATAAAGTATATAAATTTAATTTGTGCAAATGCATTAGGCCCTTAACTAAATACACTATTGTTACATATCAATAAAAAAATTCTCAATTCTGAGTTCAATGGACACGTGAAACATGACTCCACACAATGCTATACACACAAGATATACATGCAATTCTTACTGATTTTAAGAACCATGTAAATGTGTTTACTGAACTATTATTTTTTTGGACTCAGTGAAAATATTTACTGTATTGAGTTAGAGGGTGAGAATTACTGGATTTGTACTATCCAGATCAAGTACTCATGCAGCCAAATATGTACATGAAAACAAGTATTTAGAACTAGACATGTGCCTTGGTATCACTGGTTCAGGCTATATATAGACATAGATATAGCTTCAACTTTTGGTAAACCTTTCGTTTTCAATACTTTGAAGGCTAATTATCATATAAATGTTGAAAGAAATCCCTCATGGCTCGCTTAAAATATTTTTGGGTTTTCAAAAGTGAAGAATTTCTGAAGGTTCTCACCTCTCAATATGTCTAATTAGCTCTCCCTGTGCATTGAGACCTACTAGTCCCTTTCAAGATTCAAAGCTAAAATTAGAAACTTAATTTCAAATGATATCAAAATCTGGTCTGATAGCACTTTGATTTTCAATGTAAAATGAAATGCTTGAGAAACCATAGGCAAATTATCATATTAAATTATAGGCATCTGTCAATGTTTCAGGCTTTCTGAAACATTTTTCGCAAGTTATTGAAATTACAGCGTGTAACTGAATTTTAATTTTCATACACGTAGGAAAAGAATGAAATTAGAACTTACATTAAATATTAAAGGCAAAGGTGGTCTTGCTTTGTTTCTTAGATACATAAGCCTTATTGTGCATTCCATATCCAATCCCATGTCTTCATTACTTACAGCTTTTCTGCCATGATATATTGGAATATATATATATATATATGTATATATATAAGTTGGAACTATATATAGAGAGAGATGGCTCCAAAATATTCATCTCTGATTTTGCTTTGAAATCTAACCTGTTCTTGGCTCTACCAAAATTTTGTTCCTGTCTAAGTAGCATTTGTTCATGACCAGCAGAACACCTTCAATACATTCATAAGTTCTTACATATAGTTACACAAAAATATTCTTCTGAAGTTCTTATTTAACTGGGCATCCTGTAATTTTATTTGCTTAATCTGACAACTCTATGATAGAAGAAGTTTGGAAGTAACCTAAATATTTATCAATGGGATATTTTCATATACCAAATAATTATACAACACAATATATGTCAGGCACCATTCCAAGTACTTCCCAAATTTCTTTGATAAATTACTTGCACATCTCAGCCTGTTTTGGTTTCTGCTTCTTGAAGGAACCAGAGTCTTATTGGTACAGGTGGTCCAGAATATTGCTAGTGACAGGTGCTCTTCTTGATATGAGCTGATTACGGCTCTATACCCAATCCTTGGAAATCCTGGGCAATACAATCCTGTCTTGAAAGCTAGCGGTATTTTGTCTTTTTTCCCCCAAGCTATAATGATTTCCTCACTAGGGAAATAAACTGGAAATAACAGAACGTATATCTACATGACTTGAACATTCTACCATTCTACATTCTATAAACTGATTTATATAGTTTATGTCATATCCCTGGAGATTTATGTCATGAGATGTTATGCATGTCGTCAGTACCAATCATCTCGTATGTGAAATAAGGCAGGAAGACAGGATGCCTTGCAGAGCCAAAAGCAGTAACCAGGTTTTCACTGAGCTTTGATAGCAGTAGACTCCCAACACTAGGGGGCAGTAAGGAGGTGTTATTCATTGCTACACAGACGTTTGAAATAGTTCAAGTGAAGAGATTTCACCAGCAGATGTCCAAGAAAAATATTTTGATGAGGTTTAGTTTAATTATTATTTGATACTGCCTGGTGTTGAAAACTAAAAAAGTTTGAAAAAATTGTAAGTACTCTTTTAAATGGTTCCATCACTTAGAATTTGGGAGTTTCATTGGTTAATTTGTTAATTGATTTGAAGCCTTGAAGGAGGGAACTTCCCTGGATCTTTCACCAGGAACCTACACACATAAGGTACACGTTTATTTTCAGGATATCTTTTCTTTCGTTATAACTTATAAATTCCAATTATATGACATTCGAAAAAAGGCAAAATTGTTGGGATAGACAAAATCTGGTTTTCAGGGAATGTAAGTGAAGAAAGAAATTTTTGGCTGATCAAACTGTTCTGTGTTCTGATTATGATGGTGATTATAGGCTATGAATTTGTCAAAACATTAGAATGTTCACTACAAAGGGTATATTTTACTGTACACATGTTAAAAAATAAGTAAATGCATATATATGGTTCGCGGCACAGCCACTGTAATTTTTGATTTTTGTTAAAATATTACTGCTAAATCATTGACAAATTCATTGACAATAGAATCACAGTTGCTAGGTAGCTTTTATGTAACAAAAAAACAGGGAATTTCATCCTCAGGAAACAGAGTAGATCAATATGAACAGAAGTTTGAAATAATTAAGACTATTTGCATAAGAAGAGATTATTGAAAAGCAAAAGCAGTCAATCTTGAAAAATCATCGTATGGAAATCCTGAAAATGAAGATCCAATGTTTGAAATAAAAAATAAACACCTATGTCCAGTCACTCTGCACTAAAATATTACTACTAAGTTATTGAATTTGCTGACAGTTGAATCCTAATTGCTGGGTAGCACATCATGTAATAATTATTCAGAAATATAAGTTGGGTTGGTGAGCTTGTGGATTTGGTCAGAAGTCATAGCAAATTGACTTCCTAGAAATGACACCAAAAGTGAGGAGTAACTGTAATAACTATGGAGGGTATTTACTTGCTGAATATATGGTCATCTATAAAAGAATAAAGCATATAAAAAGTATATAGCCATGTGATAAAGAAGACAGAAACATGGGCTATTTCATACCTCCAAAATAAGACATGATAGAGTAATACAGAAAGAAGTTTGAAATAGTTTAAGCATTTATTTTTAAAATAAAAAATTATTAAAAGGAAAAAATTTTAAAACAGTCGTACAGGAATCTTGAATGTAGAAAGGTAATGTTTGTAATAAATATATTACATGGGCTAAATCATAAAGAATAAACACAGTTGAATAGACAATCAGTGAATTGGAAGACAGATATTAAGAAAACACTCAAATGAAACATTAAAATATAAAGATAAAAATAAGAAGAATTAAGCAAATTGTAAACTAAATTATAAAAAATGTTTTAGAATAAATGATTTCCGAGAATAGATGTGTTCTACTCATTAGGGCAATTAGAAACTATTCCAGTTCTCTTTCTTCTTAGAGCCTAGTAAGACTTGCTCCCAGTGGTTTACTTTGGCTTTCATGTGGAAAAACTGAGTACTTTTATTTCCAACTATGATAGAGTATTTTCTATCAGAACGAAGTAAAACTGAGAACAAGAAGCAAAGCAAGTCATGTTTAGAAGACTTGTAGAACTCTCCCAGGTCATCTGGGGCTTGAGATGCAGTGATCCTGGATTGTAGAGAGAGGTGACTGCCAAATTCAGCTCTAACTTGCTCCTTGAGACATTTATGGATTCCTAAGCAGTGACTGAAAGGCTGAGAAACTGAACCAAGTTCTTGAGAGTATCACTTGGGAAAACAAATCTGTAAGGTCAGGGCAAGCAAATGAGGGAGGCCTGTGATAAACAGGCAGGTTTTCAGCTGGGAATGTTGTAAGTTTACCACATATGAGGAAGAAAAAACAAAAATAGGACAATGTTCACATACACTGAATCCTAACTACCAGTCACCTCAATCTCTGGTCTAATTGAAGCACCTAGCACAACACTAATTGCCTTCCAGAAGAAAAATAATTCCTTTTTACAGAATGGTAATATATATCATCATACCTTTAGTCTTTTTTAAATGAAATATTTTATTTTGAGATATTTGTAAATTTGTGTTCCATTATAAGAAGTAAAACAGTTCCCATATATTCCTTACTTGGCTTTTCTAAAGATAAGATATTGCAAAATTATAGTACAATATCACAACCAGAATATTTCCAACACTTCAAGGACTCTCATGTGCCCTGTAACATACATAAACATGTTTTCCTTGTCCCTACCTGCAACGTAACTCCAACAGCCACTAATCTGTTTTGCATTTCTAGCCACTAATCTAATTTTGCCATTCCTAGAATGTTACATAAATGGAATCATAAAGTAGGTACATTTGGGATTGACTTTTTTCACTTAGCATAATTCTCTGGAGTCATGTAGGTTTCTGTATGTATCAATAGTTTGTTCATTTTTATTGCTTAGCATTATTCCAAGGTATGGATGTATCACTGTACGACAGTTCACACATTAAAGAACATCTAGGTTGTTTCCAGGTATTAGCTATTGTGAGTAAAGCAGTTATATGCATTCATGTACAGACTTTTGTGTGAACATAACTCGTAAATAAACTTGGTAAAGTGCCCAATAGTTTATCTAATTATTGGGTCATATGAAAATTGCATGTTGAGTTAGTTAGGAAACTGCAAATCTATTTTCCAATGGGATGGCCCCATTTTATATTTCCACAAGAAATGGATAAATGATACAACTGACTACATTCTTGCCAGCATTTGATATTATTTTTTATTATAGATGCTGTCATTTGTGTAATGGTATCTCACTGTGATTTGAATTTGCAGGTCCCTAGTGGATAATGCTGTTGAGGGTCCTTTCATGTACTATTTGTTATTCATATACATTTTTCAGTAAAATGTCTGTTCATGTCTTTTGTCCATTTTCTAATTGGATCTTTTTCTTTTACTGTTGAGTTTTGAGAATTCTTTCTCTATTCCAGATCCTTGTCCTTTGTTAGAGATGTGGTCTGTAAATATTTTCTCATTATGTGAGATTGCTGTCCTTTCATTCTCTTAACAGGGTTTTCACGGAGCAAAAGGTTTTAATTTTGATGAAGTCCAATTTACACATTTCTCCTTTTATGGGTCATGCTTTTGATGTCAAGTGTAAGAATTCTTGTGTAATTCTGGGTCCCAAAATTTCGGTTTTTTTTTTCCTAAAAGTTTTAAGTTTTACATTTCATATTTAAGTCTGTGATCCATTTTGAGTTAACTTTTTGTGTAAGGTGTGAAACTTAGGTTGAGATTATTTATTTACTTTGTCTACCTCTATTTATCTATCATCTATCTATATCTATCTATCATCTATCTATCTATCTATCTATCTATCTATCTATCTATCTATCTATCATCTATCTATCTATCTATCTATCTATCTATCTATCTATCTATCTATATCTATCATCTATCTATCTATCTATCATCTATCATCTATCATCATCTATTTCTATCTAACCCACAAACTATCTACCTATTGCCTATAGATGTCCACTTGTTCCAGGACCATTTATTGAAGAGATGGTCTTTCTACCACTGAGTTGCATTTAAATCTCTGTCTAAAAGTAGTTGGGCATAATAGTGTGGGGAAATTTCTGCTTCATTGGGCTATGTGTCTACCCTCTGCCAATAACACACACCTTTTGATTAGTGTAGCTATAAAATATCTTGAAATTGATTATACAGATTCATTCTGGTCTATTCTTATTCTAAATATTTTTAGTCATATATACATGTATCTTATCACAAACTCCTGGTTTAATCATTTTTCCAGTTAAGTGAAGTGCAAAAAATTACCTTCCTTACTTTGTATCTTTTACCCTACCCTGTTTATAATTGTCTTAAATATTCCTTCCATATACAGTTAGAACAACATTAGACAGTGTTATAATGTTTCTTTCAACTGTCAAACACAATTTAGAGAACTTAAGAAGATAAGGAAAGCCTTGTATTGACCTCTGTTTTTGCTCACCATGATCTTTCTTTTTTCTTAATGTTCCAAAATATCTTCCTGTATTAATTCCTTTCTGTTTATAGAATTTTAGCCATTCTTTAGAGTAAGCCTGCTTTCAACAACTTCTCTTAGTTGTTTTTATCTAGGAATGTTTTGATTTCCTTTCACTATTTTTTTTGATTGAGATATAATTGACATATTACATCATGTAAGTTTAAGATAGACAGTGTGCTGAGTTGATACATTTATATATTGCTATATGATTACCACTGTAGCATTAGCAAACACCTCTATCAAGTCACATAATTATCATTTCTTTTTTGTGGAGAGAACAATTAAGATGTAGTCTCTAAGCAACTTTGAAACTTATAATACAGTATCTAATGTTGTAAGACTGTACCCTTAAATAATATCTCCCCAATTCCCTGCTCCCACTGCAGCCCTTTGTAACCACTATTATACTACTGTTTTTACGGGTTTGGTTTTTTTTATTCCTCTTGTAAGTGATATTATGTAGTTGTCTGTCTGTCTTACTTCACTTAGCATAATACTTTCAAGGTCCATCTGTCCACTTTTGAGTGTATATCGAAAGGAAATGAAAACAGGATCTCGGGGAGATATTTGCACCCCCAAGTTTATTGCAACATTACTCAGAATGGCCAACACATGGAAACAACCTAATTGTCCATCAGTGGATGAGTGGATAAAGATGTGGTAAAAATACACAATGGACTATTACTCAGCTACGAGAAACAGGGAAATCCTGCCACAGCCCCTTCATTCTTGAAGGATATTTTCCTTGGGCATAAACTTTTGGATTAATCATTCTTTTCTATCAGACCTTGAAAAATGTTCTGCCACTTACTTCTGATGTCTGTTGTTTCTCATGAGAAATCTCATGTCATTTGCAATTTTTTACCCTATTGAGAAAGTAGTTTTGCTCTCTTGCTGCTTCCTCAGTCTTTACTTTCTTTCTAGTTGTTAAAAGTTTTGTATTCTCATCAGGGTATGCTCAGCTTCTTGACTCTGTTGTTCTATGAATTCTGTAAAACTTCAAAATTGGGAGGTTTTCAAAAATCATTTGAATACTTTTTCAGCTCTTCCCTCTTTCTCTTCTCCTTTTAAAACTATAAGAACATGAACAATAGTTTTTGTATGTTTATTTTTTTGTCCCACAGTCCCCTGTGACTCTGTTAATTTTTCTTCAGTTTATTTTCTCTCTGTTGTTCATACTGGGTAATTTCTATTGACCTTTCTTCAGGTTCACTGGTTCTTTTCTCTATTCCCATCATGTTTTTGCTGAACCCATCCATTGAGGGTTCTTAAAATATTTTTTATGCTTTTATTTCTCAGTTCCAAACTTTCCATTTGATTATTCTTTTAAATCTTCCATTGATTTGCTAAGGTTCTCTATTTCATTGCTAAGACTTTCTATTATTTCATTTGCTCCTAGTGGGTTCACAATTGCTCACTGAACCATTTTTATGATGGCTGCTTTACGATCTCTCAGATAATTCTAACCTCTCTGTCATTACAGTGTTGGCATTTATTGATTGTCTTTTTATTTTTGCTTTGTTACCTCCCTAGTTCTTAGTATAACGAGGGGTTTTCAGTTGAAATTTGGACGTTTTGAATATGATTCTGTAAGACTTGGTTCTTATTAAATTTTCTGTATTAGCTGGCTTTTTCTGACACTGCTCCCACAAAAAAGAGCAGGGGTGACAGCTTGTTACTGCAAAGTGGAGGTGGAAGTGTAGGTTCTCCATTCGTCTCTTGTTTATACTTGAGGGGCATTGCTAATTGCTGGGCAGGCATGAAAGGCCTGGCTCCCCACCCAGTGTCCCAGATACCTCCACTGGTAGATGTGCCTCACTATTGCTCCATATATAGCTTCTTCTAAAACCAAGGGTTGGATAGCCTTGTTAATGAAGGGCTATAGTGAAAGTTGACTTTCCACTGGGCCTCCTTGTATACCAACTAAGGGAGAAGGGAAAAGATATCTTGTTACTGCAAAGTATGAGTGGAAATCCAAGCTCTTTGCATGGTTTGCACTGACACCATCTGGGTCTGGGACACAGCGAGCACCTGGGGAGGATGGGACCCTGTATGACGTTCTCTGACACCAACCAGCCTCGCACTGGGAGAAGTGTAGGATACCCTCTTGGCTTTTGTTGCTGCAGGTATAAAGACACTTTTTCTATGGTGATGTTTTGCTGGAATTGGTGTGTTTCTTTCTAAAATATTTCTATCCTGCTAGTCAGTTTCTTCCCTGTTCTTTGTCTAGAAACAGAACTTTTTTTGTTGGGCCTTTTCTTTGTCAGCATCCATTGGCGTCTGCATGTTACCAGCTTATTCATCTCCAAGTCTGGGATATACAAGGTAAAAAGCAAACCCAGGGAAATAACTACTGTGTCATGTGAAAAAATAATTTAATGGATATCTATTATACCTTCATAATATGGAAGCCACACCATGAGGTTTCATCCAAAGAATATTTCTCTGTGAACAGTGATTAAAAAAAAAAAAAACGGAATAGCTTACATGTTTTATGTTTTGAAACAAGTGATGATTTACAAAGACAAATTTCATTTAACATCTTTAATAAAAAAAGAACCCATTTTATCTGGATGATTTTATCATCCCTTAATTCAGGCTACAATCATTTATTAAGCACACTGTCTGTGCCACGCTCTTCTGACCAATATGGTAGTTGGCTGTAGACAGCTCCTCTAAGAAGGACATTGGCCATCTGGTCACCTGATTGATTAGACTCCAAAATGATCTGAAAACCACTAAATGTTGGCATATGTCCTAACAACTTTACTTCCAGGGTTTCCTATCTGTGTTGGTAAAATCACCAACACAGAACCCCCAACCTGAATCATCTTTGGCAACTATACCTCCATTTCCCCCAATGATCACTCCATTTCAACACTTGCCATATTTTTTTTCACTTCTCTACCATCCTCATAGAAGGCGCCATCAACTCTAGTGAGGACAACCAATGAGTTATCTCAAAAAGCTGAATACAGAGTCATTGAGAAGCCTTTTAAAAAGCATATATCTCATACTATTACTTTGCCAAAAAAGAAACCACAGCAGAATAAAATAATCAGAAGAAAGAAAAATAAACCAGGAACATATCAGTATATACAATCGTATTAATACATTGAAACACGTAGTATTCCTAGCATGACGAATCTACCTCATACCACTCTCGGGGTAGACCATGGACAAGTTTTGGTCCTCAAGATACTCAGCAAGGGTCCAAACTAGAAAGGTAAGATTTTAGGATTATAGAATTAAGATTTTAGGAATTGTATGGCAATTTGATATTACAATTGATTTTGTTTAATCAAAGTATCTTGTTGGACAGATGAGAAAAGATTTAAAAGGAGACACGGTATTTCACCAAAAATATTTTAAGATGCATTTTTCACTTACATAACTGCCTAAATTAAGTTAGAATATATGAAGAATTCCCAGTTTCATATGTTTTACAAGGTACCTATTTAATTATGACTCATCTCCTTATTACATATAGTAATATTAACAACATTGTGTTTCCTAGGTTTTGAAAAGAGCAGGAAAAACTAGTCAAGTAAGAATTACCAAAGGGTATGGGAGACTGACTCATGTAATCTGTAAACTTCCTTCCAATTAAATCTTTCTATGTACAAAAGATCAGGTTTAGAAAGTATTTTTATTTCTGTTTCTTACATTTTTATCCCAATTCATGTACATGCTAACTGCATACTAAAGCTTCAGCGATAGCATACAAATTGGGATATTTTTTTCTTTAGGGCATTTGTGGTTTGATACCATTTCTGTGAGTTTTCAATACAGTGACCCAAGTGAAATTGTTAGGTTAGTTTCATTTGTAATACAGAGGCCTGTTCACTGGGAACAACAATAGGCATGGGTCAGGGAGCCGGTTATTTCAGTCTTCCCTTTTTATAACTGCCAGACCATGGACATTTCTGACCTCAAATAAGAAAATACAAATTTAATCAGTGTTTGTTGGGAATAATTTGTAATAGACTTCACCTTTGGTTTATTGTTTTCCAGAGGGTTTTATCTTCCCATTACGTTTTACTAATTTTATTCCAAATTGTTATTGTGGCTTGAAGCTTGAATGTATTGTTTTTTTCTTACTATTTTGAAAATGAATCCCGCTCTTGCACTCTGTACCAGGAACAATGATGAAATACATAATCAGTGCAGTGCTTTTATTGTCCCAAAGGGATTTAATTCCAATTAAAAATTAAAGGTAGCAATAAGATTTTTAAGTTTCCTTTTAGGTGAATTTTTTTTTTATAGTGGAACTCAGTCATAATAAGCATGGCCATTATCTTTTATTAAAGATGAGCTACTTTATAATAATTGAAATGGCAGCAGGGTTTAAAGGGCTCACATACTCTGAGGAGGGTCACATTTCCCACACAAAGCAGAGTTTTTTGTTATGGACTTCTACTGTATATATCTGAATATGTGTATATGTGAGTTAATCAAGAAATGTTAAAAATGAATTCACAGAACTGGGGAAGGCATGTTGGTGGACGTGAGTTATGAAAAATATCACCTAACATTCTTCTTTTGTAAAATGAGAAATATTTGTATTCAGATGAAAATAGATGATGCAGGGAGTCCGCTAGCCCTGTGTGTAGAAACTGCATGTTATCAGAGCTTGTAGAAGAGAGAAATCAAGGCGGGGATGGTTAGGAAGTCTTTGAAGAGGAGCAGGCTTTGAAGTAAGAGTGAAAATTTATAAAGTAAAGAATTTTTAATCAAATGAAACTTTTGTTATAATTGTGTAAAAGAGAGAATGCCTAACATAGCTACAATAGATAGCAAGTAGCTGTGGTGGTGTGTGTACACATTAGAGGTAACTGAAGATTCTTCTTTTTCAATCAACTATCCACGTTGCCTCTATAGACTCACTCTACCCCTTAAATGAAACAAGATATATACAAGTGTGATATACAAATATGATATAAAAAGTGTCTAATTTAACCTTGCAAACTACCAATTTGATTTCACATTTGACTGGTAAAATTCGTCAGGATAAAAGCAACTATAATTTATTATTTACTGGAAGCTTGCAGCCAAATCTTACATGATCCTCACCAAATCTTCAAAGTTGATGTTGTTATAGCTAGTATGGCTCTTTCTTTCTTGTTATGTATTTTATATAGGTAAGAGGGAGATCAGCCTGGTTGCATGTACAGACATCCCTGAGAGTAACTTCTTAATTGTTTTGCGAAATGATAATTATTTTGGACACAATATGTTAGGATAGTGAGAATCAGTAGACTTAGTATTGTGGGGTTGAGGGAAGTTGTTAAACAAAAGTTTGACAAGAATATCTTTGAACGAACTCAAAAGTATTGTCTCCTGTGTTTCCCTGACACTGAGATTCTCAGTTCCACTGAAATATAGTGGTTTGTGGAAACAGGTTCTAGAAAACCCATTAATATCTATCATTAGATCTTAGGCTGCTAGTTAGAAATTTATTTTTCATCTAGACTAATGTCATAAAATTTTCTTCTCATAAAAGAAATGGTATGCATTTTTACATTTTGGTGAATAGGACTGGCAGAAATTGTCATTTTAAAGTTAGCAGGAGAGAATTCGTCTTTAAAATCTTGCTTAGAAATTATACAAAACATAAAATCTAGATACTTATGGCTCAAAATATCCATCCATTCACATTCATAAAAATTAAGTCCCTCAATTTCTTATGTTTTGTGTTAAATGAAAAAATGTGAGCATATGAGAATATTTGTTTGAAATCTTCCCAAGAAAAAAACAGATAACAAAAGTATGGGTTTTCAAATATGTGGAATATATTGAGACATGCACATGCATAAAATTTGAAAAATAGCACTACATCCAAAGAAGGGCTCTTATAATTTTTTGGTCTTAAGAGTCAAGCTCAATGAATTACCCATATCTCCTGAACTATGGTGCTAGAATTTTCACTAAAAATAGCTGCTGTTTGCTCTAAAGTCATGAATTGTATTTCAGTTTCCTAACTTGAAAATCATCTTACTTTGCATGGGCTTAGTTTTCTGTATTTCTTCTAACTCAAAATTTCTACAAGATAGTGTCATATAGCTGATGTCAAAATGTCAAAACTTGGTGTAATATTCAATATGCTTAATACTGTTATATATGTTATATCATATGTAGTTCAATTATTAAAGAATTCATCAATGCCATTTTGCTTTGTGTTCTATTTATGAGTTGCTCTGCATGAGGTATCTTATTTTTAAAGGGAATGTAGTGCACGTGGATTTGATTATATGTCATCTGTTGAAGATTAAATGCCTTCATTGACAATGCCAAAATGCTGAATGGCTTTGGGGCACACATTTCTATAAATCTGAAGTCCTCTGCTCCCAGTTTGTGACTCTGATAGACAATAGAATCTAATAAATCTAATAAAGAGCACCATACATAGGTTGTGGTTCTGTGTTGTAAAGAGTCTAGTAATAAGGCTGATGAAGGTGAATAAACGCATGGAGAAGGCAAATACTTTTGTCTTTGTGAAGCATTTTATGGGCTTTGCCAGCAGATTTGCCTACCACACAATTTTTTGGTAATGTTTAACATGTTTTATATTTCCCTCTATTCACTTGATGAAGCTAAAGAAGACTCTAAGTAGAGTTCTAAGAGACTAAAAGAATCCATACTTGAACTCAAGTTTTGTTAGAGATAATGGGAAAGGGAAAATGCATAGATGAGCAATCAGAGTGAGAAATTACTCTATCTGTATATTACTGTAATGTATGAGCGTCCAGAGATTCATCTTCTAGCTGCGTAGGAGAGCAAGAATTCTTTTGGAATTCTCATCTATTCCCCTTGATTTTTCTCCCTGAAAATAATTCAGTAATTTTAATATTTAATATTAAGTTTGGAGAACGATCACATTGGAATTCCAGTCACTTGAGGGCTGGGTATTAGAGCGAATCTTTCATTTCTCCAAAGAGCAGTTCATGCAATTTCTGCTGTTAGAAATTTAGTTCCTCTGAAAGCTATCATTTTGCTTTAGGCTAGTATTTTAGAAATACAACCTCTTAATAGTAGTCTTCTTTACTGCCAGGCAAATATAGCTCCAAGATCATTTATTTATCAGGGGCATGACTCTAATACAATTTATAGAACTGTGGCTCTTGCTTTCTTAGGCACTGTAATAATATTCCTTTTAATGTTTATAGCCTTAATCTTACTATGCAGTATTTTACAGTCATCTGACTTATAACAAAGTTAGAGGAAAGTAAACAAGGGCCCGATGACTTTGGTTCAACTCTGGTCGCCAACTTATTAACTATATAACTTTTGGGAAGCCATTCAGTTTCTTAAAGAAAATGTTGAACTGTTCATCAAATGAGATCAAAATGACCCTTGACTATCTTTCATGACTTGAAACTGGATCACATTACATGATAATGCATACACAATTCTGCTAAAATGTGTAAGCTTTATTACAAATTTAAGACAATTTGGGTTCCAATAAGTATATATGAAGTTTGCAGGGTCCATGACAAAGGAATTAATCAAAGCCATAGGTTATGCTCCGAAGTAATATGACATTTAGAATTTATTATATAATGTAATATTGATCATTTTCTAGAAGCTTTGCGTGATTAAATATGAAACAAACACACAATCATGCACGCGCACACACACACACACACACACACACACACACACACTCTTTATGATAACTGCCATGAAGCAATTTACAATTCATTTATAGATGAAAGATGAACACTCATATAGGATCAGTACAGAATCCTATACATTTACATGTTAATTTGTGTGGCATATCCAGACCATATGTGCTATGAGACTTCAAGGAAGAGCAAATTTCTGTGGGTAGAAGAGTGTCTCAGGCAATGCCACAGAAATCTTTGAACAGTCAGAGTGGCTTAGGATTGTAAATGGAGTTGGGCCTCTGGATACTTACTTTCCCCTGGTCTTCAACTGTCTTATCCTCAAGCTCCTACTCTTGAAGTTACTCTTACCTGGGGCATCTTTTCTCTGCCTAAAATACTCTTTCTAAAAAGACCCCAAGACATTATTCAGGGCTCTGCTCTGTGTCCCTTGGGCATAGTCCTTGCCAGACCACCCTGGATGGAATGGATGCCTGCTTTGACCCAACCCACTGTCTGGTCCCTATCCTCTCTGTTGTGTTCACAGCACTAACAAATCACGTACTGTGTGCTCTGCAGCTGTGCAAGTGTTCAGGTAGGGGCTATGATCTGCAGATCAACTTCTTGAGAAATAGAGGTGTTAAGTGAATGTCCTATGGTGACACTTTTGACATGGGAGCCAGGCTTTGAGCCCTTTCAGACATGCTCCAGAGTTTTGTCATTTATGTACCTTTTCTAGCTGATGTCAATGACACACAGGCCTCACTTAACCTACTTTCACCCACAAGCAGACATTTCTAATTGCACGTTACTTTTAAATGAGAACATTTCTGAGCTAATAATTATAATTCTTTAAACTCATGTTTGGGAAAAAGGTTCAAATTTGTATTTCCCATTTCAGCTTTTTATGTTCTTGCATATGCTGTATGACTCAAACCTGCTATTTAGAAGGGTAAGTAGTAAAAAGCAATGGTTGAAAGAATGGACTATGGAGCCAGAGGGCAGGTTGTAAAGTCCTGATGTTCTTAGGGTGAACACCTTGGGAAATCCACTTACTTCCTGGCCTAAATTTCACCTGTAAAAGAATAACAACTCTTGTATGCTCACAGCAAGTTAATATATATAAGTACATAGAACGGTTTGGTTTTGCACAAGTAAAATATATGTGTTAGTGTAACAGTAAGTGTAATATTAAGAATGCATTACTTTGTATCATATGTGTCTGAGATATTTTTTAAATCATATTTTATTTTAGAATAATTTTAGATTTACATAAAAATGGCAAAGAAGGTTAAGAGATTTTTCTCTATACCCACCACCCAGATTCCCTTAGTATTATCATCTCCTGCAGCCATGATCCTTAGAAAGTAGATTAGTGTTTGGTAGGGACTAGAGGATATCTGGGGATATAGGGGGTTGATAGCGAAAGCATACAAGATTTATTTTTGAAGTGACAAAAATATTCTAATATTAACTGTGATGATGTTTGCACACATCTGTGACTATATTAGAACAATTTATTGTAACTTTAAATGGGTAAATTATATCTCAATAACACCGTTTAAAAAAACAGGTTGTCTCTCCAAAAATGGGTTTAAATATTGAGATGTGTGATTGGATCAGGCCAATCGTATCTTGGAGTCACATGAGCAGCACAGAGTTGTTGCATCACAGTGAACCTGAAAACACTGATGTACAGTGAGTAGAAGAGGTAACGTCTAACTAATAAGGATATTTATAGGCATCCACAGTTGAGGAATGTGATTCATGTAGTTGTCCCCACTAGTCGTGACATAATATTACAACATGAGCAAAAGGGAAGGGATGATGGATTTCCTGAATTCCATATACCAGGCAAGTGATGTGGGGAACTGGGATCACATGTAAGCCAGCTGCCTGCCTCAGGCTAGTGTTCAAGAAGTATTTGTCTTCTGGTGGAATAAGCAAGGAAGGAGAGTGTGAGTTTTTTGAAGGAAAGATTTAGTTTTATCAGTATATTAGAATGAGAAATGAGAAGTTGGTTTTCCGGCTAAAATTGATATATATAAGAGTTTTTCAGGTAAGAAAAAGACCTTAGACCTTCCGTGGAGCGAACCGCGAGGGGGTGGCCGCTGAGGCGCGTTGACCCCTCAGCGCCCCCAGCCCCGCGCACTTCCTGCCTCTACCCAGGAGCCGGTTAAAAGGTAAGTAGCAGGACTTCCGGGAAAATGGCAGCGTGAACGGAGCGGCAGAATTTTCCTCCCAACATTATATTTATCCATGAAAACACAGAAAATACAACTATTCCTAAAAGAGAGACCAGAACACACAAGAAAATGCACTTCGTGCAGCCACACCTGAGAGGACTCGGCAGCTGGTGAGGCGGCACACCGGCAGGCAGCCACACTGGGGAGGACTCGGCATCTGGTGGGGCACCGCACCGGCGGGCAACTACACCTGAGAGGACTCAGCAGCTGGTGAGGCGGGTGTTGCTGTTTTTTCTTTTTCTTTCTCTTTTTCTTTTCTTTCTTTTCTTTCTTTCTCTATCTCTCTTTTCTTATTAGTTTTTTTTCTCTTCATTCTCCTCTTTCCTTTTTAAAGTCATAAAGAGCCCGCCTGACATACGTGACAACTACCAGCAACCAATTCTATAGCCATGAAAAGACAGAGGAATATGGTACAGACAAAGCTTCAGACACAGACAACCCCTGAGAGAGAACCTGAAGGAATGGACATGCACAGTCTTCCTGAAAAAGAATTCAGAATAAAAGTCATAGCAATGCTGACGAATCTACAGAAAAATGTGCAAGAGCTGAGGGAGGAAATGAGGAAAGACTATGCAGAAATGAGACAAGCCATCGACGGGCTTAACAGCAGACTGGATGAAGTACAAGAGACTGTCAATGAAATACAAAACAGAGAATAGGAATACAAAGAAGCTGAGGCAGAGAGAGATAAAAGGATCTCTAAGAATGAAAGAATATTAAGAGAACTGTGTGACCAATCCAAACGGAGCAATATTCGCATCATAGGAGTACCAGAGGAAGAAGAGAGACAAAAAGGGATAGAAAGTGTCTTTGAAGAAATAATTGCTGAAAACTTTCCCACGCTGGGGAAGGAAATAGTCTTCCAGTCCACGGAAGCCCACAGATCTCCCAACACAAGGGACCCAAGGAAGACAACACCAAGACACATAATAATTAAAATGGCAAAGATCAAAGATAAAAACAGTGTATTAACGGCAGCTAGAGAGAGAAAAAAGATCACCTACAAAGGAAAACCCATCAGACTGTCATCAGACTTCTCAACAGAAACCTTACAGGCCAGAAGAGAATGGCATGATATATTTAATGTAATGAAACAGAAGGGCCTCGAACCAAGAAAATTGTATCCAGCACGATTATCATTTAAATATGATAGAGGGATTAAACAATTTCCAGACAAAGGAAAGTTGAGAGAGTTTGCCTCCATAAACCACCACTACAGGATATCTTAAATGGATAGCTCTAGAGGCTAAAAAGATGTCACCAGAGAAAATAAAATCATAACAAAGAAAGCAGACCATCCAAATACTAACTAAAGGCAAAGAATAAAACACCTAACATATAAAGAAAGGAGGAGGAAGAAAGGAAGAGAGAGATAAAGAAATATCAGACGGCGTTCACAATAACATAACAAGAAAGTTAAGCTAGATTCTTAGATAGTAAAGAAGCAACCCTTGACCTTTGGTAACCATGACTCTAAAGCCAGCAATGGCAATAAGTACATATCTATCAATAATCACCCTATATGTAAACGGACTGAATGCACCAATCAAAACACACAGAGTAACAGAGTGGATAAAAAATCAAGACCCATCTATATGCTGCTTACAAGAGACTCACATCAAACCCAAAGATATACACAGACTAAAAGTGAAGGGATGGAAAAAGATATTTCATGCAAACAACAAAAAGAAAAAAGCAGGTGTTACAGTACTTGTATCAGATAAAATAGACTTCAAAACGAAGAAAGTAAGCAAGAGATAAAGAAGGACATTACATAATGATAAAGGGGTCAGTCCAACAAGAAGATATAACTATTATAAATATATACACCCAACACAGGAGCGTCAGCATATATGAAACAAATACTAACAGAATTGAGGGAGGAAACGGACAGTAATGCAATTATTTTGGGAGACTTTAACACACCACTCACTCCAAAGGATAGATCAACCAGGCAGAGGATAAGTAAAGACACAGAGGCACTGAACAACACACTAGAACAGATGGACCTAACAGACATCTACAGAACTCTGCACCCAAAAGCAACAGGATACACATTCTTCTCAAGTGCACATGGAACATTTTCCAGAATAGACCACATACTAGGCCACAAAAAGAATCTCAGTAAATTCAAAAATATTGAAATCATACCAACCAACTTCTCAGATCACAAAGGTATAAAACTAGAAATAAATTTTAGAAAGAAATCAAAAAGGATCACAAATACATGGAGACTTAACAACATTCTCCTAATGAATCAATGAGTTAACAACCAAATCAAAACAGAAATCAAAGAATATATGGAGACTAATGACAACAACAACACAAAGCTACAACTTCATGGGACGCAGCAAAGGCAGTTCTAAGAGGAAAGTATATTGCAATCCAGGCCTATTTAAAGAAGGAAGAACATTCCCAAATGAACAGTCTAAAGACACAATTATTGAAATTGAAAAAAGAAGAACAAATGAGGCCCAAAGTTACCAGAAGGAGGGACATAATAAAGATCAGAGAAGAAATAAATAAAATTGAGAAGAATAAAATAATAGAAAAAAATCAATGAAACCAAAAGCTGGTTCTTTGAAAAAATAAACAAAATAGATAAACCCCTAGCCAGACTCATTAAGATAAAAAGAGAATCTACACACATAAACAGAATCAGAAATGAGAAAGGAAAAATAACGACGGACCCCACAGAAATACAAAGAATTATAAGAGAGTATTACGAGCATCTATATGCTAACAAGCTGCAAAACCTAGAAGAAATGGACAACTTCTCAGAAAAATACAGCCTTCAAAGACTGACCAAGCAGGAAACACAAAAACTAAACACACCAATCACCAAAAACGAAATTGAATCGGTAATCAAAAAACTACCCAAGAACAAAATCCCCGCACCACATGGATTCACCTCTGAATTCTACCAGACATATAGAGAAGTAATAACACCCATTCCCCTTAAAGTTTTCCAAAAAATAGAAGAGGAGGGAATACTTCCAAACTCTTTCTATGAAGCCAGCATCACTGTAATACCAAAATTGGGCAAAGACCTCACAAAAAAGAAAATTACAGACCAATATCCCTGATGAACGTAGATGCAAAAATATTCAACAAAATATTAGCAAACCAAATTCAAAAATACATCAAGAGGATCATACACCATGATCAAGTGGGATTCATCCCAGGGATGCAAGGATGGTACAACATTCGAAAATCCATCAACATCATCCATCACATCAATAAAAAGAAGAACAAAAACCATACGATCATCTCCATAGATGCTGAAAAAGCATTTGACAAAATTCAGCATCCATTCATGATTAAAACTATCAACAAAATGGGTAGAGACGGCAAGTACCTCAACATCATAAAGGCTGTATATATGACAAACCCACAGCTAACATCATACTTAATAGCAAGAAGCTGAAAGCTTTTCATCTAAGATCGGGAACAAGACAGGGGTGCCCACTCTCTCCACTGTTATTCAACATAGTACTGGATGTCCTAGCCATGGCAATCAGACAAAACAAAGACATACAAGGCATTCAGATTGGTAAAGAAGAAGTCAAATTGTCACTATTTGCAGATAACATGATACTGTACATAAAAAACCCTAAAGACTCCACTCCAAAACTCCTAGAAGTAATATCTGAATTCAGCAAAGTTGCAGGATACATAATTAACACACAGAAATCTGTTGGTTTCTTATACACTAACGATGAACTAACAGAAAGAGAAATCAGAAAAACAATTCCATTCACGATTGCATCAAAAAGAATAAAAAACCTAGGAATAAACCTAACGAAGGAAGTGAAAGACCTGTACTCTGAAAACTACACGACACTCCTAGGAGAAATTAACGAAGACACTAACAAATGGAAATGCATCCCATGCTTTTGGCTAGGAAGAATAAATATTGTCAAAATGGCTGTACTACCTAAAGCAATCTTCAGATTCAATGCAATCCATTTCAAACTACCAACAGCTTTCTTCAATGAACTGGAACAAATAATTCTACAATTCATATGGAACCAGAAAAGACCATGAATAGCCAAAGGAATCCTGAGAAGGAGGAATCAAACAGGGGGAATTACGCCCCCTGACTTCAAGGTCTACTACAAAGCCAGAGTAATCAAGACAATTTGGTATTGGCACATAAACAGACCCACAGACCAGTGGAACAGAATAGAAAATCCAAACATTAACCCAAACATTTACAGTCAATTAATATTTGATAAAGGAGCCTTGGATATACAATGGGGAGAAGATAGCCTCTTCAGCAGCTGGTGTTGGAAAAAATGGACAGCTACATGTAAGAGAATGAAACTGGACTACTTTCTAGCCCCATACACAAAGGTAAACTCAAGGTGGATCAAAGACCTGGATGTAAGTCATGAAACCATAAAACTCTTAGAAAAAAACATAGGCAAAAATCTGTGGGACATAAACATGAGTGACTTCTTCACGAACATATCCCCCCGGGCAAGGGAAACAAAAGCAAAAATGAACAAATGGGACTATATCAAGTTGAAAAACTTCTGTACAGCAAAGGACACCATTAGTAGAACAAAAAGACATCCTACAATATGGGAAAATATATTCATAAACGATTTATCTGATAAGGGGTTGACATCCAAAATTTATAAAGAACTCACGCACCTTAACAAACAAAAAGCAAATAATCCAATTAAGAAATGGGCAGAGGACATGAATAGACACTTCTCTAAAGAAGAAATTCAGATGGCCAAAAGGCACATTAAAAGATGTTCTACATCTTTAATCATCACAGAAATGCAGATTAAAACCACAATGAGATATCACCTCACACCAGTGAGGATGGCCAACATCCAAAACGCAAACAAGAACAAATGTTGGCGAGGATGTGGAGAAAAGGGAACCCTCCTACACTGCTGGTGGGAATGCAAATTAGTTCAACCATTGTGGAAAGCAGTATGGAGGTTCCTCAAAAAACTCAAAATAGAAATACCATTTGACACAGGAATCCCACTCCTAGGAATTTACCCTAAGAATGCAGCAGCCCAGTTTGAAAAGACAGGTGCACCCCTATGTTTATTGCAGCACTATTTACAATAGCCAAGAAATGGAAGCAACCTAAGAGTCCATCAGTAGATGAATGGATTAAGAAGATGTGGTACATATACACAATGGAATATTATTCAGCCATAGGAAGAGAACAAATCCTACCATTTGCAACAACATGGATGGAGCTAGAGGGTATTATGCTCAGTGAAATAAGCCAAGCCAAAAAAGACAAGTATCAAATGATTTCACTCATATGTGGAGTATAAGAACAAAGAAAAAAACTGAAGGAACAAAACAGCAGTAGACTCACAGAACCCAAGATCGGACTAATAGTTACCAAAGGAAAGGGACTGGGGAAGATGGGTGGGAAGGGAGGAATAAGAGGGTAAAAGGGGCATTTTGATTAGCAGACGTAAGTTAGGGGGGGGCACGGGGAGGGCTGTACAACTCAGAGAAGACAAGTAGTGATTCTCATCTCACTATGCTGATGGACAGTGACTGTAATGGGGTTGGTGGGGGGACCTGATGAAGGGGGTAGTTTAATCACCATAATATTGCACATGTAATTGTAGGTTAATGATACCAAAATAAATTGTAAAAAAAAAGAAAAAGAAAAAGAAAAAGAAAAAGACCTTAACATTTACTGGGCTTACTTTCTTTAGCATAGCTATTTTAGATCCCCCAAAATTGACATCACGAATTGATATTGAATGGGGAAGGAGGACAGGATTTAACAAGGTGAGATCCTCTTGTTACAAGTAGATGTAAACTGTTAAGTTTACTAGATGTTAGGGGAAGTGTGGGAAGAGGACAAATGGATTAGTCAAAAGTGGCTTGCTTATAAACTCCCTTGAAATATTAGGAAAGTATTTTTGTAAGAAATTATTTTTAAGTCATACTAAAAAACCATTTATTTCTGGTTATGATCTCTTCTAGGTTCCTAGACCCAATTCCAATGTGTGTTGTGTGTGTGTGTGTGGGGGGGGCTGGAATGTGCTTACTCACATCCCAAAGCAATTCTGACACCAGCCAATTGTCCTGCAATTTGGCTCAATTCTGAAACTCTACCCAGAAGTAGCATCAGATTCCATGGTTAAGGATTCAGTCGTACAAGAATGCTGTACCCCCTTCAGACACCAGTGGCAAGCCCAAGTCGTCTGTGCTTTTTACCTGCTGGCTGCAAATCAGATGTTCCAACCTCCCCCACTTCGATTAATTTGCTAGAGCAGCTCACAGAACTCAGTGAAATATTTTCATTACTAGATTACCATAAAATGATACCAAGGATACAGGTGAACAGTCAGATGGAAAGTAGGAGGAAAGGGTGCAGAGCTTCCATGCTTCTCTGACCACACTGATCCCCCCGCAAATCTCCATTTGTTCACCAACCTGGAAGCTCTTGAACCCTGTCCTTTTGGATTTTTATGGGAAATACATAGACATATTTGATTAAATCACTGGCCATTGATTCAGTCTCCAGCCCCTCTCCCATTCCTGAAAGTCGAGGAGTGGAACTGAAATTTCCAACTTTCTAGTCACGGGGTTGGATCTCCTAGACAGCCCCCATCCTTAGGTGTGGTCCAGCTCATTAACATAACAAAACATGCCTTTATTGCTCTGATCACTTAGGAAATTCCAAAGGTTTTAGGAGCTCTGTGCAATATATATTCCATATTTTAAATCACAATATCACATGTGTTCCAAAGTAAAGTGATTTATCTTAATGAGTTGATTATAGCCATGCACACTCTCTTTCTCTTTCATATGATGTGTATATATATATATATTTGTACTTTTAATTGAGTCACAACTTTGTTGGAAAGGATATACTTCAGATGATTGATTCATCACTATATTAATTCTAGGATAAAATTCGGTATAGAATTAAGAGTTATTTCAATAGATTTTAATGATAATAAAATAATGCTCCAGCATCTGAAAATGGCCAGCACATGATGACATTTTTCATACACAGGTAGGAAACATATTCACAAGTGATTAAACCAAGTGGATCTTCAGAAATTAAATACTATCACTTCAATAATTATGTGGTAGGGCACTTTTGAATCTCACAAGGGTCAGTTCATATTCAAACAAAACTATAAATCTGTCCTCCTGACTTTTAGTGTTCTCCTCCAGTAGTTGAAGCAAGAATATGCCTTGTGAGAAAAGTCAAATAATTTTTAGTATAAGAATTCTTAATCTCAATTATGCAGAATATTAGAGAGGAGGTTAGAAAGATGGAAAGAAAATACCAATGTCTACTTCATTTTCAATTGCTTGACAGTATTCCAAGTGTCATATTTATAAAACACATGATTACTCTCTGTGTGTGGGTAAGATAATGATTTATGATCTTAAATAGTAAAAGACTTTTTAGGTATTTTACTTTTGATATCTAAATGATCTTGGCTCTTTCATTAATTAGCTGGGTGACATAAAACTATTTAGTCTTGATTATGGGTTAGGACTTTCTTATGCCTGTCAGTCGTGAAGATTATAATTATAAAATGTATGGTGAGAAGGAAAACAGAAACTCATTGGTATAATTTGAGAAAATTATACCAGGTTGCTTTAAATGAGGTGTAAAAAGATCTAGACACAGGATACATAATGATTCATTCGTCTGAGACATGCAGAGCTAAAATATTATTTTATTGTGGTATAGAATAGTGTATTTGAAACCTGTGTTCTGTAAACAAGCACAAAAGGAAAGACTGAAGTATTTATTATGTACCATACAGTATATGGTATGAACTATTTAAATTAAAAAAAATATCTGAAGGCAGTTTGTCTACATCTTGTAGAACTGACTTCCTATATTTACATATACTTACATGGATAAGCTTGAAAATAATGAGACTTGGTTGGAGTCTGCATCCTTTTGTCTACTGTCTATTATATCAAAGCTAATTTTGGCTAGGGCATTGGTGACATAGTGTTATTTGTCATTCTTCCTATTTAAAAAAGAAAGGAAACCATTTCACTTATTTGGGTCCTTTAAAAACTGATCACATACTAGGTATTATACTTGTTAAAATTTTTCTGGTATATCTATGAAAAAATTTCACACTTGTTCCCTTATATCTTTCCTATTTCCATTTATGTATATTTCTTTATAAGTATTATATTAGCAATGGCATTATTACATAATTTGAATGTTTGGAAGAGCTCGGAGTGAATAGTCATGGCATGAACAAAACCTTCTGCCCCCCACCAGGTTGTCTAGGTTAGGGTCCCCAGAAGCAGAGACGAGTGTAGGGATTTGAGTATACATGGTCAGCGAGGAACACCTGAAGAAAATCTGCAGGGAGTGAAGCATGAGATGGAATTAATCATGGTCTTCAAAAACAGTTAGCCATGGCCTTATCAATAAGGAAGGGATTCTGGAGCACCACAGTGATTTCCTCTTTGAAACAAGGTTCTTGGCTTTGGAAAGGGGGAACGGTAATTTACTGACCTGTGGCTCCTTTCAGGTGGAGGCGAGACTCCAGTGAAGAGGTGTAGCTGTGAGCAATAGGAAACCAATAATCCCAGCAACAGAATTTGCCCACTGTGAGAAGCATGATGAGCTAATCTCCAGCTGCTGCCTTTCTGACTCAACCACTGCCTTCAAACTGATTCCCCACTTCTGGTGGATGGCTCCCAGGGGATGCCTGAGCATTGTGGTGATACTAAAGCAGCCCATTAGGGTGAGGGCAACCTTGGCTCAGGGTCTCCCCATAAGCCTGGCCACACATTTCTGGCATTGTCCTGCACTCCTACACTGTTTCCACAAATGTATCCTCACTTCCCTTTCTTTTCCAACAAATTTAACTCACATTGCAAAAGAATCTGAAGTCTCTCCTTACATGCTCTTACTCTGTCCCTTAATAAATCACTTGCACTTTTAATCCTGTCTTGGAAAAAATCCTCTTAGACCCAAACTAATGCTGTAAGACAGAATTAAAATAATTTGTTTTTGGAATATGTAGTAGAATGAGGATAAAGCATCTTGGAAATGTTGACTGGGGAATCAAAGCCAACAAGCCCTCAGATCTCAGTGCCTTAACAAAATAAAAGTGTTTACCTGGTCTTAAAACTGTCCAATATGAGACTTGTTGGTTGGGTAAAATTTTCCAAATGTTGATTTGGAAATTGAATCTCTTCTATCTTCATTCTTCTTCTCCATATTATTTGATTGAACCATATGAAATTTCTATTTTGATAGGTGTGGGTAAAATTTAAATATTTCCAGAATCTCTCACCTGGCTTTAGTGCATCTGCATATCAATAGGTGTTTCCAAGGGGTGGAAAGGTTTAGTCTATCTACATATCAGTAGGTAATTACATGGGTGAGCAAGGGCTTACCTGGACCAGACAGGTTGGGTGGAGCTCTCTCTTCTTCTGCAGCCAGGTCTGTAGAGATGCAGGACAACTGCTTGTAAGAAACAAATGGGTTTCTCCCACCTTATTTCTCCCTTTGACTGATTTTGGTTTCAAAGGTAATTTGCCCCAGGATTTTCTCCCTGGAGTTACATCTGGTAGTAGTCAGCAGGAGCTCTTAACCTGAAATCTGTCTACATGTGTGTGACCCTAGGGTGGGCTGCCTCTAGGGATGGTGGGGAGGCCCCAATGGCTGCAGCGGTAGAGTGTGCAGCTTCACTCAGGAACCCTCTCTATGTGGGACTTCCAACTGGGGAGCCCCTGGGGGAAATTGATCTAGGATAAAGTACCTCCTAGAGGGGTGGGGCCTTCCCCAGAACGGGAGAAGGGTGAAGATACCAGAAGCTGCAGAATTAGCCCTTCGTCAGATAGAAGACTGTTTAGGGGCCCTGAATGGCCATGTAACAGCTGGGATTGTAGGATCTCTTTTTTCAAGATAATGGAAAATGTTATCGAGGAGAGAGAGGGTTATCAAGAAGAGAGAGAGACTTCAGCAGGAGAAATACACACTTCAGTATCGCATGGAGGAGCTGGGTAATAACCTATGGGATGCCCTTAAGGAAGAGAGACAGTTATTGAGAAGATGGGCCACATTCCTGGATGATTCCTTAGCAGCAGCAAGGGAGGAGGCAGCAGGAGAGTCTGTGTTGCAGGAGGTCTTTGGGGAGGGGGAGGAAAGAGCCATGCCTTCTGCTCTGGAGATGATAGAGCCGATGTCAGGAGAGGATGAGGGGGTGTGGCCGAGGGCTGATCTGTTGCCGAGGCCACCTCCTGAGGCACCAGCCTCTCCTGTATTAAAGGCCTGCCCAGTTGTAATTAAGAAAGTAAAAATGCAACAACTGTGGCTCTTCAGAGGGAGGAGCTACTCCCTTGCCCAGGTTGTGGAGCCCTGCATGCTCCGCCCCACACCCAGGATGAGCTTTTGGACATGAGGTTCTGGTACCAGCAGAAGCCAGAACCTTGGCCTACATGGCTTTTGTCTCTGGGATATGGGAGTGGAAAACATTGTTAGTTTGGGTTCTGAAATGAGTAGACTGGCTTCCCTGATGAGTTCCCCTTTTCTCTGGCAGCTGTTGCAAAGTGCCCATCACATCTCAGGGAATCGGGTGCTTCTAGATTGGCTGACAGAAGCCATCAGGGCAGTTTAGCCTAATCAGGGTTATATACTATACTTACTCACTAGCTGGAAAGTGTATGCAGAGCTCCAGCAGGTGTTACAGGAGCTGGGCATGAAAAATATAATCTATAATAAAGACCTCCCAGGGCCCCGATGAGGAGTTGTTCACCATAGGAATGAGAAATCTGGTGCTCCCTACAACTCCCCATCTCTCTTTGGGTCCCTAGTGAATATTCACTTTTGCCCCCCACATAGGGCAACCCATAACTGAGGCTACTTGTACTTTAGCAGATCTGGGGGAGGTTGAAACAATAAAACATGGAAGGAAGTGTGGGTTATGACTGAAAGGAGGGGTGCAGTGGGCCCCATGAAGGTCTTCAGGACCCAGATGTGGGTTGATTTGCTAAAAGCTGGAGTAGTGAAAGAAAAATTTGATAGGCAGCCCAATAGGATCTTATTAGAACTGTGGCACCAATTAAAGCCAGAGCAGCAGTTCCAGCTGCTGAGGTCCAGGACATGGAAGCTAGAGGCAAAATCCCATGTCTGGCCTGTGTCCCTGCAAGACTTCCTGGGGGACAGTACTCAGGCACCACCTGGGCCCTCACCCCCACAGGATGATGATTGAGCATCATGGTTTGACTGAGGGTAAAGGGACATGGTGGGGACCAGAGGCCACATGTAGAATTAGCAATTAATTAGTCCCCTGCAAATATACAATATGTCCTGGCACTTGTGGATGCAGAAGCTGAATGTTCTTTAATTTATGGCAACCCTGAGAATTTTCCTGGGACCGTTGCTGTGACAGATGGCTGTGGGGATAAGGCAATTAGAGTGAAGAAAGCCCAAATCCTATTGGGGATAGGATGCTTACCCCAAAGGAGTATACTCTATATATGTCTCCCATCCAAGAATATATTTAGAATATATTTTGGGTAAAGATATCCTGCAGGGCCTATAGTTACAGACCACTGCAGGTGAGTTCAGACTGAGGGTATGATAGGAAAGGAAGTTCTCAGGGGACATGCTAAGCACCCACCTGCAGCTCGGCCTGTACCTTGGCAGGTGACAAATACTAAGCAGTGTAAATGGCCTGGGAGGGGGCACAAGGGAATTGGAGAAACTCTATAGGAGCCAGAGAAGGTGGGCATCATAAAGCCCATTCATAGTCCTTTTAATTCCCCAGTGTGGCCAGTGAAAAAGCCAAACAGCTCCTGGCATATGACCGTGGACTACAGGGAATTGAATAAAGTCAAACCCCCTCTGCATGCTGCTGTCCTCTCTAAAGCAGCCCTTATGAACACACTAAGCCATGAACAGGAACATATCATGTTGTGGACCTTGCTAATGCTTTCTTGTCTACTAACATAGCACAGCAAAGTCAGGAACAATTTGCCTTCACATGGAAGGCAATGGAAATTCAATGTCCTTCCACAGGGATACCTCCACAGTCCCACCATTTGTCATGGACTTGTAGCCCAGAACTTGGCCACATGGAAGAAACTGCAAACAGTGCAGCTATATCACTACATTGACGATATTATGCTCACATTTAATGCTGTTGCAGATTTAGAAGGGGCAGTTCCTAGACTGCTGCAACATCTGCAGGAGAAAGGATGGGCTGTGAACAGCTCCAAGATTCAGGGACCTGGTTTGTCTGTAAAATTCTTGGGCGTTGTCTGGTTGGGCAAAACTAAAGTTATTCCTGAAGCAGTCAGGCACTGTGGCAATTGCTACCACTGTGGCAATATTACAAGAGTTTTTGTGTCTTTAGGGCTACTGGAGAGTATTTATCTGCACTTGGCGCAAATTTTGAAGCCCTTATACAATTTGGTACGAAAGGGCATCAGGTGGAACTGGGGTGAGACATGTGCAGATGCTTTTACTGCTGCTAAGCAAGCGGTCAAGGCTCTACAGGCCTTGAGAGTAATGGGCTCATCAAGGCCCTGTGAGTTATTTTCATGTAACCGAAGATGGTTATGGATGGGGTCTTTAACAGCAGCTTGACAGGACACACCGACCCATTGGATTCTGGTCACAACTATGGAAAGGAGCAGAGATCCAGTACACCTTAATAGAGAAGCAACTGGCTTCTGTGTACCACACCTTGCTGGCTATGGAGCGCATCACTGGAACAGCTCTGACCAAGGTAATAACTACCTATCCCATCACGGGGTAGGTGCAAGACTGGACCCAAAGGCCACGGAGTGGCATGGCCCAGATGCCTATACTGACCTAATGGGGCACATATTTATAGCTATGTAGCACCCTCTCTACTAGCCCCTTAAGTGGAGAACTCCCCTGCTTATTGAGGCCAGTGACCTATAACAGGGGAAAGCAGGAAGAGCTTTTGAGGCATTGGTAGCTGAGAGTCCTTATCAGGAGGGAAAAGCCCCTATATCTGAAGATGCCTGATATATAGACGGCTCCGGTCATCGAAGCCCCCTGAGTGGAGGGCTGTAGCTTTCCATCCTAAGACTGAAACAATATGAATGGAGGATGGAGAGGGGAAGAGCAGCCAATGGGCAGAGTTGCAGACATTATGGTTCATGATCACCCAGAAACCCTCCCCTATAGTTGTTGGCACTGACAGCTAGGCCATCTATTGGGGCTTGATGCTGTGGCTACCAACATGGTACCATGCCAACTGGATGGTTGGTTACCAGCCCCTTTGGGGGCAAGAGTTGTGGCAAGACCTGTGGGCCTCTGATCAGGCTAAGACTGTTAGCGCATTTCATGTGACTGGCCTTTTGCCATTGGCATCCCTAGGGAATGATGAAGCAGACACATTGGCCAATGGGCATTGATTGGAAGGAAAGCCTGCCTCTGATGTAGCCCAATGGTTACATCAGCACTTGTTGCATATGGGGCAAAAGACAATGTGGGCTGTAGCCTGTCTGTGGGCTTGATGCTGAGCTTTGAGGAAGTCTGCAGAGCCTGGAATGAGTGCCCTGTGTGCTCTTACAGGGACTCACACCAAATCCTGCAGCAAGACAATAGTAAAGGGGCCAATACCCTTTGTCAGGTGGCAGATAGACTATATTGGGCCTCTGCCCATATCAGAAGGATATTGGTATGTCATGTGGATACACAGCTACTGGCCTGCTGGTTGCTTTTCCCGCATGTCATGCATATCAGCAAACCACCAAGAGGGGCCTGGAGCATCTCTTTGCAGCCTATGGCTGGCTGCAGGTGATTGAGAGTGATCAAGGTACCCACTTTACTGGACATGCCTTACAAGAATGGGTGCAGAAATTTGGAATAAAGTGGAAGTTTCATGTACCATATAACCTTTCCAGGGCAGACATGATAGAGGGGTACAATGGTTTGTTGAAATATGGCCTGAAGTCAGACACCAATAGTCTACAGGGCTGGTCAGTTCGGTTATGGACAGTGCTACGGTGTTGGAATGTGAACCCCCAAAAAGGAGCCTTGAGCCCTATAGATATGCCAACACACATTGCTGCCTCTCCTATAAAACTTTACAAACCAAAGAGGAGTTATTGAAGTCAGGTTATGGCCAGCAGAGCAACATCCTGCTGCCAGCCCCTACTGCATTAAATCCTGGAGACACTGTTGAGTAGACATGGACCTGGACATTTTGACACATGGGCCAGTGATGGCCGGCCCTTTTAGCACCTGGGGGCAAAGGCCTGGAAGCTAGCCTTGTGTGTATTCCTGGAGTAACAGCAGAGTGGCCCCCAAATATCACAGTAGTGTACCCAAAACGTCCAAGAGGTAAGAGCATCTTATGGGGAGGCTTTGTATTATCTTTATAGCCCGTGTATGCACCTCCTGTAGCCCTATATATTGATCCATCTCTAACTCCCACAGGGATGGGGTGAAAGTCTGGTATACTGGACTGGGACTAGATCCCATTCCTGTCACTGTCCTATGACAGGAGCATTCTCTTACATGCATCCTACCTGTTGGACAAAATTTGCCTATGCTGGTGTCATTAAAACATGTACCTTATCTTCCTTAAGGTTATTTTCTTCTATAGAGCTTGTGGCCTGGATGCGCCCCCTGGCTGCAGCTGCTGTGTGATGACTGCTCTGTACTCCCTACCTGATTAGCTACTGCCTGCCTGTGGAATGGGTGAGCTATGGACTTAATCTGCATAGGACTTGGAACCTAGCTAAATCCTCCAGCTTCAGCATTATCATGATTCTGTTGGTCTAGTTACAGTACTCCAGTTTTCTCGCCCAGGAGCCTTTGCAGAAGATGAGGAATGTGTAGATTGTGAGGCAAGATTTCTGGAAAGGTGGGCTGTGGCTAAAATTGTAATATTTCCAGAATCTCTCACCTGGCTTTAGTGCATCTCCATATCAATAGGTAATTACATGGGTGAGTGAGGGCTTATCTGGACCAGAGAGGTTAGGCAGAGCTCTCTCTTCTTCTGAAGCCAGGTCTGGAGAGATGCGGGATATCTGCTGAAGAAATAAACAGGTTTCTCCCACCTTATTTCTCCCTTTTACTAATTTTGGTTTCAACGGTATTTTGCCCTGGGGTTTTCCTCCTGGAGTTACAGTAGATCAAGTAATTGTCAGTCTCACTGTGTCTACTAAAGTGACCCTGGAAGTCACATCTATCCCTAAGGATGAAAATCATGAAGAATTATAATAGGAGATTTTCACGTGATAAGCCTGCTGAAAGCTTACATAATTTCTACCTTTGGTTATTTCCTGAGATCAATCATTTACCCAATTATAACTGAAAAAGACACTATGGAATGTTGTCTAGCTCTATAAACAGGAAGGACAAAAACAAGTTTTGTTCATTAGTTCAGTAATAGTTGCAGACTGGTATCAAATATCATTTCATTCTTCCTCCTGCTCCCAGCAGCTCTCCTTATTTCCTGCAACCAACTACAGATCAAAGATGAAGGATGCAAGTTCTCTCCTTCAGTCCCGGATATGGAACTTCCAAACCTAGTGAACTACAAAGCTAAGTTATATGCCCTTCCACAATTTTTCCCATAGTAGCCCAACATAGTATATTAAACTAGGGGTGATGTAATTGAACTAAAAACTTTTATTCCTTGTATTCCCTGGCCCAGTATTTTTTTCTAAACTTAATGGCAGCTACCTTGAGGCTATTAGAAATAATGGTGTTAGGTGAGAAGGGCATGCTCATATATATGTCACAGGGTGAATATTAATAAGACTATATCACTCAAAGCTGCTTGTGTCTTAGCTCATACTTTTGAAGTATAGAGGCAATTTTTCTAACACTTCAAAGCTCTAAATTACTATTTCTGTTCACTTTCATTTTTTCATACAAATAGACTAATTCTTTCTTTTTCTTCTGAGTTTATCTTTTCTTCAAACCTCTTGCTAAAAGAGAGTAAAAGCCAAAACACATTCCTCTGAGTCTCTGAAGCCTTTTAACCTATGTTTACATTCAGTGATCTGCCTCACATAGGTGCTTGTTTTACTAAATGTTTTTTTGTGCTATTTTATATCATGGTTCCCCATATTTACATCCAAATAATATTTTAAAAATTATTTTCCAGATGTGACTTGGCAAAGCCTCTTAAGTAGGGACCAGGAGATTTGCTAGAAATTTCTGTATATCTTCCATTTGAAAATTTCCCTGTAAAAGCATGGTTTAGCATCATCTTTTCTGCATATCTGATTTATTCCCCTATCAGTGATTACTGGATATATGCAAAGGAGACCACAACTTAATGAAAAGGGATCTATGTTTCAATCCTGGAAGTTGGAGAATTGTCTAGGGCAGGGTTCATTGGAAAGATGAAAGAGAAGTCAAGTAGCTTACTTTGGTGCCTAGTTGATCTAGAGATTATCTTCTGTTCTAGAGGCAACACTCTTCAGTCTCTGGCAGTACTCCTCCAAGACTGAGCACTTAATAATGCAGATTACTGCCAAAGCACTATGTTGTATACTTGAAACAAATATAATATTGCATATCAATTATATTTCCATTAAAATCACAAGACTGAGCTCTTAAACATGGTACTTAAAAGCAAAAAGCACAAGATCCTGTATTTTATGAGAGAAATTCAAATTTGAATGATCATTTTATTTTTGTCATTATCCAATCCAGTCTTGATTCTCAGGAAAAGTTAGTCCGTGCATATTGTTAAGACTCCATGAAGGTTATTTCATGCCATTCAGTTGGCTTAATCTGGTGACCAAACCCCAGCTCTGCTTACGTCAGGGCTTTCTCCCACTCCATGAAATTTGTCAACCATGTAGAGAATACACTGGGTCCTAAATATATTATATATATATATATATATATATATATAATATATAGAGAGAGAATTTAAGAATGTCAATCCTTTACTTATTCATTTCTGCACTATGCCTACATTTCTCTTCCTAACCAAGACATGTTCTACCTGTTGAATGAAAAATAGCCATCTATTATTTCACTAAAAGTGCATTTCATTATAGCAATGGAAATATAAAAGTAAATATAGCTATAATATGTGAAGGAGCAGATATATATATATATATTTTTATTAAGGTATCATTGATATACAATCTTATGAAGGGTTCACATGAGCAACATTGTGGTTTCAATTCACCCATATTATCAAGTCTCCCCCACACCCCATTGCAGTCACTGTCCATCAGCCGTAAGATGCCACAGAGTCACTACTTGTCTTCTTTGTGCTATACTGCCTTCCCTGTGACCTACATATATTATGTGGAGCACAGATGTTTTATAAGGCATGTTTCAACATACAGAGAAATAGATATAGGTAGAGCTATAGACAAATCTAAATATATTCTTAAAAACAGAAAAATGAGTTTCCCTCTATAATCAACATGGTTTTAGAATGGATACAATATAAAAATCATACTCAAAACACTAGTTATTATTGATGCACCATATTTTTCTTCTCTGGAAACTGATGACCAATATATATAAAAAGAACCTGCAACAACAATAACCTAACTCCACAATACAATGAAGAATGGAGGTAAAACCAAGGCTGATAATTTTGATCACATATATTTATGATAGCTTATTTTTATTATAGCAAAATCAAACAAGTTCCCACAAATTATGCCAAAAAACAAAGCCATCATGAACACAATGCTGCATATCCACAATTGGGGAATTATGAATTAAATTATTCTATATAAACTTAAAGAAATGTTATGCAGGTGTTAAACTGATGTCTATAAATAACTCTGACATGCAAACTAAAAAAATATTATGATTCAAAAATGTGTAGTTATCTTTTAAAAATAAAAGACAGAGATACATATTAAATTATTAATATTTTTTATTTCAGGGATGGCAAAATTATATTTTACTGAAACTTTTACATGGTCTATTTTTCATACACTTGATACCAACCAACCTTACTAAAATAATATAATTGTATTTATTTCATAGCTTCCGAATTAAAGAAAAACAGAGGATTAAAAAGTAGTTTTCTTTCTTTTTTTGTCTAATATCTATTAATTACAACTTGACTATACAAGAGTACAATGTACCCTTATATTTATTTTCTCCTGCCACTGGACAGATTAGAAAGCTACTGTGAAATAGCTGTAGCTCCCCTGTTGTCTTCCCAGTGGGCCAGGGCTCCCCTGCAGGCCTTTGACTTCATGGGGGTGTCCCAGAAGAGAGGAGAGAGAAGCCCTCTGCCCTCCACTGACAATTTCACCAGTGGTGCTACCTTAGCTGATACCCAGACCTTTGGGTCTCTGGGCACAGCTTACTTGCCCAGAACTGCATTATATCTGACTCCCTTTATGCTTAACATCTTTGAAAGTTCTGGCCATGTAGGGCATCCCTGATAATAAACCTTAAATCCAGTAATTAAAAATACAGAGAGAAATCTTCAAAAAGATTTATAAATTAAGGTAATTATAATTTAAGATACGAGTGATGTTAAAGAAGGTGACATACTGGAATAAATTCGTGTTTGGAAGGAGAAAGCGTGAGAATTTGAATAATTGCTGGAGGAAAGACAGAGCAGAGAAATTGCTACATTTTACAAGCATGAGTCTAAGAAAGATGGGATGAAATCCTGCTATGCATTTTTACCTACAGTTTTATATTGGGCATCAAAAACATAATGTAGAAATTATGCTAACATATAATTTTGTTGTTTCCTAAGGAGGGCCAGGATCTTGTTTATCATTTAATACCTCAAGTAGAACTAGCTGAATTCACAGTCTGAACTGAAAAGTATGGAAAAAGCTTACTACTTCTTAGTATTTGAAACTTTACTCTCAATCTGTCCATTGCCCATCGAGTGTTAGGGAATGATAGAAATGAAGATCTTCCTTGGCTTACAGTGGGATTAAATCCCAATAAACCTGTTGTAAATTGAAAATATCGTAAGCCAAATGCCTTTAATCTACCTTATCTGTATATCAGACTTTAGCCTAGCCCATCTTAAATGTGCTCGGGACACACATTAGCCCTACAGTCTGCAGAATCATCTCACACAAAGCCTATTTTAGTATAAAGTGTGGAATATCTCATGTAATGTAGTGAATACTGTATGTTCTGAAAGTGGAGATCAGGATGGTTGTCTGGGAACAGAGCGGTGGTCAGGGTATCTGCTGTGGCCCCTCGTGGTCATGCCGCTCACTGAGAGCTGAGCTCGCTGCCATCACTCACATCCCAGGGGAGGGCATCATACCGCATATCACTCATGAGAAGATCCAAATTCAAAATTCTAGGTACAGTTCCTATTGAATGCATATTGCTTTCATGTTATTGTAAAATTGAAAAATCCTAAATGGAACCATTGTAAATTGGGGAGCATTTGTAAATGACCTGTTCCTCTTATTAGAGGTCTGAAGACACTAGATTCATAATACATTGTTTCCTATGTACCAGAACATCTTTGTTCTGCCATTGAAGACACTATTTTAATGTGGTATGAAAGTGAACTGGATTCTTAAATTACACAGTTTAAATTAATCAAGGTTTTTAGGACCTATGCCGTAAGATGGATTTTCCTATGCTTCATTTTATCTCTCCATCCCATTTAACTAACCTCACGTGCACGCACATGCGTTCTCATGCATGGTCCGACCCCAACACACACACAGACACTACAGAGTTGCAAACTGAACACTGGATTAACTAGGTACTTTCAGAATTACAATACATTATTCTTTGGCATTGCTTCGCTCTCAGTGTATTTAGGTTTACATATTGTTTTCTGGGCAGAATAATCAAATAAAATGTAGAATGACGTAGAAACATTTAAAGGGTTTAAAGTCTAAGTGAGCCACATTTAAGTCTTTAAATGTACTACTTGTATTTTAAATTTGTGTAAAATAAGATGATTTTGAAAAGTATATGAAATTAGACTATTCATTGTTTTATAGTTAATGACAACAATACGAAGGTAGCGTGTGTTGGCAGAAAGGAGAGAGCAGGTTAGCAACGCTGACATTTGATCTGTAACATGGCTAATATTTTCAATAAAATCAGTTCAAACATAAAAATATTTTGAAAGAGATTTAGATGGAAATGCTAGCAAAATGGGTCAGCAGAAGCATAATTTTCATGAAGACAAAGTGCTGTAAAGCTCCCGAATGACAGCTGTGAACACTGTGAAAACCCAAAGATCTCTTTATATATGTAATAATCTTGCTTGTCTAACTTTGATTCTAAGTTGTACATGGAAGATAGAAACATCTAATGATCTAATCAGCATAATGAGTTTTCTCTTGCACCGACATATTTGGAAAAGACAAATAAGAGACCTTTTCTTTAAAATCAAACCACATAGGGATAGTATCAAACATGTTTAGCATTTGTTACACTTATAATCCAATAAAGTAAGATATAATGTCTGTTAATAACAAGGACATGTGTCATTGAGTTTAGATTTTGGCACTCTTCTCTCAGACATTTAATAGGTTCTAGAAAGTTCCAATAAGATAATCACTGGTGTTGCAGACATTGGGTAAGGCAAATATTTTTTCTAAGTTAAGATTCATAGATGACAATAATCTGCAGCTTGTAGTTTTAATTCATAATACTTGGATCACTGACATGTGATTGATTAAATTATTTATATTTTTATTGGTTGGATATTTTATTTAAGTTGATAGAATACAAAATTTCAGATTAAGCCATCTGATATTGCCTTTTTTGCTGGTATAAACACCTGATTATTAGCAATTCTTTACTGTTGAAACTTACAAAACACAGCAAAATGGTGAATTTTGATATTCCAATTTTAATCAATTTTTCCAAAGAATATTGATCCATTTTTGGTACTCTGTATTTAAAATAAAATACTTATTTTCTTATGAAATATCTACATTCTATTAAAACCTGTGGTCCACACACCCAGAAAGCCAAGGAGATCACAAATTTAACATTGAAATACATCTGAATTTTTAATGACAACTGGATATTGAGATGCATGTCTTCTACCTTCTAGTGCTGTGCATTTTTCTTAATTATTGGTTTTCCATTTCGCTTCTCTGTCTGACATTTCTCTCTGCTGCTTAAGCCAAATTTTAGATACTAAGTTCATTATCCACGCTTTCACTTAGAGATGGTCATATCTTTGCAAGAGAGGTGCCTCTTAGTTTTACAAAGCACAATGAATGATTCCTTTCATTCATACAGTTGTGGATTATCTAGAGCAGGAAGATCTATGTTCTGATATAATGAGTTATAAGAAATACATAGTTGGTCATGCAGACGGGGTAACAGTTTTTAGTTTCTTCTGGAAGCAGATGGTCAACCAACAACAGTGTCATATGAGAAACCAGCTATAGTGGGTTTCATAACCTTTATTTAGTAATGAAGGAAGATAGAGAGAACACAGACAACTCTGTGTCCTATTCTGGTTATATGATTAAATGTCTGAAAGTATTTTCTTTCTTCCAACAACTTCTGAGCACTTTGTCTCTGGGTTTTTTTTTTGAGAACTGAGGTAAGTTTCAATCCTATCGAAAATGTTTTTTGTGTATGTGGCAATTAAGGTTATCTATTCAAGTGATGACTGTAAATTCTCTCCACTGTGCTAATGAAGTAAGGTACCCACTTTAAGGAGACTTCAGTATTACAAAATATAATGATGTTCCAAAACTAAAATAATAATTGAAAGTTTGACTTTTATTGTTCTGCCATGGAAACAAAGGTGAGAAATCAATAGGGCATTAGAATGTGTGAACACGTTAGAAGTGGAACTCTGCTTTGATTGATGGTGAACAAGCAGCCTTTTTACACCATGTTCCAAATATCTCTCGATCTTTGTGGGAGCGTCATTTTTACTCTGGGATTTTGGCCTGAAATTTTATTCTCACTTTCCTTCTAGTTTATGTATCCTCTTTCGTTTTTCTAGTCTACTTTTAAACCTATTTCTTCAGTTCCTAATTTTAGTTGTATTTCCAGAATTCTCATTTTATTCTGCATAACATTAAATTTTCCACTGAAATTCTTCTCATTTAATTTCTTGGAAGTATTAAGCAGTATTATTTTGAAGTCCTTTCCTTGACAACTTCAGTACTTGGACCTCCTGTTGTGTTTTCACTGTCTCTTATCCGCCTCACTTCTCAGCCCATCCAGCCTTTCATATGCCTGTTATTTCATCTCTGTGTATTGGGCATTGTGATGACAAATTTTAGAAGTGATATTATGTCTATATAATGTTTCAATTTTGCAGAGAGGATTTACTTTTGCTTTGGTAGACAATTACGTACAGACAGATCCCCCTAATCCAATCAGAGAGTGAGCAGGTCCAGAAGGACTCATTTATTTATGCTTCTTCATTACTCTCAGTAGAACCCTTTGTGATTCCCAAATACCCTGGAATGTGTACTAGCTCACAAATTTATCCCCCTATTCCTGATATATAGCCATAAACTGGAGGTCAAAAGTGATATAAAATACCAGGCTTACCTTGCTTGATTCCTCTCGTCTCTGAGATCCCTGCCTTCCAAATCCTTTGTGACTTCCAAGCTTACCAATGCTTTCAGACAGGGTTTGTGTATGTGCATGTGTGTGTGTGTGTGTGTGTGTGTGTGTGTGTGTGTGTGTGTACACACATGCATATGTAAGTGTATATTTAGTCCATCTTTTCTTCTTTTCTTTTGGAAGTTTAGTTTGAAACAGATTAGTCTGAATACCTAGGAAGAGAAGAAGGCATTCCCTATGATGAATTAAGTTTTAATAAATAGTATTCCTGGAATCATGATAAATCTAAGAGAAGTGATATACAGTTATATTCTATTTTATCTAGATGTTCTCTACATTTTTCTGCTTACCCAAATCAGGCTATTTTCCTTCACATCAAGGTATGAGTAGATCATGTGTTCTCTGTGGATCAGATAATGGAAAGTTTCCAAAATGATGCAAATTTTCATATGAAATATATGTGAGAGTGAAAAATATAATTTTCTTATCTATTTTTTGATTTCACAAATATTATTTCTTAAGATTACATTAAGCTGGGTAATAACACTGTTTGGTGTGAAATAAAAACACATTTCTATAAATAAAATCTATGTCTAGATAGAAATTTATGAAGACTTCAGGTAATACTAAACTTTGTGACTGATAGAAACTCTAGTTTTTCTGTTGCTAAAGATTGGGACTGTGGTTAATTGTCATCAATGTACACTTGGCCCCCCTTATGTAAGGTTTTATTTTCCATGGTTTCAATTATTTACAATAGCCAAGATATGGAAGCAACCTAAGTGTCCATCAATAGATGAATGGATAAAGAAGATGTGGTACATATACAAAATGGGATTTTATTCAGCCATAAAAAATAAAGAAATCCTGCTATTTGCAACAACATGGATGGACCCAGAAGACTAGAAGACATTATGCTCAGTGAAGTAAACCAGGCGAAGAAAGACAAATACCATATGATTTCACTTAATTGTAGAATCTAAAAACAAAACAAAACAAAATGAACAAAACAGCAGTAGACTCATAGACACTGAGAAGTGACTGGTGGTTACCATGGTGGAGGAGTTGGGGTGGGGAGTGGGGAAGATGAGGATGATAAAAAGGTACAAAAATTCTCAATCATAATAAAGTTGGTCACGGGGATGATAGTACAGCATGAAGAATATATAGCCAATGATCCTGTAACATCTTCCTGTGTTGACAGATAGTAACCGCACTCGTGGGGGTGAAGATTTAATAATATGAGTAACTGTTGAACCACCACTATGTTGTATACATGAAACCAATATAAGATTGTATACCAACTACACCTCAATAAAAAAAGAATGGCTTAGACTTAATAAAAATCCAATTTAATTACTGCATCAACACTGGTAATAAGAAGAAACAAATGCACTCCAGTGAGTGCGTATAGTAATTTTAAAAGCTATTCAATTAACAAAAACCAGGTATTCCATTTTTTTAAATCCTTAAAACTGTCACTAAGACCCATTAAAAGCTTTATTCTTAGAACAATATTACTTGATAGCTTTATTTAATAAATATTAATTTAGTGAACACCTATTATGTATCAAGGCACCGAGGATACAGGAGTGAACAAAATATCCTGTCTGGACACTTTAATTTCATGGTCATGAACTTCAAGGGGACCCCTCATGCTACTCAATAAATATGCCTCTTTTCTTCATGTTCCTATATTGTATCACCATTTCACACCTTCCCTTTTCACAAGCCTATACAACTTCCCTCCTGCGTCATGTTTAGCTGTCCTCCTCCCATTTGTTCTTTACCAGGTAAACTGAAGTTAATCAGAAAATAAAGTTCATAGACTCCCACAACCCCCCTTCAACAGCACCTGCATCCACATATACCTTCCTGCTTGAAACCCCTCATCGATGCCTTCCAACAGCGAGCCACTGGCCACTGTGTACTCTAGAGCATAGCAAATGAGGCTAGCCCAAACTGATATTTCCTGTGCGTATAAAATCAGCATGGGATTTCAGGCACAGTATGGAAGACTGAGTGCAAAACATCTCCATTTGTTATGGTGATCAAATGTTGAAATAATGTTTTGGATATATAGGTTAAATAACATTATTAAAGTGAATTTCACCTGCTTCATTTTACTCTTTTTACAAAATGTGGCTATTAGTTAATGAAAATTCCCTAAATTGCTCGCATTGCAATTCCATTAGGCAGCACCCGTCTGGAAGAACTCTGGGCTTCTATCTGAAGCCAATCACTCCACTTCGTAAGGGAGACACAAGACCATTGCATGTCCCCCATCTCTTCCCTACATGGCCAGTTTATTGCCCCTGCATGATTTTCAATAGCATGTGCCTATGTCGTCCTTCTCTTATCTTTAAAAAGCTGTTCACAGAACTCCTCTTCCCTTGCCAGTTATAATGCCATTTCTCTGGTCTGTTTTTCAAGAGCATTCTATATTCTCAATTTTGACCTGCTCCGTTTTCCATCCTCTGGTTCCACCTATTCCCTGCTGCCCCACCAACAAACACACCAAGAACAACAGACTGCATTTCTTAAGGTCATGACTGACTTTCGCATGGTGAAAACCCGGTGGTCATCCCCAAGCATTCTCCCTGACCGGGCACCACCATGTGCAGAGCTGATTTCCTCTCCTTCCTTACACAGACTGAGCTTCCGGAACACTCCATTCACGACTTCCCTCCATCCTTCCCTCCATCCCTCCCCTCCCCTTGCTCCTCCTCAGTCCCTGTCTCTGGAATATTCTTTTCCTGCTAAGCACTAATGTTTGATGTGTTCTGGTTCTTTAAACTTATTTTCCTGGTGGGCTTAGCCCATCCCAAGAACTTTCAACTTTTGTCTTCAGCCAGACCTCTGTAAGGACTCCGGACTAAAATAAGCGAATGCCCATTAGCTTTCTTTTTTTCGGTTTCTAATTATTAGCCTGTCAAGTTTGGCGTTTCTGTAACTGATATTCTGAGATAGACTCCAAACCTGCTCCAACTGCAGTTTTCCTCATCTCAGTTGATGGCAACTCTTTTCCTCCTGTTTAGATTAAAAATCCAAAAGGAATCGTTTTTCAAATCCTCTTTCTTTCTATACCTCATGTTCTTCTAGGCAACAAATCTTGTTTCAATTTCAAAACAATAGCAATTCCAGCCTCTTCTCACCACTGCTGTCACTGGGAACGCTCCATGATGTTCTCCGCCCCGAGTCCTCATCCAGCCTCCCCACTGTACTCTCTGGTCCTACTTTTGCTCATTACAGTGTATCAACATAGAAACCAGAGTAATTCTTTTTAAACACAAATGAGATCGCATCACTCTTGGACTTGAAGACCTGAAATAGTTCTCCATTACACTGAAATGAAATCCAGCGAGCTGGCCATCGTATGTCTATAAAATCCTACATACTCCTCCTCCCCTCAATCCTCTCCTTCCATTTCCTCTATGTACTAATTTTCTACCAACCATTCTTCCTAAGTCTGCTGAAGCCACACTGATCTCCTTTCTGTTCCCTGGGGAAAAAATCAGTTACATCTCTGCTTTAAAAGTTGTCATTAGTTGTTTATTCCGCTTGAAAAGTTTTTCCTCCGGGTCGTAATGTAGGTTAATGTTTTTACCTACTGCAAGTCTTTGCTCAAATGCCATCTTCCTGAGGGGGTCACTGGGCAAACCAAGGATTCCTCTTGTCGTTCCCCAGGTCTGTGTCCCATGCTTTCTGATAAACCTTCCTGTCACACAGATATGGAAATCCTGATCTTTCAAAATCCAAATACATACCTCAAAGCATTTTGGTTAAGCAGTCATTAGTTCTCTCCCAACTTTTCTGCCATCAGCAACAAGACTTCTTTTTGCTTGACTGCCAACTTTCTCTCAGGAAGCAAGAATAAATAATGAATATTTTCAGCCGTGAGGTTTCTTTGAGTTTTTCAGGGAAGAACCTGAAAAGTGGGAGAAAAGGGGAAAGAAAAATTGGGGATTTCATTGATGATGGCATGTGAAGAGAGAATGAAGACTGATTACACCGCAGGGAGACATCTATTGGATTTTGTATTTTCTTTGTTGCCTGAAGTGCCAGAAGCGAAGCCTTTGTTTCCCTGGTCGATGTCACACTAGACACAGAATTGCAGACACTCTTGGACACAGGGACCCTGGCTGACATCAGTAAGGTTTTTATTTTTCTATTCTTTTGAAAGTTAAGTGCGTATTTGTGAATGTACAGTATCTCTAATAATATAGACTGTATTTTTTTTAAAGTCAGTTTTATCCCCAACAGATTAAAGAAGTCACTAAAAATTTAAAAATACAAATGAGAAGAAAAGAAAGCTCGAATCAGGAAGCATTGTTCTCTTCATCTGTCATGAGCAAAAGTAAACTTTACAGCATTTTGTGTTTCCTCAGTGGAGAGGTCCACAACCTGTAAATAACACTCACAACTGGCTCTTTTCCCTTCTTTAACCTTCAATTTTAGTTAAAACATTCTTACTTCTTGTAGCTCATATTGTTGGGCTGCGTCTTTTTTTAAGTCACATTCTGTCTTCTAAGTACGAATCTTTCAGTGATTTTCTTGAAATAATGCCAAAGTAAGAGTAACTTTTTAAAAATATTTTTTTGTTTTTTTATTTTTATTGAAGTATCATTGATATACAATCTTATATTAAGAGTAACTTTTATGTAACTTCTCTAAACTCAGTTACACTAGCCGTACTTGGATCTTCAGAGACTTACAGTATTTGATCAGCTCAAAGACTGAAGCAAAAGGCATCGTCTCTAAATCTAAATACATCAGGCTTACTTTTTTGGAAATCATTTAATATTTTTAAAAGTTTATTCCACCCATTCTTCCTATATTGGGATAATTTTTAAAAACCATAAAATGGTAGAATTAGCTTATTCTACTGACTTTGGTCATTCCTGTGGGTGATCTGAATTTTTTCAGGAAAGGCCTGCACCACCTTCGATCTCATCTGTATACTCTGGAAATGTTTTCTGTGTTCTTAAAATTTGTTTTAGGGACTACTGTGAATATACAGAATAAGGTTTCAGACACACACTCTGGCAAGTGTATGGTATTCTTGGATTGCTAAATGGAGTAGGGCTCTGCCATAATAATTTGTATGACTGTGTTTATTCCAGTACACAGCTGTTGCCACTTCGGCATGGATTGTCTTTAAAGCTATATCACAGTGCTGCTGCTACAGACAGTCATAATTAAAATTAATTGTAGTCTGAAAACAATTTCCTTTTAAAATAATATTCTCCCTCAGGAATTTCTTTGCAGCATAAAACCAAAAGTAATTTCTTTAGGTACATTTATTTCTGTCAAAATGGAGATCTTTATTATTGGGTAGAATAAGGGGTCATGTTTGCTTATGTTGTTCCAAGTTCTTAGATAAAATAAATGGTAGATATTTCCCCAACATGATCAAAAACTATAAGCAGACTTTTATTGCAATCATTCTGTTAACAGGACGCAGGTACATTGTGACTAAGAATAGACAATTGAAAAAGGGTAAAGTGAAAGAAAATTGTGTATGCAAGGAAGATTTTCAGCAGTTATCTGTTTATATAGCTCCTGGTATGGTATGAAGTTTCTCATATTCTTTCCAGTGTCTCCCTACATATGTCCTTGATATATAGCCACAGAAACCTATTCTAGATGGTTTTATCTTTTCATATTAATATTTTTAAAAATTATACAATTAGTAATTTATTGCAGTTTAGAAATTATGGAGGGGAATGCAGTATAAAATTAACAAATTTCATTCTTATTTCATTTTTTGACAATGTAGTGTAATTTATTACTGAATTTTATGTAAATATAGATTTGAGGGGTAATTCATATGTATGATAACATTAAGATCTTATCAATTCAAACTCTGAGTCTAGGTTTTGCCTTGTTTACCAAATTCTTTCTGATCCTTAGTTTAAAGGAACAATTTCCTATATTCTCCTATAACTTTAAAGTTTACCCTCCTATTTTAAGTCCTTTAATAAATCTTGAGTTTATTTTTTTGTATGATATGCAATGTGGATTTTCTTCAATATACGCCATCTAATTTATGTTTTCCAATATTATGTTGTAAACAGTTTCAAATTAAAACATTGAAAGAATCTGTTTTCTCTTACTTTTTTGTATGTTCCATGATTTTTGGTTGAAAGCCAGACATTATTTATAGAAGAACACTGAGGGAAATGGTAGTTACACCCAGAAATGGCACAGCTTTTCATCTGTCAAGCAGTTAGTATGAGGAATTGAGTTGATCATTTCAGTAGTTGAACTGGGTTTGGATTTTGTTTTTGTCATAATCCCCTTTATTGCTCCATGGACTTCAAATTCTCCTGGGGGTTGGGGTTCATAGAAAGTCTGAGGTGCTCCAGTGTTTGTTCTGAGTTTCTGTGTCATCCTCAATTTTCACTGGTCTCTGAACTTGTACCAAAGTGACAATCTTGGACATATTTTTTCTGTGTCCCCAGCAGCAGGCTGGTCTTGATTGCTTCCCTGGGACAGGTCACTGAATGACGGTGGGGGATCCAGTTCTACTGGGTGCAGCTGCCCATCATGAGTAGGGCTTTCTCAGAAACCCTCTCCCACTCCATTCTGTGGCAGATTAGGCCTTGTATCTATGAGAGCGCTTTGGTAAGACAGAGTTTTCTAACACTACTCCAGCAGCAGGCTTTTGTTCTTCATTAGCTCAGGATGAGGTGCCCAAGATTTCATACCTTTTACTCCCACGCAATTTAAAGCAGTGTTAGGAAGCTAACCTATGAGCCAGGATGCTTATAGCCATATTCCAGCTCTTTCTAGGAGACTGGCCATTCAAATTACTGTCATTTTCCTGGGAACTGTCTCATGTCAGTAACAGCTGGAAGAATCCCTCAGATATTGGGGAAGAGTTTTGCTACTTCAGTTGATGTGCTGTTAAGAACCCCGTTAACACTGAAAGCAGACAATGTATCTCAAAGAGGTTCAGGGCCATGTTTAAAAATGTAGACTCATCAATATTTCATATTATTTAAAAGAAATAATTTCTCCATGATAATGGTAATGATGTTTCCACATCTGAGATCTTCTACAACCCTACTGCTGCCCAGCTGTTTCCTTTCCCGTGGACACCTCATCCACCCCTCTGAATCTTAATTCCGGTATCATTGGTTGTTCTAATGACATTGATAAGCGGTTAAAATACAGCAAAATAATTTCAGTCATGAATGCAAAAGCAAAGCAAAGCAAACAGCAACTTCAAGCCTTATGAAACATCTTCTATTTGTAAAGCAAGGCGCAAATATAATAGTTGCAAACAGGTACAATTTGGCAAAAGAAACTAATACAAGTAATTTCTCATCAGGTTTTGCAACTGCTCCCTATAAAAAGAAATATGTTCAGACTTTTGAAATAAATAGATTAAAAGTTGTTGGATATGTTATTATTTTACTGTTGGTTATTAACTTTAATGTGGATATTATACATACATTAAAAGTTGTTGGATATGTTATTATTTTATTGTTGGTTATTAACTTTAATGTGGATATTATGCATTTATTTTCTACTAGACACAACTAATGAGTATCTGTTTCAGTTAAAGACAAGTTATGTCTATATTTACACAAGCTAGCTAGATTTTTACTAAACTCTCAGCTTAATGGTCAGATACAGGTTATAACTATAAAAAGAAGTAAAATCTATAAATACCTTATGCAAGAAATAGTTTATATTTTCTCTTTGTAAAGTTAAGCCTTTTAATATGTGTTATATCTTCTTCCAGGAGATGTGTCCAGATTAAGAACCTCCAAAATAAAAACCTTACCCTGCCAGGTTTAATGCAAGAGCCATATGTTAACTTTATATCTAAACAATTCACTGCTGAAAGTTATCTACATATAGTGACCAGTCAGCTTCATTGCTACCAAGGTGATAGGATGATATCACTCAAGCAAGTTAAGCTGTTATCTCCACACAACATTAGCAGTGGAAGCCATAAAAACATCTATCTGGGTTGGAAAAGAAATCTCTCTCTTCTTGTGAAGCTGAGATTTTAAAGTTGTTTTCATGATTGCATCACTGACCATTGATTGATTGTATTCAAGAGTAAAAACATTTTAGGTGGAGAGAATACTAACACAGAAACTTCAATTAATTCTCCAGGATAACTTACATTTCAAAATCAAGTTTAGTTTATTTTGTATGTGACATGGGCTAAATAATTGAAGAACTAATTCATTACATTTTATTTTGCTGACATGTTTGTCTTTCAATGTACTGTTGTTAAAGCTAAACTAGGACTTTCAGTAATATTTGAAACCGGGGAGTAATATTGAAACTCCAAGAGAATACTTATAATTCCAAATATTACAGTTTATTTTTTACTTATAATAATTTCTTTAAATGGTGCCTTTAGACAGTGGTGTTAATTGTGACAGCCTTTTCCTAATTTTGTTCAGGGCATTGGTTCTAATGGACAAGATCCGTGCAAAATAATCTTCTTCCCATTTTGACCTGGATCAGGGCTGTTTTGTCTTAAATATCATCAGATAGAAATTTCTTTTTCCTTTCCTTACTAGGTGGTCCTTTAAAGGAATTCTCCACTGATTAGTTAATCATAAATGTTTGTGTGTGTACTTGAATGTATATGCACTATGAAAATAGGAGTAATATGAATTAGTAAGTATATTAGTTAATTATACCTAGGTAAGGAGAGCTCAAATCTGTCTTCTACTGCTCCCTGGAGAAAGCTGTCCATTGTTAAGAGCTATCTGACTGAGTCAGGTAATATCTGTTTCTTAACTAACTTGGACCTTAATTCAGCTACAAAATCCCTTCACAACAGTACCTAGATTAGTGTTTGACTGAGTACTCAAGGCATAGAAATATTTGGAGGGGTCACTTTTGGAATTCTGCTTGTCACACAAAGTCTGTAGTTTATGTAATAGCAGTATACAGGTTTTCAATTTCTTAGTTTTGGTCATTGTGTTATGATTATGCAAGGAACTTGGAAAGATGGCATTTGAAAATACTGTAGAATTTCTGCAACTTTTCTGAAAGCCAAAGTTTTTATAAAAGGTAATAACTATACATAACATTTAAGTAAGTTATTAAGCATGATAATAAAATGATCACCATTGAGAACTTGAGAAATAGCACTTCTGAGAAACAGAACTTGAGAAATAGAACATTAATAGTCATAATAAGGTCCTCTTCTCCTTTTTTCCTAACTCATTGACAATCCCTCCCATTCCAGTGTAGCCAGTGGTACTCATCTTCCTGAATTTGTGGTTAATCACTACCTTGCTTTCTTTATAGTTGTAAAAACATGGCTACATTCTTAAACCACAGGAACATTTTAATAAATGGTTTCATTGTTCATGTTCTACCATTTGATATTTTCATACAATATTACAATTCTCTGATTCAATGTAGTTCTTTAGTTTTCAATGCTGTACAGTGTTTCTGTGATAATACGTCACAATTTATCCATTCTCCTCTTGATTTATATTTGAGTGGTTTCCAGACTTCACTGTGTTGCTTTGCTACCATAAATAATTTTTCTCTACATATGCTTGTGCCTACCTTATCAAGCACATACAGAGATTTCTCAAGGCTCCAAAGTGTAGGTTACATGTCTAGGAGTAGAACTGCAGGCTTATAGAATTTGAAAATCTTCAGTTTTACTATCTTTTCAAAAGGATTGTACTAATTTTCACCACCATTACCAGATATTTGAGAACTTTCATTGCTCATAATAGTATTGACCAATTAAAAAATTTTGCCTATCAGTGAGCTTAAAATATGTGCTCTTAAATTTCATTTTCTTGATTATTAATGCAATTGGGTATTGTTTTATATTTTTGCCATTTTTAAGCCTTCTTCTGTAAAATGTCTGTTCATGTATACTACTCATTTTTTTTCCTGTTTCAGTGTATGTTGCTTACTCATGGTTTTGCAAGAATCCTACATTTCTTTTTTTCTGGAATATCAGCAACATGCAGCTTCCTACAATATGTGTCTTTTCTTTGTATTTTCTTTGTGATGTCTTCTGATGACCAAAACTCTTGTTAGCAAAATAAGATTTGTCAATCTGTTTTAAAAAGTGTAATCTTACTTCTACTTGAAAGAACACAAAACTGCCTAGAAGATTTAACATAAATCACATTAAAGTGTAGGAAGACACACTGTACTTTGAGCTTTACATTAAAGAGAGAACAAATCATAAAGAGTGCAAATTAATGAATCATATAAATACACATAATTTCACTGAGTTTTTACTTTTAATTTTTTTAACTGGTTTGAAAATTTGCCATCGCAAATTCCTCTTTTAATGTTTGCCCTAAATTTTAACATACATGCTTAACTTAGAAAAGTCTACCTTGTTCTCTATTTCTTTTAGTATCTACGGACCTTTATGCTGGAATTCCTCCTCGATGAATATGTCACTAGATAGATCTGTGTACATTGAAGATATCCTACAAACTTTCATTTTTCTAAAAATTGTGTTGTGTTTTGAAAACATACAGTTCTAGAGGGACAAAATTTCTTCTCAGAGGTTTGGTGATAATATTCAATTCTTTTCTGAATAACAAGAGCTAGCATTTGGAACTAAGATGTTTAGTCACAGTTCCTTTTTGATTTTTATTTTCAGACTGTCAAGAATTAGGTTTCTTCTATGCTTTCACTTTTTGAAGTATCAACTAAATTTATTTATGTGTCATTTTATTTAATTTCATTTAAATTTTTTAATTTATTTTAGGGCTTTATTGTACTTTCAAAATCTATGGATTGCCAACTATCCAGTTCTAGAAATTTCTAGGTATTCTTCTCTCAATCTGTCATCTCCTGCACTCCCAATAGAAGTTCTTGTCTTCCATTTTTAGACACATTTACACATTTCCATTTCTATCACTCTCCTTGTTATGTTCTGGGTAATCTATTTAGTTGCTTTTCTTCCTTAGTAACCTTCTGTTCTGCTTTTTCAAAGGTACCTTGTCTCCTCCACTAAATTTTAAAATTTCGGGTATTACATATTGCCTCTATATTTTTCTAAAGATCCTTTTATTCAAATATGTTTGTTCATCTTTATAATCCATAGTTCCATACTTATATTTTCAGTTTCCATTTTATTTCCTTAGATATATTACAGATCCTCACTTGGTTTATATTCTGTACTTACTTAATAATTCCAGTAAGACTTTGAATTTGTAATTGATCTTTTCTGTGGATTATTGATAATGTGGTTTATTTCATCCTATGTTTTATGATTTTATGTAGTGGTGAATTTGTTAATTTGAACTTTGTATTTAAGTTATTTGAGGGATAATTTCAGACATTTTCTTCCAAAGAAGAGTTCTGTTTGTTTCGCCAATGTATTTGGGTTTCATTAAAAAACATTCATAATTTTCTGGTTTTGTTTTAACTTGTGTGGTTAGCAGATCATTTGGGCGTAAAGATGCACGAAAGTTGGCTTGTAGTCAGAGACACACCTCCTCCAGCTGGCAGCAAAGCCAGATCAGAGAGCCTGTCTTGGAGGTTTTAATTTTAGCATCTCAGTGTGAGGGTGTGTTTGAAGATGGGGATTGTGTTAGTGGGAGCTTGGGGTACTTATTATTCACCCATAAATGAGTGCTGCTTTCTGGCTTTATAAGGAGACTTGGATAAGGCATCTCTGACAGAGTGTTTCAGAGGGTCATTGATTTTTGACATGGTTCAGAAAAACAGACTTAGCAAATTCTTCCAGGGCAACAATCAGCTTTACCTATTTTTCTTAGTTCACACCCTCTTGCTGTTTATTTATTTGTTACCTTTGATGATTTCCCTTAGTTTCCTTACAGCTCCACCAGCCCATAAAAAGATTAAAAATAAATATGTAATATATATGATATATATGATATATATGATATACTGTATATGATATATATGTGATACATGATAGATATGATGTATGTATTATATATTTTATACAACAGCCAGATAAAGCAGAGCAACAAAGCTGTTGCTTCCAGGTAAATTAACAGTATGGCCCAGTCAATTTCCTTTAACTGTAGTTTTTTAAAAAATGAAATAGATACACTCTACATTGGTGTTTCCAGTTTTTAAGTTAAGGATATTGACTAGCTATGACTATAAATTTGAAATGTGGGTCATTTTCATCAAAAAATACCATCCTAAAAATGTGGAAAGAGAAAAATCCACCTAAAACCATTAGCTTGAGCCTTTATTAAAACAGTGCAAAATAGGAACAGCTGTTAAGATAGGGCTCTCTGGAGTGAACAAGCATAAAAATTTTATGAAATAGATTGAGAAAGACAATTAATGTTCAGTTTTTTTCTGAGAACTGTTTACTGTTCACTGTTCACATTTCTGTAAAGTATAGAGAAGCTGGGATTCTCACAGACATGGGACAGGATATAATAGGCAGCAAGACTGGAGCCATGGTTTGGGCCTCGGTTGAGAAGGTTGGGTTTGGCCAAAGGTGTGGAAAGGAAGATTTGCAGCCTGTCTTACTAGGGAGTTTCACCTGGAAGTTTTATCAGGGTCAGTGGAAAATGGTTAGTTCCTTTTTCTTTCACAGTAATGTATATGAATATTATAAAAAGAAAATAAACACTGTGCTGAATTTTAGGCAACAATGTTTTGAAGTTGGGCATGATGGTGTAAATAGATATTAACCTCTTTGAGAGTTGGGATAAAAATCTATTTTGTCTATGTGCTCTAGAACTTTGTCATGGTAGCTTATGAACATTCCATCTTTTGGTGAAAAACTGAACTGTTTGCTATCTGAAAATATAAAATATTTTATATTTTGGGAAAAAAGAAAATGATCTAAATTAATAATTTTCAATTGTTCAAGTTATTTAAAGGGTAAGGGAATATAGAAGAATTAAAATGTTGGGTTCAATTGATAAAATATTAATTACCCTTCTAAAATATAATTTAATATATTTGAAATATCATTATTCAAACCAGTTTATAATAATTATATTTTCAAATTAGAGAACACAATATTTCAGAGGCAAATTTTCACCACTATTTATTTCTCTGTAATGTCACTTAAGAACTCTGAGAACCTGTGTGATTAAAAAGTTGTAAAGACCATGATTTAGAAGATCAAAGCTATAGTCAATTATATCAACTGTAATTAATAAACTTAGGGAATAAAGCTGGGTGATTCATTTTTTAGTCTTATTCTATTAGTTATTAAATATTTCTGTCTCCTTTTTTTAAAACCTGTATGGAATTAATTTCAAAGTGTGTTTGAAATTTATTGCACAAGATCAATATAGGATATGATAATTTTTAAAGAGATTGAGTGCCTCAAATGTAATAGAAAATGGAAATTAAAAAAGAAAACATCAGATGGTCTTAAAATTTAATACAGTATTTTATTTATAGTCTTTGAAATAATTGAAGTTGTTATTTTTTAACATGTTCACCTATTACTTTAAAATTTATGCTTTCATTTATTTACTTGTATATGAAATGATCTGGAAAAATTGTTATTAACTATATATCTGCACATAGACATTTTAATGCTCAGGATTTTAAATAAATTTTTTTGTGTAAATACATATTTTTGTCCAAACTGTACTTCCCTCAAAGGAAATTAACTTTTAAAGGGCAAATAATCTAAAAATACTAAATGCTCTTATTTGTATCTGAGTGAGGGGTTCTGAGGGGGGTGTATCTCTCTCTCTTTTTCAATCTTAACATTAATAAGTCTTGAATCTGCATTAGGTAAATTAATTCCATGTAAAACACCTGGCACTGTATTTCTAACACTTTAATAAAGTCATCCACACAAAATATCATTTATTTTTAGGAAATTCAGACACCAAGTGTGTTGGAAGACTCAGTGTATTTCTATCAGCACTTTCGGGAGTGGCCACGGCCTTCTGCCCTGCCTCCTATGGGCATGAGAGAGAGATTATGCACCTTCAGAACTGGGAAAGGACAGTGTAGACAGCGGGAGTACGTATCACATTTGTAATACGACACTGAAAATACGGTGTCATAACAATCTAAATTTTGAATATTTAAGCAATATATCTGTTTCCACTGCTTTAGAAGACTTTGACATGTCTTTATTTGGCATCATATAAATGTGTATGTGAAAATGTCCATTATAAGAAAACATATCTTTGGGGTTGTATATTTTGGTTGTTTTAACTCTATTCATTCAGATGATGTATGCATGGTTGTGCAGGTCCATTTCATGCCTTAGTTCTTTAAATATGATCCATAGGACGGCTTGGGACGTGATATATATAATCCTTAACAGCTGTTAAATGGTCATGCCCTGAAGCTCTGATAAATTCTGCTGATGCTTACATCATGGTTAACCTCTTATCATCTGTGTACCCACTGCAGAGCTTTCCCTTCCTGCTTGATCCTGAAAAATAAACTGTTTATTTGCAAGGTACTTAGCCTTCTTTTAAAAGCATTAAAATGAAGCTTCATGCGGAATCTGTTGCTGCCTTTCTGATCTCAAATATGGATCGATTTGATGTGGTGTTCATGTGTTACAAAACAGAGAAGTGTTTTCTTCATGATAAAGTACTACTAAGAGACATTCCACAAGCTCTAGGTAGAAATTTGGGTGAGTTTACTTTGAAGACACCTGTGCGTCGTACATTCTAAGACATAGCACTTCAAGATTACTTTCCAGATTAAAAATTACACATTTGATAATGATGATTTATCTCGCTGTACCAACATCTTTTGGTAGGAGAAAAATTATAAGACAAGGCTGCGGCAGAAAGGGAATCAACTGAGCTTCCTAATTAGCACTGATAGGATGTGAAATCTGTGTTATGCTGTTTACTGGTTTCTTGTATTCGCCAGAGATGATAACCGGGAATTGCTTCAAACCTGACATGCGGCCTCAAGCCTGTCACACCTTTCTAAGTCTGTACTGCAATAAGGTCGATTTTACCAGCATTATTTATTAACATATTAGCCCTAGATTTGTCAGCTACTGTGGAGTAGCAAATGTGAGTGAAACAACAACTAATTCAAAGACATATCAAATACTTGACATTTTATGTCCAGGTCTCTTTTTACAATTGAGATGTTACTACCAAATATAATAGATATTTTCCAAATTTCACTTTACAGATGAAATTTAAATTCATTTTTATGAGCTTACCATGGGAAAACTCACTTAAAGCAGATGCTGTGGGTTCTTATGGAGAAATTATACTTACAAAACCTTCATGTTTTTTCAATCGCTGGAAGGAGGAAAATTAACCCAACCCATGGTTAATTTTACTTGCATTGTGGTAATACACTAATTTACTTATGTGTGGGTGTGTAAAGTAATTTACTTATGCAAATTATGTAGGTGTGGAAACATTTGCTAGCAATAACATAAAGAGAAACAGTAAGTAAAATTTAATAGAAGATTAAAATCTAAATATTTGTGATTCCAGAAAGAGACAGTGATCTCTTCATGAATTAAGAACCAGTTATCAGAAAGATTCAATTACAGTTCATTTGGAAAGAGAGAGACAATAAGGGATAGTGAAAGTAAAGAGACATAAAGAAGTATTTAAGGAAAGGAGGGAGGAGGATGGAGGAGGTGGAGGAGATGGAGAGTGGGGACAAGAGAAACAGGTGAGGGCGTAAGAGGAGCCTTGCTAAGAGGAAGGATTTGGGAACTGGATTCCCCCCCTCACACACCAGCCCTGTTACCACCTTCTGTGGGACCTCAATCTCAGTTTAGTAACTTCATTTCTTTTTTTTTCAGGGGAAAGCGGGAACGCAGTCCCCCACTACCACAAATTATGCCGTCGAGTTTCCCACATTCGGGGAAATCGCAGGGGTCAGCACATCCGGAGTGCAATGGATAAGCCTCACCCTGGGAAAACCACCTTCGTGATCATGGTATCTCCCCTGCCAGGTAAGTATAGTAACTTCATTTCTATGCACCTGTAAAATCGGGATATTAATGGTCAACTAATATTACATAGCTATGAGATGTTGTTACATTGTAAGTATATGCAAATGCTATTATTAATAATGCTTTTATTCTCCATATTCTTGTTGGGAGACTAAATGAGTTAACACCTATCAAAGGCTTAGGGTGGGTTATTTCTGCTATCTATCATCTTTGAACAAAGTAGAGGAAGATGCAGGTGAACTAGAGCAAGGTCCCAGTGTTAGTTGGGGCACCAGGTGCATGGCATGACTGGCAAAGAGGCAGCTAGATTACAGTAACCAGTCACTACTGACATGGTCCCTTTCTGCTGAGTCCAACCTGCACGATCTCACAGGCTGACCTGGGGCTTTGAACAGAGCCCAGCATAGAATAAATGCCAGCTACTGACTTGTAAGTACTTATAACCCTGTATAAAGGTCACCCTAGGTCAAGGGTTTTTTTGTTTTTTTTTCCTAGTACTTTTGACTTACCTAGAAACTGCGATGCCTCCCCCCTCCTGCCGTAGCACAAGGTTTTCATCATCCTCAGCCTTTTTTCCTGGGCTAATAGCTCTCCTCTCTTGATGTCCTTGAGAGCCAAGTTTTCTTGTCCTCTTGTTTTCAGCCATTCCCACACGGCCAAACTGACGTTTTTCTCTCCATATACAATAATTTCCCAAGTGTGACATTAAAATATTAGGGACACACACACACTTCTTGGAGTTCCCTCTTCAACTATCAGTACACAATTTTTAAAAGCTGCCAGTAGAAATAAATTGGAACTGTAGATCAGAATGCCTCCAACTCTATTTTAATTTTGTCAATATTCATTGGAGAAAAAAAATATTTTTCTTGACAGAGTTATTTTAGATCAGCAGCAACAAAATGCTGTCATATCAGAAAGATAGTTGTTCTTTGATATACTGAAGAGTAGCTCCAACACATTTCGTGCTGCCAACTTCTGAATTTATGATTCACTGATGTCCTGATTAAAATACATATGAAGGAACAGGGTACAAATTAAGACTTTGGAATTTATACTCCATGAGGAATTTGTGCAGAAGTAAAATCTGTTGTTAGAAAGATAAAGAATTAACCTCGCCTTCAGAAACAAAGAAAAACTTGGTGCTACTTTTGTTCTTCTGTTATTATGTGCCAAGCATTACATTTGATAAAATCGTTTTAAGAATTATTTGGAAACCTAGACCAATGGTGACTTTTTGAAGTGATTTCCACTTGCTTCTGTCAGGCAGAATTTAGGAATACTAGCAGTGTGTAGTTTCCTGACCCAGTGTCAGGGACAGATTTGAGTTTGGGAGGAGAGCTGTTCATTCTTATTTCTGGGGTACAGATTTTCAGAGACCCCACCTAAAATGCAGGCTGTTCTGCAGAGCCTCAGTTTGGATGGATCTGAATTTCAAATTTTGTCCTCCGAATCCTAGAACACCCTCAACCATGCTGCTCATATACTTATAGGGTCTCAACTACATATTTCAGAATTGAGTGATTCTCTGTGGATTTCTACTTCCTTGCAGATCTCGGTCTGGTAATGCTTCATAGCCTTGTGAGGTTCCACTGCTGTTTATACTTTGCCTCTGGTGCTTAGCAGGAGGGTCGTCCTCAATTTTGTAGTCCATTCTGCTGGGAACAAATATTTCACATTTTCTATAATTTAAAATAATTTTCCATTTCCTAGGTGGAACACATTTTTCTTTAGAATTCTAAAGCTTGTGAACAAGGGTCCAGCAAGACAAGGTTACCCATTTCAAGTCAGCAAAGGAAACTAAGCTATTGGTGAATTTTGTTTTATTCATTATACTGGTACAGCAAGCATCCTGATAACAATGACAAAAATTAGAGCAATATTAAAATATGAAAAGAAATGATCAGTTTCACAACAAGAAAAATAAAACCATCAGGAGAAAATATTCATTCATTCATTCACTTTTTCATTTATTCAGCAAATTTTTGTGGAATGACTCACCTCAGGCTGGGCATTGGGATTTAGTAGTAAGAAGCATGATATGTTTGGACCCTTGCTTCTTAGATGGCTTAAAATCTGGCACATGTGAAATGTGTGTCTCATTTTCATGAGTAGTAAACAGGCACCAGTGCTGGAGTTTCAACTTTTAAATTCAAAGAGGCCTTGGAGATAATTTTGTCAAATCTCCTCTTTTTACTGAAAAGGAAAAAATTCCAGAGTGACTTCTATTCAATTTCCCAAGGTCTCATAGATTGTTAGCGGATGAAGATAAAACAAAACTCTTTTCTTCCAACTCTCAAAAGAGTTATTTTTGTTGTTATCACAATGGCCTCTTTAATCAACTGAGTACTTTGGCTCTTCTTCATAAATACATTTTAGTCATTGGAAATAACGATGCAGGCTCTGAATTCTTAGATATAGTGACTGAAATGCCATTTCTTTTCATGTAACTTCAAAAATTAATAATAACTTAAGAAACCCAACAGATTAAGGTGGTCCAGTGTGGTTAATCTAGTGTACTTATATACAATTAAGCTTGAAAAGAGTTGTATCACACACAAATGAGCACTTGAAACATGATATACATTAAGTATTGCCTATAAATATATAGCAGTTTTTCTCAAAATTATTCCCTGGACCTCTCAGTTCTGCTAGCACTTTCCCATTATTTTCATAATTAAAATAAAATGGTATTTTATATTTATTTCCATAATGAATTAGCACTGTATATTTAATGAAAATAAAATAATCACCATAGACATAGCATGCAATAGAAATGTCTTATATGTGTGCAATATTACTTAATTATCTATGACATTTTTTTCAATATTTGATAAGTCATTAAATTCTGTAGTACCTTCTAAGCTAAAGTCTTACTGGTTTGGCTTTTCTAATGAAGTAAAAATTAAAAATTTTTATTATGAATGATAGTTTTATAGAATTTAAATAAAATTAACGTCTATACTATCAAAAGCCAATTTTCGGTCTAACAATATTTGCAAAAGACTGATATGTCAAAATGCACTTTAAACCAGTTTGCCAATTCTTGCTTGCGGTGAAGAAAACCCCAGTATTTTTTATAGACATTAACAGCATCTCATATAATCAGAGAAGGAAAAAAGGGAAGTCTTACAATGACTAGAAGAGAAATGTTAAATTGTTAGAACAGTAATAACACTAGCTATTCAGCAGTAGAATCATCTCTTTAGTACATATTTAAGTGAGAAGTTGTAATGCATTTTATTTCATTAAAAAGGTTCAGTTCGCTAAAATACAGAAAAAAAAAAAAAATAATGGCCTGTTCTCATTTCTGTCAAGAGAATGTGGAGGTTGCACACTTTGGCCTGCATTCATATTCCAAGTAGCATATTTAAAAAGGTAAGGGCCCCAAATTAGCTGAAGAATTGAAAAAAGGTCTAAATTTAACTAGCTTTTGTAGCAGGGTGATAGCTGGTAAGGACATTTTAAAAAGTGAGAGAGGTAAAAGTTTTTTGTATTACCATCCCTGGTGAAATATGAAAAGGAAAGTGCAGTTCTTACTGTAATAAATAAAATGAAGGCAAGGTTTATGCTTCTCGGAATACAATATTGGCAGAGAAAAATGAAATAAATAGAAACTGGGATTTTAACTCCAAATATAAAATTTATGTGAGTAGATAACACAAATTATTTATACTTTTACTTTGTATACATCAATAAACAATTCACTCTTTGCTCATATCCACAGGACCTTCACTTATTTTTGGAAAAAAAATTGTGTCTTTCCTAATGACTTTATTATTGAAACAATAAAGGAAAATATTACAATGTCATCATGCTTGATGAAAAGAAATGTGAAATATGCATTATTGAGAATTCTAATTTTCTAAATCTCTTACAAGCCACTGGAGACTGCTGGCATCTTCATCTCTTTCTGTTTGTTCTCTTTTGGCTTATCTGAGAAACTGTGAGCAATTCTTAGAGAACCTTTTTTTCTGCATGCACATCAAAGTGGCAACTTTTAATAATCTCTAAGCTAGAGAAAGCCAGATAGGTTTTTTTTTTGCCTTTGTAAAACTATAAAAAGAAAGCAGGAGATATTTTATTTCTTTTCTTAATTGCCTTTCCAAGTTCCCGAGGTAAGCAAAAGAAATCAAATACAAAAAAAAAGAGAATTTTCAAGGGTTGTTTGCTATAGTAACAGGCATTTTCATTTTCTATAATATATTTATACAAGTATTATGCCAAATACATCTTCTAGTAACAAGCAATAGAGCAATGAACATTTAAAAAAATAATTTAAGTGGAAGTTAATATGGTAGAGTAGAAAAAGAATGAGAATTTTACCAATTTTGAAGTATTGGTTTTCTGCTTTTTTTTTTATTAAGGTATCATTGATATACACTTTAGTTTGCTATTACAAACACAACCTAAAGATTCTTTTTTTGCCTCCTTTTTCTTCCTCCTTCATTCTTTATGTATTAGGTATCATATTCTGTACTCTTTATCTATCCCTTGATTGACTTTGAGGGTAGTTGATTTGATTTTGCATCTGCTTAGTAATTAATTGTTCTACTTTCTTTACTGTGGTTTTATTTCCCCTGGTGACAGCTATTTAGCCTTAGGAACACTTCCATCAAAAGCAGTCCCTCCAAAATGCACTGTAGAGGTCATTTGTGGGAGGTATATTCTCTCAGCTTTTGCTTATCTGAAAATTGTTTAATCCCTCCTTCAAATTTAAGAGACAGTCTTACCTGTACAGTATTCTTGGTTTGAGGCCCTTCTGTTTCATTGCATTAAATATATCATGCCACTCCCTTCTGGCTTGTAAGGTTTCTGTTGAGAAGTCTGATGACAGCCTGATGGGTTTTCCTTTGTATGTGATCTTTCTTCTCTCTCTAGCTGCTTTTAAAAGTCTGTCCTTATACCTGATCTTTGCCATTTTAATTACTATATGTCTTGGTGTTGTCTTCCTTGTGGTCCCTTGTGTTGGAAGATCTGTTTACCTCCACGGCCTGAGAAACTATCTTCTTCCCCAGATTGGGGAAATTTTCAGCAACTACCTCCTCAAAGACACTTTTTATCCCTTTTTCTCTCCTTCTTCTGGTACTCTTATAATGTGAATATTGTTCCATTTGTATTAATCACACACTTCTCTCAATATTCTTTCATTTCCTGGAGATCCTTTTTTCTCTTTGTGCCTCAACTTCCTTGTATTCCTCTTGTCTAATTTCTATTTCATTTATTGCCTCTTCTACTATATCTCATCTGCTTTTGAATCCCTCCATTGTATGTTTCATTTCAGATATGGAATTTCTTAATGATTGAATCTCCATTCTAAATTCATCCATGAATTCTTGAATATTTTTCTGTACTTCCATGAGCATGTTTATGATTTTTATTTTGAACTCTCTTTCAGGAAGATTGGTGAGTTCAGTTTCACTTGGGCCTTTTTCTGCTGTTTGTGAGATTTTGGTCTGAACCACATTCCTTTGATGTTTCATATTTGTATGTGGCACCCTCTAGTGCCCAGAAGGTCTAGTTTCTCGAATGGTCAGCCCCTGGAGTGATATTGGGGTTGCAGGGGAGCAGAACTGGTGCCTGGGGGTAGGAAAGAGCTGTTCCCTGCTTCCCAGCTGCAGTGCCTGTTTCCACTGTCAGAACCAGTGGGCCAAGCACACAGGTGTAAGCCTTTGTGCTTTGCGTTTGTAGCTGCCTTAGACAGGGCCTCCCTCTGGCTGACTCAACACCAGGGCAGGGACTTCCAGTTTGCAAGCTGGTGCTGGCAGGCCAGGAGGAAGGTGCAGCAGGCTGTGTATCACAGTGAGGGGCCTCAGAGCTGAGTAGCCAGCCAGGAGGATGGAGCACCTGAAGATCCTGAAAGTTCCCAACTTGCTGGGCAGAGCATGCCCAGACAACCTTGTCCACCTATTCCTTCTCCCGTGCAGCAAGCTCTGTGCAAACCCCGCTTCTTCAGCAGCCCTCTCAGTGCTAGGAAGCCTCTCAGACCACCCACCTTTCCTTTGTCCCAGAGCAGCCGGATGTGGATCCCTGTACTACACAAATGACTGGAATCAGTCTCTCCAAGTATTCCACCTGTCTTAGATTTCCAAAGCCACTAATCTCCAGAGCCCCATGCAAAGTAAATTTGTGCTCCCAAAGCAGATCTTCAGGGCTGGGTGTTCAGCAGTCCTAGGATTCCACCCCCTCCCTGCTCCATTTCTCTTCCTCCCACCAGTTTTCTGGGGTGGGAGAAGGGCTTGGGTCCTGCCAGATCAAGGCTTTGGTTCGTTACCCTGTTTCATAAGGTCTGCTTTGTTCTCCAGGTGCATGCGGTCTGGTGCAGCCTTCTTTCCATTGCTCTTTTACGATTAGTTGTATTAACTATATTTTCACGTTATGTGTGGTTTTGGGAGGAGTTCTCTGTCTCATCTCTCATGCTCTCATCTTGAATCCTCTGTTTTTCTGCTTTTAAAATGGAGCATTGTAAACTCAGTTAAGCTAGTTGGTGTTTGGGATCTACTAGTTTCGTGGGGAATTTTCTGACTGATTTTCTTTTTGACTGATTTTCTTCCTTAATATCTATTAATTTCTTGTCACTAAAAAAGGGTGTATTGGTATGTGTTTTCAAGCAGAACTAAGTATAATCAGGACAACAGATAACGTATTTCCCATGAAAATTTTATCTTAGGCTCTGAGTTATTTTCTAGCTGTGAGTAGGTAGAAAAGCACAGAGACAGAAAATGGACATTGGAGTTCTGAATTTGAATTTCCAATGTAGCACTTAATATGTAGGCAACAACTTAGATTCTCTAAAAGTCACCTTTCTCACCTTTAGGAAAGCAAGATAAACCACTTGAATACCTAGTCCAGTGCCTGGTGCATCATGAGTTCTTTTCAATAGAGGGTAGTAATTATTACTGATGACAAAACAGATTGTTAATAACTATATCAGTTACCTTGCCCTCATCATGCCGCATAAAAACACAAAAAGGTTTGAAACAACATCAAGGGCTTTAAACAACAGCCATGAGGATAGGGTTCTGCTGACCTGCATCAGCCTTATTGGTCTTGCTCATGTCTATGATTGACTGATGCATCAATTGACTACTGACCAGTTAGAACAGTCTCATCTTGGAAAACTTATTTTTGCTTCCTGACTTTGGGCTACACCACAAAACTATAGCAATCAAAACAGCATGGCACTGGTACAAGAACACACACATAGACTAACGGAACAGAATAGAAAACACAGAAATAACCTACACATATTGGTCACTTACTATATGACAATGGAGGCAAGAATATACATTTGTGAAAAGATAGTTTCTTCAGTAACTGGTGTTGAGAAAACCTACAGCTACATGCAAGAAAGTAAAATTGGATTACTGTCTAACACCATAGACAAATGTAAACTCAAAATGGATTAAAGACATAAGACAAAACTGTAAAACTCTTAGAAGGAAACAGGCAAAAATCTGTTGAACATAAGCATAAGTAAATTTTTAATGGACACGTCTCCCTGGGTAAGGGAAACAAAAAATAAAAATAAACAAGTGGAACTACATGAAAGTAGAAAGTTTCTGTACAGCAAAATACACCATAAAGAAAACAAAAAAGCAACCTACAGTATGGGAGAATATATTCATAAATGATTTGTCTGATAAGGAGTTAAGATCCAAAATATATAAAGAACTTATACAACTCAATACTGAAAAACATAAAAACAGAGGACATAGACATTTTTCCAAAGAAAAGATACAGATGGTCAAAACACATGAAAAGTTGTCCCACATTGCTAATCATCAGGGAAATGCGAATCAAAAGCACAGTGAGATATCACCTCATACTAGTGATAATGGCCAGTATCCAAAGTCAAGGAATAATAAGTGTTGGGAAAGATGTGAAGAAAAGGTAAGTCTCCTACACTGTTGGTGGGAGGTAGTAAATTGGCACAGCTACTAGGAAAAGAAGTGTGGAGGTGCCTTAAAACAACTAAAAATAAAAATATCCTATGACCCAGTAATACCACTTTTAGGAATTTACCTGAAGAAAACAACCTCTGATTTGAAAAGATAAATGCAACCCTGTTTTTTGACACATTATTTGTAATAGCCAATATATGGAAGCAACCAAAGTCAATAGATGAATGGATAAAGAAGATATGGTATATATATATGGAATATATTCAGCCATAAAAAGAAAGAAATCCTGCCATTTGTAACAACATGGATGGACATACAGGATATTATGTAAAGGGAAATAAGGCAGGTGGAGATAGACAAATACCATATGATTTCACTTAAATGTGGATCTAAAAACCAAACAAAACAAAGCAAACAAAGCAACAATAGACTCATAGACACTGCTACGTAACTGGTTGTTACCATGTGGGAGGGGTTGGGGTGGGTGGGTGAAATAGGCGAAGAGGTTAAAGCTTGGTCATAATATAAATTAGTCACAGGGGTGAAAGTACAGCATAGAGAACATAGTCAATAGTTCTTTAACATTTTTCTGTGTTGACAGGTACTAACTATACTAGTCGGGGTGAGCATTTAATAATGTATATAACTGTTGAAACACTATGTTGTGTACAATGTAATGTATATCAATTTACTTAAATAATTTTTTTAAAAAAGGATTTCACTACAGTATCTTCTTGATTGCATGATTTCTAGTGAAAAGTCTTCTGTAATTCTTCTCTTTTTCCTTTGTAAGTAAGGTTCTTCCCCCGCCCATCTCTGGCTCCATTCACGGTATGTGGTGGGTTTTTTTTGGCTTTTGTTATCGTTGTTTTGTTTTTATATTTATTCTGTTTCATGTGATCTGTGCTTTTGAATCTGTGGTTATTGTCTGTAAAAAATGTGCAAAGTTTTTGGAAATTATCTCTTTAAACAGTTCTCCTACTCTAATCTCTCTTTCTTTTCCTTTTGGGATTACAAAGATGTGAATGCTGCATGTGGGTAACATTGGGAAGGGGTTTCTTGTATGTTTCACCACCCTCTGCATGGGCTGTGGTCACTTTCTGTACCATGGGTATTGAGCACTTCCTGCAGGTTCCCCCATGGGCAATGACCACTTTTTGCAAATCCATATTTTCAGAGGTTTCTGGGGTTTCTGTAGGAATGATCTGCACAAGTGTGATATCCTTACAATTATTGGTTCCAACTGCTTCTCGTTTTCATGATAGTTCATATTCAGCCTCCAGCGTTTTGTCAGAATTTCCAGTTTAAGTTCTCTATTGAATTATGGGAGATCCAGTGGCTTCTGCCCAGGAAAGCAGATTCTCAGGTTGTATATCCCACTCCAATTGGCCAAGTCGTGGTGGTTTGCCCAGAGACCCCAGGCTTCATGAAAAGTCACTGGTTTCCATTTGTCCATTTTTTGTCATGGTGAGATGATGGCTACCTATCTTTTTATATATCTAAGCTGAAACTGAAAGTCTGAAAGATATTTTTAATTTTTTATCTCATTTGCTAGGTACGTTCATAGATATTTTATTTACTACAACTTATAAAACAGATGATTCATGACTTCACACAACTTAGAGAAAATAAAAAAAATAAAAGTGCATTGAGGAAATTACGAGAACTTTACCCGCAAACATGTAACATATAACACATATTAAAGGCCTTTAAGTGTTTGGTTTCTTTATGACTTTCAAATATTAGAATATATTGGAGTCTTATAAGTTTTCTAATAATAGAAAATGGATATGAATCTTTACAGACATGAATTTGTAAATACAAATCTCTAAGTCAGAAATTATACCTAAGTTGAGAATTCTTAAAGAAAAATTCAAAGATCATTGGAATAAATATTGAGATGTCAAATAAATATCAAAATATCAAGATTCTTAGCAACGCAGGCAACCTTCGTTTTTTTTAGCAGTAATTATTTCCATAAAAGAAAATAATGGCATTATTGTGTTTTCTTAAAATTTACCAGACAATATTTTCTTTAGAAGTTTTGACAAATTTTCAAAAGCCATTGATAATTCACTAATTTTCACTATACTGTTTTTGTATATTTTGGCTATTTTTGAATTCTTACTGATTCCAGAAATGACCTGTTTTTGTCCACATAGATTTAGATTTTTTCCAACTAGGAAGAATTTCTTAAATGGATTTGTTTTGTCCCAACAATTTCTTTTAAAGAGGTTTATAAGTTCAAATGGTGAATTACAGCCAAAGGAAAGTAATTACTTTCCTAAAAAGAGCAAGTCACCTGTACTCACAAATGAATCTTTTTGAAGACAATATAATACTTTTGCACTAGGAAAAAAAAAATTTCTTAAAGTTGAGTAGAATATAGCTGCACTGAAAAACTGAGTCTACTGGGTAACATATGACCCCTCTCTGCCCTGGGTGATATTATGGTCTGAATTGTACCCCCCTCATTCATGTGTTGACGTACTAATACCTAGTACTCCACAATGTGACTGTGTTTGGAGCTCAGGTCTTTACAAAGGTAATGAAAGTTACATGAGGTCAGTAGAGTGGGCCTTAATCCAGGATGACTTGCCTCCTCATAAGAAGAGTTTAGGACACAAACATCTGCAGTGGAAAGACCATGTAAAGACAGAGGGGAAAGATAGCCACCTATTAGCCATGAATAGAGGCTCTGGAATAAGCCTGCCTGCCTACACCTTGATCTTAGACCTGTAGCCTCCCAGAACCATGAGAAAGCTAATTTCTGTTGTTTAAACCACCAGTCTGTGGTGCTTTGTTATGGCTGCCTTAGTAAACTTATACAGATCATTTCAGGTGACTAATTTTGGATTACAAAACAGAATATGAATGAGTTCCATTTGAGTCCCATTGGAAACAATCATCAGCCCTACTGATTTTATGAAGATAATTAAAAACAAAGACTAGGAATAATGAAGCACCCTTGTAAACGCAGAAGGGGAAACTGAACAAAACTAAGGAGTTCATAGCCTATTGATGAGTGAACTTCAAAAGCCATCATCTTTTGTTTTAGTTTTTATTTTTGCTTTCTAAGTTTGTAAGTTCTAGGAGTTGATATGAGGGCACTAGGTCATTTTGGTTGTTTATTCCTTTCCAAGGGAAACTAAAGTCTATTTAGAAGAGCAATAGAGACAAATATGTGGACATTGGGCTGTCATACTTCTCTGCTATGCTCATATATTTAGATCTTGCTACCAAATCACGATATATTATTTCATGCAATTCAGGTATTGTCCCCAGATTCCTTATGAACACAGTGCCAACATTGGTAACATTCTTTTAATTCCGTCACTAAGGAAATAATTATTTGAAGATTACTATGTGCCAGACACTGCTACAGCCACAAGTGATGTAGCAGGTGGAAAGGAAGGAGTCACGCAGCTGGCGTGGGATCCATTTATTTATTTGCCATGAGGATGCTCAGAGAGAAGGCAGCTGTCATTCTGTGTCATTATAAGCAAGCTGCTAACTAATCTTCTGATTAATAGACTAACAGTATTTGTTAGAAGCATCTATATGAAAAAATATTTTTGATAAGTTGTTTCTGGTTTAACATTATAGCAAACACATAGAACCTAAGGGGTATGGGTCCCTGAGATAATTTCCTGAAAGTTCTAACCATCTGCATGTATAATGGACATTCCTTATAGCTTAAAATGCAGCCTAATGTGTAAGGTGACCATGCCTGGAAGAGGAAGCACGTGTCCATCAGAGAAAGCCTCTAGAGTCACATTCTGTGTCTCTAAACTTTGCTTGTGTGTCTTGATTCTTTAATCTTCCAGATAATGAGTATGCCTATATTCTGAGTTGTCTCTATTCGTGTCTGATTTGATAGGCCTGTGATTGTGTTAGCTCATTGGTGTACAAAACAGTGATCCCCATTGATGGAGTTTGTGTGCCAGTGGATGAAGATGAAGCAAATGGGTCATTCCCAAGTAACAGTGTGGTGTTAATGAAATTAACTTTACCTCCATGCTTCCAACAATTAGAGTTAGATTTTAAAGTACCTGCAAATCTGAATGCAGTCTTCTAAGCTGTTGTAATTACAGTTGCTCAATCTCTCGTCTGGAAACCTTGGTGCAAGCTGTGACTTTTTGGAACTCTGATATTTTTCAGATTTTAAAAAGGGGAAATCAGACAGTCTTATAAATTATATAACAGAAGCAGCAGAGGTTAAGGCAGAACTCCATACCCCCAAATTTTAATATTTCTTAAATAAAACATAAGAACATACACACAGACTATCACACATACAGATTATACTCTGTTGCTTCCCATCAGTTCAGACCGTGCCACCAAATGAATTAAAAAAAAAAGTCTTTTCAGAGGATTTTGATTTATGTTATTCTAAATCTGGAATTGTACACCTGCATTATCCTTCTTAATTCTCTACATTTTTAAATAAATATTTTTTCAATGGGTTTTTGACTTCTCATTTCAAATTAAACTGATTGCTTTTCTGCCTGCTACAAAGCTGTCATCTAGGGATTTCTTGTAGTCCTCTACTTTTAATTAAGTGCATTGATTCTTATAGTCCTTGACTTAATCTATTTTTTTTTCAGGCTTGCTAAAATACATGCTCAAGCAAATTTATTTTCAAAATGGGTATGTGTGAGTAAATTTGGATGCTCTGGCAAGATAAAAAATATGTTTAAGTTTTGAAGACCCAAATCTTAATTTAATTGGGTAAGAAATTCCAGATTCGAAATCATTTTCCTCAGAACTTTGAAGATACTGCTCTAAGCTTTGAACCCAGAGTTGCTGATGGATTCAGTGTTGACAATCTGGCTTTTATTTCCTTGCCAATAACATCATCCTTCTTTTGAAAGCCCTTAGATGTCGTCTCTAACTTTTATTCTTTGAAATTTCAACATGATGTTCCAAGGTGACAGTCTTTTCTGTCTATCCTGTTTATTACCTGGCAGGGCCTTTAATTACAAAGGTTTTTATCTACTTCAAGCTTTGGGAATTTTATTAATCCTTTGATTTCATTTTTCATCTATGTGTTCTGTTCAATTCACATATATTTCTAATAAAGAGATTTTTGTCATCATGGCTTAATCCTAGATATTTCTTAATATTTTACATGTAATTTCATTTTTGTCTTTTTTGTTTGTTTATATTTGCATTATGGGACATTATCTTAGTTTTAACATTTTTGTTTAATTATAAGGTTTTTTTAAAAAACTTGCTCTTATTTTCAAATGACTTGTTTATATGACCCTGTTATTTTTCAAAATATTTGTTGAGAGTCTATTAGGTGCCAAGCACTTTTTTTTTTTTGAGATACAATTGACATAGTGTTGTGCAAGTTTAAGATGCAAATGAGATGATTTGGTCATTTATGTATTTCAATATGATTAGAACATTATTAGTGTTAGCTAAGAGGTCTACCATATCATATAATCATCCTTTTTTTTTTTAGTGATGAGAACATTTAAGATCTAGCATCTCAGCAGCTCTGAAGCATATAGTACAAAATTATTAACTATAATCCCAGTGTTGCTCATTAGATCCCCAGAGCTTTTTCATCATCTAACATTAAGCTTATAACAATTCCTTAATTCCTAATTCTGTGGAAGACAATGTTTTCAAATCCTTTCTCTGATAAGGGGTTAATAGAAAAATATGTAAGAAACTCATATCATTAAAAAAAGTAACCTGGTTAAAAAAATGGGCAAAGATCTGAATAGACATTGATTTTCTCCCATTCCATAGGTTTCCATAGGTTGTCTCTTCGTTTTGTTGATTTTTACTTTTGCTCTGCAGAAATTTTAACCTAACATTTTTTAAGGACCCAACAGTGTCTCACATATCTCTGGGAATATACTACAGTATTTTGAAAATTTGCTTCTGTTCCCTTAATTATCATTTTTTTCTTCAGTATTCATTATGTTGTTTACTAATCTTGTCATAATTTTTATTCTTGTTCCTAAGACAGTATCTGCTACCAGGCATCTGTAGCAATGCTCAGATCCCCATGTACCACATCCAGATTGCTATATCCTGTCAAGATTCTTCAAGTGATGGCTGATCACACTTTACCAATGAGTAAAAATAAAAGGACAGACCATAATAAGAGCAAGGGAGCATGTCTCAGCCCTCCCTGCTGTAGTTGCTCCTGCAGCCACACTTGCTATTCATCATCCTCTTCCTTTACTTCCCATTTCAGATCCTCCTGATCCAAGGCCAGCCCTTCTGGCCTTGACTTTGCCCAGTGGGATGACCCCAATCTTCCTCTGAATCCTCTTTACATTGCCCTTGTCAGGCTGAAGGTATTGAATTTCTCCATTTACAATTATTATTAGAAATGCAATATACAACCAATCCTTGAATACCAGACACACCCCTCCTTGGCCTCATTATTGGCATCACTTTCATCACATTATGATAATCATGGCCTGTTACCTCTGCAAGGATAGTTAATTCTGTCTATGTTTAGTTTACATGTATACAAAACCAAAAGTTACCAGACAGTAAGTGTAGCTTTAAACTGAGAGGAACCCTTGTTAAGTCTCTTCATAGAACGATCTCTTACCTTGGGATGGAGCCTAAAATTCTGGGGACTGGAAGTACAAATTCCCTTAACGGGTCACTTGAATTTATTACTTCCACACCTTAGTACCCACCCTCAGACATTCTACATGTTAAGACATAACATTTCATATTTGCCTGGGGAAGTATATACCATTACTTCAAAAACAGCACCACACTCCTGTGGAACATTCTCCCAAGCTGGCTCTTTAAGCTTTTAAAAGGCTCTTTCAGTGCTTTAAACGAATGGCAGCTAATGGGTAATGCAAAGGATTGCAATTTTTCAGTGAATGTAGCTGACATAGCTTGAGCTCTCTGATCTTGATCATTTGGGATAATATGGGTCAGACAACTTCCTTGCTGTCTGCTCGTCTATCTCATTCTTAGGGATGTCATAGTCTGTCATCTTTCAAGCATCTACTTGAGGCTAGGTCTTTACATGGTCTTCAGAGAAGAAGACCTGATATCTACGAGCAAAGTGGGGACAATTTCAGAAGTTAGGGGCTCTGAGGTTTCAAGTATATTTGGGGTTGAAGCACATCCAATAAGATATCCCTGCTCCAGGGCTATTGGGCCCACTATCTCCTTGCCAAAGCAGATAGTGTATTTTCAGTGCAGGAGTGTAATATATTTTTTCTTTCTTTTTTTACTTAGTAGATATATTAAAAGTCATAATTTTTAAATGTTGCATTTTGCTCATGATAAAACTTAAGTGTATGATTTCTATTTGTGATTCAGTTTCACCATTCTCAAACTAATCTCTAAGAAAATTTCTGTACCCTCTAAGCCACATGCTCTCATTAAAATTCAGTGCACTAATAAATCTAAGTCAAATATTTAAATAAAATAATCACTAAATGTCTTACAGCATGCAAGCTTTCAATGGACTTTTTGAACTGTATTTTTTTTCTTTTTCTTAAAGAATTTTCTGTCAACATAGAAAGATGTTATAGAATATTGACTATATTCTCTATGCTGAACTTTCATGCTCATGACTAATTTATATTATGATTGAGATTTTGTGCATCTTTATCCTGTTCACCTATTTTTCCCACTCACCTCAACCCATCCCTTGTGGTAGCCACCAGTCACTTCTCAGTGCCTATGAGTCTGTTGCTATTTTGTTAATTTTGTTTTGTTTTCAGATTCCACATAAAAGTGAAATCATATGGTTTTTTTCTTTCTCTGCCTGGCTTATTTCACTTGGCATAATATCCTCGATGTCTATCCGTTTTGTTTCAAATGGCAGGATTTCTTTCTTTTTATAGCTGAATAATATTCCATTGTATAAATAGAGAGTATAATATTTTTCTATTGCTGCAAACAAGATATCAAAAATTTATCAGCTTAAAACAACACCAATTCATTAACTCTGTAGGTCAGAAATTGGGGCATGGCATGGCTGCATTCTTTGCTAGTTTCTTACAAGTTTAAAATCAAGATGTTGACTGGGCTGTATCATGATCTGGAGATCAGCTTCCTCTTCTAAGCTCATGTGGTTGTGGCTGAATTCACTTCCTTGCCACTGCGACCTACAGTTGTGCTTCCTGGCTGGATGACAGCTGGTGGAAGAGTTCAGTTCAAAGAGGCTCAAAGAGGCTGGCCACCTTCCATGCTGTGGTGACTTTCTGTCATCAAAGACAGTAATGGAGAACCTCCCTTATGCTGAATGCCTTTCATGATTAATGAAAAATTCAGTCTTAATGAGAAATCATTTCTCAATTAAAAAAAAATCTCCTTTTTAAGGTCAACTTGTTTAGAACATTAAACACATCTGTAAAATGCCTTTATAGCAGTACCTAGAGTAGCGTTTGAATGACTATCTGGGAAAGGCACATGCACACTAGTAATGGGAATCTTGGGGACTGTCTTAAAAGCCTGTCTACCACAAAGACCCTTGCCAGGGCTGTGAATTCAGTTTTCTTTGTAATTTACATCCATCAAAATGTGACCTTGGAATTGATTTCCACCACAGTTACCCTTTTAGTGATATAAGACATTATTTTGAAAGTTAATACTGGCCATAGGAACTATTCTGGGCTCAGTAGTGTCTCCTCAAAATTCATGTCCCTCTGGAACCTCAGAATATGACCTAATTGGAAAAAAAGGTCTTTGTAGATGTATTAATTAAGATGAGATCATACAAGATTAAACTGGGTCCTAATCCAGTGATTTGTATACTTATATGAAGAGAAAACCAGAAAATCTAGCAAGAGGCAAGGCAAGGTCCTTCTCTCTAGAGTTTTAAGAGACTACGGCCTTGGTGAAACCTTGATTTCAGACTTAAAACATCTAGAAGAGTGAGAGAACTAATTCCTAATGTAATAAGCCATCCAGTTTGTGGTACTTTGAAACTAATGCTTGAGAAAGTAATATAGAAGTTTTCTGGCTTTCATACGTGCCCTGAGTATATAGTTGTTGGACCAACACAGTTATATTCTTCCATTAGCACTTAAAATCAACTTAGAAATATACCCATATGACAGTCTTCATAATGAGCATTATCTTTATGTAGATGCTGCATAAACCAGTGCAATCTTCTACCTATACACTCTGGGTGGGAATTGTAATTGTATGCCACCACAGATCAAGAGATATCAGCACCCTTTGGAGGCCCAGGAAAGAGTTGATATTTCAGTTTGAGTGTGAAGACAGTCTGGAAGCAAAATTCCTTTTTCTTCTGGGACCTCAGTCTGTTTTTCTTAAGGCTTTCAACTGATTAGAAGAGACCCAGCACTTTATGGGGCAATAATACTTTACTAAAAGTTTACTGATTTAAATATTAAATTAATCGAAAAAATACCTTCATAGAGACATTTAAAATTGTTTTTGACTGAATATCTGGGTATCATGGCCTAGCCAAGTTGATACAAATAATTAACAATCACAACAAACAATAGGGTTCTTTTTGCTACATGTAACAATTCATCCAATTCCAGAAACACATCTTTCTAGATACCAATTTCATTTCTAAATTAATAACAAACATTAATAATAAGTAGTATATGTTGGCCATACTTAATCACTTTATTGAAAACTTCATATAATAATTTTAACATTCCTTTTTAACTTTTAAGCTATATGTTCCAGGAACCATGTAAATCATAAACTATATGAATGAGGAAGTCAAAAAAGTAGTACAGTAAAATACTATTAATTTTGGAAGAGCCTTCACAACTATTTACTTTAGTTCTCATTTCACAGATGAGGAAACTGATCAAGAAAAAGGTAATAATCAGTTACCGAAAGCTTTTTATCAAGGCTTTCTCCTTGTTCAACCATTTTCCTAAACTGACAATTAGTACAACCAATAACAGTGTCTCATTACTCAGTAAAATGGCCAGATCTACTTTGTTTTACACTTGCATTACATTTATTATGCTTCTTAATCCTGCTGTTCTAGAGTAGAGAATACAAACCTGCATGGGTCATAAGAGATGTGTTAACAATCTGACCAATTCTCAGAATTAGGCTACTTTTCTTCTTGTTTTCTTTTATTTCTATCACATGAATTAAATCTGATTACTGTATATCCGTTCCAGTTAATTTTCACAACAAATATTCAACAAAGATTTGTTGAGCCCTTAATTCATATCTGGCAAAAAGAAATATCAATTATTTAAAGCATTCATCTTGTCAAAAATATAGAGAAAAAAAGACTGTTATTAATAATAATAACAATTACGAAATAATTAGCATTTAAACAGTAATTGTAAGTAAAAACATAAAACTATACATTGCATATAGAAAAAAATATCAAATCTAACAATAAAAAATTCAAGTTAAATCCAGGGTATTATGCTGAATGAAATAAGCCAGGGGGAGAAAGACACACATACCAGATAATTTCAATTATTTGTGGAATATTAAAAAAAAGCAAAACAGAACAAACCAAACAGTAGTAGCCTCACAGACATTGAGAAGTATTTAGTGGTTATCATGGTGGAGGGTTAGGTGGGTGGGTAGGAAGGATGGGGGGCATAAAGGAGCAGAAAAATTCTCAATCACAATGTAAGTTGGTAACGGGGATGGTAGTACAGCGTGGAGAACATAGCCAACGATTCCGTAACATGGTAGAGGGAAAAAAAAAGAATGGCTTTAAGCCAGCCTCAGATATGTTATTGAGTGCTTTTAAGCAATCAATGTTATAGCTAATGGAACCCAGGGAGATAAAATTACAGGAAATAATTGCCTGTGAAATATTGATAAGGGAATAAGGATCTAGACTCTTTTAGGTGGGATTAGAGTCTTGATTCACATTTTAAAAATTAGCTAAAAACTTGAGTTAATTGAGGACATCATTCCTTTTTTCATCTGCGAGGATCAGTGAAGGGATATTTTATTAATTTATCTGAAAGATATTTGAAGATGGAAATAAACTAAGTGGGGTTTAGTACAGAATGAAGGCTAATTCAGTATTCAGAGATCAATTGATGTAATCCACCATATTAGCAGTTAAAAGAAGAAAAAACACATGAACTGTATCAATTTATGAAAAAATATATTTGACAAAGTCCAACACTGACTTTTGGTTGAAACTCTGAACAAACTGGCCCTGGAAGCAAACTTCTTCAACTTGATGAAGAACAACTACAAATGACCCTGCAGCTAACATTATCTACTGGATGGGGAAATGCTGAACGGCATCCTTCTGAGACCGGAAAAAGACAGGGATGTCCACTCCCATCACTCCTATCCAACATAGGACTGGGCAGTGAGAAAAGGCAAGATAAAGGAGAAAGTGCACCCTGATTGGACAGGGAGGAATAAAACCATCTCTATATGCATACAACAGGACTATTTATAGAAGACCACAAGGAATCTACAGAATCTTCTAAATAAAAAGTGATTTTTGCAAGGTTGTAGGGTGACAGGTCAACATACAAAAATCACTCCTATATTTATATATATATATACTGCCATTAAACCTCTTTAAGCTACAAAGACAAACTTAATATGATTTTCAATAGCTTAAAAAAAAATCTAATGCAATCGATCTCATATGTTGAAAACTATAAAATGCTGATGAAAGATGTGAAAGCAGACCTAAGTATATGGAATACTAGACAATGCTAGTTTCATTTATTTCCTGTCAAAATCCCAGAGGAATTTTTGTACATGTAGTCGGTTTTAAATTTATATGGAAAGGAAAAATAACTGGAATGACTAACATGATTTTAAACAAACAAAAAAGTTGACGGAATCGCCAACCTGATTTTAAGACTTAGTATATGCTACTGTGATCAAAAGAGTATATTTTTGCACAGGAATAGACACATGGATCAGTGGAATGAATGGGGTTGAGAAATAGACTTAATAATTGTAGGCCAAATTGAATCGTGAAATAAGTGTAAAGAAAAATGAGGTTTTTCTTTTTTTCTCCAAAAGTGCTATTGAAACAATCACTCATCAACAAGCAAAGTGGTTCTTGACATAAGCCTCATCATATCTTATACAAAATCTACTCAAAATAGGTTATTCACATTAACTTAAAATCTAAAATTGTAAACTTTTAGAAGAAAATAGAAGGGAAAATCTATGTGACTTATGATTAAGTTTATAGGTCTACAGAAGGAAAAAAACTGATAAATTAGACTACATCACAAAAAAAGACTCCTAAACAAGCCATCTAATGGGAAAAAATATTTGTTAACCATATATCCAGCAAAGGATCTGTATTCAGAAAATAAAAAGGGTCTCTAAACTCAACAGTAAGAAAACAAACAATCCATTAGGAAACTGAATTCACTCCACCAAGGAGGATGTGTGAGTAGAAAATTATCACATGAAAAGATATTTAACATTGTTAGTAATTAGGTGAATGGAAATTAAAGGAAAAATTAGGTATCACTATACATCTACTAGAATGGCTATGAGAAACAAATAAATTAAAATAAATACATAAATAAAGTGCCTGTGAGGCCATGTTACATATTGCTGGTGGAAATGTAAAATAGTCACTCTGAAGCAAATGTTGGCAGTTTCTTATAAAATTAAACATGCCATTACCATATGCCCCAACAATCCCACTGTAGCATATTTACCCTAAAGACATGAAAACTTATATTCAGAGAAAACTGTACACATATGTTCTTATCAGCTTTATTTGCAATAGCCAATAACTGGCAACATTTTAATGTCCTTCAGTGGGTGAAGGAGTAAACAGTGACTCAGGTATGTAATAGTATACTGTTTAACAATAAAAAGGAGTAATCTATCGATGCATGCAATAATTTGGATGAATATTGAAGGTAGTGTGCTGAATGAAAACAGTCAATATCTAAAGGTCGCATAGCATGTGGGTCCATTTATGTAACACCCTTGAAATGACAAGTAGTTCTCTAGGGGTTTAAACATGGACAGATGACGTGAATATAATGGGTTAATACAAAGACATTCTTTAGGATGATGTAATATGTCTATCCTCACTGTAGGGGTGCTTACAATAATCTGCATCTGGCATAAATGTTATAGAATTTTACACACACACACACACACAAATGAGGGCATGCAAAAAATTGACCAAAGTTAATCTGGTTTTGATAATTGTGCTCTGGTTATGTAAGATGTTAGCATCTGGGGAAGCTGGGTAAAGAGAACATGTGAACTTTCTCTTATTTCATGACTTGTAAGTGAGCCTAAAATTTGAAAAACATTTAAATGATGAGTTCAGATGTAATACAGAAGAATATTGTGGCATGAAGAGTAGGGGGGTAAATAATAGTATATATTGCAATGATTGTTATGTTTTATCCAAAGTAGCACAATATTGTAATATACTTTTTGTTTTTGTTGCTTAATTGTGAAGCTAGTTGTGAGGCCCTGGTTAGAGGCTCCTCAGTTCCCTTTCCTGAGCAGTTGATTAAATCCACACGCCAACCACTTCCTTAGTGGCTCTGATGCCCAGGCCACCATGTAGCTGCCATAACTGCCCCAGGGCCACCCAGAGAGAGACCCTATGCCACTCAGCCCATAAGATTCTTCAAATTATCCAAGGGTTATGAGCTCAATCGTGTCCCTGAAAAATCCATATGTTGAAGTTCTAATCCCTAGTATCTCAGAATGTGACTGTATTTGGAGATAAATTCTTTAAAAAGATAACTAATTAAAATTACTGTGGGCCCTAATCCAATATGAATGGCTTCCTTATAAGAAGAAGAAATTAGGACATACAGACACACAGAAGGAGGATCATTTGAAGACATGGGGAGAAGAGGACAGCCATCCATCCATGAATCAAGAAGAGAGGCCTCAGGAGACACAAACCTACCCACCGCTTCACCCAGGACACCTACCTTCCAAAACTGTGAGAAAGTAAATTTTTGTTGTTTAAGCCACCCAAACTGCAGTACTCTGTGATGGCATAACTCACTTCATCGGAAGCCCACAGACCCTAGCTAACCCCAGTCCACTTGCCATGCATGAACTTCCCCCTACAGATCCAGCTTGCTCGTACCCTGGCACCAGGTGCAGTGCCTTCTGTGGCCCTGCCTGGCAGCCTTCTGTCCTTTGGAGTCGTAAGTAACAGAGTTTTGCCTTTCATCTCCCAGAGTGCCAGTGTGTATGTCCCACCATCGAAAGAATCTTACAATCTTGTAAAACTAATCTTAACTTTAGGAAGACTGTGAAAAGTCAGGGATGCACGTCGTAGTACCTAAATAGACCACTAAAAAAAATGATGATGGAAAGAGCCATAAATAGAAAGCTGACAGATATAAAACAACATTCTAAGAAGATATTCTAGTTTCCCAAGGCTGTAGCGAATAGACAAGAGAACAACACAAAATGATGGAAAAAATAAAAAAGTTACAACCAAATGATTTAACATTAAGGGAGTAAACACCTCAATTAAATGAAGGGTCTAACTGTATGTCATGTACAAGAGATGCAGTAAAAAAAACCAAAAAATAAAAAACACACACACACAGAAAGGCCAAAAGGGAAATGTGAAATGTTATAAAAAGGGCATCTATAGTTATTATAAGAAACTTGAAGTGGCTATATTAATTTCAAATGAAGGAGAATACAAGACAGAGTATTACCTGAGATAAAAAGTGACATTTCACAATCATAAAAGATATCAACTCTTTATAAAGACACACTTAGATAAGTCTTCAAGTGAAAGTTGATAGGATTAAGTGGGGAAATAAAAATTTTCTGCAGTTTTATTTGGAAATATAAAATAGTCTCGTAGGAATCAATAGAACTACTAGAAAACTTTTGGAAAAGAGAAAGGTGATTTGAACAAAGTGAACTGAAGGTTTATGAGAAACTTGCCTTGCAAATTCAGAATGCACATTTTTACCAAACGTGTGTGGTGTGTTCACCGATATAGAACATATGTTGCAATGACAAAATAGTATCAAATAATTTAAAAGAACTGAGATAAATAATATAGCACATGGAGTCTGACCAGAGTAGAAGTTAATAAATAACAATATGAAAGCTCATATGGCTATTTGGAAATTAAATAGCGTACTCTTGAAGAACTAATGGGTAAAAAGTAAATTATAAGGTTGATGAGCTTTTTATTATTTAGTGTTTGCATGGTATATCTTGTTCTAAACCTTTAATTGTAACTAGAGTCTTTAAAGTGGGTTTCTTTACACAACATATAATTGGACTTTTTTTTTAATCCACTCTATGTTTGCCTTTTAATTGGTGCATTTGGAACATTTTCATTTAAAACGGTTATTGATATAGTTGGCCTACTACAATACCATGTTTGCAAATATTTTCTACTTATTCCATTTGTTCTTTATTTTCTCTTATTTTTAATCTTTCTCTGCCTTCTCTAGTTTCACCTATTATTTTATATATTTTATCTCCTCTCTCAACATGTTAATTATATTTCTTGTTTTAATATTTTTAGTGGTTGCCCTAGAATTTCCAGTATACGTTTTTAACGAATATAAATTCATCTTAAAATAACACTATGCTGCCTCATGTGTAGCACAGATTACCTAGAACAGATTATTCCCAATTCTTTCCTTTCTTGCCTCTTGTAATATTCTTGTCATTCTTTTCACTTATTCACATGTAAACATCATCCAACATATTTTACTTGTATCATTTGTACCAGTTTCACTGATATAAATGTTTTCATTTTTCTTTTAACACTTTAAGTATTTCACTGTATTTTCTTTTTAAAAAACTTATTGTTTTTAATTAGAATTATAAATATTAAGGCAAACATAATGTTGTGATACACACACACATAGTGAAATGATTACTAAGTCAAGTTAACTGATGTATCCATCTCCTCACTTAGTTACCCATTGTGTGAGTGTGTGTGTGTGGTGAGGGCACCTGAAATCTACTTTTAGCAAATTTCTTTTGTGTGCATGGCTTCTAACAGGAAATCCACTGAATTTCTTCTGCTTGTTCATCTACAAGTCTGATGTCTTCCTCTGTCCCTCCTTTGTATTATTTCAATAAATTTTCTTTGTCTCTGATGTTTTGTAGTTTGTATAGGATATCTCATGTGTAGCCCCACCCTCTGCATCACCAACCGGTCCTCACCCCAGTTAGCATCCTCTGAACTTCCTGGATCCATAGTTTGAAGTCTGTTATTAATTCTGGAAATTTCTCAGTTATTAACAATTCAACTATTTCTCCTACCCCATTACCTTTTCTTTCTAGTTCTGGTGTTCCAGTTATACATATATTATATCTTTTCAAATTGTCTCACAGTTCTTGGCTGTTCTGTTTTTGTTTCATTTTTTAAATTTTTTCTCTATTCTATTTTCTCTTTTCATTTTCAGTTGGAAGATTTCTATGCATCCATATGCATTTGTCAAAACACAATGAATGTATACTCAAGATGTAGGCATTACATTTTATGTAAATTTTATACCAAAGACAAAAATTCATAATAAATATTGAAATCTAGTTAATAATAGGCATATTAGAGTATTTAATGGAAAGTGAATTTATTTCTGCTACTTAAGCATTCTTCATTGAAATATTAGTATGAATTGATGGATTGACAGAATAACAGGTGGAGGGAGAGATGAAATTAAACAAGTACAGTAGGATGTTATTTATACAATATGCATGATGACTATGTACTATGTATTATAAATTTATTTTAGCTTTACTGTGCACTTGAAATTTTCCTAATAAATATTTGAAAAAACATTTGGGACTACAGTTGAAAGTCTACTGAAAAGTGGGGATGTAAAGTATTGAAAGAATGTAAAGTAATGAGGGCCCAGAGAACCTATATCAAGCCAGCTCATAGGTGGGCCATGCTTATTTTTGTGACATATTATGGAAAAAAATAATAAATTTTACCTTAAAGTTTTGATACCAACTCCCAATTATTGCCACATCAATATACTAATGAAAATTCTTAGATCCTATATGTGGTAGGCAAAATAATAGACCCCAAAGGTGTCACTCCCTAATTCTGGGAACCTGAGAATATGTTATTTTGTGTAGTAAAAAGGAAGCGATTAAGGATAAACTTGAAATGGGTGGGTGTTCTGGAGTATCCAGGTGGATCTGACATAATCCCAAGTGTAAGTCAGAGGCAGAAGCTTGGGTGATAGAGATGCAAGAGAAATAAAAATAAAAGGAGGGGAGAATGATTCCAAGTGTAAGACTCAATGGCCATAGCCTGCTGTGAAAATGAAGAGAGGGGCCATAAATCAAGGAATCTAATGGTCTCTAGTAACTGGAAATGGTCCTCAACTGACAGACAGGAAGAATATGGGACCCTCAGTCCTACCACCATGTGGAATTAAGTTATGTCAACATCTTAAATAAAGGAGGAAATGGCCTCTCTCTTAGAGTTTCTAGAAAGAAATGGAGGCCTGCCAACACCTTGATTTTAATCTATTGAGATTTGTATCAAAATTCTGAACTATGGAGCTGTTGATAATAAATTAATGTTGTTAAACTATGAACAAACTGTGATAATTTGTTATGGGGTGATAGAAGATTAATATATTTTATCAAAATGTATTGATAATGTAATTATAGCAATTATTATATGGCTATTTTAAATTAGCATATACTATGTGTATGTACCCAGTATGTATAAAATTAGGATGCTTTTAGTAACTCATTATGTATCTGTACTCTGTGATTTAGAATTTATTGCTACCCACAGTTTAGATGGGAGGGAACTGAAGTACTAAATGGTTAAGTGACTTACCCAAAAACATTTCATTAAAAGCAACAATATTAGAATTTGTTTTTAATCTTCTTCTGGATTTAGTTAATATTACTTTTTTGTTAAACAACTGATAACACAACATGTTTCAAGCTTTGAAACCTAGCTATTAAATATAAAAGTTAATTATTTATTGAAATGCATAATTGGGGTAGATATTTTAAAATCAATTCCTTTATCTCTTTCTTATTTTAATTTACTTATTTTTAAAATCAGACTGAATTTAGGATATACTCCATTTCTTTGTATGTTCATTCTGATATATTTGATTATAAAAATAAATATATGAAAATATATGCAACATAAATTAATAGATGGAAATAGAAAAAACTTTGTTTTCTTAATGTTCTCAATTCTTTGAACTTCCCTGAGAGTTATGTGCCCCAAATCACATAATAATCTATCACTAAAAAGTTAGTTTAGAAATATATCCATTAACCACAAAATAAAGTCTTCTTGCAATTTAGCTGATACAAATAGTCTTGATAGGGAAACTGAAGAGCAGAGGATTTAAGTAAACTGAAAAGGATGACCTTTTAGTAGTAGGTAGAATTAGTATTCCACAACAGGGGGTTTTAATCTAGGGGCTGTTTCATAATATGTTATGCTAATATCATACATATGGACATCATAATAATATGTAAAACTACAGAGTGCTGTTGTGGGTAGGAAATTTGGAAACAAGAACACAAAATGTTTAAAACTAATTCTCTCTTTAAAACTGCTTTTGGAAAAAGAAGGATAGCTGTTGATTGATTCCTTTTTCCACTCAAGGGTATTTTATCAAAAATCAGTCAGGTGGCTGGATATGTAGAAGTGAGTTCCAAAATATGTTACATTTCTCCCTATTCACATGAAGCTCCCTATACTGGTTTAATGCTAACAAATCAAAAATTGGTCTCAAGACAGCCAGTCAGCCAGAAATACTTGTTTTCCTTTTTAGCCAGAGACTAAGTTATGGGATATTGATTCTTTTGTACAATCCAATAAATCTTATGTGATGTAACAAAATTTAAAGGTGTCCCCTTTATACACTAGTGTTGTGGCTCATCAGGTGAATAAGTCATTTCTGTCAATTCCTATGGAGAGAGATATCCCTGCATTACTACTGGAGTTCAGTTGTTCTCCAGGTAATTATTACCGTGGCCCAGATGTCTTCTCTTCCACAACAATGAACAGTGCGTGACAACAGGGCCTAAGATCGTCCACACCCAAGTGTGGGAGCTGAGCACTTAGCCCCGTGAAACCTCTAGAAGGCGAAGTCAGGCTCGGGGGTAGAGAAAATAGAAGAAAAAGAAAAGAAAAAGAAGAAGAAAACATGAGACATCCTTTTTTAAAAATCCTCTATTAGGTAACAGAAATAGTTCATGCTTAGCCTGGGCCTTTTGGCTTTCCCTGTTGTTTAAGTTGTTTATTCAGGGAAAAGAATCAAGCCTCCAAGACCCACGGTGAATTTCAGAATTAAGTTCAGGCAGCTCAATCACACCGAAAACACCCAGCGGTAAGAGCGTCTTATTCTATGATATCACATTCCTTTGTAAGGAAAACTGCCTTTCATGTCCTGTTAAAACTGCTTTTAACAGCCCTTAACAGCTCTGTTGTTAATGTTAAACTATAAAGTTATTTCGATTTTAAACAGACAATTAAAACTATAACAAGAAGCTTACTACCAGAGACACTACCTACTTCTCACTAAAAAATAAAATTTCAGATAAAAGCTCCTTGAAATCATTAGGTAAAGCTTAATTTCCATCTTTTAACATATTATTGAGCATTACATTTAATGTTCTATTTTAATGTTTATTTTGCGATGGATACTACCATTAAGTAAATACAGCAATGTTTCAAAATTTCAGTTAGTAGATAAATGAATTCCAGTTTACTGACTCTTCGTTAATTCAACTATGGCAGCTAAACAGGAAATAAGGTTTCTAACAGTAAAAGTAAATCAATTGTAAAAGGAGACAAATTGCTGTGGTTTTACTCAAGGAAGAGTTTATGTTTTCTATTCCTAATTTATTAGCAAAACTTTCTGAGATGCATAAAGTTTATCCTTCTGAGACGTACAAAATAATCATTGCCTTAAAGAGAATGGGGCAATGAGAGGCTGTAGGAAGAAAGACCTTTTCTGATCTCAGATCTCAACTCATGCCGAGGCTTAACATCCAGGTCATAAATTCTTTACAGGCCTGATATCTGTTCCCAACATAACTGGGTTTTCAGTTCCCCAGGCAGTTATAAGAATGCACTAACTCTAAAATAAGTGTTAAGACCTCAAGAAAATCACCCCTGGCTGTTACTGCTCATGAGCTGCCTACCCTGGATCATAACTCTATCTCTTCTTGTGAGATGGAAATTTGATAGAACTGAAAGGTTGTATTTGTGACTTAACTGATTGCCGAATATTGAGGCTGCCCATATAATTGAAGGTAAAATTAGCATTAAAAGAATAGGAAAGAACTGAGTGGCTATATACACACCAAATTGAACTCTTGGGTATGCAATGGTTTGAAATGTTTTCAAACTACTTCTATTAATCCTTTAGTATACAGGACATACATGATTATCTCTATATGACAATTTCATTTTAGATACAGAATATGGGATATAAATATCTAGATACATACAGATTAAAACCTGGTGTTTAAGTAAAAATAACAAGGCAAAACGACTCTACTGTCAGAAATCAATATTTCTGAATTTTATATTATATTTTATTGATTATATGAATAAGAAATCTTCCACACAAAATATTTTTAGAACACTGGTGTTAATTCAGTTGTATGTAACAGGTTCATTATTCTGGTTTGAGGTCAGATATAATGAAAAATTTCCAGATGTGAAATAAATCAGAACTTCAGGACTAAATATTTCATTGAAATTCATCAGAGACCTTTCTCATCAACCTTCTCCAGAGAAGTGTGTCCTTCAAAACTCAAAGAGATGTATAGAAAAGCTATTGCTTCCTAATAATACCCTCAACTGATTAAAGAAACCATGCACATTATCTATTATCTATCTATCATCAATCTATCTGTCTACTATCTCCCTGTCATCTTTCTATCTACTATCTCTTTATGTATCATCTATCTAATGTCTTACTTCATATTAGGGTGTGCTGACTAGGGCGGAAAATCTTTCTTGGACATAAAAGAGAACCCCAAAGATTGCTGTATGTGGGAGAGACCCTTCTGTACTTGACCTCTACTGAGTCATTGGCAGGATGAACAGAGTTCCAGAATGACAGCTGTTCCTAGAAAGACCAAAACATTTCTTTCACCAACACTTACTCCCTGCCTTGAAGCATCAGGATTAATCTCATCACGGCCATTAACCCTGCTTATCTTGGTCACCAGAGAAGCCCAGGACCTCCAGGTCATCCTGAGCCAATCCCCATGCTACTCAGTGTAGCCCCTATTCTCACTCTCTATTTCCAATCCTTCCTCCAACTCCTCAAATTCTCCCCACTGCTCTTGAGGATTCCTGGCCTGTCAGCAGCAAAATCTCCAAAAGATTCATCTCTTCTCTCAGTGTACCCTTGACTTTCTAGCTATATCAAGAAACAGGAACTCCATGGGAGAGGCTCCTCATTCTGCAACCCTCTCAAGTGGGACCTTTCATCTCACCTACATCTTTTGACTATGGCCTGGAGATAAGGAGGTCTTCTCCTTACTCCTCATGGTCACTTCCAGATAACGCACATCTCCCTTCCTTTAAACCCCACTTTGAATGTAATAATCAAATTATACCACACAATTCTACTTCTTCCAATCACGTTCCAAACTTTTATCACCACCCTACACTTCTTGACCATGTTAGCTCCTGACTCATGGTACATTATCTCTGTCCCTGCACAATACTCGGGGATTTCAACACCCTGAGACTCTCAGTATCTAGATCCTCTCACTTCCAATACTCTAGTCCTCCACTTTATCTCAGCCCCTCACTGTCAAGGTCATTATTAAAACCTGCAGGCCTTCCTTAGGAAGTAGCCAGGAAGAACTTAGGAAAATGCAAACCACCACACCTTGCTGCCATCTGCATTTGTGGTTGAGCTCATGGCCTTCTAGCCTGGACAGACTGCTTAGGGGGCTCCTGTCCCAGAGCAGCTCCTGCAGTCATGCACCCCACTCCGTCATGCACATGGCGCCAGTGCCTCTCCATGCTCTCCTGCAGCATCATCTTTTCCTTTCTACTAGATCATTTCAGCCAGCATACAAATGGCTGTTATTTTCCAGTCCTAAAAACATACTCATTTTTACATATTTTAACAATTCATAAGTCTTCCCACTGTCAGATCATACCAGCTTTATGTTTCAATAGAGCCAGGTGGGAAAACACCAGTAACATTGAAAGGGAAGGTGAAGGGCAGCTCTGAATTTCCATCATTTGTGTCTTTTCTCAGACTGATCTCTTTTCGTGCCACATCCTATATTTTGCTGACCAGATATCCAAGGTTTTAGTCAGGACCAAAGGAAGTGACCTGAGCAGTAGAACTGTAAAATTTTACCAATAGCAATGCATATGTAGCCCAACATTTTTTTGAAAGGAAGAAAATGGTATAACAAAACATCTCAGTATCTGCTCAGTCAATTGTCAGTTGATATGCTACGAGTTGTCCGACTCATTATCGTCATATCCTTATATGTGACAGATGATAACTACATGTCATGCTGAGCATTTCCTAATGTAGGCGATCGTCAAATCACTATGTTATACACCTGAAGCCAGCATAATATTGTATATCAACTCTACTTCAAATTAAAAAATTAAAAATGTCATTGAATGGTACAATTATATACAAATAGGTAGGTGCATTTATAGTGTATGAATTATATATGTATGAACTCAAAAAAATTTGTGTTTCACAAATTACCCATATTTTCTTTATAGAGTTTATCCTAAAGAGATTAATTTTACTCTAGAATTTAAAAAATTTCTAAGGATCAGTGCCCCATACTACAAAACAAAAACATTCCTCTCTTAGTCAAATAGCTGATGTATGTTCACTTCACCCCAAAGAGGAGGTTACAGTTGGTCCATATGTTATAATAAAAAATTCATGGTATAATCATAACAGGCCTCGTCTGGTATATAAAAATCCAGCATATAAAAATATACACTTATGATTGCAGCTTTTAAAATATTTCATAAGTATTTTCCCTGGTTATAAGGCATCCTAAAAATAATAGGATCTGTCCTTGTGTTTCCCAAAAACTTGAGATAAAATATTCATATAAATAATATCCACCCAAATTTCTAAAATGCAGCTCCATTTGTTAACAGCAGAAAAAGCATTTAACATCCAGCACCCAATCATAATAAAAACTCTCAGCAAACCAGGAATGGAGGGAAATTCCTCAACTGGATATAGAGAATCTACATAAAACCAACAGCTAACATCACACTTAATGGTGAAAACTAGATGCTTTTCCCCTAAGATTAGGAACAAGACAGGAAGCCACCCTTCAGCATTCCTATTCAACATTACACTGGAAGTCTGGTTAATGCGATAAGAAACGAAAATGAAAATGAAATGTATACTGATTGGATAGCAAGAAGTAAAGCTACATTTATTTACATATAATATGATTGTTTAGAGTATCTAAAATAATTGACGAAAATAAACTAGAACTAATAAAAATGTATAGGAATGTCTCAGGATACAAGGTCAATATGTTAGGAAGGAAAGGGCTCGGCTCAGTGTCACAGGAAGTCAAATTTAGCAAGACAAACTTAGAAACCTAAGGAAGTTCTAATATACTCTGCAGTGAGTAACAGAGCGGCCCTGCCTAAGATAGGACAGGTAGGCATGGATGCTTCTCTGAGGCTTCTTTTATGTGGTGTTGGCAGGGCAGAGGGGTCCTTGATTGACAGCTGTCAGCTCTCTAGGCTTGTTCTGATTGGTGAAATGGGGACAGGGGCTGTGCTGTGCGTGGGCCTCTGATGTTTCTTAGGTCCTGGGGGACCCTGGACATTTATTTCCTGAGTCACTCTTGGACCCTGTGACTTCATCTGATTAACTCTCTGAGTCATTTCTGGCTTTCTGGCTCTGTTTCATCAACTCCCTGTGTTATCTTTGGGGGCCCTATCTCCTTTTCATCCCGCTCATAACTGTCTTTCTGCCTAACAAATATATGAAAGTCAAGTACTTTCTTATATACTAGCAATGAAAAATTGATATCTGAGATCAAAAACACAATATCATTTATATTACCACCCCAAAAACTGAAATACGTAGGTATAAACCTAACAAAAGTATACAGGTTCCATGTTAGGAACACTACATAACTCTGATGATGGAAATCAATGACTGTCTGAATAAATGGAGATATATTCCTTGTTCATGGATTGGAAGACTCTATTTTTAAGATGCCAATTCTTCCCACGTTGATATATAGATTCTACCTGATCTCAGTCAAAATCCTTGCAAGCTCCTTTATCATAACAATACAAGAATCTACAGTTCATAAGGAGAGGTGAAAGGCCAAGAATAGCAACAAAATATTGAAAGAGAACAAAACTGGACGCCTATCACGACCCAATTTCAAATCTTACCATAAAGCTACAGTATCAAGACCGCATGGTATTGATGAAAGAATAGACAAAAAGATCGAGGGAGCATAACAGAGACCCCAGAAACAGACCCATGTATATATAGAACCGAAAGATCTTTGCCAGAGGAGGAAAGGCAATTCAAGCTAGAAAAGTTAGTCTTACAGTAAATGGTGCTGGAAAAATTGGACATCCAGATGTCAAAAAGATTGAATTTAGACACAGTCTTACACCTTTCACAAAAATTAACTCAAAAAGATTGACCACAGACCTAAAAATTAAATTGCAAAACTGTGTACTTCTGAAAGATAACATAGGATAAAATCTAGGGATGTTGGGTGTTAAGTTGTTAAACATCACCAAAAGCTCAGTCTATGCCAGAAAACCTTGGTAAGTTGGACTTCATTAAAATTTTTAAAAAATCCTCTATGAAAGACATTGTTAGACTGAAAGACAAACACAAACATGGAGAAAATATTTTCAAAACGTGTATTCTAAATATATAAATAACACTTAACACTCAAAAATTAAAAAAGCCAATTAAAAAATGGCCAAAAGTTATGAACAGTCACCTTTTAAAGGAAGATATACAGATAGATAGCAAATAAGCATGTAGAAGATAGCTCAGTATGATATATCATTAGGGAATTGAAAATTAAAACAACAATGAGATACAACTATAAATCTCTTAGAATGACTAAAATCCCCCAAAAGAAAATATTAGATGCTGGCAATCCTCATTGATTACTGGTGGAAATACAAAAAGTACAACCACTTTGGAAGACCATTTAGCAGTTTTTTACAAGGGTAAACATGGTCTTGACATATAATCCAGCAATTGTTCTTCTAGGTATTTAGCCAATTAATCTGAAAATTTTGCTTCTAGTGAAACCTGCCTGTGGATGTTTGTGGCAGCTTTATTCATGATTTTGCCAAAAACATGGAAGCAATGGAGGTGTCCCTAGTAGGTAAAAGGGATAAACAAACTATGGTACATACATACAATATAATATTATTTACTGATAATAATAAATGAGCTATGCTAAATATGGAGATGTTACAAACTAGATAAATGTAAAATAAAAAATCACCCTAACAAGAGCAACAAGAAATAATCACTGTTAACATATTTGTGTGATATATTATAGAATCATTTACATACAATATAATATTACTTAGTGATAATAATAAATGAACTATTAAGCAATGATACAGCAAAACCTTAAATGCATATTACTAAGTTAAATAAAGCCATCTAAAAAACTTTCATGCTTTATGGTTCCAAATATATGATATTTTAAAAAAGGCAAAACTATGAGACAGTAAAAAGATCTGCAGTTTCCCATGGTCCGGGGTTGGGGTGCCGGCTGGGTAAAGAATGAACTGAAGCATAGGAGATTGTTGAGTTGTGACAAAGACTCTCTCCTCAACCACACTTTAGGCAGGCTGCCCTAAACCCTCTTCTTCCTTCTTGTCATCTACCCTTGTTGACCTGCATTGCCTAGTTGTGGAAAGAATCCTGTTGTCAATTTAGAGAGAATACGCCACCCTTGGTATCTGATCACCCTCAGCAGCTGGCCTGCCTTCAGCAAGAAAATTGTCAACTTGGTTTAGGCAGAATTTCTTCCTGCCCTGATATATTCTCTTAAGAATTTTCTATCCATGACCCGCACACTGCTCCTTGGCCATAAATCCCCATTTGAACATTCTGTATTCAGAGTTGAACCCAGTTTTATACTAGGTCTCTTTTCCCTTATTGCAATCATTAATGAATGCAATATGTTTTTAACCTCTTTATTTACTGTATGACTCTGGTTTTAATAGCTGGTGAAACTATTCTGTATGAAACTGTAATAGTGGATACATGACATTATATATCCCATAAAACTGTGTAACACAAAGATTGAAATGTAAATGATGAACATGAGTTAACAATAATGTATAAATATTGGTTTGTTAATGGTAATAATGCACCATATTAATGAAAGTTATTAATAACAGAGAAATACATGTGTATAGGAGTGTATAATACATCTTTTTACTATCTGCTCAATCTTTCTGTCAGTTTAAAACTGTTCAAAAACATGATGGTACCATTGACTCATCTAGAAGCGCCTATAGAAGGAGCCAACAGCTAAACTGTGGATATAAATGCACCTGGAATGCAAATGTTACATAGGATTTATAGCTGGATTTCAGAGGAAGGCGCTTAGACAGAGATGGATATATAAGGGTTATTTAGAGTAATGACAATAAATAAAATCCATGGGTGAGATTACAGAGTGAAAGAAAAAAATCCTGGGTTAATCCCCAAGTGCCTTCAAAATTTGGAAATTGAGGAAATGAGTAGAAGCAGTCAAAGATTAATATTGACTTGATAAGTAAGAGGAGAATAAGAATGGGATATCAGAGTATAGAATTGCTTAGGCAAGTCTTGGACACCTGATATTCTTTCAGTTGAAATAAGAAAACCCATATTATCCTATGCAGCCTGGAAAAGCCCCACAAACTTACCAGTGTATAGTGACTCTCTAATATATGACGAATGTACTTGGATGACAATGAAAGTCTTCCCTCTTTTCCAATAACCCGACCCTAACAGATAATTTTACCCTACAGGAACATGAATGAAAACTTGTCTTAAATTTTTTCCTTTTCCTTTTGAAAATTCACTCTTCTTTTAAATCCTGCAAATTTCTACCTGAAGGGAAGTGTTGACTTCCTTACTATAGTAATGTCTGAATTAAGAGCTTTTCATTAATTCTGTAGGTGGTTTGAGTGCTTTTGACAGGAGCAGCCAAGAAAGAGTGTGAATTTCTGCTGAAGTACATGCATTATATTTTAAGGTAAACTGATGGGTTCACTTTTTACCTTATGAAATAACAAATTCCCAGGAACAATAGCCTTAGATATACTTTAATAAATAGATAATTTTAAGAGTGTATTATGTTATGTATACAGATAATTTTAAGAGTATATAGTATATCTTTTATAGAGTTTAAGCATTTGTACTTAGCTCTTTCAAATCACAGTTGCAGGTTAATTATTACAAGAAGAATATGCAAAAAATACACCTTCTGTGACCTATATGATAATAACAGAAAGTGAAAAAACCCATGGTTAAATAATATTCTGGAGAACAAGTTCTCAAAATAAACTTGAGTAACTCAAAGTCTAAGAGAATAGTCCTTTGAATTATTTTAAAAATAACAATTGTTTCTATGTTACAGAAGTTTCTTTGTCTTAACAGTAGTTCCTTAACTTAAACAGGAACCTATGGCACTGTGAGTCATAATAGATATAGATTACACTTAAATTCTTTTTTAAACTGGTACACAATAGATACAAGATTCATTCCTTATCTTTTCCCTCTAAATAATAGAAGATATTAAATACAATGTGTATATTTCCAAAACAAATTGCACTCATAGCTTCAAATTCTCATGTTTCCTGGAAAACAAAATAATCAAGAGAAACCATATAATCCCTGGACTCAACTATTCTTTAATTAAACTTAAACCAAAGATATTTGGAATTTATTAGGAATTATTTCCACATTGCTTGAGAAGAAGGACTTAAATTGTCTTTAGACTTAGTACAGGTGCCTTTGGATTTTCATGTTCAATAGAAATCTCAGTGAAATGGAAGAAATACAAGTAAGGTTGTTATAGGAAGAAGACTGAATTGGAAGGCAGGAACTGAAGACTGCAGGGTTTTTCTTATTTGAAATATTGCTTTTTCTGAGTTTAATAATAGACTGTGTTGTAAGTGAAAAGGATTCAACATAAAACAAGAGTAGGCCTAAAGGTGGAAGCACCTTGAGCAGTGAGGGCAATGATTTAGTATCAAAATGATGTGGCCAGGGATTATTGAAGGGCTACTGTGGTGGGCCAACACAGTTTTAGTGACACCAATCAGTTCTCCTGAAGGCTTTCTCCTGCAGATTCAGCCACTTATGGGCCCACCCCAAGGATATAGGTGCCAGAGTGATTTAAGACTGAGTTTTGAATATGCAGATAATGGAAGGAAAAAGGGTGAAGTGTTGGAGGTATGCAATAGTTTCCTGTGCCACAATCTTGGAGGCCTACAACAAAATAAATTTACTCTCTTACAATTTGAGAGGTCAGAAGCCCCAAATCAATTTAGCTGCGCTGAAATCAAGGTGTTGGCAGGCCTTCCCTCCCTTTGGAGGCTCTGGGGGGTGACTGTTCCTTGCATAGACAGGGTTTTGATGGCATCAGACACTCCCTGGCTCTCATCTCTGCCTCTGTCTTTGCATCTCCTTCTCCTCTACATGTGTCGAATCTCTTTCTACTTTTCTGTTATAAAAATACATGTCATTGCATTAGGGCCCACGCGAATAATCCAGAATATGTTTTTTTCCATCTCAAAGTTATTAATTTTATTGGCAAAGACCACTTTTCCAAATAAGGTAACATTTACAGGGATTTGGACCTTATGACTTTGAGGCTATTACTGTACTACACAGGGTCCTTGAAAGAAAGTTGGTTTCAGTGAGGAATATGTGATAGATTCCAAGGTAGATGGAAAAGGAAGAGAAAAGGCGGTTGATACATGGAGAAGATGCAAGCTGTTACTAGTATTAATGTATTACGGGATCTGGAAACCAGGCTCAAACCCATACAGACTATGTTAATTTATGTTAAAAATGTGTACATATTAATGTGCACAAATGCTTCTATAATATATCATACAAATATGTTAACAGTGATTATTTCTTGTTTTTGTTAGGGTGATTTTTATTTTATGTTTATCTAGTTTGTTTTATCTCCATGTTTAGCACAAACAGAATTAAGTATTTTAAAGCCTGCATTATTTTATCTCATACGTAAGATTTTTTTACTTCCTTTGGAGTCAAATCACATTTGCTTAAAATAGTTGGAATAAAGTATGGCACTGTGGATGAAGCAATATCATAGGGCCAGAAACACTGTCTCCATTTACCTGATGTCTGCATCTTATGTTAGAGCCACACAAGCCTCTTAAACCTGAGAGTTTGCCATTCTAGGATAAACACCATGTAGTCCTGACTGCATGTGGACTTGAACACCAATAATCAAATAGAGGGAGCAGGTGTTTACTCTGTCAAAAGCTTGGCAATTTAATTTTTCCTAACTTAAATCCTCTCTCACTTGCTGGTAGATATAATTCTTCACTTCTCTCTTGACCCCAGTGGGAGTCTCTCACTTGAGGTTTACCCAGTGGACATAAAGTACCTAAAACTCTTCAGATGAAAGGGATATTAGTTAAAAATACTAACAAGCATTATAATTATATGTCTCAGCACTAAGATGTTTGCTGGCATCAGAAGCTGGGCATAAGCACTTTGAATATAAAAAAAAAACATTTTGTTTGGAAAGCATTATCAGTTGGTGAAAAGGCATTAGATTGAAGTGTTCTTAGACTAACTCTTTTTTAAAATCATGAAAGAAATTATACAATGACCCATAGCAAGCAAACAGATAATGGTAATTTGGAGCCGTATTGATCCAAGAGAATGGAATTGGATGACAAAAGTCTATGTCAGGTAGAAGACAACACAATTAAAGTGATTTCCATGGGGACCCAGGAAGATGGATTTTAGTGCCGACCACTACTGACATGCCGTATCTGGACAAAAGACAAATGCATTGGTATGTTCCTCCATCATTATTACATGTTGATGCTATTAATCTATTTTCTTTTCAAAGGTGGTGCATACATGCTTAATTTCTGCCACTGAATTTTCTCATAACTACAGAAGTATTTGCACTACTGATTTTTATGAGCATTATGGGGTCATGATGCAAACAGTTGCCATGAGACTGTCAATGCTCACATCATTTTTCAGTGTATTATTGCCCTTAAAGGTTCTCATTTGTTGTTTTACAAAATGTTAACAGAACCTCAAAGTGACAATATTCCCATTACTTTTAAATAAAATGAAGGGCATGTTCTGGTTGCTCACATCTGGTTGTCTCTGAATTTATTGACATTTTAAAATCAAATGCCAAGCTTAATAGTAATACTGGAGAATGTTTCATAATGAATGGAATAGATGAACTTTTGAAAGCAGATTACGGTCAGTAGGCTAATAAAAGGCAACAACTTGGGAAAATGCTTTGGGCAATATGTTTTTACGTAAATTATCAGAAAATTAAGTTCTTCTTTTAATATAGAAGAGTAGCTAATTCTCAGTGTCACACAAGTTTATTTTCTCTAAAGTGATGTGTCTGCATGGGGTCACTGTCGCTTATTGTTGGTGAGGTACAAAAATAGTAACACATCAAATATTTTGAGAAGGAAGAGGAATTTACCTACATTTATGGCAGGGCTCTACTTCTCAAACTTTGTTGTGTACAGGAATAGCTGGGGGATCAGGTCTCTGATTCAATAAGTTTGTTTGGGTCTTAAGATTCTGCAGGTCTAGCAAGCTTCCAGGTGAGACTGCTGCTGATGAGTCATAGATCACAGTTTTGAATATCAAGGTCCCAGAGTGGATCAATGCCAGCTGTCTCTGTTGAACAGAGTTATCAACAGATGTAAAAATCATGGCAGTAAAAGATTATGAATGGAGAAGGCAAGTTAGAGAGTGGTTTAGAGTCAGTGGGTAGATCTTGTATATGATGCACACAAAAGTAATCCATGTAATGATCAGGTTAAATTTTTACTGTTTTTACTGCTATAATTTTTTGGCAGTTGATTTTTTTTCTAAATCTCTTTAAAATAATTCCACTGGTAGAAATAAACCCAGTCCAAAAATTTTAGCAGAATAGATGCTTTCTGTTGCTTGTAGAGTACATGTGTTTAGGTGTGAAAAAATATGAGGTTTCCATTTCTACACCTGCCGAGGATAAAGTGGGTAATGCCAGACATAAATTTAACTTTTTTCCCCTTCTGGAAGTTGGAGAGAAACAGATTATGTGTAAGTTTTTAAAAAGATGGTCAAATGCATCTTTTTAAATTGTTTCAGTATCAATGAATACTGAAAAGCATTTTGAGTACTTAAAAATGTTGTGGAAATCCATCACTAAAAACTATTTTAAAATGCCTCTGAATGCATACAAACATGCTATAAGGGTAACATTTTGGATGCCACTAGGCACATTCTATGATCTATGTGTGTGAGAAGGTAGACTGTTCTGAAATAAAAGAGAAACAAATCATTCATAAAGAGATAGCACAGTAGAGTTGTTAAAAGTGTGAACTAGCCTTGTGTCCTTGGACCAGTTATTTAACTCCTGTGCCTCGGTGTCTTCATGTGTAAAACAGAGATGAATATGCTTGCCTCAAAGGATTGTTCTGAATATTAATACATGTAAGAAATGAAGAGCATTGCCTGGAAGATAGTAATTTCTCAGTACATCATAGTTATTATTGTCTGAATTTTTGCTGAAGGTCAAATTATCTTTGTGAATGGTCAGTATTCCCAAATGATATTTGGGAATATCTGCTGGACTATTTTGTATAAGCCCTTCAAAATAAATATGCTCAGACATGTATGTGTCAGCGTCAGGATTAATACTCCTCTGTGCATCACTTGCCAACTCCTCTCACCTAACAAACTAAGCCAACCTTTGACCAAGCGAAGCCAAGTGTGTTAGATCTAACACAGTAATGGACAACACTGCTTTGACAGAAGCTCAATAAAATTTCAGAATGGACAGTTGGGAGAAAGACGTTGATATTGATTGAAAAGTGGAAAACTAATTGGAATTGGATAAAGTAAATGACACTATAGTTTGGGACTGATGGATGCATATGGAGGGAGGGTGGTTAAAGTGAACAAAGATAAGTAAACCACTTTCTGATAAGTAAACTCTGTGCCCAGGTGAGCAATCTATTGTTCAAAAAAGAGAGCTGTGGGTTCAGATGAAAAACTATCTCTACAAATTAATTTTCATAAATGGCATGAAACAAACAGTGAAATTGTTTATGAGTCCTAGCTTTACATGCCTGACCAAGAGTTTCAGGGATTAAGCAGTTAGGCCATTTCGACAGAGAGACCATGTTTAGTTATATTAATTCTCATGCTCAAATTCTATTCTGAATTAATGATGGCTCCATCCCCTAAGAGACAAACACAGAATCAGATTATACTCTCACTCTTTTTCTCATCTTCATTCATACACCTAGTTTATTACCTGCTACCTATCAGATATTTCTTGAGCAGCATACACTAATGATGTCAGAATCATGTCTGTATTACCACATCTTCTTAAATTTTTTCTCACCCTCAACACAAACTTCCCTTCAAACCACTGCCGTTAGACTAAAAGTCTAGAATTCTCATTCCATGGCTTAATATCCTCTTCATCTGTGGATAAAATACATCCTCTTTGCAAGGAACAAAAGGCTTTAGACTATAAGTCTAGAATTCTCATTCCATGGCTTAATATCCTCTTCATCTGTGGATAAAATACATCCTCTTTGCAAGGAACAAAAGGCTTTTTATAACTGAATGGTGGCTAGTTGTGCAGCCTTATCTCCCTCTGCACTCAGATAGGCGCTCAGCACTATGAATCCATTTCATGACCTTTTCTTGGCTTTTGTGCCTCTGTTTCTAGTGCACTAGGCTATCTTTTCTTGTTTCTAGTGCACTAGGCTATCTTTTCTTATGTGCCAGACCAGTAATTTGGAAATACCCCTATGGTGACAAACAGCAATGCCAGAACAAACACTGGCATCTAGGCAGAATTGATGCTGAGAGTTGACTACTACTGTTGAGTAGAATTAGATGATACACTAGCTTCATGTGTCCCTTTGGGATCCTCATTTTAATAGACAGTGCTGGGGTGGAGGCATATTCCATCCACCACTGGTGCCTTACCTGATGGACTATGGTCACACCAGCAGGAGCTTGCCTATACAGGGCAATGGGAACCATAAAAATGAATGACCTGAAGGGGATAAATAATATCTTTGGTCAATAAAAAGATGCAGTTTGAGATGAATATGGAATCCCATTCTCTTCTTATAGGTATGAATCTGGACCATGTAACATGAGATGTCATAGAGCAATAAGGGTGACAATACAAGTGGTGTGAAAGTATGCATCAGATGTTCAGATGGACAGCTGCCTCTCCATAAGTCCATTTGCTATAATATTCCATCCACCCCTTTGTCATTAGAATCATTCAAGGATTTTTTATTTCTACAGTTGATCTGAAGAGGACTGTAAGACATAGACACTGAGGTGAATGGTAGATTAAATGTACCAGCAGATGAAGCTTCCAGCAGCTGACTCCAGACCCATAAAGTCCAATGCATGTCATATCCTTACTGTCTAACACAAGCCCTAGGACTGAGTGAGTGCTCAGTAAGTGTTTACTAAAGAATGGAGGAGGCGAGGAAGGGAAGGAGGTGAAGGAATAGAAGAAGGAAGAAAGAATGGAATTAAAAATTTATGAGAAAAAAATGAAATAGGACAGAAGTAAAGCAAGAAAAGAGTTTGAATAGTTAGAAACCAACTCCACTCCTGTGTGTGTGTGTGTGTGTGTGTGTGTGTGTATAATTCCTAACCGTCTATCTACCCATAAATAGATATTTATGTGAAATGGGTTCAGAATATATGAGAAAGTTGTTTGATTTGAAAGAAATGTCAGATATAATACTGTATTTTACAATTTCTATAACTACTTAAAAATATTATTTATAATTGCCAAGTAAGAATGTTTAAGAAAAAAATAACTAAGTGTGGGAAAAATGTATAAAGATTTCACTCAAAGTTGAAATAAAAGGGTACATCCTCAACAAAATATTAGCAAACTGAAATAAAAAATACATCAAAAATCATCCATCATGATCAAGTAGGATTTATTCCAGGGAAGCAAGGATGGTACAACACTCGAAAATTCATCAACATCATCCACCACATCAACAAAAAGAAGGACAAAAACCACATCATCATCTCCATAGATGCTGAAAAAGCATTTGACAAAATTCAACATCCATTCACGATAATAACTCTCAACAAAATGGGTATAGAGGGCAAGTACCTCAACATAGTAAAAGCCATATATGACAAACCCACAGCCAACATTATACTTAACAGGGAAAAGTTGAAAGCTTTTCCTTTAAGATCAGGAACAAGACGAGGATGCCCACTCTCCCCACTTCTATTCAACGTAGTACTGGAGGTCTTAGCCATGGCAATCAAAAAACACAAAGAAATAAAAGGCATCCACATTGGCAAGGAAGAAGTTAAACTGTCCCTGTTTGCAGATGACATGATCTTGCACATAAAAAACCCTAAAGAATCCACTCCAAAACTACTAGATCTAATATCTGAATTCAGCAAAGTGGCGGGATACAAAATTGATACGCAGAAATCTGAGGCATTCTGATACAGTAACAATGAACTAGGAGAGGGAGAAATTAGGAAAACAGTTCAATTGACAGTTGCATCAAAAAGAATAAAATACCTAGGAATAAACCTAACCAAGGAAGTGAAAGACCTATACTCTGAAAAATACAAGACACTCATAAGAGAAATTAAAGAAGATACCAATAAATGAAAACACATCTCTTGCTCATGGATAGGAAGAATTAATATTGTCAAAATGGCCATCCTGATAAAGCAATCTACAGATTCAATGCAATTCCTATCAAAATACCAACAGCATTCTTCAACGAACTAGAGAAAATTGTTCTAAAATTCATATGGAACCATAAAAGACCCCGAATAGCCAAAGCAATCCTGAGAAGGACGAATAAAGCTGGAGGGATTTTGCTCCCCAATTTCAAGCCCTACTACAAAGCCACAGTAATCAAGTCAATTTGGCACTGGCACAAGAACAGATGCATAGACCAATGGAACAGATTAGAGAGCCCTGATATAAACCCAACCATATATGGTCTATTAATATATGATAAAGGAGCCATGGACATTCAATGGGGAAATGACAGCCTCTTCAACAGCTGGTGTTGGCAAAACTAGGCAGCTACATGCAAGAGAATGAAACTGGATTATTTTTTAACGCCATACACAAAAGTAAACTCGAAATGGATCAAGGACCTGAATGTAAGTCATGAAACCATAAATCTCTTAGAAGACAACATAGGCAAGAATCTCCTGAATATAAGCATGAGTGACTTCTTCCTGAACGCCTCTCCTCGAACAAGGGAAACAAAAGAAAAAATGAACTCATGGGACTACATCAAACTAAAAAACTTCTGTATGGCAAAGGACACCATCAACAGAACAAAAAGGCATCCTACAGTATGGGAGGATATATTTGTAAATGACATATCCGACAAGGGGTTAACATCCAAAATATATAAGGAACTCACATACCTCAACACCCAAAAAGCAAATAACCCAATTAAAAAATGGGCAGAGGAAATGAAGAGACAGTTCTCCAAAGAAGAAATTCAGATGGCCAACAGACACATGAAAAGATGCTCCACATCACTAATCATCAGGGAAATGCATATTAAAACCACAATGAGATATCACCTCACACCAGTAAGGATGGCCACCATCCAAAAGACTAAGAACAACAAATGCTGGCCAGGGTGCAGAGAAAGGGGAACCCTCCTACACTGCTGGTGGGAATGTAAGCTAGTTCAACCATTGTGGAAAGCAATATGGAGGTTCCTCAAAAACCTAAAAATACAAATACCATTTGACCCATTCCTTAGAATTTACCCAAAGAATACAACTTCTCAGATTCAAAAAGACATACGCACCCCTATGTTTATCGCAGCACTTTTTACAATAACCAATATATGGAAGCAACCTAAGTGTCCATCAGTAGATGAATGGATAAAGAAGAGGTGGTACATATACACAATGGAATACTATTCAGCCATAAGAAAGAAACAAATCCTACCATTTGCAACAACATGGATGGAGCTGGAGGATATTATGCTCAGTTAAATAAGCCAGATGGAGAAAGACAAGTGCCAAATGATTTCCCTCATTTGTGGTGTATAACAACAAAGCAAAACTGAAGAAACAAAATACCAGCAGACTCAGAGACTCCAAGAAGGAACTAGGTGTGGTAGGGCTGGTGGAGAGGGTGGGAGAAGGGAATTGAGGGGTATTATGTTTAGTACATATGGTGTGGAGGATCACGGGGTAAACAGTGTAGCCCAGAGAAGGCAAATGGTGAATCTGTGGCATCTTACTATGCTGATGGACAGTGACTGCATTGGGGTATGGGTGGGTATGTGATAATATGGGTAAATGTAGTAACCACATTGTTTTTTCATCTGAAACCTTCATAAGAGTGTATATCAATAATATCTTTAAAAAAAAGAAAAACCTAAAGAACCCACCCCAAAACTACTAGAACTAATAACTGAATTCAGCAAAGTTGCAGGATACAAAATTAAGACACAGAAATATATGGCATTCTTATACACTAATGATGAACTATCAGAAAGAAAAATCAGGGAAACAATTGCATTTACAATTGCATCAAAACGAATAAAATCCTAGGAAGAAAACTAACCAAAGAGGTAATAGACCTATACCCTGAAAAGAACAAGACACTCATGAGATAAATTAAATAAGACACCAATAAATGGAAATACACCCCATGCTCATGGATAGGAAGAATTAATATTGTCCAAATGGCCATCCTGCCTAAAGCCATCTACAGATTCAATGCAGTCCCTATCAAAATACTAATTATTCAATGAATTAAAACAAATAGTTCTAAAATTCATATGGAACCACAAAAGACCCCAAATAGCTAAAACAATCCTGAAAAGGAAGAACAAAGCTGGGGATTATGCTACCCAACTTCAAGCTCTACTACAAAGCCACAGTAATCAAAACAATTTGGTACTGGCACAAGAACAGACCCATAGATCAATGGAGAGCCCAGATAAAAACCCACACATATATGGCCAATTAATATACGATAAAGGAACCATGGATATACAATGGGGAAATGACAGCCTCTTCATCAACTGGTGTTGGCAAAACTGGACAGCTACATGTAAGAGAATGAAACTGGATTATTGTTTAACCCCATGCACAAAAGTAAATTCGAAATGGATCAAAGACCTCAAACCGCAGAACTCTTAGAAGAAAACATAGGCAAAAATCTCTTGAATATAAACATGAGCAACTTTTTCCTGAACATGTCAACTCAGGCACTGGACACAAAGGCAAAAATGAACAAATGGGACTACATCAAACTAAAAAGCTTCTGCACAGCAATGGACACCATCAGCAGAACAAGAAGGCATCCTACAGTATGGGATAATATATTCATAAATGACTTACCTGAGAAGGGTTTCCATCCAAAATACATTAAGAACACACACACCTTACCACCCAAAAAACAAATAACCTGATTAAAAAATAGGCAGAGGATCTGGACAGACACTTCTCCGAAGAAGAAATTCAGATGGCCAGAAGGCACATGAAAAGATGCTCCAGATTGCTAATCATCAGGGAAGTGCAAATTAAAACCACAATGAAATATCACTTCACACCAGTTAGGATGGCTAACATCCAAAAGACAAGGAACAACAAATGCTGGAGAGGATGCACAGAAAGGGGAACGACCCTCCTACACTGTTGGTGAGAATGTAAATTAGTTCAACCATTGTGGAAAGCAGTATGGAGGTTCCTCAAAAAACTTAAAATAGAAATACCATTGACCCATGAATTCCACTCCTAGGAATTTACCAAAGCCCTGATTCAAAAAAACATATGCACCCCTATGTTTATTGCAGCACTGTTTACAATAGCCAAGATATGGAAGCAACCTAAGTGTCCAAAGGTAGATGCATGGATAAGGAAGACGTGGTGCATATACACAATAGAATATTATTCAGCCATAAAAAGAAAAGAACTCTTACCATTTGCAACAACATGGATAGAGCTGGAGGTTATTATGCTCAGTGAAATAAACCAGGTAGAGAAATACAAATACCAAATTATTTCACTCATTTGTGGAGTATAAAAACAAAGCAAAACTGAAGGAACAAAACAGCAGACTCACAGACTCCAAGGGACTAGCAGTTACCAAGGGGAAGGGGGTGGGGTGGGTGGGCGGGGAGGGAGGGAGAAGGATCTTAAGGGGCATTATAATTAGCACTCACAATATAGGTAGGTCATGGGGAAGGCAGTACACCACGGAGAAGACAAATAATGACTCTATAGCATCTTACTACGCTAATGGACAGTGACTGCAATGGGGTGTATGTGTAGGGACTTGATAATATGCGTGAATGCTGAACCCACAATGTTGTTCATGTGAAACCTTCATAAGATTGTATACAATGATACCTTAATTAAAAAAATAAAATAAAAAACAAAAGGGAACATATGAAGACTATTTAGACTATGAAACCAGTCAGGAAATCCGACTGGCCTTCCTTTTTGGGGTTTGTTTCCTTCATTCATCCTGGTGCTGGTAATGGAAAAATCTGGTCTAGTCCTTGCCCCTCCTAATTGAGACGATGAAGTGTTTATTATTGAAAAAAACTCAGCATAAAGTAAAATGATTCCTAACCTTTTAATGCTTTTTCAAAGGTTGATATATTTGATTAGCAAAGATTCTCTTCACGTAGAGTTTTTAAGGTTTTTCTGGAAGATTTATTTAATGCAAATAGGACCATTTTGGAAAGTATAAACCTTCCATTTCTTTCTCTTCCCACATATATGTTAATAACCATGCACACAAAACCTTTCTTATTAGGGGTCTTTGTCTACAGTTCAATTTTTTTTTTTTACAGACACCAATGTCTCTCAATTACATTAAGGAAGTGAAAGAAAAGATGTACTTCTATACCTTCAGCTTACCTGCAACTTAGGTTTCTCAGAGTTTCTCAACATTTTAGACTGAATAATTCTTAGTTATGGGGGTCTGATCTCTGCACTCTATGAGGTTGAACAGCATCTCTGGGCTCTACTTTTTGGACACTAGTTAGCACTACACCCAGTAACTGTCACAACAATTAAAAAATATCTCCAGATACTACCAAATGTCCGTAGGAAGCAAAAACATACCCAGTTGAGAATCACTAAAGCAACAATTGAAAAGCACACACATATATGTTAGTCGAGCAGCAGTGTATTTTTTCACTGTGTGGCTGCATGGGTACTCATTTTTCAATGGCCAGAGCAAACATATATTTCTGAAAAAGATCTGCTTTGCTTTTTGCAATGTTGCATATTAATTTGACCTTTCCATTGGATCCTGCTATAGCAAAATGTAATTACATTTCTATGTTTTTGAAGGCATTTAGGTAATAGTAGGTGTTGATAATAAAGACACATTTTTTAATAATAAAAATATGACTAAGATAAAAAATGCTCTAAGCACTAAATGAAATAGATAATCTAATTTTATTGAGTTGCATTGGCAAGGCGTTTTTAAGCTTGTGTAACAGGAGTTGAAGCAGATGATATCCCAACTCCTGGTTAGGAAGTCAGCACAGTCAGTTTCATAAATGGAAGCCTAGATGAAGATCTTCTTTCTCTCATTTAGAATAGCTGATAAGAAATTCAAAGTGATTATATAGAAAATTTCAACCTTAAGAAGGTAAAGTGGTTTTGGACTCTTCACTGTTCTTTACAGGGATGACAAAAGTTTGCTAAGTCAGATTAATTGGTTCGTGTTTTTTTCAGAATTTGGGCTGTTTTTTTCCTCATGATTTTAAATTCTGCTATTATTTACTATCTCCTAGAGGACACCACATTCATGACTGTTGCACTTGCGGGCACCTGCAATTTGAAGCAGTGACTAACAGGATGCTCACCCTGTATTTCCTCTTGCTGAGATAAAAATTGCTCGATGCAGCTCTATGTAGGAACTGGAAGTTGGAACAGAGATAAGGAGAGTCCTTTAATAGAATCAAATTAATAGGTCAACCAGGGCTTCTCCAAGTGTGGTTTCCCACCAGCAACACCAACTGCTAGATGTTTGTTAGAAGTGAAAATTCTTTGGCTTCACACCAGACCTCCCTTACCCAACTCTGGTCGTGGCACCCAGCAGTATGCTTTATTTAGCCTCTCCAGGTGTGGTTGACGACTACCAACATTTGAGAGGCAGTGGACTGCTGTATCTATATCATCATGCTATCAGTGCAATAAGGATTCAGAGTTTGAAATACAGCCTACATCATCTACATAATCTCCTAGGGGAACTGGAGTAGGATATTTAAGTCCCAAACCATACAGGATGTGATTTAATAAAATTCATTAGATTCTTCTAATAACGTCTCACTCCAGTAATTCCATATCCTTGCACCAGGTCTTCACTCTCTCCCCTCTCCTGTGGGTGCACAAGGGAGACCATCAGACCTCAAAACACCAGCTTATAGAGTTTTCATCTGATAAAGCTAGTCTTTCCCGAAAGGGGGCCTGTTTATGACAACTTTGTAATTCTTCTTAAAGAATCAGATTTTTCCCTAGAGTTACACTGCCATTTCGTCAGTTAGATCAAAATGTTAGAAGAATCTTCAGTACTATTCCCAAGAAAAGGTAACGGTGGAGGAGGTCAGGAGACAAGAAGCTATAGTAGGGTGGGGACAGAGAGAGATTTAGGAGATGGAACTGAAGTGCAGCAAAAGATTTTAGGCACAGCCAGAGCCTGGGCCTTTTGGAAAAATTTGTCCTTGCAAATTGACTTCTATGTCACTTTCCTGGTGAGCATTCAAGATTGCCCTACCACATAGCCATCCCCACAACGTGAGAAGGTGTTTAGAATGCAATGGATCTACCCAATTTGAATAATGAAAAGAAAGTGATGATCTGGTGACAAGACAGCTAGTGAAATTTGCCCCCCCTAGGAGAGAAGACCATGGGGTTTCCTATCCTGTGTAGCTCTTTGTAGGAACTTATGCCGTCTACTATCATTACATGGAGGGAATGAATGTTTCCCTGTGTCTATCATTTGGTGATAAAATGGGTGGTGTGTGTGTCTGTGTGTGGTTGGTAGGAAAGAAAAGGGAAATGGAGTCAACATTGGATCTCTAGGATTTGTCTTAGGAAACTGTATGATTAACGACGACTTACAGAATGAGATGAAAATAATGAAGGAGATCTGATCTAGTGATATTCTTGGACTTATAAATCTTGGACAACTTAAGATCAGGTGGTATTGATTATTTGAGCTAACAATACTCATATCCTTTTAAATTAGGATGCATATGAAAATCTGACTGAAATTTATCCACTATACAAATGTTTTAAAAAATCTTCAGATTGCCATTAAGTTCTACATGGAAAGGTGTAATTGATACACCTCTATCATTTTTGTCTTTTAAAATATTTGTTCTCATGAGTACAAACAAAGGGAAAAGTAGGTCATTCATTTGGCTGCTGAAAACTATCTTGGAGAAAGATGTGTAGCATCAGGTTTCACATCTAGTAACAGAACATATTAATGATTTGTAGTTGTTTCAACTTTTACTGTCATAAGTACTATTTGACTGTGCTCATATCATCCTTGTCTGACAATTTCTTAGCACTTAATACAGTTTTGAGCCATATTAGATGAAATTGTTTTGAAATATGGAAAAAGAATCATCCCAGGTTTGGGTCACCTGATCTTTTAAACCACGCAATGCTGTTTAATATTGCAGACATACTGAAGTTAGGATGTTGAAAGTAGGGCTCCCAGTATAACTGCAGACTTGACGACACTGCATACACAGCAAATGTATATGATTTAGGAAGCCAAATGTATATGAAATAATGAGATCCACATGGCGATTAGTGAGATTTTAGTGGGAATTACATATTCTAAGATTGGGTGCTTGGACACACATAAATTCTCAACTACAACATTTTTGTCAGTTTTTCCACTTTCATTGTTTAAAAGGAGAAAACATTTTTCTTCTGCATCTGATGAAGTCTTCCAATTCTGGGATTCTGATTTTAATATTAGGATAGAAAACAGAGGTGAGCTTTTCACACAAAGGGGTTTAAATAATGGGATAAGAGGCCAATAGTCAATTGAAGCAGCAGAACATCAAATACATTATTCATACTGACTTTATATAAATCACTTTAATTTTTGAATACTGGAAACAGTTTTATATTGATTATTGGTACAACTATTCATATCGGGAAAATACAAATGTTAAACAGTTCATTTTATCAAGGTGGTATGGAAGTAAAATAGCGGTAAGTGACTTTACAACTGATATAACAAAAGGTGCACAAAGGAGTATTATTGAATTTCAAAAGAACACGTTGGAGGTTTCTATGTCTTCCAATATGTTGTGTTGCATTAACAATTTCTGCAAGTTGCACATGTAATTGTTGCAGAGGTAAGCAGCAAAACTTTTATTCTTATCATATTCAAAATTTTCATATTATTAAAAGAGTAAATCCAAATTTTAGAAAACTTAAAACATCCAGAAAAGCATAAGGAAATATGAAAAACTACCTGTAAAATGTGTTTTGAAAGATGGATACGATGGCAGTCAACATATTCATGTATTTCCTACCAATATATTTTACTAACTACTCTATTAATATAACATAACCCCATTCTCCCTCCCTCCACACCCACCTGCCCCACACCCCTCCCTTTTGGTAACCACTAGTCCCTTCTTGGAGTCTGTAAATCAGCTGCTGTTTTGTTTCTTCAGTTTTGTTTTTTTGTTATACTCCACAGATGAGTGATATCATCTGGTACCTGTCTTTCTCTGCCTGGCTTATTTCACTGAGCATAATACCCTCCAGCTCTATCCATGTTGTTGCAAATGGTAGGACGTATTTTCTTCTTACTGCTGAATAATATTCCATTGTGCAAATGTACCACGTCTTCTTTATCCATTCATCTATTGATGGACACTTAAGTTGCTTCCATATCTTGGACACTGTAAATAGTGCTGCAATAAACATGGGGTACATATGTCTTTTTGAATCAGGGATCTTGCTTCCTTGATTCCTAGGAGTGGGATTCCTGAGTCAAATTGTATTTCTATTTTAAGTTTTCTGAGGAACCTCCATACTGCTTTCCACAATGGTTGAACTAATTTAAACACCCACCAACAGTGTAGGAGGGTTCCCCTTTCTCCTCATCCTCACCAGCATTTGTTGTTCCTTGTCTTTTGGATGTTGGCCATCCTAACTTGTGCGAGAGGTGATGTCTCATTGTGGTTTTAATTTCCATTTCCCTGATGATTAGCCATGTGGAACATCTTTTTATGTGCCTGGCCATCTGAATTTCTTGTTTGGAGAAGTGTCTGTTCAGATCCTCTGCTCATTTTTTAATTGGGTTATTTGCTTTTTGGGTGTTGAGGCATGTGAGTTTTTTATATATATTGGATGTTAATCCCTCATCAGATATGTTATTTATGAATATATTCTCCCATTCTGTAGGGTGCCTTTTTATTCTGCTGATAACTCTTTGCTGTACAGAAGCTTTTTAGTTTGATGTAATCCTGTTTGTTCATTTTTGCTTTTGTTTCCCTTGCCCTAGGAGATCTGTTCAGGAAAAAGTTGCTCATGTTAATATTCAAGAGATTTTTTGCCTATGTTTTCTTCTAAAAGTTCTATGGTTTCAGGCATTTGATCCATTTTGACTTTACTTTTGTGTATGGGGTTAGACAATAATCCAGTTTTATCCTCTTGCATGTAGCTGTCCAGTTTTGCCAACACTAGTTGTTGAAGAGACTGTCATTTCCCCATTGTATATCCATGGCTCCTTTATCATATATTAATGGGCCAGATATGTGTGGGTTTTTATCCGGGCCCTTCATTGATCTATGGGTCTGTTCTTGTGCCAGTACCAAATTGTTTTGATTACTGTGGCTTTGTAGTAGAGCTTGAAGTTGGGGAGCATAATCCCCAGCTTTGTTCTTCCTTTTCAGGATTGTTTTAGCTATTTGGGGTCTTTTGTGGTTCCATATGAATTTTAGAACTATTTGTTCTAGTTCACTGAATAATTGGTATTTTGAAAGGGATTGCATTGAATCTGTAGATTTCTTTAGGTAGGATGGCCATTTTGACAATATTAATTATTCCTATCCATGAACATGGGATGTATTTCCATTTATTGGTATCTTCTTTAATTTGTCTCATGAGTGTCTTGTTGTTTTCAGGATATGTCTTTCACATCCTTTGTTAGGTTTATTCCTAGGATTTTATTCATTTTGATGCAATTGTAAATGCAATTGTTTCCCTGATTCCTCTTGCTGCTAGTTCATAAATAGTGTATAGGAATGCTACACTTTTCTGTGTATTAATTTTGTATCCTGCAACTTTGCTGAATTCAGTTATTAGTTCTAGTAGCTTTTGAGTGAGTTCTTTAGGGCTTTTTTTTATGTACAATATGATGTCATGTGCAAACAGGGACAGTTTTACTTCTTCCTTAACCAATCTGGATGCCTTTTCTCTCTTTATGTTAATATGATGTTCGCTGTGGGTTTGTCATATATGGCCTTTATTATGTTGAGGTACTTGCCCTCTATACCCATTTCATTGAGAGTTTTTATCAAGAACAGATGTTGTATTTTTTCAAATGCGTTTTCAGCATCTATGGAGATGATCATGTGGTTTTTGTCCTTCTTTTTGTTGATGTGGTGGAAGATGTTGATGGATTTTCAAATATTGTACCATTCTTGCATCCCTGGAATAATCATGTTGGATGATCTTATTGATGTATTTTGAATTCAGTTTATTAATATTTTGTTGAGTATTTCTACATCTGTATTCATCGGGGATGTTGGTCTGTAATTTTCTTTTTTTATGGTGTCTTTGTCTGGTTTTGGTATTAGAGTGATGCTGGCTTCATAAAATGAGTTTGGAAGTATTTCCTCCTATTCTACTTTAAGGAAAACTTGAAGGAGGATGAGTATTAGGTCTTCTCTAAATGTTTGATAAAATTCATTAGTAAAGCCATCTGGTCCAGGAATTTTGTCCTTAGGTAGGTTTTTGATTATGGATTCAATTTCATTGCCGGTAATTGGTTTGTTCAGATTTCAGTTTCTTCTTGGGTCAGTCTTAGAAGGTTGTATTTTTCTAGAAAGTTTTCCACTTCTAGTTATCCAATTTGTTAGCATATAATTTTTCATAGTATTCTCAAATAATTCTTTGTATTTCTGTGGTGTCTATAGTAATTTTTCCTTTCTCATTTCTGATTCTGCTTATGTGTGTACACTCTTTTTTTCTTGATATGTCTAAGGGTTTATCTATTTTATTTTCTCAAAAAACCAGCTCCTGATTTCATTAATCCTTTATATTGTTTTATTCTTCTCTATTTCATTTATTTTTTCTCTTATCTTTATTATGTCCCTCCTTCTACTGACTTTGGGCCTCATTTGTTCTTTTTCTAGTTTCATTAATTCTGAGTTTAGATTGTTCATTTGGGATTGTTCTTTCTTGAGGTAAGCCTGTATTGCTATATACTTTCCTTTTAGAACTGCCTTTGCTGAGTCCCACAGAAGTTTGGATGTTGAGTTGTTGTTTTGATTTGTCTGTATATACTGCTTGATCTTGGTTTTTATTTGGTCATTGATCCATTGGTTATTTAGTAGTGTGTTGTTAAGCCTCCTTGTGTTGTGGGACATTTTGTTTTCCTTGCATAATTTACTTCTAGTTTCATACGTTTGTGGTCAGAGAAGTTGGTTGATATAATTTCAGTCCTTCTGAATTTACTGAGGCTTTTTTGTGGCCTAGTATGTGATCTATTCTTAAAATGTTCCATGTGCGCTTGAGAATAATGTGTATTCTGCTACTTTTGGTTGGAGTATTCTGTAGATGTCTATTAGGTCCATCTGTTCTAATGTGTAGTTCAGTGCCTCTGTCTCCTTATTTTCTGTCTGGTTGATCTGTCCTTGGGAGTGAGTGATATGTTCAAGTCTCCTAAAAAGAATGTGTTGCATTCTATTTCCCCCTTCAATTCTCTTAGTATCTGTTGCACATATTTGGGTGTTTCTGTGCTGGGTGCATATATATCTGTAATGGTTATATCCTCTTGTTGGGTTTTATTTATTTTGAGAGATCTATTACATAATGTCCTTCTTTGTCTCTTGTGACTTTCTTTGTTTTGAAGACTATTTTGTCTGATATAAGCACTGCAACTCTTCCTTTTTTTTCTTCCCTATTGTTTGCATGAAATATATTCTTCCATCCCTTCCCTTTTAGTCTGTGTATGTCTTTGGGTTTGAAGTGAGTCTCTTGTAGGCAGCATATAGATGGGTCTTGTTTTTTCATCTATTCTGTAATTTTGTGTCTTTTGATTGGTGTATTCAGTACATTTACATTTACTGTGTTTATCAATAACTATGTACTTATTGCCGTACAGGCTTTAGATTCATGGTTACCAAAGGTTCAAGGGCAGCTTCTTTACTAACAGTCTAACTTAACTTACTTATTAAGCTATTACAAACACGATTTAAAGTTTTTTTTCTTTCTTTTTCTTCCTCCTCCACTCTTTATGTTAGGTGTCATATTCTGTACTCTGTGTGTATCCCTTGACTGCCTTTGTGGGTAGCTGATTTAATTTTGCTTTCCTTAGTAATTAATTGCTCTACTTCTTTTATTGAAATTTAATTTTCTCTGGTGACAACTATTTAGCCTTAATTAAGAGCACTTCCATCTAGAGCAGTCACTTTAAAATACACTGTAGAGATGGTTTGTGGGAGGTAAATTCCCTCAACTTTTGCTTACCTGGAAATTGTTTAATCCCTGCCTCAAATTTAAATGATAGTCTTGCCTGTAGAGTATTCTTGGTTCAAGGCCCTTCTGTTTCATTGCATTTAATATATCATGCCACTCCTTTCTGGCCTGTAAGATATCAACTGAGAAGTCTGATGATAGCCTGATGGGCTTTCCTTTGTATGTGATCTTTTTTTATCTTTCTGGCTGCTATTAATATACTCTCCTTTTCTTTGATCTTTGTCTTTTTAGTTATTATGTGTCTTGGTGTTGTCTTCCTTGGTCCCTTGAGTTGGGGGATCTGTGCACTTCCATGACCTGAGAGACTATTTCCTTCCCCAGATTGAGGGTGTTTTCAGCAATTATTTCCTCAAAGACACTTTCTATCCCCTTTTCTCTCTTCTTCTTCTGGTACCCCTATAATGCGAATATATATCCGTTGGGATTGGTAGTAGAGTCGTGTCATTTTTCTTTCATTCCTAGAGATCCTTTTTTCTCTGTGCCTCTGCTTCTTTGTATTCCTTTTGTCTAATTACTATTCCATTTACCATTTCCTCTACCTCTTCTAATCTGCTTTTAAATCTCTCATTTGTATGTTTCATTTCACATACTGTATTTTTCAAAGTTTCTCTTCCTTGAAGTCACCCTTGAGATCTTGAATATTTTTCTGTAGCTCTGTAAGCATGTTTTTGATTTTTATTTTCAAATCTTTATCAAGGAGGTTGGTGATTTAAGTTTCACTGAGCCCTCTTTCTGGTGTTTGAGTGATTTTGGTTTGAGCAAGATTCTTTTGCCATTTCATATTTTTAACGAATACTATGGAATAATAACTTTGTGTAGGTGGCACCCCCTAATGCCCAGAACATCTACTCTCTGGAGCTGACTAGCCCCTGGAGCCATGGCAGGGGTCACAGGTGAGCAGTGCCAGTACCTGCCAGGAGGAAAGAGCTCTTTCCTGCTTTCTAGCTGTAGTGCCTGCCTCCACTGCCAGGGCCAGTGGGCTAAATGTGCAGGAAGGAGCCTTTGTTTTACACCCCATAGCTGCCATAGGCAGGGCTGCCCTCTGGCTGTCCTGGCATGATGGCGGGGACATCATGTTTGCAAGTAGACTGTATATTGCAGTGGAGGATGGGGTCTCAGTTCTGCATAGCCAACCAGGGTTATGGAGCACCCGAAGCCCCTGAAAGTTCCCAACCTGCTGGAATGAGTGTGATGGGATAATTTTGTCTACTTGTCCTTTCTCCTAATCAGCACGTTCTGTATAATCCTTGCCTCTTTAGCAGCCCTCTCACTGTTGTGAAGTCTTTCAAAGCACCCACCTTTCTTTTGTTCTGGAGTGGCTAGTTGTGAGTACCTATTCTCTACAAGTGGCTGGAATCTTAGTCTCTTTAAGTATTTTGCTTGTCTTTGCTTTCCAACCCCTCTAATCTCTAGAGCACCATGTAATGTGGGTTCGTACTCCCAGAGTAGATTTCCAGGTGTTTATTTAGCAGTCCTGGGTTTCTACTCCATCCCCACTCCATTTCTTCACCTCCCACTCATGAGCTGGGTTGGGGGAGGGCTTGGGTCTGCTGTATCACACCTTTGTTACTTTGCCCTTTTCCGTGAAGTCTTCCCTTTCCCCAGATGTAAGCCATCTGTTGCAGTCTTCTTTCTGGTTACTCTTTAAGGGTTAGTTTTATTTGCTGTATTTTTGTGTGATACGTGGTTTGGAGAGAAGGTTTCTGTCTCACTTCTCATGCTGCCATCTTTCCCCCCCTGCCTGCAGAATTTTGAGTTGCATATTCTTACACACTTATCTTTGTACATGTTTTTAATGATTTCCTTAAGATATTTGCTATTATGGAAATTAAGAATCAAATAGCATGAACTTTTTCAGGTCTCCTAAGCATAATACTACATTGCATTTTGAAGGCTGCAGTAAATTCTGCTGAGTGATAACCCAAGATAGGTTTTCTACTAACTTACATTAAACAAAGATAGTATCATTAAAGATACAATGCTATCTCATAGCCATAGGGGGAAATCCAGGTGGATTGCAACTTGGTCAGTCCTATGTGAGAAATATTAATGCTTACTCAATTCTAGGGCTCTTTATCCTGACTTTTGACATTTTATTTATAATGTAATTGAGTTGTTTCTCTTGCAAAGATGCTTGCGGGCAGATCTTTTTCATTATTTGATATGAAACAATAAACTGTACTTTTGGTATTAATTCTAATGAATAATATCCGCTTTTACATTAGAGAAAACAATTGGTGCATAATTTTCAATGGAAAAGTAAATGCAATCTAATATCTTCTAACCATTTAAAGGTATTTTGAAATAGAATTTCCAGAAGTGTTATAGTTGGATTAGATATGTGGACTCCTAAAGCTAGCTGCTCTTTATATAATCTTTCATTTTTGGGATTTTGAATTCCAAGGATTCACTGAGTGAGAGAGATTGGGAATGTTATAGAAATAGAATTTGAGAGAAAAACAGACAAAGAATCAGAAACAGAGACAGAAAGACTGAAATTAATGGACCGTATTTTCAGTGATTCTGAAAATTGAAAAATAATCTCTCATTTGGTTTTCTTATAACATATTACATGATGATCTTAACTACTGCTATAAACAATTTTCAAACCCACATTTTTCTTCCTATGGGAGGAAAATCTTCCTGTACTTTGGTCGATCAAAATGTAGAAGCAGAATAAATCCTTGACTCCAACAATTTATAAATTTACTGAAAACCAAAGTTTTCAAATTTGAAAGAAGGGCAAATTTGCTGTTTTTGCTGTTATTGAAATGTGCTCCATCACAAATAATTTCTCTCCTAAATTCTAGCTGTCATAAGACACTGATACCATTCATCTGGAAAGTGCAAAGAGCCATGTATGTAACTAAAGGACAAGGTAGATGAGCTGGAATGAAAATAAATAATTCACAAATGTGTGCATGAGCACTTTTCTGTATTTGAATAGAAAACATTGATAGTGCAAAATATTCCATAATATGTAATTCTTTCTCTGAGCAATAGCACCTTCCATAAATTTTAGTCGAATTAAGGACACTAGTGTGTGAATTTCCTTTGTGAAAATTCTTACACTCTTATCCTGGGTGTGTAATCCAATTTCCATATGGACTTAAAATATCATCGCAGTCTCAAATCTCCCCTCTGGGGTTTTGTGTACATTTTTCACAAAATGTTACAAAAATGTAACTGAGTCTGGATCTCTATTAGTCTAGACTCTCTAAATTCTGCTATCCTAATTGCATGGCTTTTTCAATAGCCAATGCCATTTCTGAAATCACTGTTTTCTCCTGCTATGTCTTTCAGTTTCCTCTTTCTGGGTTTACCTGTCTTTTCCAAAAATGTTGTAGTGTCACTAAAAGAACAGTCATGGCAGTCATATTCATCATTGGGTCTCCTTGTGCCACCTAAAAAAGAAGTCATTCAATAAATATTTTCTGAATCCATGTATTAATTAATTTAGAAATTGATAAGCAATGAGAATTCCAATAGTTGTATAAATGTTTTAATAGTGAATGATAATTCCTAAATTATGCTCTAATTTCAAGGGTTAAATGCCATCAAAATTATTTATTACATTTTTTGGAGCTATTTCATGCAGATGTATTTATAAATGCATGAAGATGACATGTATCTACTTACTTTAAATAAGGGAAGCCACACAATGTTCATCTAACAATATATAATGCACTCCAATTTTTAAAGGGCTTTGTGTTTCATCAGATGAAATCAAATTTTTAAAAAATAAGTTCCTTATTAATGAATGGGTAGGCAGTTTCCAATTGTTGCTGCAATACATGATTTTGCAGTGAACACTCTTATTGGTTTATTCTTGCTTAAGAAAATAGCTATTAAGTTCAAAAGGAAAATGCATTTTAAATTTTTATAAGTATTACTTAGTGTAACCTCACCCTAGAAGGATTGTAACACTCTACCCTTTCATTACAGTGTCTGGCAGTCATTGTTTCCAAAATCCTTTCTCGCATGATCTCTATTTTACTTCGTTAACTTTGTACTTTGTTAATCATATATAAAAACAAACTCTTGATCCCTACTCCTCGAAATCTGCCCCTCGGAGTCTCAGTAAGTGGCAACTTGGATTGTACCTGGGTTCTCCAAAGTCAAGGTTATTAGGTTTCAGTCTGGAGCAGAATTCCTTCAGTCTTTGCTCTTAAAGATTTCAGCTGGTTGAATGAGACCCACCTACAGTATGGAGGGTGATCTGCTTTCCATAAAATCTACTTTAATGGTTAAATGTTAATCACATGCAAGGAATACCTCACAGTAACACTGAGGCTTGTGTTTTATGGAACGATCAGACACCATGGCCCAGCCAAGTTGACACATGAAATTAACCATCACAGCAAACCACTTCTTTCTCAGGCCAAAAATCTTGGAGTCATTCTTGATTTGTCTTCTTCATATACCATAGCTATTACATAACTAAATTCTACAGGTTTTACCACAAAAGTATGTCCATTTCTGTCCACATCCACCTCAAACATTGTAGTCTAATCACACTAATGCTTGAATTACTACAATGGCCTCCTACCTATTCTCTGGTTTCCACACTTGCCTCCCCCACTTGCTATCCACCTTGAGCACACATATATTCCCTTTAAAATACCAGAATAATCTTCATTAAAGTCACTTGTTTGCACGAGACACCTCAATAATTTCCCATCTCAAGCCAAGTAGAATCAAACTCCTTACTACTCATAAAGCTCCAAGACTCTGAGCCTGGCCTCGTCTGCATCCCTGCTCCATCCTGCATCAGTGCAGCCACATTAGCCTCCTTCCCCCAGATGCATGCATTGCATCATTCCTCACTGCATTTAGGTCTCTGCCCCCAAACCATTTTAACTGAGAGGCCTTTCCTAACCTTTTTAAAAATACTCATGTCAGACCCTGACAGTCTCTATGCCTATCATGCTGCTTTGTTTCCCTTCATTGCAATGATCACATTCTGACATTCAGTGTGTGTATTGTGAACTTAACAACTTATTATTGGTTAATTCTCCCCCACAGGGGGATGTAAGTGTCATCAAATTGGCTTCAAAGTTAAACTTTTCACTGTGTTGTCTCCAAACAATTAGAATTGATTTTGGCACATAGAGTCTCCACTCTAAAAATTCATAGATTCATTACTTGATTTGCAATATTTGTTTAATTTCAATGACTCTTTTTTGAATTATTGAGTGAATACTAATGTATAACAGACTCATGCTCCATTAATTATTCAAGATGTGTTTATTTCATATGTTTAAAATCCTTTCATGTGTATCTTTTATCTCCCTTTTATAAATAAGGAAACAGAATCAGAGAGTTTAACTATTTTACTGGCACAGAGCTAATAAGAGATAGAACTATATTAAGATGCTGGGTTTTGCAACTCAAAACACTACATATAAAAGGATTCCATTAATAAAACAATGTATTTATTTAAAGGTGCCAGAGAAAAACACACACACACACAAATTCAAAAGTGTATACTCTGAAACAGTATATAAAATATGTAAAATTATCTGGACTGTATACCCTGAAAATAGCAGAACAGACTCTCATAAACTTACTATGCAAGGTGGAAAGAAGAAAGAGACCAAATGCTTCATGGGAAAATGAGACTGTATTGAGTGTCTTGGACTTTACTTTTATCCCCCATATATCTTAGAACCAGTCCCAGGAAGTCCCAAAATGCAACTGCCAATAGGCATAAACAAAAAAAACAAGGAAAAAATATAAAATGGTTGGTAACCTGTTAAAAGAAAATATTTAAATAGGGTAGAGTGTCTTACCATAATATCTAATAGTTCTATAATATATTCAGCTATCACTCATCACACCAAGAACCAAGAAGTATCACCTGAAATGAGAAAAAGGCCATTTATCCAGGACTGCAATGTAATGGATATTGGAAATATCTGGCATGAATTTTAAAGAGGCTATTATAAAATTGAGCAAATAATTACAAATTCCATTAAAGCAAGTAGAAAAATGAGAAATGTCAAAAAAAAAAAGAAATTATTAAAAGGAACCAAATGGAAATTACAGAATAGCATGATGCAGTGACAGAAATAGAAATCACTGGAAAGCTTCATAGTAAAATGAAGACGACAGAAGAGCAATGAACTTGTGAATGGGTAAGCACAGTTTACTCAATCTGAACAACACAGATAAAAAACCGAAACTAAATGAACAAAGGCTCAGGGACCTGAGAGATGTTAACAAAAGATCTAAACTTCATGTCACTGGAGTCCCAGAAGGAGAGGAGAGAGAATGTGGGAAAGAAAAGCCACAGATCTTCTTTGACTTAAGAAGGGGTAACTTCCTGATAAAATCATTGTGAATTGAAAATATTATATAGTGCTTAGCCTAGCTAACTTAACTGTGCTCAGAACACTTATATTAGCCTATAGTTGGGAAAATCATTTCACACAAAGCCTATTTTATGGGAAAGTGTTGACTCTGTGATGTAATGTGCTGAACGCTACTGAAAATGAAAAACAGGACGGTTGTATAGGGAGAGAATGGTTGTCAGTGTATCAGTTGTTGACCCTCACGATCACGTGGTTGACTGGGAGTTGCGCTCACTGCCCCAGCCCAGCATCACCATAGAGGATCCGACTGCAAATTGCTAGCCTAGAAAAGATCCAAATTCAATACTCAAGTATGGTTTCTTTGACTGCATAGCACTTTCACACCACGAGTGTGTGATAGTTTACTGTACTTATTTAAGATGTCACCTTTGGAGGAAACTGGCTGAAGCATATGTGAGATCTCTGTATTATTTCTTTAACTGAGTGTGAATATTATTTCAGAATAAAAGGTGTTTTATAAAAAAAAAAACACCATTAAGGCTTTCTGTGTATTCCTCCACAATCCAGTTCTTCTCTTCATTCTCTCACAGTCTCTTGATCAGTTTTATGAATTCAGTATTTATCATTTCATGTATTTGTACTACTACATGAGAATATATACATTAATAATGTGTACTGTTGATTTGTATCCTTTTCAACTTTATATAAATAAAAACAAAATGTAACCCTCAGTTTCAATTTTGCTAAACATTGTGCTTGCTATGTTGATGCATTATTTGTATGTTACTCAATTATATGGATACACAATTGATGCATCTGCTAGATCATTGTTGAATTTTTAAATATTACAAACAATGTTTCCATAAAAATAATGGATTTTATCCATGAAGAGGTCAAGAACTCCAAAAGTGACAAAAATATGTTTATGGGTTATAGGTGATTTTACATAATGTCCATGATTATTTTATCTCCAAAATTTTAATTATAAATCCTCTATCTGCAATTATAATCCTTGACCATCCTGTACATTTTACTCTACTGTAGAGCACTTTTAAATTTCTTAAACAGAAAAGTAGGGACTGGCTCCTGTGTGTCAACATCTAACATGGAATTTCATTAAAGGCACAAAGTATGATACTTTGATTTCAGAGATGGCCAGGGTGCATAGGACTCCTAAATGGCCAGAATTTAATATTGCCTGTGTTGAAGCTACCATATAAGAAAACAGATTTAATCATTTCTGGTAAGCCCAGTCCTTCTCGAGGGATGAGCATGCAGGAAATACCCACTTAGTCAAGGGAAGAGGGAGCTATTGAGGTAAAGTACCTAGAGAATGATTCTTATAAGAGTGTGCGTCATGTTAAGTATAGCTCTGGCTTTAAACAATCCAGAAATTCGGAAGAAGATCAAAGGCACAAATATAAAACTATTCTGTGGTATTAGTTGATAAGCTGAGGTTGAGTTAATGCAATTTAATGGTCATCCTTACTAATTGTCTTTCGAATGTACAGGAGAGGTAATCCCTATTTCACCCAGGTAGGGAAGCTGATTTAAAGCCAAGGATGGAAGATTCCCATATCTGAAGAAACCTTTAATTTAGCCAGAATTTTCTTTCAGCCTTGGAAATCACTAGCTATTGTTTTCTCAAGGTAGAATACAAGAATTCATGTTCAGTAGTATCTTCAGGTGTCTGAAGGTCCAGAAATAAAACAAAACAAAACAAACTATATGATAAAAATTTATCATATATTCTTTCAGGTAGCATCTAAGAAATCAAGTTCTTCCACATTTAATGAACTCTTCTCCATAAGTAAAATTAAAGATCTCAAACTAGTTTTCATAGATTCTCTATGAGGGTTTGATATGCTGTCATAACAAATAAACCTGGACACTTAGTTGCTTAACATCTACAAGTTCATTTACCACATATATAAACTCCCCACTGGATACAAAGTTCCCTTCCAAATGATGAATCAGGGTGATTTCTGTCTTCGCTCCACTATTTAAAGATTTGGGCATTTAGGGTCAGAGAGAACTGGAAGGATGTGGACAGGAGTTTAAATGCATTTAAATATTTTAGTCTGGATAACGTGGCACTACTGTCAATAGCCATGGGTGACAGTCAGTCATGTGGCCTTTTCTAAATTCAAGAGTGCTAAGAAGTGTGGTTTTCTGTGTGTATGATGGAGACAAGTGCTAGATATTGTGAAGACCAGCATCCACTACTGAGTCCGCTTCTCCCCCTGCACACAGCCAAAGCACATATTCACTCTGTCTTCAAGGAAGACATCCTAGAATTTCATTCAACCCACTGTGTTCAGCTCATAGTCCACGTTCTCTGGGTCACTTATATAGCCTCCCATAAGTCTGAATGTAACAACTCTTGGCGTGCATATACATGAATTAAAAAGACAAGACATGTCCCTCAGACACACACACACACAAGAAACCAATTAAATTCTTCCTTTTGAAAAGAAGAAGTAAAAAACACATTGCTTGCACAGAGTAATTTTGAAATCTCACAGGGCAGAGATCTGGAAGGCTCTCTCTCCTAAGGGCAGTTAGACCTAATTCTAATTTGCCATAGAAATTCCTTCATCTTGTTCTCTCTTCCTTCTGGGAAGGAAGTATTTCTCTCTGGGAAGTTCTTTTTTCCCCGCATTATTTTCCTTGGTCAAAATTCTTGTGCATATCGGTGAATATGCTTACATTTCTTAGCCCTTTTCTTATCTGAATATGGTAGGAGTACATTTTTGTTTTGACCCTTGAGCAGTCAAACTAATGCTGAGAGTTCATGGGTAATATGTTTCTATCAAATGAATAGTAGACTTCTTATCTATTTTGCTCTAGTACATTTCATGTACAAGTAAATAAATCAAAACTTATTTTTAGATAGTTATCTATTATTTATTTGTTTTGTCATTCTTTTCCTTTTTCCCCTATCTCAGTGCTAGCTATTTTGTAACTATATGGAGCAAGAGATGAGGAGAAGATATATTTTTAATCTAATTCTTACTCTAAGTTATTTTCTCCATCATAGAGGTTCTGATGACCACTATATTCTTAATATGGCTTTCTGTTTAGTTTTAATCAAATAAAATATTTATTGGGTTTTTATCACTCAAAATATTTTAAAATTCTATCTATGGTTATTTGGGGCCAAGAACAGTCAGTGTCTGCTTCTTGCAAGACCCTGAAATTCTAGTTTATGTTTTATATATTACATATTTTTGTATCTTTTTTAGTTAAGTCTGATAGTGGCTACTCCACAGAACTAATCAACAATTACTAGGGAGATAATAAAAAGGTCTTTTATTACTGTGTGTGTGGATGACTAGTATAGGTGAAACTAAAGGTTCCTTAAAAAACCAATGTTTGCTTTAGAATTATATCAGAATGTATTTGGATATTGATGCAATAACAAATTCAGAATTTTAGTTTTCCAATGAAATACAAAATTTTGAATTTCAAATACTTAATTCGATATTAAGCTTAAACTACTATTCGAGGAATTTACTCAAGATGAAAACAACTCTTCTCTTGATTATAACCCTTCTATTATAATTATTAGTATTTAAATTGCTCATCATATTGGCTTATATCTAATGCTGGTGTTGCTCTGCTTTATGCACCAACTGGATTCCGCTTGTTCAATGACTGGTTAGGGCACTCTCAATTTTCCACACATTGACCATTTTTCTTGTATATCTTTCAAGTAATAGACATTGATTTCTGAAACTAAAACTGTTCATCAGTTTATTTATGTTTAAACCTGTGTGTCCATGTGACTCCTTTGCACATAAATTTAAAAAATTCAAAATTCTTCAAAATATTGTATCTTTGGTAGTATATGTCACTGGTTACTTAGGCTTTAATGATATGGCCTTAGGGGAAAAAGTTCTCCCATTATTTCACTCACTCACAGAAACTAATATGTTCACTATCCTCCCCTCTGACCCTTCTCATTGGCATGGGTATAAAAGAAGGTAGATGAGTAAAACTTGGGATCTTTACCTTTTTTATATTAATGAAACATAAGCAGTGAATCCAATACATTTTCCTGCTCCCCAAATATGTAAGAACTCAAATTACAGAAGTATATTCATCAATATCCATTGATTTATTAGCTCAAGTAAATAAGCCAGGAAACATTCCTTTCTTATATGTATTTGATTTTCTTACTTTTAAGTCAATCCAGCAGAAATTAAGCACTGACCATTTCAACATTTTTCATCAATAATATTTTTAGTGGATAAATTATGTAAATAATATAACATTAAAATAATTTTCAGGAAAACTATTTTGAAAAGTATTTAAGGATAAGTAATCAACTGAGTAACAATCAACTTGATTTTCTGTCAAATTCAGCAAACGGAATTATAAATAACATCCCTGGGGTTTCTCCCAGCTTGATCTCCTTGTGCTGAGCACACAATGGAGTGGAAAAGGGACCAGAGACATGCTGTGACTACCTGAAGATCCTGGTCAGTGAGTGAGCTCTCTGTGAACATACTGGATGGAGATTCAAGAAACTGTTTATTTGGCAAAGTCAAGTTCTATAGTGGCAGACCTCTGAATATGATTTTGGTCAATAGCATTTAATTCCCTGTATTTACAGTATTAGTGATCCATTTACTAGCATGTATTCAAGTGTCCCATGGCAGAGGGCATGTGAAGAATCAAGAGAAGTTGTTGGGGACCCAATGACATAATTGAGCCAAGTTTGAGCAAAACTGAAATGTGAAACCATGGCAAGTTGACTGAAATTTTGCCTTATGCATTTTCTGATGTCTCAACATAAAAATAAGTTGAGATGCTTTTGGGGAAAGAATTGTATAGATCAGGAAATACAGTGGAGTTTAGCTTTCTTTTTATAACACTGAAAAAGGAGAATATGCTTTAAATTTTGTAGGTAATTTAATAAATTCTCTAATTTCATTAGAAACCTCAGGGATGTTCTGGACAGAATTATGCCCCTACCAGAATTCATATGTTGAAGCCCTAACTCTCAGTACCTCAGAATATGACTGTGTTGGGAGATAAGGTCTTTAAAGAGGTGATTAAGTTAAAATGAGGCCAATCACGTGGGGCTGTAATCCAGCATGACTGGTGTCCTTAGAAGAGGAGACACTCCGGGGAAGGGAGACCCCAGAAGAAAGGCTATGCGAAGACCCAGCGACGAGGCACCACCTGCCAGGGAGAGAGGCCTCAGGAGAAATCAACCGACTGGCATCCAGATCTTGGACTTCCAGACTTGTGAAAAATAAATTTCTGGTCTTCAAAGTTACCCAGTCTGTGGTATTTTGTTATGACAGCCCTTGCAAACTAATGCAAGAGGCCCTATGTTTCCCTCAGATGACTAACAATTGGTTCTATTTTTAATTTTGTTATTTTTGGACTCGTTTTCAGAATGTCACAGTTCCTAATTAACTTTTAATTCTTTCCACAAAATATCGATGCTTTAAATCATGGTGTATTTTTCTTTACTTAGGTCAAGCAATGATTTTTTATCACACTAATTCAGTTTCTATATCCAAAGTTGGTTCTGTACAACAACTGATACCTTTATGTATGAAAAACACTTTGTCATTATCTTCTCCAAGGTTACCTTCAGGTTTCTTACTGAAAGGGAGGATTTCAATTCTTTATTTTGCTGTGCTTCATGGATTTCAATTAGGTAGAGTCATGGCTTTGACAGAAATACTGACATTTATTTATTTATTTTTAACATGAATGTAATTTCTAATAAATTTCTTTTGTTTAATGTGTTAATGTTAAAGATCATTTTCGTCATAATTACAAGGAAGAGAATTACAGTAGACACCCACTCATAGAAGTATTTTATATTTTGCATTCCATACTGGAAGAATTTAAAGAAAGACAGTAAAGTTACAAAGCAATTGATTTTTTAAAGGTTTATATTCCATAGGCGGCAAAATATTTCCTTGCTAGAAAGTGAAAACCAGTTAAGGATTGTTATTATAGTTTTACTCATAAACCTTTCTAATATTTAATATCTTGAAATGAATTAACAGCAGATTTATTATTGTCTTTGAAAATAACTTATTGAAAACGTTCATATACATAATATAAGATACAATAAGGTATCCTTTTTTTTGGTATCATTAATGTACAATTACATGAGCAACATTGTGGTTACTAGACTCCCCCCATTATCAAGTCCCCAACACATAACCTATTACAGTCATTGTCCATCAGCGTAGTAACATGCTATAGAATCACTACTTGTCTTCTCTGTGCTATACTGCCTGCCCCGTGCCCCCTTCCCTTACATTATGTCTGCTAATCGTAATGTCCCTTTTTCCCCCTTATCCCTCCCTTCCCACACATCCTCCCCAGTCCCTTTCCCTTTGGTAACTGTTAGTCCATTCTTGGGTTCTATGAGTCTGCTGCTGTTGTGTTCCTTCAGTTTTTTCCTTGTTCTTATACTCCACATATGAGTGAAATTATTTGGTACTTGTCTTTCTCCGCCTCGCTTATTTCACTAAGCATAATACCCTCTAACTCGTCTTTCTCTGCCTGGCTTATTTGACTAAGCATGATACCCTCTAACTCCATCCATGTTGTTGCAAATGGTAGGATTTGTTTTCTTCTTATGGCTGAATAATATTCCATTCTGTACACATACCACATCTTCTTTATCCATTCATCTACTGATGGACACTTAGGTTGCTTCCATTTCTTGGCTATTGTAAATAGTGCTGGCATAAACATAGGGGTGCCTATGTCTTTTTGAAACTGGGCTGCTTCATTCTTAGGGTAAATTCTTAGGAGTGGAATTCCTGGGTCAAATGGTATTTCTATTTTGAGATTTTTGAGGAACCTCCATACTGCTTTCCACAATGGTTGAACTAATTTACATTTCCACCAGCAGTGTAGCGGGTTCCTCTTTCTCCACATCTTCACCAACATTTGTTGTTGTTTGTCTTTTGGGTGGTGGCTATTCTAACTGGTATGAGGTGATATCTCATTGTGATTTTAATTTGCATTTCTCTGATGAGCAGTGATGTGGAGCATCTTTTCATGTGCCTGTTGGCCATCTGAATTTCTTCTTTGAAAAAGTGTCTGCTCAGCTCCTCCACCCATTTTTTAATTGGATTATTTGCTTTTTGTTTGTTGAGGTGAGTGAGGTCTTTATATATTTTGGATGTCAGCCCTTTATTGGATATGTCATTTATGAACATATTCTCCCATACTGTAGGATGTCTTTTTGTTCTATTGATGGTGTCCTTTGTTGTATAGAAGGTTTTAGTTTGATGTAGTCCCACTTGTTCATTTTTGGTTTTGTTTCCCTTGCCTGGGGAGATATGTTCATGAAGAAGTTGCTCATGTTTATGTCCAACAGATTTTTGCCTATGTTTTTTTCTAAGAGTTTTATGGTTTCATGACTTACATTCAGGTCTTTGATCCATTTTGAGTTTACTTTCATGTATGGGGTTAGACACTCCAGTTTCATTCTCTTACATGTAGCTCTCCAGTTTTGCCAATACAAGCTGTTGAAGAGGCTGTCATTTCTCCATTGTATATCCATGGCTCCTTTATCATATATTAATTGACCATATATATTTGAGTTAATATCTGGACTCTCTATTCTGTTCCACCGGTCTATGGGTCTGTTCTTGTGCCAGTACCAAAGTGTCTTGATTGCTGTGGCTTTGTAGTAGAGCTTGAAGTTGGGAAGCAAGATCCCCCCTGCTTTATTCTTCCTTCTCAGGATTGCTTTGGCTATTTGGGGTCTCCTGTGGTTCCATATGAATTTTAGAACTATTTGTTCCAGTTTGTTGAAGAATGCTGTTGGTATTTTGACAAGGATTACATTGAATCTGTAGATTGCTTTAGGCAAGATGGCCATTTGGACAATATTAATTCTTCCTACCCAAGAGCATGGGATGCATTTCCATTTGTTAGTGTCCTCTTTAATTTCTCATAAGAGTGTCTTGTAGTTTTCAGGATATAGGTCTTTCACTTCCTTGGTTAGGTTTATTCCTAGGTATTTAATTCTTTTTGATGCAATTGTGAATGGAATTGTTTTCCTGATTTCTCTTTCTGTTAGTTCATCGTTAGTGCAAAGGAATGAAACAGATTTCTGTGTATTAATTTTATATCCTGCAACTTTGCTGAATTCAGATATTAGTTCTAGTAGTTATTCTTAGTAAGATATTCTTTATGTATATAAAAACCATGAACTGATTCTATACATGTTATTCATATAATTCTTACCTATGTTGTTTATTCAGTGTGAATTTTAAAAAATCAAGAAAGAATAATAGGAAATATTTTTGTCTAATTTCATTTGACATTTAAAAGCAATTCATTTTAAAAAATATGTTTTCACTAAAACTTATTTACAGATTGGTTCATAGCACCTGTGGTAATGCAAAACTAATACTCGACTTAAAGTATCAACTAAAATTTATTAATTTTAGTCATACATTCAAAATAACCTTTTAACCATAATTCAAATGAATAATATTCCTTTATTAGTATTCCAAATACTCTTTCATACCAATTTTTTTATCATTTTCCTTTGAGCTAAAGTCAGCATTAATATAAAATTTGAAAGCAAATGTCAGAGAAGCAGGTGGTGATGCATTATTTTTTGTTGGTTGCACCATTATTAATGTGAATAAGATATCAGTTGGGGCATATCTCTTCCTAAATATATAGTTATTGTTGGCACTTTTACATTCTATAAATGTATAATACCACCATGAAACTTTGACAGTTTCCTTGAGGCTTTTATTTTCATTGCCTTACTGGCCTCAACTTCCTGCCTCCAATATATTCTGGGTTTTATATCTCTTTCTTAGCTGTCTTGACTGTTTAGAAATATGCTATCAATATCTCACCTCTTCCTTATCAAGTTACCCCCTTAAGAAAAGAAGATTCCTACCCTAAAAGAATTTCTTACATTGCATTTAAGACACAAGGGTTCATAATTGTATTAAATTATATTACTTTAGGCTCAACCTAAAATATGTTAATAGGTTTTCTGCCCTTCACTTTTTTCATACTTTTATTATTACTCTTTTCTAATATATTTATTTATTTCCCATGTTTCTGTATTCCTCAACTTTATTTTAGCCATGGTACCACAAACCTCATCCTCAAGCTGCTACCTATGAGTGTGTTGTATACTTTTTTTTTTGTTAATGAAATTCCTCCGACAGACTCTAAAGCATGGTGGGACTTTCACGAATTTGTTGCTTGTACCACTTAGATCAACTTATTCCTGTAGAAAACAGCAACTCAGTGCCTGTTGAGAGATTTGACTTTGGACTATCAATAGTTTCTGCAAGATTAAATAATCTAGACCTACAAGTACAAGTTTTCAAATATTTTTGAATCTAGTTCATTCTGCATGGCAAGAACAAACCCATCACATTTTCTTGCACTTGGTGAGACCAAAGGGAAGTGCAGGCTGATCATGGCAGCTTGTTTGGATGTAATAATGGTAATGGTGATGACATCATCTTTTTGTATATATGAAGAGGTATTTTCTTATAAAAATCATTTAGAATAATTCTTATTCATAGAAACTTTATCAAAGGTTTAAATAATACTACAGACTTCTATAAAAATGGAATGTTTTCTAGTTACTTTTTATATTATCAAAATATTTCTTTCAAATTAATGTATCATATCCACAGATGTTTCACATTTGCGTTTCTAACTTATGGAGTTATTTTTTGTTAAAATTAGGTGTTTTTAACTCTGATGCATGTTCTTGAAGAAAAAAACTCTACTTTTAAGAAATACCTTCTGATTTATTTTGGTTTTGTTCTGAAAAGGCTTTTCATATACTCAATAAAACAGGCTAGTAAAAATGAAAATCATCTTTTCATAAAATCAAAAGTTAAGCATATTTGATGCTCATAGTTTTTTCTTATGAAGTAATTTGTATCTCTTCTGTCAATATCAAACAACTCATTAGATTTACATTGCTATAAAATATGACATAAAGTGGATTTTCTACCAATGCATTGAATATGCCATAAATATGCTTTAGTTCTTTAAACTTCTAAGTGATGATGTGTACAATGCAAACTCAACTCAGACCAGAATCATATTTTCTAAATACATGGTTGTAAAGATGCAATGAAAGATCTTATGAAAATCTGATTCATATGACCCAATGTCAAATAAAATTGTAAGTTAGACCAACAAGTACTTAGTAAACATCTAGTGGAGAGCCAGCATTGTGCTGGACTTGCATGAACAAGAGTACAGGATTAGATTCTTAGTTATAAGAATTAACAACCTAGATATATATATCTAATTAATTATTAAGATTATACATATTATATAAATCAGTGATGTGTGTCATTATATATCAATATATAATATGTCAATATCAGTATAAATCCATGTGGTTTCTTGTTTTTATATTAATTTATCAGAGGTAAAAATAATGACCTCTTCTATAAATGACTAAGGAATGGAGTAATTGGAACAGGATAGGTGCTCATAAAATAGTTGTTATATTTCTAAACTGCAATATAATTATAAGCAGCAATACACAGTTGATCAACTAACTTCATGCTTAGAACTGTGCTTTGGTTGAAGTACACCCAAACTGAGATTCAGGGATGTTTTGAAATAGAACTAGGTAGATGAGCTAGAACGAAAGAAGAAAAGACAGAAACTAGAAAGGGAGGATGGAAGCAGAAACACAGAAGGAGAAGGAATCAAACTGAAGTTTGTAACAGTGAATAAATCTAAACAGCAATGCCTGGGATTGAGGGGAAAAATGGTTGGTAAAAACGTTAGGATGGGAATATGATTTGGTTATCCTTTGTCTCTCCAGATCCATTCTTCACTTAATAGGTCCTTCTCTGCTCTCCTGTCTGTCCTAGGAGGCTGACAACTATTTGTTGCACCACCTGGGTCCCTCTCCTTCTGGTGTCCAGTAGAGTAGTGCCAAAGGGGCCCTGACGTGCGACAGGAAGGCAGGAAGAGAGAGTCGTGGGGATACGTTACTCCCTACCTTCCTCTTGCTTGTCTGTGGTTTAGAAGTTTCTCCATTTACGGCCTTAGCTTCTGCTAGGCCCCAGAATTCCAGCAATTAATGGCTTCTAATTGCACTAATCAACTACAGACCTAGGCTTGTTAATGGCTCCCTGGTTTTGCTACTTTCTAGAGCTGTACTATTCCCTCTCAATTTTCTTAATCCACACTTTATAAATAGTCCCTTTATTAATTCTTTGAATTGCCTTTTGAGATGTGCCATCTGGTTGGTTTTGTATAAACCAAAATTAATATAGCAATTGTAGTAGATTGGCCTCTAGGAGAAAACTCTCAAAATTAGATTATGGGATAAAGAAGCTTATTTTATGGACTCTTAGAAAACTTCCATGCTGAAGGATACTGGGAATTCATAAAATGCGGCATAAAGAGGTATGTCATAATTACATGCATTATCACTGATGGGGCCTGGGATGGAGTGAAGTGAAAGAGCAAAGCATTGGGAGACAAGGGTAGCTGGCACTCAATGGCTATGGTAACAGGTTGATCACTAGTGGTAAGTCACCCTGTTGATGATTACACCAGAAGGTACATGAGAGGAGCATACGAGAAGAGCGACAATACGAGAAAGCTTTGAATTTCTGTAGCAAGACAAGTCCACCTCTATCAGGCTACCTTTATGACAGATATAGTCTTGTGGCATACATGGCTGAAGATGACAAGGGTTAATTGTAAGTTGCAAGCCAAATAAATAAGGCACCGGTTGAGAAGAAACTGAGGATCTCCCAGGAGCAACCCATAAAGGGACAGAGGATGTGAGAGAAGCATAAGCAGAATTTGAACTGTGATGCATTGCTGCAGAGATCTCAGCAGATTCTGTGGGGCTCTCAGAAGCTAGGATGACCCTTCAAAGAGGTCCTCAATTAGGGAAAAGGAGCCAGGCTTTTACTCCCATATCAGCCAACTACTGGAGCTAGGAAAATCCCCATTCCCTGCCCCTTGGAAGGGCTTGTTTCTGTTAATATATCATTGCATTACAAACCACCTGCGAATTTATAAGCATACATAAAATATAATTTATGGTTTTTCACGATTCTGTGCATATCCTGGTGATTCTTCTTTTTTTTTTAATTTTTTTAAAATTGTGCCATTATTAATATACAATTACATGAGCAACATTATGGTTACTAGACTCCTCCTATTATGAAGTCCCCACCACATACCCCCATTGCAGTCACTGTCCACTGGTGATTCTTCTTTTAATCTCACTTGCTGTCACTTATGTGGCTGCATTCAAATGGTCATTTCATCTTGGCCATATGTTACCAAGACTAATTTGGCCACCAGCCTTGGTGAGCAACCAAGATTTCAAAAACAAAGGTCAATGTTAATATATAGTTGAGTTTACAGAGTCCAAGAGATATACAGACATAGTCGTTGTTTTATTGAGCTGATGGCTGAAGTAACTTCTGCCTATTGTGGATTGGTTGTTTCCATGACCTAATAAAGAAGAGTGCCACAATATTAGATACGGTAACTGATCCCAATTGCCCAGGAGAATTTGGATTGCTGCTACTGAATGGGGTCATTCGGGAGGCTTTCTGGAGTCTTGGAGTTCTCGTTTTCAATAATAATACCCGATGGTAAGTTGTGCAAACACAGGAAAGCTAATAGCTTAGATCATTAGGTTTAATTCATCACACCAAGTTAAAAAAATAAAATAAGAAAATAAAATAGCTGAGTTAACGGAAAATATTCAAAGGAAAATGGAAGGGTGTTATTCAATTTGGCCTTCTTGACATCCATATGCCGTAGGATTGTGGCAGCTGTAGTAGATTAGTTTTTGTGTTCCATTCTCTCCTTTTTCAATACCGTAAGTGAAGAGGGCTAGAGTAGGTTTTGTTATTGCTGGAAGGATTTGTGTATCTTCAATACTTAAAATATTTGTGACACATTCAAGCTTTGAGAATTACAAGAGGTAATTTAAAATAAAATTGGGTGATTTATTCCCTTTGTGATTTTATGTTGAGCTATGTGAGAAAAATATGTCCTATGTATAAAAATTTTAAATTGTTCCAGTGAATTTGGCTTGTATTAATGATTTTAACTTACTGAATTCACAAGGCCTATTTAAAAACTTTGGAATATTTTACTGACAAACTTTAAAGCTTGCCTAGTTAGGCTTTGAGGAACTTTAAATGACTGTTGAATAGATGATGTTTAAAATGTTTTTAAAAATAATTAATGAAATTACATTAACTAATTCTTAAATGTGACTGAGAACTTAGTCTGTTGAATTAGAGTCCATAGAACATTAATCATAGTTTCCTAGGAAATGTCCTAGTAGTATAAATAGAATAAAATAGCTTGTATGCCAAATGACAAGAGGTTTTAAAATTTGTTATTGCAATAGATTAACATTAATTTAAACCCAAGATGCAAATAATGGTCATTTTGTGCATAGTAAGTCCCCGGTATTAAAATATAACACCAATTTTTAACATATTCCAATGTATTTCTTTTATATGCAGAAGAAACATTGAAATTCATGACTATTACCTGAAGTACACCGTGATGCAGAGTTGACTGTTTCTACAGTTGTGCCTCAGCCTTCTTGTTCTCCAGACAACTAACCTGTTGTTTGTCCTTGGGCCCCGGCTGTTGGCAGTTCCCTCTTCCTGGTGGGTTTTCCCTTCACATCTTCACATGACGTGCTTCTTCCTTTTATTTAGGTCTCGGCTGGAAAGCTGTTCTGTAAGCTGGGCTTCCCCTGAGCCCCAGCTTCCCAAACTCTATCATGCCCTTTCCCCCCTTCATAAGAATGTCAACCACTCAGTCATCTTCCCTGCTTGCTTTTAGTTTTCTGTGTACCTCTGTCCCTTGGAAGATAAGTTTTGGGAGGATTAGGTTTTTGTCTGCCTGTTTCGGGGCTGCATTTCTAATTATTTTCCTTTATTATCATATGCATACACTTAATATTGTTAAGGTTAACCTCTCCTCACCTTCCCCATTTGTTAATATCTGTCGTCTGACTCCAGAGTCTGAAGGCAGGAAGATACACTATTATTTTAAAACATAAATATTACTGAATAGTATTGAACAGTACAATTTTATAAACCCAGGAGGGTCAGTTTTAGTCCACAAAAGGAAAGAACTACTCAGGTGATCAGAATTCAAAGATAAAAGAAAGTTTAACATTTTCCTTGCTATCGTGGTGTTTAACCTCCGGGAAGACTGACCTTGAACCACTGTCAGACTACTGAGCTTTCGTGAGACTACCAATGCACTTAATATTACGGTTTTTCTGTCAATCTATAAAATATAACAAAAAAATTTAAAAAGTGTTTTGGCACTGTACAAAACCCACTAAAAAAAATAGTTTTTACTTTTTTATGTTCAACAGTATCATTTGATTATTCCATGTGTGTTGTAGCCGAAAAGTTCATCCATCCTTCATGTTTTTATTCATTTTTGACTACTTGGCCACAGGCTATGCACAATTTAATTCTACAGAACTAAGTTCCTGTAAAAGTACAAAAACTCAAGCCAAATATAATTTACTTTGATGACAAAATCCAGACAACCATGAGGATCACATGCCTTGTTCCATCTCATCCTTTGTCCACTTAAACCCTAACTCTACTGGGAATTTCTACAGGGTTTCATAGAAACCTTTGTGTAGCACTTTCCTCTCCTTTCATAGATTAATTGGTCCTTTCTCAGATATTAAGATGGTGGTTGTATTTGGCCTTGTAAAAGCCAAACTTCGAATGCCATATAACAAGTGTGAGAATACATGATCGCTAATTTTACATGAAAAAATGGTGGAAGTAACGGGAACCAAAGCACTGCTTCCTCCTCTGTGAATTTCAGCCGCTTTGAGGAAGGACCCAGGCGGCGGTCAGAGCTGGGAATGGGAGGGGGCCATCCCTCCATCATCCCGCTGGCTCCCGGTGCGCTCGCAGAGGATGCATGGCAGCCCAGAAGGCAAACTGGGGCCCCTAAGCAGCTCCTCCTCACCTCCTCTCCCTGCCCTGTCTAGATCGCACGATCCATCAAAAAGATAGCCTCCCATTCTGACAGCTTGTGGCGTATATATATTGGCATCTCGCAGAGCAGAGGGGAGATAGGAGTGTGCATGCATGTATGTGTGTGCGCGTGTGTGTATGTGTGAATGTGTGTGCGACGTATGTTTGAGAAGTCAAGAAATAAACAAGGGCCAAGTCAGAAAGGTCTTTTCAGTTTGGTACTCGCAACCCTCATTGAATGGGACCCAGTGGTATCAGCCTCTTCCCAACTTTTCAATGAGGTAAGAGCAGAGGTTGGAAGAAGGAGCCAGATAAGTTACCTCAACAGGCGTTCGTATTATCACCAGAGTGGATTCCATTAGTTAGATAAAAGAAAACCTATTTCACAATTATGATTAGAAACATCTATCTTTTTCACAAGGACTGGCTCAAGCTGTAAAAATCAAAAACATTTATACAGATTATCTTTTAGCATCAAACAAGATGGGACAAGAAATGTCAAAATGTGGATTTTTTTATTGTTAAGGATTGTAGGAAGCACAAAACAGTGAGTATATACCTTCTGTATTCCTATATGAAAAATATAATGGACAGAATAAATACTTTTCATGAGCAGGGGTGGCTGGAAAATCCTTGGTTTTATGTCAATATAAAGTCCTTTCTTCAAGTATGTTACATGGTTAGTTTTGTTTCTGTTCTTGTTAAGTGTTTTTGATTTTCCCTACAGGCACATGGGTTTATAAATGATTGATAGAATTGTAGAATCAGACATTGGAAATGATCAATTTTTAAAAACGATTAAGTATCAGTGGAACATTGAAGCATCATTTGTATCTAAACATGTCATCTATTACAAGTCAGTCATAATTTTGCCTATTTTGAAAAGTTTGGCAGCTTGTGGAAAGGTCAAATGTCAGTAAAATTTCATTGCCAAGCAAAAGCTTGATTATAGTGGAGGAAAGTCTTATCTTGTGAGGATTGAAATACTTTCGAGTCTTGCATAAATGTTAGACTTTGCTCTGTTGATAAGAAAGAGTATTTCCAGGTAATATGATAGGACTTTCTGTATAGGCATGAAGTGGCTGCTGCTTTACTTCCTAAAATATCTAAGTTCCGAGAGAAGAAAATGTAATTCATATAAAAATCATCATGCTGCTAACCTCTCAAGATTTGGGGGCAAAAAAAGGGGAGTCGAGTACTTTAAGCGCTTCAAAGAACTTTAAGTAATACTTTTGTTTAAATTATTTCTGATTTTGTTTTTGAGAGAGAGAAGAGTGAAGAGAGTATTAGAGCAATTTAATTAGAAGAAGTTTATTCATGGCTTTCTCTCCTTGCTAGATATATTTAGCTACATACATGAGGAAAATATTTCAAGGCTCAGCAGGTACCATTAGGGATTTTGCTGGAAGAGAAAAACCAACCAACCAAACAAAAAGCCCTAAATGGTACTTTGGTCAAACTGCCACTCTTTGAAAAGGCTAAAGTCAGAAAGTCATGTGAACTTTCCAGTATTTGAGGAAGAGCTGCTCAGGTTGGAGTCAATAGTGTTAAATCTCTGTAAGTTTCTAGGCAGACTGAAGATTTCAGATATTAGAAATTCCTGCAGAATACCTCCTTAAGGTCATTTTTTGTTTAATGTTATGTTTTATGTTTTAATGCTTCATTTTATTCTGCCTTTTGTTTATATGAACTAGATTTCCTTTGATTACCTTGGATGTGCATGTTTTACTTCTGCTAAAAAAAAAGCCAGAATGTTTGTTTTGGGTTATTATACTGTTCGCTTTATGCCTTGTGGAAATAAGAGAAGGTCAACTAAATGAAAAAAGCCAAGGCTATTTATTCTGAACTTGCTATAGCAAGGGAGTCAGCCACTGTCACTTGCATTTGGCAGAGACTCAAAGGCAGGCAGAGGAGTGGGGAAGCTTTCCAGCAGGAAACAGGGACGGCTGGGCTCTGCCTGATGGGCAGCTGGTGTGGGCATGCTGGAAGTGGGCTAGGAGCGGGCGTATTCAGGTTATGGGCTAGGGGAGCACGTTTGGCTTTTTCTGGTTGGTCCTAAATTGGAAGTGGGGACAAAAATTAACAAAGCTGTCAGTTATTAATTGTATTCTGGCAATGTTTAGCTGATGGTTACAAAAGTGACTGGTTGGCTTCCTGCACTGTTACTAGAGATAGCCATGTAGCTGCTGCAAGTCTGACCCAGCAGGCTGCTGCGTAGCTTGTTTATTGTAGAAAAGGCACTGGTCTCCCATGCAGCTTGCTTCAGGCACGGGTCAGAGTTCTGTCTTTATATAGGTCTGGCCATTGGCGTTTGCATATTCAGTTTCCCAGCTGCCATGGTGTTTCCATACCTTGAGCCCCTCTGTTCTCTGATCCTCGGTGACTCCACCAGCCTCACCTCTAGGCCTCCTTGCTCACGCATCCTGCTTGAGGTGTGATGGCTTCCCTCACCTCAGGCCTTTGCATTTCCTGTTTTTCCTTATGAGCTGTTACTCGCAGAATATGCACGTAGCACTTTTGCGCTCTTTATTCCAATCTCTGCTCAAAGGTACTTCTTCAGTAAGACTTTCCCTGATCAGCTCCTACAAACCACACCCAAATTGAATCAGTCCACTCAGTTCACTGTGTCCCCTTCTTAGGGATTACATGGCATCATAGATACTGCCTGTTTTGCTCATTGCTATATCCCTTCTTCTTAGAATAGTAAAATGTACAGCATGACTGCTCATATATTACCAGCTGTATGAACAAAACCTGTATTCCTTGATTTAATAAATTTAGCCAAAATATTTGTTTCTATCACATGAACTATGAAAATGTCAGCTGATTGTTTTCCTACTTTCCCTTTCTTATTTCTCACAATTTTTATTTATTACCTTTAGCTTTCCTAAATGCCAAGTTTCTATTGCACAATTATCTTGAATTTAATTTTAAGATCAGAAAAATTCAATAAATAACCATTAATTAAAAACTTTCAGGGATAAAAGGAAAGCATCGATGGCCACCTTATTTAGCTCATCCGTCCCACCAAATCACACTTTGCTTCCAGAGTGATATCCATATTGTTGTCTTCTAATGTATAGGTTTTCAGATAATTGTATATTTACTTGTACTGGTATTATATTGATCATAGTAAATGAATACTAGTTCTATGAACAAACAAACCCAAAATATCAGGAATTTGATATAGTAAAGGTTTATTTTCATGAAGTCAGGTTTACTATTGACTGCTTCTCCGGAAGCCATTTTTCGTGCAATATGTCAGTAATCCAGTTTCCTTTCATATTAGACAATGACAAATTCATATCATGTGGCCCCCAAGGTATCTGCACAAGGAGAAGAGAGATAGGAAATGAGCATGAAGTATGTCTAGGCCCACAAATAGGGTACATCAATATGCTTACATTTCATTTAAGATTCAATTAAGTGAACATGAAACTAACTAACATCAAGGGCAGTCAGGAAATACAGTCTCAGTATGTGTTCAAACAAAATAAGCAGAACAGGAGGATATTAGGAAGGTAGAACAAAAAAGAAAACAAATCAGAACTTGATTTTGAAAAAAATTAACACTATTGAAATTTATAATATTGAAAAATCTTTGTTATATTGATCAATAAAATGGTAGAAAACACAAAAATTAATATCAGAAAGGAAAAATGTAGATATATAACAGATTTTATATTTATTAGAAAGAAAATGAAGATATTAACAAGTGTATACCAATACCTTAAACAACTTAGACGAAATTGACAAATTTCAAAAACTGAAAGAATAAATAGAAAATCTGAGTTACTGAATATATGGAATTGAAACTGAATTTTGTGTTAAAAATCAAGTTTTAAAACTTTCAACATTCAAGTCTTGCTCAAAGTAGTACATATTTGTACATTTTTAGAAACAGTAACTTTCCATCTTATTGTCTTTCAATTTATAGAAATACATTCTTTTGTTTATTAATCTTATATTCTTCAGCTTTCTTAATGTCTTCATTTATTCTGGCAGGTTATTTTTTTTTTTGTACATTCCCTAAGATTCTATATGCATATATTCATGTTTTTGGAAAAAATCATCTACTTCTTTCTCTACAGACCATGTGACTTTTATTTCATTCCCTTGCTGTATGACTTTGAACTCTTGGCATTATCTCTAATTAGTCAGTATGCTTTATTTCATATATATTGCTGAATTTGATTGCCTAATATTGTTAAGGATTTTTTCCATCACTGTTTATGAGAAATATTGGTCTGTAATTTTATTTTCTTTTAATATATTTGTCTCATTTTGGTATCAGGGTAATTCAGGCCTCATAGAGGACAAAGTGTTCCTTTTGTATATTCTTAAGGAGTTGCTTTACTAGATTTCTGTTCCCTGTGGATTGTTCATTTAATTCGTTCAGGTCTAATTAGGTTTAATTCATGAAGCTCTAATTAGAAAAAGCTTCCTTAACTACCCAATATAAAAAAGTTTCCATATCTTTGATGGTTCCTGTATTTGACATATCATATCTATATTCATTAGTTACATTACTAATTGTCTTCCCTCTTAAAATTCATGCGAACAGAAGTGTGTGTGTGTGTGTGTGTGTATTTTCATTATTGCCTCTGCCTACAACAATCTCTGGCAAATGCTAATTGTTTAATAAGTATGTTGAAAAAAATCAATGAACAATTAATCTCCTCCCCATGTGGCAATCTATCCTAAAGAAGAGATCTGAAAAATAGCCAAGTATTTATTGAAAAATATTATTCATTGCAATATTATTGGTCATAGCAAATTACTGATGTGACCCAATATTTCATGTAGAACATGAAATATTTTGAGTTTGAGTAAACTTTCAGCATAGAAACATAAACAGATATGCACAGTGAAGTGTTTTAAGGATACTATGAATTATGTATCATGTAATGTCTCTATTGGACTCAGGCTATGACTAAAACTGCAGAAGCACATAGGAAAGTACAATTGGATGAACTGAATAAAAAATATCACTAGCGTCAGGGAGAAATATGTGACAATTTTTCCCTTTTAGCCTTTCTTGTATAAAAATGTCATTTTTTTATATAATTACTAACAAAACACCATTAATTAAAATTGTCTGAGTGTAAATAAATGAGGTTTTGTTTAGTTTTTTAGAAAATCTAAGCAATGAATTCACAGATTAAACCCCTCAAGGCTATTTTCTATCCCTTTTTGAAATTATTTTATGACCATGGACTGTGTTTTTATGCTTAATTACATGCCTCACACATGTGTTCATTTAGTTATGAGAGAAATTAAATTCTCAACTATGGATGAAGCAGCCTAATTCTGTCACTCCAATCAAGTCAAAATTCCCTGTAGGAATTAAATAGAGATCTTAGGGTCTTTAACTCACCACATCTCTGTGTGTTTTCAGTAGACATCCAGTTCATAAGATAATTTACTGGAAATATATCTGGAGCATTATATACCAAATGCTGTTCACAGAGAGGCATAATTAAACTGCATGTTGATGATTCTGCATGTATCTGAAGTTAAGAAATCAGTTTCTCTTTATGTAAAATATAATTTCCCAACTTTATTTCTTCATTGTACCATGTATAAATTTACTCATGTATTAAATTTGCCATGTATTAAATTACTTGTTACTCAAACTGTATTTGAAAGCACACAGAAAAAGCAGTGTGGTGTGGTGGTTTGACATGAGCTCTGAAACCAGACTGCTTGGAATTGAACCCTAGAACTACCAGGACCAGTTATGTCATCTCCTTGTCCCTCAGTGACTTTGTTTTTAAGATGCAGAATGAAGGTTCTGGGAAGATGGTGGCGTGAGCAGGGCAGCGGAAATCTCCTCCCCAAACCATATATATCTATGAAAATACAGCAAATACAACTATTCCTAAAAGAGAGACCAGAATATACAGGATAGCGCACAGCGTGCATCTGCACCTGAGAGGACTTGGCACCCCGGGAGGCGGCTAAGATACAGAGCCGCATCCCGGCGGGACCCGAGCACTCCCCCATCCCAGCGCATCAGCAGGAGGAGAGAATTCAGAGCCAGGAGGGAGTGGAAGTACAGGCCTGTGAAATAACCAGCCCTGGTGATCTGCGCTGAGAGCGCTGACACACATCGCGCGGTGTAGTGGAGATTGGACAGGCAGAAGGTGGAGGTTTTGATCTGGGAACGTGCCCGGGTCATTGCAGCCAGCTACAGGGACAAAAGAAAAGTGTACGCTTTATTCAGCAGTCTTGCAATTGTCCCAGCACACTCAGCCCAGCAGGCTGGGAGTCCTGAGGAATTTCAGACCCCTTGGCTGGTAACTGGGAAAAAGTAGCTGTACTGAAACTTCACACAGAGAACAATAGCCTCCCATTCATTCCGGCTGCTGTCAGAGCTGCGAAAAGCCCAATGGAGCTGCACGGCTGTGGCTGCGGACTAGTGGAGCAACAGTGCCACCTACAGCATCCTTACAGAATCTACTCCTGGTGGGCTTTTTTTTTTCTTCCGTTCTTTTCTTTTCTTTTATTTCTTTTTTTCTCTTTTCTTTCTCTTCCTTCTTTTTTTTAAAGTCTTAAAGAGCCCAGCTGACATACATGGCACCTGCCAGCAACCACTTCTATCGCCATGAAAAGACAGAGGAATATGGTACAGACAAAGCTCACCCAGACAACACCAGAGAGGGAGCATGAAGGGATGGAAATGCACAATCTTCCTGAAAAGAATTCAGAATAAAAGTCATAACCATACTGATGGATCTACAGAGAAATATGCAAGAGCTGAGGGAGGAAGTGAGGGAAGTCAGGAAAGACAATGCAGAAATGAGACAAGCCATCGACGGGCTTAGCAGCAGACTGGACAAAATGCAAGAGACTGTTAATGCAATAGAAATCAGAGAACAGGAATACAGAGCAGCTGAGGCAGAGAGAGATAACAGGATCTCTAGTAATGAAAGAATATTAAGAGAACTGTGTGACCAATCAAAACGGAACAATGTTTGCATTATAGGAGTACCAGAGGAACAAGAGAGAGAAAAAGGGATAAAAAGTGTTTTTGAAGAAATAATTGATGAAAACTTCCTGAAGCTGGGGAAGGAAATAGTCTCATAGTCCACAGAAGCCCACAGATCTCCCAACACAAGGGACCAAGGAAGACAATACCAAGACACATAATAATTAAAATGGCAAAGATCAAAGATAAGGACAGAATATTGAAGGCAGCTAGAGAGAGAAAATATATCACCTACAAAGGAAAACCCATCAGATTATCATCAGACTTCTCAACAGAAACCCTACAGGCCAGAAGAGAATGCCATGATATATTTAATGTAATGAAACAGAAGGGCCTTGAACCAAGAATATTGTATCCAGCACGATTATCATTTAAATATGAGGGAGGGATTAAACAATTTCCAGACGAGCAAAAACTGAGAGAATTTTCCTCCCATAAACCACCTCTACAGGACATCTTAAAGAAACTGCTCTAGGGGGAAGAACTCCTAAGGCTAAAAAGATGTCACAACAGAAAAAAAAAATCATAGCAAAGAAAGCAGACCATCCAAATACTAACTACAGGCAAAGAATAAAACACCTAGTATATAAAGAATGGAAGAGTAAGAATAAGAAGGGAGGAAAATAAAGAAACATCAGACTGTGTTTACAATAACCTAACAAGAAAGTTAAGTTAGATTGTTAGATAGTAAAGAAGCAGCCCTTGTACCTTTGGTAACCATGAATCTAAAGCCAGCAATGGCAATAAGTAATATCTATCAATAATCACCCTAAATGTAATGGACTGAATGCACCAATCAAAAGACACACAGTAATAGAATGGATAAAAAAACCAAGACCCATCTATTTGCTGCCTACAAGAAACTAACTCACCTCAAACCCAAAGATATACACAGACTAAAAGTGAAGGGATGGAAAAAAATATTTCATGCAAACAACAAGGAGAAAAAAGCAGTTGTTGCAGTACTTGTATCAGACAAAATAGACTTCAAAACGAAGAAAGTATCAAGAGATAAAGAAGGACATTACATAATGATAAAGGGGTCAGTCCAACAAGAGGATATAACGATTATAAATATATATGCACCCAACACAGGAGCGCCGGCATATATGAAACAAATACTAACAGAATTAAAGGAGGAAATAGAAAGCAATGCATTCATTTTAGGTGACTTCAACACACCAGTCACTCCAAAGGACAGATCAACCAGACAGGAAATAAGTAAAGACACAGAGGCACTGAACAACACACTAGAAAAGATGGACCTAACAGATATCTACAGAACTCTACACCCAAAAGCAACAGGATACACATTCTTCTCAAGTGCACATGGAACATTTTCCAGAATAGACCACCTACTAGGACACAAAAAGAACCTCAGTAAATTCAAAAATATTGAAATCCTACCAACCAACTTCTCAGATCACAAAGGTATAAAACTAGAAATAAATTTTAGAAAGAAATCAAAAAGGCTCACAAATACATGGAGACTTAACAACATTCTCCTAATTAATCAATGGGTTAACTACCAAATCAAAACAGAAATCAAAGAATATATGGAGACTGATGACAACAACAACACAAAGCCCCACCTTCTGTGGGACGCAGCAAAGGCAGTTCTAAGAGGAAAGTATATTGCAATCCAGGCCAATTTAAAGAAGGAAGAACATTCCCAAATGAATAGTCTAATGACACAATTACTAAAATTGGAAAAAGAAGAACAAATGACACCCAAAGTCACCAGAAGGAGGGACATAATAAAGATCAGAGAAGAAATAAATAAAATTGAGGAGAATAAAACAATAGAAAAAATCAATGAAACCAAGAGCTGGTTCTTTGAAAAAATAAACAAAATAGATAAACCCCTAGCCAGACTTATCAAGAGAAAAAGAGAATCTACACACATAAACAGAATCAGAAATGAGAAAGGAAAAATAATGACAGAGCACATAGAAATACAAAGAATTATCAGAGAATATTATGAGAATCTATACACTAACAAGCTGGAAAACCTAGAAGAAATGGACAACTTCTTAGAAAGATAAAACCTTCCAAGACTGACCAAACAAGAAACAGAAAAACTAAACAGACCAATCACCAGCAACGAAATTGAAGCAGCAATCAAAAAAATACCCAAGAACAAAATCCCCGGACCAGATGGATTCACCTCTGAATTCTACCAACATATAGAGAAGGTATAACACCCATTCTCCTTAAAGATTTCCAAAAAATAGAAGAGGAGGGAACACTTCCAAACTCATTCTATGAAGCCAGCATCACTCTAATATCAAAACCTGGCAACGACCTCACCAAAAAAGAAAATTATAGACCAATATCCCCGATGAATGTAGATGCAAAAATACTCAACAAAATATTAGCAAACCAAATTCAAAAATACATCAAAAGGATCATACACCATGATAAAGTGGGATTCATCCCAGGGATGCAAGGATGGTACAACATTCAAAAATCCATCAATATCATCCACCGCACCAACAAAAAGAAGAACAAAAACCACATGATCATCTCCATAGATGCTGAAAAAGCATTTGACAAAATTCAGCATCCATTCATGATTAAAACTCTCAACAAAATGGGTATAGACGGCAAGTACCTCAACATCATAAAGGCTATATATGACAAACCCACAGCTAACATCATACTTAACAGCGAGAAGCTGAAAGCTTTTCATCTAAGATCAGGAAAAAGACAGGGATGCCCACTCTCTCCACTGTTATTCAACATAGTACTGGAGGACCTAGCCACGGCAATCAGACAAAACAAAGATATACAGGGCATCCAGATTGGTAAAGAAGAAGTCAAATTGTCACTATTTGCAGATGACATGATACTGTACATAAAAACCCTAAAGACTCCACTCCAAAACTACTAGAACTAATATCTGAATTCAGCAAAGTTGCAGGATATAAAATTAACACACAGAAATCTGTTGCTTTCCTATACACTAATGATGAACTAACAGAAAGAGAAATCAGAAAAACAATTCCATTCACAATTGCATCTAAAAGCATATAATACCTAGGAATAAACCTAACGAAGGCAGTGAAAGACCTGTACTCTGAAAACTACAAGACACTCCTAAGAGAAATTAAAGAGGACACTAACAAATGGAAATGCATCCCATGCTCTTGGCTAGGAAGAATAAATATTGTCAAAATGGCTATACTACCTAAAGCAATCTACAGATTCAATGCAATCCCTATCAAACTACCACTAGCTTTCTTCAATGAATTGGAACAAATAATTCTAAAATTCATATGGAACCACAAAAGACCCCGAATAGCCAAAGCAATCCTGAGAAGGAGGAATCAAACGGGGGAATTATGGTCCCTGACTTCAAGCTCTACTACAAAGCCACAGTAATCAAGACAATTTGGTATTGGCACAAAAACAGACCCACAGAACAGTGGAACACAATAGAAAATCCAAACATTAATCCAAATGTATTCAGTCAATTAATATTTGATAAGGGAGCCTTGGATATTCAATGGGGAGATGACAGCCTCTTCAGCATCTGGTGTTGGAAAAACTGGACAGCTACATGTGAGAGAATGAAACTGGACTACTGTCTAGCCCCATACACAAAGGTAAACCCAAGGTGGATCAAAGACCTGAATGTAAGTCATGAAACCATAAAAATCTTAGAAAAAAACATAGGCAAAAATTTGTGGGACATAAACATGAGCGACTTCTTCATGAACATATTTCCCCGAGCAAGGGGAAACAAAAGCAAAAATGAAAAAGTGGGACTATATCAAGGTTAAAAGCTTCTGTACAGCAAAGGACATCATCAGTAGAACAAAAAGACATCATACAGTATGGGAGAATATATTCATAAATGACGTATCCGATAAGGGGTCGATGTCCAAAATATATAAAGAACTCACGCATCTCAACAAACATAAAGTAAATCATCCAATTAAGAAATGGGCAGAGGACATGAATAGACACTTCACCAAAGAAGAAACTCAGGTGGCCAACAGGCACATGAAAAGATGCTCCACATCACTAATCATCAGAGAAATACAGATTAAAATCACAATGAGATATCACCTGACACCAGTGAGGATGGCCAACATCCAAAACACAAACAATAACAAATGTTGGGGAGGATGTTGAGAAAAGGGAACCCTCCTACACTGCTGGTGGGAATGCAAATTAGTTCAACCATTTTGGAAAGAAGTATGGAGGTTCCTCAAAAAACTCAAAATAGAAATACCATTTGACCCAGGAATTCCACTCCTAGGAATTTACCCTAAGAAAACAGGATCACAGATTCAAAAAGACATATGCACCCCTATGTTTATTGCAGCACTATTTACAATAGCGAAGAAATGGAAGCAACCTAAGTGTCCATCAGTAGATGAATGGATAAAGAAGAGGTGGTACATATACACAATGGAATATTATTCAGCCAGAAGAAGAAAACAAATCCTACCATTTGCAACAACATGGATGGAGCTAGAGAGTATTATGCTCAGTGAAATAAGCCAAGTGGAGAAAGACAAGTATCAAATGATTTCACTCATCTGTGGAGTATAAGGACAAAGAAAAAACTGAAGGAACAAAACAGCAACAGACTCACAGAACCCAAGAATGGACTAACAGTTACCAAAAAGAAAGGGACTGGGGAAGATGGATGGGAAGGGAGGGATAAGGGGGAGAAAGGGGCATTATGATTAGCAAATGTATTGTTGGGGGGCACGGGGAGGACTGTACAACTCAGAGAAGACAAGTAGTGACTCTATAGCATCTCACTACACTGATGGACAGTGACTGTAATGGAGTTGGTGAGGGGGACCTGATGAAGGGGTATTTTAATTACCATAATATTTCACATGTAATTGTAGGTTAATGATGCCAAAATAAATTATAAAAAATATATATATACATATATTAAGATACCGATCTTAAGATATATGTATATATTATGTACTATATATGTATTTTATATATATTAAGATACATTATTTTAAGATACATATGCACTAATTTTCTTATATACACACAGACACACATGTGGATAATTTAAAGAATAAATATCTATTAATTCATATAAAAAAATCCCATTAAGCCACATGATGGCTTGTGGGGCAGACAGGACACTTGGTCTTACAAGGCCACAGAAAAACAGTGCGATTCCTGCCTTTGTGAAACGTGGTGACTGTTTATCCCTTCTTCTCTGAGTAAATGGAGTGAAATGAAAAGAAAAAAAAGATGCAGAAGGAGAATGGTAACTATTGCCTGGTGTTTGACATTTAAAACTGAATTACGTGCAAAAAGATGTCTAGCATATATACTTTGTTATTACTTTTCATCTTTAACCCAATCTTTTTGCCTGATTGCTTAGTTTTCCAGATTTTTTTGTTCCACTTGCTTCCCCTCAAGATACCCAATAGGCACAAGATCTGTTTGTTCCTTGAGGGGAGGAATACTCCAGGGACTGTGCTGGCCCTTGATTATAGCACCTCCTGTCCCCTAGATTGTGATCAGCCAGATAGCTGTCTCTGCTTCCTACTCCCATGTTGGGCTAATTTTTGCAATTGGTGGCCTGCTGGCACTATGCATTTCTTTGAGCCATATCCTCTGTGTGACACTAGTCTAGGCTGGCCTCTCTGCAGCCTCTGCCACCTCGTCATCACCCAGTTCTTATGGTTTGTGATGGACTAAACACCTGTGTCCCCTTCCCCCAGCTGTAGTCCTACCCCCAATGTCATGGTTTATGAGGTGGGGACCTTTGGGAGGTGAATAGGTTTTGAGGATGGAGCCCCCACAAAGGAGATTAGTGCCATGATAAAAGAGGCCTCAGAGAGCTCCCTCACCCCTTTCATCACATAAGCAGACAGCAAGAAGACAGTTATTTATGAAGGTGGACCCTTACCAGACACCTTGATGCCTTGATCTCAGACTTCCCAGCCTCCAGAACTATGAGAAATAAATGTTTGTTGTTTGGACCACCAGGACTGTGGTAGTTTCTGACGGCAGCCTGAAGAGACTAAGGCATCATTGATACTCTAATATGGGAAGGTGATAGGTTAGTTTGGATTTTTTGTTATTAAGGTATTATTGATATACACTCTTATGAAGGTTTCACATGAAAAAACAATGTGGTTACCACATTTACCCTTATTATCAAGTCCCCACCCATACCCCAATTCAGTCACTGTCCATCAGTGTAGTAAGATGCCACAGACTCACTGTTTGCCTTCTCTGTGCTACACTGTTTCCCCGTGATTCCCCAACACCATGTGTACTAAACATGATACCCTACAATCCCCTTCTCCCACCCTCCACCCCCACCCTCCCACACCCCTCCCCTTTGTTAACCACTAGTTCCATCTTGGAGTCTCTGAGCCTGCTACTATTTTGTTCCTTCAGTTTTGCTTCATTGTTATACTCCACAAATGAGGGAAATCATTTGGCACTTGTTTTTCTCTGCCTGGCTTATTTCACTGAGCATAACATCCTCCAGCTCCATCCATGTTGTTGCAAATGGCAGGATTTGTTTCCTTCTTATGGCTGAATAATATTCCATTGGGTATATGTACCACCTCTTCTTTATCCATTCATCTTCTGATGGACACTTAGGTTGCTTCCATGTCATGGCTATTGTAAAAAGAGCTGTAATAAACATAGGGGTGCATATGTCTTTTTGAATCTGAGAGGTTGTGTTCTTTTGGTAAATTCCAAGGAGTGGGATTCCCAGGTCAAATGGTATGTCTATTTTTAGTTTTTTGAGGAACCTCCAAATTGCTTTCCACAATGGTTGAACTAGCTTACATTCCCACCAGCAGTGTAGGAGGGTTCCCCTTTCTTGGCATCCTTGCCAGCATTTGTTGTTCTTAGTCTTTTGGATGCTGGCCATCCTTATTGGTGTGAGGTGATATCTCATTGTGGTTTTAATTTGCATTTCCCTGATGATTAGTGATGTGGAGCATCTTTTCATGTGTCTGTTGGTCATCTGAATTTCTCCTTTGGAGAACTGTCTCTTCATATCCTCTGCCCGTTTTTTAATTGGGTTATTTGCTTAGTTTGCATTTTTATTCCTTTCCTCCTCAGAAATCAACAACGCCCATGTTCTCTGAGCCTGGCACAAGAACTGGGACACACACCTCCACCATCTTCCTGAGCATCCCATTTATACACTGGTGCAGGAGGGAGGCTATCCCTTATCTTCCACTCTGTGGTATCTCTTCTTTTCTTGAAAGTTTAATGGTGTGTGTGAGGGTGTGAGGAGACAGAGGCTGTCATACTAATAGACACATGCATGAAAATCTAGTATCGACATAGCGTATCTGTTATGTAGGATTCAAATTGCATGGAGAGTCCCCCACCTCCTCCCTTATCCTATCCAGCTGAAGCTGATATGCTTATCTTTTCCACACATGTTAAGTGAAATCATCATTTCTCTGTCTATACAAGCTGTCCCTCAGTTAATTCCTCTAGCTGACTGAAAAATTCATATATACATTTTGGGCATTGGAAAATAGAATGTCAATTTAAGTTTGTCAGTGCTCCAATCAGATGTTTCCTGTTCTCAGTGAAGATTCCCCTGCCTACTCCTACAAGAGAAAGATGTCCTGAAGATTTAGGGGAAAATCAAAGCTTGCATGCATTGCTCTGTATTAGTGCTTCTCTTCTTAGGTGGTGATTCATGACTATACAGTTGTCACTTAGTCACTGACATACTACACATATTCTAAAAATCTTAAACAAATGTTTGTGTAGTGAATTGATGGATGCTAATTCCTATTCTTGAACTTAGTAGGAACTTTCTTTCCCTACCAAACAATTGCCTGAGGTATGAATTTTGTGACTACTTTCAATTGTTACTGTGTTTAAAATAATAAATACAATGTTGCAGATCAGATGCTATTTGAAGTTACCTGTGAACACACAGTAGAAATTTTGTGATCAATAATACCTCAGTGCTTGTCTGGAAATAACCATGTAAATATTCCCTTTCTGCTTTTAGAAGAGCCTCTAGAGATTTCCTCCCAGAAAAAAAATATCAAGCACTACAGACCCTCTTCCATGGTTTTACCTATTGCAAAACAGTTCTCATTGCAAATGACACTGACATATCAGTTCTGTTTGTTATAAGATTTATTTCTTCATGCTTGGCAATTATGAATAACCTTTAAGGGAAAGAGAAAACACTTATAGCTTGGCAAGTCCTGTGTACCATTTCAGAAATTTCCTCTAAGTTCAAAGAACAAGTAAATATCACACCTACAGATTTAAAATTCTCTTCCAAAAAAATACACGATAAAAGGAGTTTTCTCCTGTTTTCGTATTACAGATTATTTCATAAGGTATTTCTTTAGGAAAGAGGAATATTTATGACCTTGAATTGCCTTACCTGCTTAGATTCTTGAGAATTCAGCCATCATTTTCATTTCTTGCATAGTCATTCAGATTTTTTAAATTGTTCAAATTGCTTTAAGAAAAGAAACCATTCTCCTGATGTGACTAAAGCTAATAGTGATACATTAGGTCAGTAAGTATCAATGGGAAATTGAAAATGCAATTCAGAAAGAGAATGCAATGCCCCAAACACTTTTCTATCTTATATGGGCATTAGACTAAAGGGGAAGAGGACATTAAAGTGGAATATATTCTGCTGTTATTTTAAATGCGTTCATTATTTTTATTGATTCAGAATGGCTACATGGAAAAACATCATTTTTTTCAAGCTCACCATAGAGTGGAAAAGACACATTTAGCAGACAAGGAAAATAAGAGAAATCTAATACGTCAGTAACACAAATATTTTCAGAAATTTGACAGAGTACCAAAATGAAGACCCATAATGGGAGTATATTCATCAAATATAAAATAAAGAGAGAAATCCATTCCACTGACTTTCCAATTTTGTTCTTTATCAGACTTATCCTCAGGCTTACTCTGGTACAATAATACAGTGTATCTTTCTCAGGAAAGCTTGTACAGCTCATAGTTAAGAATACAAAGAGGTAAATTAGAAGCTGGAAAAACACACTGTATTGGTACAGAGAACAGATCTGTTATTTCAGCTCCAAACAGAAAGGATATAAGGTGCCTAAATCCTGATGAAAGACAGACATTTAGGTGACTTGAATTGTCAATTTCAAACCATTAAACCTGAAGTCAGTTTACTTACAAACTTTGTGCTTGTCAAGCATGGTTGGAACAACACACATAGCCTAGTGGGTAGTCTGTCAGCCAATATACTATGATTTAGGAAATTTAAAGAGAGAAAAAATGGTCTATAGACAATTTTTAAGATTAGATTTACTCACTTATTTCCATGTTTATGTAGTCACTAACGTCATACTAATGTAATGATAAAGGGTGTGGGTTGTGCAGCCAGATTCCTGGTTCAAATACGAGGTTGGACAAGTACTACCTGTTGGGGTAAAATACAAAATCTGTGCCACAGTTTACTCATCTATGAAGTGGGGTTAATAACAATGCATATCTCACTATTATTAATGAAATGTGTCAATATATGCAAAGTGCTTAGAAGATTGTGTCACTTACAGTAAGTGTTCAGTTAGCTATAAGAACAATAATAATTATATATGGTATATAGAAAAACATAAGAAATATGATCATTTAATAACATTGCTTTTGAGTTCAAGAATTATATTATTTTTTCATGTCATATACATATGATCAATGTGAAAGAACTAATATTATTGAAAGTTTTCTAATGCTAAATACATATAGTATTGCATAGGAAAATACCTTTCTTTCCTAAAATGCCATATTAATTCATATACTTATTTGCCATTTGCTTTTTCTCACTAGAAATTCTATCATGGAGTTATTTCCAAGTCAGTGAATGCTGCAGTAAAAATCGAACATTTAGATTCCTCATTCTTTTTGTTGGTCTTTCGGCTTGAATTAGATTATCTACCACCCTGGCCCTAATCTCTCCTTTATTGTGATCAGTTCCAGATCTACATATCCAGCTAAGAGCTACTGAATTATAGATAGATGATGATAATAGATAGATAGAAAGATAGATAGATAGATTGATTGATTGATTGATGATAGGTGATGATAGATGATAGATGATGATAGGGAGAGAGAGATGAAAGATAGGCAGATAGATGATAGATGACAATGATAGATGGTAGATAAATTAGCTGGATAGACAGATGTGTTCTCAAAGCTAATGTGTTCAAAACTGAACTCATTTTGTTTTCCACTTACAACATGCTCCTGAAGTTTTCACTCAGGGGTGAATGGCACCACCCTTTTTCACAGACCTGCAAGTCAGCCAATCACTATCTTTGCCTTCTCTCTCTAACCTGGTCCACAGCATTTTTTAGATGCTCATGATGGCAGCTCTTAAAGAGCTCTCAATTCCCCCCCTTCCCTCAGGGTCCACTGACATTTCCACGATTTAAGGGATGATTGTCTCACAGCTGGTCTGCTAAAAAAGAACTTCCAACTCATCTTCCTATTTTTCCCAGCTTAGAAATTAAACAGAACATGTTTTCTTCAATATAGCAATGACATTAAAATATTGAACAATTACCAATGTGCTATGACATTAAAATTGTTTTACATATCTCATTAATTTTCAGGAAGGAGAAGTCTTACTAGGAAAATATTGTTTTAGAAGTTCCTAATTGAGGAAACTGAGATAAAAAAAGTTTAATGATCCTACGCTATACAGATAGAAGGCGTTGGGCCAAATCAAAGTTGACTAGTCATATTTCTAAGTAATACTTAGAGGGCCTTCATTTATTTTAATATCCATGACTCGCTCCTATGTGTTGTCCAGGTCTCAGACTGGTGACATTGCCCTGGTGAGCTGCCCTTAACTCCCAAGACCCGGTCTCAAAATTCTTATGTCTAAAACCACAGCATTCACCAAAGTGTTTGAAATCTTCAGATGCATGGCCACTTTGAATCTACTTCTTTCCCTCATCCTCCCACTGCTGATGACAGTGACTGATACAGAGTGGGAGATCAATCATTTCTGTTGAAACAGTGAATCGCTTGAGGTGACCCATGTCCCTTTTCATGGTGACTTACCAAATTCCCACCATTCTTTTTGATAAACTTAACACCCACATCACTTAAAAAACAAGCAGTTACCAATGTAGTAACTTCATGTAGACATGGTGGGTGTAGGTGGATGGAAAGCCAAAACAGTGGTCTAATAAGAAATGGTTCCATATATCTTTATTTGGAATTCAGAAAGGATCGTCCCTTGCCTCAGGGCTGAGGGTGATTCATGGGCATCACCTGCTGCTATCTTCAGTTCCTCCTTTTGGCTTTAGGTATTATCAGGCCAGATATCTGTATTGGCAAGGAAATAGCCTTCCTGTGCAAAAACTTACTTTCTTCTTTTGCCTATTATAGATCATTACCCCTTCAACAAATCTTCAAAATACTCATCTTACTGCCATGTCTGGAGAGGAAAATGGCACTCTACCATCCTGGGTATTAAAACTTTCAGGATAAAATTGTTAGTTGTGAAGATTTTTATCTTATTTACACATATGAATGTGGTATATATGTGTATATATTATATGATACATGAATGAAATTTAAAATACATCATTTATATATATTTTATATATATATATATATTTGACTGAGAATCATGATTTTAACTTTTTTAAAATTATAATTTAACATTAATTAGAGCTACTTAAGAGATTATTATATGAAAAAAGACTGAAGTGAAGTAAAAGAAAACGCTAAGAGGAAATGCAATGAAACATCATTTTACAGGAATGGGATTCATGCACTAGAGCAGTGATAAAGGAGAGCCGCGCCCTGCAGTGAGGGCTCCTGCCCCGGAGCAGAACTTGACCTGACAGCTGATTCTGTCGCCTAACCACACACCTCTTTCTCCGCCTCCCCTTCAGTGCTCAGTGTTGCCAGTAGGGCTCTGACTATGGGAGGAAGCTAAAGGGTTGGGGAAAAGAACGGGAATCTTTCTTTCCTATTCCACTTAAGCTCTTTCACTAGGGAATATTCCACCTCTTTCTCTCGTCGGTGACTTCACTTCCAGGCTCTCCCTGGTGACTACAGCCGCAACCAAACCCCTTCCTTCTACCCCTCCAGCCTAAATGAAACATGCTATCCCACTGTGTGTTTTCTGGAGTCTCGGTAGCTTCATTTTACTCTCTCGTTTTTCCAGCTGTTTTTATCAGCTTTGTAACCAACCACTTGCATGAATCACAGCCGTTGCAGATGCTACGCCAAGTGGGATTGTTTTCTGGTTGGATCCTGACTGATATTCACTTAAGGAATGATTTGATTTCCATTTTATTGGGTAAAGTCTGAATTTGTTCAAGGCCATTCCAATCAACACATCAATTGTCAAAATTTGATGGGCTTCAAATATCAAAGAGAAGCCAGTCAGTATATATGATCATTAGAGTGAGGTGAGTGTTAAAGCAGACTGTGATGTGCAAGAGATTAGGGAGGTGTGAGGCCGACAGACGGGGGTGAGTGGTTTGCAGTGGAGTCAGAACGAAGCAATAGAAATGGCGACAGGTCACGAGAAATAGGGCAGACTGGTAAGCAAACAGAAGGGGTGCCAGATTCTGGCTCTCCACTTAAACCCTTGCAAGTGTGCGCATGTTGTTTAAACTTGTGGGTAAACAGTTTATCCACTTGCTACGTGGGGATGGCAGTACTGATATCTTCACCTTGTTTTCTAGAATTAATATTATTTGTAAAGCACTTAGCATAGTTTCTGACACACAGTAGATGCCCAAATGGTGTGTGTTGATTTGGTTCCTATTTCTACTGTTATTACCACAGATATCAGTGCTATCCTATATAATGAAAAGTATTTCAAATAAGAATCAATAGTTTTGAAACCTGAATAGATATGAGAAAAATGGGACAAAAATCAAATAGCTCTTGCTGATTTTAAATGAAGTTTGCAGGGCTTATCATGGAGCTGATGTTAGATATGGAGAAACCCAAGCACCAATAAAAAAATATTTTTCTGTGGCAAAACATAACGTTTTAAAAAAATAAAACCTTTTCAACATTGTGGTTTCTAGGATACCACTGTTGAAATGCAAAGGACAATAGTGTGTGTTTATTTGTTGTGATTTTTGTTTGTCTTATTATTTCTCCCAAGCATCTTTCGATCAGCTAGTAGCTTCTGAGCCATCAGTGTATCAGAAGTTTAAAATATACCTACAGTTTAAAGGACATTAAAAATTCAGAGGTACTAAGAAGTGAGTAATTAGTGTGATCAAGGATGTGAAATAATGCTATATAAGCAAAAGTTGAAAGAACAAGGGCAGCTTGAAAATGTAAGTCTAGACTAGGGTTTCTCAAGTTCAGCACTACTTAAATCGCAAGCTGAATAGTTTCTTGTTAGGAGCAGGGCATTATAGTTATATTAATTTTCCCACAGATCTTTATTATAACTGAAAGTTTATACTTTTTTTACCAACTTTTCCATATTTCTTTAATCAATATCTTGATTAAATTCTTTGGATGATAAACAATAGTATCAGTAACATAATGCTGTCTTATAAATCAAGAACAAAAGGATAATTATCCAGTAGAAAAAAATGGTCAAATGACATGAATAGGCATTTCATAAGAGAGAAAATACATGTAGCAAAAACAGTAAGAAAGATGCTGATATTCCTCTACAGGGTAGTATTTCAATGAAGACCACATTTTTTTAGTTGGGAAACACTAAGAAATGTGACAGTGTGTCCAGAGTGTTGGAAAACCATTGAGTCAGTATGATGGTTTGTACATTATGGGTAGGAGTTTAACCTAATGCAACTCATGTTGTGAAACAGTTTAGCATTACAGTGTGAAGACCCGAGTTCACATATGCTATAATTCAATAAATCCTCACTTGGCTTTACCCAAGGGAATCTCTAGTTCCTGCACCGCAGGAGAGAACTACAAAGGACTTAAGATGGCACTGCACAAATATTACAAAGCCAGGGTGGAGGAGCTGCTAGAATCTTCATTGATAGAAAGAATGAATACATAATAGCATATTGCCACAAAGTAATCATATACGTTGTAGAAATAATTAATATATAACTACAGCTAGTGGTGTGGATGAACTGCCCTAATGCTGAATGGGGGAAAAAAGCAGTTACTGAATAATATATGCTACTGTTTTTGTGGACTTCAACAGGTGTGTGTGTTTGTGTGTGTATGTATCCTTACATTAACATGAAATGCATGCACATAAATGACTAAATACTTTAAGAAGTGAGGACATGATACAATTTTATTGAAGGGGCAGCAAAGGAAATATGTCATGACACAGACAGATGCACACTACTGTAAAGTTCTAGAACAGGGTTGGTTAATGGATGTGAGCATGTTTATTGCAGTATGAGAAAAAATACCTTCATGTATGCATAAATCTCTTACTGTTTATAATTCTAATGGTATCTCTTTGTATATCAGTTAATAATCTGTATAATCCTAGTTGACTCTTTTCATCTCTATGTCTCGCAACATCTAGAGTCAAACTGATTTTACTAAACTGCAAAGTAAAGCTTAAATAAATTTAGTTCCTGACATGGTAAAGGAGAATCCTGTAAGGAAGAAAGAAATAGGATTTCTTTTGATACAAAAAAAAAAAGAAGTCTCTTATCATTCCTTGTTCCATAAGTCTAACCTGGTGCTTTGCCAACGTTTCCTTCGGGAATCTGACACTTGGTTGAGAAAATCCAGATTTCCTCTCAGATTTTTTTTTTTTTTGAGCTCTTTTGCCAAATGAGTGCTATGCTTCTTTCCATTGTAGGAAAAATTAAGTGAAATCCTAATGAAACAATTCTCAGAAAGTGTTACCTTGTGCTTATGTTTAACAAGGAATTCTTAATAGGTAAACATAAATTAGAAAACTATGTTTGCAAATATGCTGTCAATGACTTTAGACTTGGCAAATAAGTTTCATGTGGGAATCTTTTTCTGTTGCTTGAAGGACATTTTTCCCAAGTAGCTCAACAATCTTAGATTCAGCACCGAAGTCTAAGATCTGCCAGTTGAAAGCCTTGTGATCCAAAACAAGCTACACACCCGTGCGTGAGCTCAAATATCCTCAGCTGGACAATGGAGATGACAGTGGTGCCCACTGCCCAGGGTTGTTGTAAGGATGAAGTTAATTAATAAATGTTGAGTGCTTGAAACAATTTCTAGCAATATAACAAGCACCAGAAAATTATTTGCTATTTTTTTCTTCATAGAAAATCTTTTTTCACCCATTTAAAATTTTGTATGAAGCAAGTAATAAGTGCTATGCATTGTGTGAGATGCCAGACACATAGACATTAAATTTATACCAGTCTCTTCATACATAGATTCATCTAGTAAGGAAGACACTTCGGCCAACCTATGTGACAAATAGGCATTTATTTCTTAAGAGACCTGATGGAATAGGTGCACTAATTTAGTTTGGGAAGTGAGGTCTTTGAGACATGATATTTTTCAGTGTGTCTAAGGCATGAAATGGGGTAGCAATGGGTCAGATGTCTCTACTCAGGGGATTGGCGGAGACCCTGAGGGAGAAAGGGAATGTGGGAAAGGTGAGGTCAGAGAGAGCAAAGACTAGCTAACAGAGATAAAAGAAGCCACAATAAATATTTGGAATACAGTGAGAATAAAATAGGAAACCACCATGAATGGGCTTCCAGGAGGGAAAAAAGGAAGATCTGATTTATAAAGAAAACCTGGATATATGGAGAATGGGTTGGGAAAAGGGATAGCAAGCACCTAAGTGAGTTAAAATGCCTTTGCATGATGTCACCTTGGTCCTGGCTAAGATGGTGGTGATAGACACAGCACAGACAGTGATAGGACTTCAGAAATCAACTGGATGCAGAATCAATGAGATTCAGTGTGAGATCAGGCAGGAGGAATAGCAAATGAGAGGGTGTGAAGACTGCATTGAGCAATAGGGCAGATTATGATCCCATTTATTAATATGGAGAACCTTCTGGCTTTGGAGAAAAATTATAGAAACCATAAATGGATAGTTGAGTTTCTGAGTAAAATGAGACCTATAAGTTAATGTCAGTCTTGGGTTTGCAGTGTGTGTGTGTGTGTGTGTGTGTGTGTGTTCATTCTGTACAGATACATATGTTTATTTATGTAAAGCAGGCAGCAAAATATGGCATTTCAAAGCATGGGAATGGGTTACCCAGAGATAAAACCTAGAGAGAGAATTTGCTTAAGATTAGGTTTCCATGAAATTAAGGAAATGAGACAGGTCAATGTGTTGACATTAAAGAAAAAAAATCCAATGTCTCAATAAGAAAGGAAAAATAAAATATATTGAACATCTCTGAGATTCTAGGGAGGATGTAGCCTCAAGTCTTCATTTCATTTGGAAATGGGATAAAAGATATAATCTTAGAGAGAGCAAATTTCCTGGACCTTGGGAACAGCTAACTAAATAAAAGGTAGTTGTTGAGTCAAGGAGAAATGTAAGAGTGGGCAGGGTACCAGGAGAGCATCACTGCTTTGAGGAGTGTGGCAGAGAAGTAGCAGAGGCCCTGAGTGGACAGGGCCTGGGCTGGAGTGAAGAGCCGTGGTATGTTTGCATGCAGAAGACTGTGATCCGGGAGAGTGAGTACTGGGAGAAATAAAGTCCCTGAGAAAAATGAAGGGGATTGGGCTCCACAGCATGTGTGGAGGGGCAGCCTTGACTGGAAGGAGGATGATACTTACGGTGTGGACAAATCTACTCTGTACTTTCTTATTCATTGCACGTCCTGAAAAGATCTCATATTACACTACTATGTTCTCTAATTACATCACTTAATTGCATGACGCTTTTCACAAGCAGCTTGCACACATTAGGGTGCTGTGTGTGACTTTTTTCTAAGGTGGTATCCAGAAAAATGATAGAGAAGTTGGTCACTTTGAGTGGAAATTTAATTGGGAAGATACTCGATCATTTTTTGTTCCCATCAGTCCACAATAGATAATCTTAACACAAATGATCCTATTTTAGAAAATAAAATATATTAGTATGCTCTCATAACATATCAATTATAAATGAGCATGAACATGCAACACTTTTGGTATTTTTTAATATTATGTTGTGGGACTTGTCAATTATCTTGTGGGAAATAAATATTGTGTAAAGAATTCAATCCCCAAAATGTTTCTAATAATTTAATTATATGTTAATTATACATGAGGTTTTTTGAATCTCATTTCTTTAAGGAATTATAGTTGACAAAGCATCTAAGGAGCAGTCCTGTGATACCCAGAAAATGTCATGGAAGTTAATAAATGTGAGTTAGTGATACAGACTTGTTAAAGGTGGACCTGAATTCTCCCCTATTATGAAATTCAGAGTTTGAGTTCAAAACATATATTCAGAGGCTACCTATGAGATAGACTGTACCTTGAATGAAAGTCGGAGTGGACACTTACAGATATATGGGACTTGCAAGATATAGGAGACCTTCACAGGAGGGTCTGCTGTGTTTCTGGACATGTGTGGAAGAGTTTCTTTACAATTGCACTGGTGTTTTGCTGCACAGCAAAGTGAGAACTGGGAACCCTTTTGATCTGTAGGACAGAAACAACCATTCCTCTTGGAGACCAAGCTCTCTGAAAAAGCACTGATGCTTTCCTTCTCTTCTTCCTTCCTTCCTTTCTTCTTTCCTTTTTGCAATTATTTTGCAATATATACCCATGACTGTTAACTGTTATCGGCTGTGTAAGTATCCATCTGATCATTCAAACAAAATGAAGTATGAAAGATACTTAGACCCACAACCTACTACTCTCCACAAATACTGCAGGTTCATGAAGCATAGGGTGCGGTGACCTTGGAGGGAATGGTGTGAAAGCTCCTAGACTCCACCTGTCCTCCTTTGTTGCAGGGGGCATTTCTTTTCAAACCCATGTTTTTCTTTCCATGTGAAAAATATTAATATAAATATGGATCCTCTTCCAGCTCTTTTATTCACTCTAATCCAGTTTAGATATAATTTTTTATCTTTGAGTACTGAAAAGTAAAAAGAACTGGACCAGCTTGGCTGTTCTGTCCTTCTTTCTCTTAGGAGAGACTCCACAGTTGGATGGACCAGCTTCTCAGCTGTTACATCAACAGGCATCCTCATGAGAGGGAACAGCTGGCATTTCCAGGAATGTGCAGGGGATTCTGCCTAACTGTGTGGTTCAGATGGCATATCCATTCCCTTCCCACCCTGAGCCAACTGCTTCAAATTAATGCATATTAGCAATAAAGGAAATAAATTGTTCTTCATCTTCCATTCTTTGCATTATTTTTACAATTTCTTTAAAACCTAGGAAGGGAAGAGAGGTGATATTTATTGGTTCTGGTTCTCAGAATTTCTCCAAGCAACTTCAGCCTATCTTGGTTGCTATTAGTCCACTGAAAACCTGCACATAAAATATTTATCTTCCTATAATTTCAAATATTGAGTTGAGAATTTTCTAGTAGTGATTGAAAGGAGGAAGAAGTGGCAGGTATAGACAGAAGTAGCTGACTTGAATATAAATAACAGTGTAATACTGATAATGGGAACAAACAGGCAGGAAACGCTTTCTTATTATGGAAACAGTTACGGATAAGGTACTTTGAAAAAAATTACTCTGTGAAAGAGAAGCTGTTTTATGGGACAAAAATTTTGAGGCAGGAAATATATTAAACAACACATGAACAGCATGAAATAAGATGACATTTAGGGTAAGTTCAAGGCTTATTGATACAATAAAGAGAAGGAAGAAAGGAGACCACAGTAAGACTGACAGATTTAATATTATTTACAGGGAAAAATAAAATCCTGCCAAATGGATTATTTAGATAGAACAGCAATAAGGGCAACACTGGAGTCATATGTGAGAAGATCATACAGTAGTGAGAGAAAGCAAATAGGTAAAATTGAGTTTCAAGAAAATTATTTTTCTAGACATGGGCAGATACAAAATGCACATAATTGGTGTATTTAAAACTTGATGTATAGACCAGGAAAAACGATGCAGAAAATATTCAGAATAAATATAAGAACATTTCCTATAATGAAAGAAAAACTGAATAAGCAGTTGAAAACGCACTGTATTTCAGTGACTCAAAAAAAGATCAAAAAGAAGGGGACATTTTCTAGTAAATGCATCGATCTTCAAGTTGAAGGAGAAGACCTCCAAGTATCCCGGGGGGAGAAGAATCAGGTCACTTGAAAAGGAAAATAAGACGATGATTTTCGGTTTGTCAGTTACTTCGGATGACAGGTGACAGCAGAGAAATCTTTACAATGTATGCAAAAAGAAATGACTTTAACTCAACAATTCTATGACCAGGTGACATGTCATCCTCTGAACAACACACAGTGAAGATGGGTTTGACAAACCCAAGGCTTCAGGAAGGAAAGCAGTTCACCCACTCAATGTTAAAAAATATACTGGTGAATGGTATTCATTTCAGCATAGTTACATCTACAGAACCATGGAAAATGCAAATGTAAAATGAATGCAAAAGCTGTACTTTTTAAAGCAAAGTTGCTTAATATGAATAATAATTCAGCTCTAATACAGTGATCAAAAATATATCTAGATATATTAACCAGTCTTTTTAGACAAGAAAATAAGTAGTTATGAATATATGTTTATATAGTTCTATAGTCATTCAAACAGTTGTAATTAAAAAAAATGTATGTTGAATGCCTACAATGCATCAAGCTTTTTTTCTAGTTCATGAGGGTACTGCAGAGAAGGAAAACAAGAATTTCCTCTAAGAAAGCTAATAATCTAAAAAGATAGGCATGAACTTTAAGAAATAGGTAAATATATAATATCTTAGAAGAAGAAAATAAAGACGCCCAGTGAGTGAAGAATAAAATTGAGGTTGCAGTTTTTAACTGGGGAGGTAGTCAGTGGAGACCTGAATAAGTGTTACTGGAGCAGATATGTGTGCACAACCTTCAGAATCCCTTCTGGTCAGGGCACCGAAGGCCAATTCTAGTCATCCTTTAAATAGCTGTGATTGGTATGGAGAGGAAGGGGAGAGGTCAGGGAGCATGGAGGGAGAGGGCAACTCCTGGAGGAAGCAAAGCTTTGTTTGCACTTGCTTTTAGTTTCTAACGGCTGTCCAGTGCCCACTCTGTTGAGTGTGGACAAGTTCAAGCATCATAATGGAAAGAGTATGCCACCTCATGCCCACTCCGCACCCACTTTACCTCCTGATTGCTGTTGACCTGGAAGCAGGAGAAGCTACAGGATTGACTAATATCTGTGCAATGACAAATTATGGGTGAATTAATGCCTATAAGGCAAAACCTTGAGAAATAAGAGATAAGAATTGGTGAATACATTTTCCTTCTTTCCACCTCCCAACAGCCTGTATTGACAACCATTTACATGGCTTTTTAAAAGAGGGTCTTGCTAGATTAAACAGTCAATGGTGTTGATACCAAGGGGATGGCTATTTGCATTGTCTTTCTACCTTTCTTTGTTTCATTTCCTCTTTCCCTGTCTTTTTCATCATAGGGTTACACTCCCTAAAATATAGTAGAATATAAACATATGCTGCAGGATCTGCTTTTGGAGAAACTCAGGTCTAAGCACTCTTGATAAATTTACAAATTGTAATAAATATAAATTCAAGAGTCAATAACTGTTACCTTCGGGTCCCTAGTTTATTGAACATAGCTTTTCCACCCTGGCATCATAACTCTCTAAGGGGTCAAAACTGCCCCCATTTTTTCCCTGGAATATGAGCGTATATAGATCTATTAGAAAATGAGTTAATCCATAAAGAAATGTCCTGGAGATAAGGGTGCTAGGATCTCAGCCGGCCTTCTGAGATAGTAACCAGAATCTCACAAAACCAGATGTTCTGAATGACAAGCTGTCCTTGTTTGCACCCTTATGGAAGACTCTATTTCCTCTCTCAAGGATCAATTGTCTTCATTTGCTTCTCTTTGGTCCATGTCATTCCACTTCCTGCTCTTCCTCTAGGGCAAAGAAAAATAACAATGAACCAAAAATAAGAAAACCCAGTTTGCCATGTGTTTATTCTAGTAGGTAGTTCGTATCTACAGACCTTCTTTTCTAGGGTGGTTAAGTCTGATATACTGGGTAAATGGGAAAGAAGGGACAAAGTTATAAGGTAGTTTAAAGTGAGGAAAATTTAATTGATATTGGTGTACAAAAGAGGGTATAAGTGTACACTGTATAAATATTTTGCTACAAATGAATACATAATAATATCATTGTTCTTTGGTGGAAGTGGGGGATGCAGATGATTTATGTTGCATGTCCCATCTTCTCAGAATGCCTTTTGTCTCAGCCACTGCTGTAAGGGTCAGTTTTGTGCAAGATCAACCTGGGCTGATGACGCCTCATCTCATGCCTAGTTTATGAGTCTTATGACCTTCCACTCTGGAGTCTTTTCCAAGGCCTTTTCCAATGCAAGTGGGACCCCGGGATGTCAGAGAGTGAAGATACCCAAGGTACTACTTTAACCATAAGAATAAATGCTCCAGCTACCCTGTATTTCAGGAGAAAAATTGTGAAAGTCATTTTGTACACTGTCTGGATGTCATCAGAAGAAATAAGGCCCATTGCCTACCACTGAGATCTGGACAAAGCTCAACCCTCGTTGGCTTTTCCACCTTTCTAGCTTCTGTGTCTCCATCTCTCGGCTCTGGTGCTGTCCCTTTCGGCAGTCATGATCCCAGGAATTTACTTCCATCTACATTATGGACTCAAGCTCTGCTTTGTGGAGGGAAGCTTTAATGATACAAGGGTTATTATTTCATAGAGAGAGAGAACCACTTTTGATAATGACATTGAAGATTCAGGGAAGGGAAGGTCAGGTGGGAAGTGAGAAGCAACTAGAAGAAACAAAAGGTTTTGCAAGCGCAGGGGATGACCAGAAAACCGCAGAGAAGCCTGTGCTGCAATATCATTTTATGTAAGGATGATCCTACTTTTAAAATTAAGGACTCTTAGACATTTCAAATTCTTTTTCTAATTAATTGTTTTTATTACATAGATGTTCAATTTTTTTTTCTATATGCTAAATAAAAATTACTCTTTGGAGACAAATTTATAAACTCTTTAGATGATGGGGTATCAGTAGGCAACTTAAGAGACTCCCCCATGGGCTGGAAATAAGGAAAGTAAAAGTTTAATACGAAGTGTCTCAGAATGTTGGAAATCTGAGGTAGCAAAATTATCTTCCCCACAAAATTATCTTAAGATCTAAAGACACCCAGAGGAGCAGGATTGTAATATAACCAGATGGAAGACATTGCACATACACAAAAGCAAGTTATTGAAGTTCACTTGGTAAAGAAACAAAGAAAGAATCCCAGAAGCAAATCCCAGGAGCAGAAAGCCATGTCTCACAGTATGAATCACATTGTGGGAATGGACATATCAGATCATTTTCTTTTTTTCTTTTGACTCTGTGCTCAGAACAAAGCTATAGCTTTGGTATTTAAGTGTGAGAGAGAACTGAGAAAAGAAACTTTTCCCACCGATTAGTAAATAGGAAATATTTTCTTACTATGTGAAAAAATGATGAAATTTTCAAATATCCAATAAATCAATAATACATATTTGTCAGACACATTTACTCAGAAATAACTTGGAATTTTTATCCATTTAGGTATCAATGTGAGACATTTCATATGAAATCACAGCAACTGTATGCTAAAAAGAATTGCTTGGGTTTAAGGGAATCATAGATTATGAAGATTACAGTTTTAAAAACCTGGTTTTTCCCTTAACTTTTAATTTCAAGGTAAAAATCAAATAAGCTTATGTAAAATAAACTTATCACTTTATAGGGATCTTTGATTGATGTTTACAAATACGTATTTCTTATAAGGAAATTAGTTCCACTTTTATACTTGCTTCATGACTTTTCTTTAAACATTTTAAAGTACATTAGTTTACTAGGCTAGATTTTATTTTAAATGATTAATTGCTTTCTGATTGAAAAAATTTATGAGTTTATCAAAAAACAAACATGTAAATCTAGTAAATTAAAATTATAAATACAGTAAAAAGAGTTTGCTAAAACATTCAAACACTATATACTAACTGAAAACATATCTTTATAATTAATTAAACTCTGAAATCCGAAATCAATTTCATATTTTTAGATTGAGATCTTAGGTCTCATCTATCCTCTAATAAGCCAAAATCTTTCAAATATAAGCACTTCAAGTAACAGATTATTCCCAGGTTAAAAATTATTAATGTGATATATTTGATCTACTTAGTTACCTCTATGTTTTTCTCCCTTTCTAAACAAATTTGGAGAATCATGTATCCCTGAGAGCAAGCGGACTTTCCAGATCAAGTAGTTGGAGTTCCCAGGTCAACCATGTAAGACCTGCCATGGTTACTACCTGGTGGACAGAGGTCATCATGAGGGGAGGCCGCATTTCCTTTAGTTGACCCACGTCCTACACAATAAATATAGTGAGGAATCTTTGTCTTGATGACACTGAAATTGATTTATAAACATTAATTTTCCATATGAAGTGACTCCCACATGTCACCTGTCCATCTGATTAGAATAAATATAAATCAGCACACACACTCTTGGAGATAACTTTTACAACTTATTTGGATATTGCCTTATGAGGAAACTTAGTATTTCTTCAATATTTAAAAAATATTTTAACAGCATTCTTTTGAATTCTAAATACCTCTAATGATCTTATCTGACTGCTAACAATTTGAATGTCATGCAAATTAAATTGAAAATAGAAATAGAGTTAGAACATCAAATTATCTCTCTGGGTTCAATAAAGATATGCCAAGACATCTCTCATCCTTTTACGAATGCTATATCAATGCTCCCTAAGCAAAATTAGAATACTAATCTGTATTCTCATGTAGCCTTCAGAAGGAAAATAATAGTGGTATTATAATTGTCAAAAAGAAATTTAAAAAGCCATTCCACTTTATATATCTCAACCCATTGTGCAGAATCTCTGTAAACTTTAAACCAGTGAATTATATGATCATAATTGCATATCTGAATGAAAACCCTGAAGCAGTGTGGAGAGGAAAGGCCAGCATGGAGGTTTCTCCCGAGGCTCCTGTGGAGGAGTGGGCATGAGTAAAGCCCTTAAATGGGTTTGGAAGAATGGGACCGACTTGGCAGATATTTAGGAGACAGAGTGCTGGGAAATGTGGATATCACAGAAAGTGTGAAAAATGGGTGGTTATCTAATAAAGCTGTGGGAATTTCCTTGAGTTATGGGGGTGCTGTCAAAAGAGTCATCTTAATTTTGTGTGTCTCGTGACAAATACAATTTCTACCTCTTAGAAGTGTTTGGTGAAAGGAATTTGGAGAAAAAGAAGAAAGGAAGGAAGAAAGGTAGAAAGGAAAAAATAGAGATAGGGAGGGGAAGGAAGCAGAGTGTAGCTCTAGACAGAGTGAGGGAGCAGGACATTCTCTACTCCACCCAGGAGGAGCTATTGAAGAAGCTATACACTGTGACTTTGGAGCCCGGAAACAAGTTCTCAACTAAAGAGGATAATCTAGTAATCACCATCTATGGGTACAGATGAAATTTCCAGAGATACCTCATAGATTGTAAAGAGAATACATAAAAATGAAGACATATAATTCAAGAAAGGGGATAAAAAAGATTTCTTTAAAGAAACAAAATGAAAGGGTAGACAGGGAGGGGAAAACAACTTGTAGAAACAAAAGAAAGGGACACTCAATTTCACTGCCAACCCTGATTCCCTAATAGACCTTCTTTACCATTTTATAAGAAGACTACTGAATGAACGGTTCTCTCAAAATGTGCATAATCTTTCTGTGCACATCACACATTAAAGTTGCTGCTGCATCATATTGTCCTGGAGTCTCATAAACTTGCAATTATCCGTCCTGAATCATCATCCACACCCTTTCTGCTGGTTTGATATATATCCCATCACGTTTTTTAAAAATGGCAAAATATATATCCTACCTTAATAGTTAGGATTACCTGTAGGTGGCAAAAACAAAAAATCTAGACTTACAGTAGTTTAAAATACAGTGTATTTTTCTTTTCGATCAAGAGGTCTGGAGATAAACTGTTGCTTTATCCATGGTTCCACAGTGACAAGAGTGCCAGAGCCACTGTCTCTGAAATTCTTTGGGACATTGTATTCCTGTGATCAAAAGATGTATCACTCAGTTCACAAATTATTTTTATACCTTAAAAAATCATTTTTATGCATGAAGAAGGATAAGTTTGGGATCCAGAAAACTAATCTTCTGTTGGAGCTGTTAGGAGGATTCAATGCATAAAGTTTGCAAAGTATGTGGATGGGGCCTGGTGCTTAGTAAATACCATATAGGATATGAAACAAGCGAAAACAAACAAAAATTGAAGTAGCAGTCTCTACTTCAATCAGCTTTTAAAAATATTTCTATGACTCATTTCCCAAACTAACTTCAAAAATACTTGCATAATAATCTTCTCTGTATTTTCTAATCCCTTTTCTCTCCATCTCATTCCAGTCAAACTTGTGTCCTAACCACCCAATCAAAATTGTCTTTATCAAGATTTCCCTCAAGCATTTGACAGAGGTAACCATGAGCTCTCTTTCGACACACATGCTTCTGGCCCTTCTGTCTTTCTTCCTTTTGCCTCATGGGTCTCTGCTCACCAGTGTCCAGTACTTCTCCATCTGCCTCTATAGTCTTTGGACCTGGTCCTGTGCTAATTCAGCTCTCTTCCTACAGTTTAATGTATACCTCCAAGAGGAACCCCAAATCTTTGTAATTCTCTATTTCCCACTCAATTATGCACACTAATATTGATAAGAATTTGAACTAAGCCCTCCTGATCCACTTACCTTGTACTAAATGTTTTAGACCCACTGGCCTCCCTTACGTTCTCTGAACCTGGTTAAGTCCTTATAATTCAGGGACTTTTCTTATTATTACTTGGCCTTAACTTAAATATGCTTTATAAGGCATCTGTCTTTTACTCAATTCTATGAAAGCATCCTAATTGTTCCCTTGTAGTCTATGTTACAATTTGTGTATGTGTGTATTTTTCTTCTGCAGACCATACATTCCGTTAGCTTATTTTTACCTAAATTCTAATCTGACCTTAGAAAGTGGATTCAGAAGTTATTTTCCTAGAATTATAATACTAATTAGTTGAAGAAGAGGACTAAGTAAAAGGTTCCCTAATCGTTTGCCACTCTCTTTTGTCCTTCCTCTCTCCCCACAGGTCCTTAATAATTAAGGGGCAGGCACTGCAAAGGTTAGTAATGGATTAGCCCAACTCTATCAAATTTGGTATCAGAATGTTGAGATTTCCACAGTTAGACATATCTACCTCCAGTTGATTAGGTGATGGGAAGCTGTGGATAGTGATACTATATTTGAGAAATATTTAAATACTTCATTTTTATCCACCATTTTCAAACTTTCTTATATTGCCCATTTGATTTTATTCATATGTAAACACTCAAAATGACCCCACTTAACTCACAGCCCTGATCATATTTTAAATATGATTTCATCTTTCATAACTGCTTTTGCAACCTCAAGCCTCTGCAGATAGGAGCATTTAAGAAACAAGTTGCTATGCACAAGCAAAGCTCTCAGCCTATAGATTTTATGTTCATGGATATTCTTTAGAGTCAACAACTGTATTTATTTGTATAAGAAAAAGAAAAGCTATTGTAAATATTTAAGGATAGCGATACAGGAAAACAAAGCTGTTTCCTTATATTTTTGTACTTACTTTGTATCTTGATTTGGAAAACTAAAACAGAACATTTTCACTTAAATATGTGAGTGTAAATTAGATGATAATGGTCATTGAGGAAGTGATCCCAGGAGTTATTTAAATATCTGGTTTTTCAAGAAAATATCTTTCATTTTTGTGCTTCACTATTTTGGCTATAATGTTTCCATTATGTGATTCTGTGGGTTATAATGCCAGATTTTATGAACTCCTTACAGACTAACATATGGATTTCCATGTGATTTAGTGGCCATTTAAGTTTAAATTTTCACATTAAATACTTCCAAGATAAAGACAGCTGACAAAAAGTGATTATGTGAAGCTTTTTTTAAATAGTAATTTGTCCTGTGCTAATGACAGAGCTTATTTGGAACTAAACTCACCATATAGTGTTGCAGCTTGACCCGTATGGAATGAGATGAATTCTGAGAATTAAAGGTTTGACCTCTGACACACAGCTAGCACTGCAATATACCAGAAGAAGGAATCATTGATTATGAACTTTGTGTATAGATCTATTCTATGCTCATCCTCAAAGATCTTGTGTATTGGATCTATCCTATGCTCATCCTCAATATATCTAATTAGATATGTTAGATATAACAGTTATGGCTTACATATTTATGTGTTAATTGGATCTATTATAGCTAAAGTATTTCTACAGACCTGGGTTTATATAATCATCTGTAGAATACTAAAATTCTCTAATTTACTTTCTCTAATTTATTTAAAACACCCTAATCGTACTTTTGAAGTTAGTTCAAAAATCTAAATTTTCTACCTGAATTCTTACAAATCAGTATTCATGATTCATAAAAATTTATTTTTAACACAAATTAATATTGAGTTAAATTCAACCCACTGGAAAGTATCTTTGAAACAATTTTACAATCAGATAGCTCCACAATTTTTAGTTCTGGAAGTAATCTCAAATCAACATCAAATCCCTATATAGTTTTAATGCCTAGCTATTTTTATCCTACAATGGTGTTATGTTTGTGTGTAGATGTGTGTGAGACAAATAAGAATTATTTGTCTAATATCTAAAATTTTCAGTGTCCTCTGGTTTCCAAATATTAGATACTTCTTTGACAAGAAATACTAAAATAATTTCAAGTGTTCTCAAAGTTGCATATTGAGTTATAACTTCCAAATTACAGAAACGTTTCTCATGGCTATTGACTCTAAGTTATCTAGAGGTTGTTATTATGTTACTAATATTATTCTACATAACAAGATAGGTATTGCTGTTACTCTTCTCCAAAGAAGTTTAGGCGAATTAAAAATATTAAATGCTGTAAACAATGTAGAATTATACCTCATATGCACATTGGGTGATTTTGTGAATTCATATCTTTTTAGTTTATCAGCCAAAGGTCTAAACTAACTGCAATTCAATTGCATTTATTGTTACACTAAGACATTTTGAAAAAACTTGTATGCACCTGCTGATTCATGTTTAAAAACTACAGGACTTCCCATTTGATCATTATATTAGCAGGTCTAATAAAAATTGTTACTCTATCAATCTTCTTTCAACCTTTAGTTATCAATCTGTCACAGAATCTTATTAGGGGACTCACACTGCAGCAGGAACACCTTGTCAAAATTTTCATCAGACAACTAGAAGGCACATTCAGTACCTGGAGTTTTGTTTCTTTGACTCAATGCCCATAAATATTTTCTGCATTATATCTTAGCTACTCTCTTTACAGTCAGATCCAAAACTTTCTTTCTAAGAAACTGCATTTGAAAACTTTAAACATCTTATTTTCTGACTACATTGAACCAACATGGTCTGCTTTCTCAGCTACCTGTGTATCATTTCCTTATCCAATCAATCTCTCTCTTTGCCCTTTCCCATTCCCACTTAACATTCTAGTCAACTTAAATTTCATGGTCCATTATTTCAAAAATTTTTATCACTGTTTCCAGAAAGAATATTGGTCACTCCTTTAGGGGAAACTATAATTCTGTAATGAGCCATGTTATCTAAGTCTCTACACAGACAACTAAAAATTAGAAATGAGAATATATACAGGCTGTCTGCTACATAACTAATTCTTAGTTGCCAAATCAACAAAATCCTCCTAACTCCATATGCTTTGTATGAACCTTTCCTAATCAATACCTTTGAAAGGCAGGGATGACTAAATAACTCATTAAGACCAGTATGAAATGAAATGCAGGTCAAAACTTTTTTTTGAAAAAGAGAAAAGTGCTTAAAGACGTTGAAAGATACAGCTTTCCCCTTTAAAACTATTTTATTAATTATAAAATGTAATGAGATAACAGTGATACATGAAAACCAAAAACTGCAAGTTGCAAAAAGTATATAATTTAACGTAATAAAATAAATAGTAATACCTTGTTAATGTTACATACTGACTAAATTTTTCTGGCAAGCTTTTGTGAATATTTATTTATTAGTTTATTGGAATTTATATTTTTAGCAACGGCATTTTCGATCATTTAAAGAGAGATGTTTCTCCCTCTTTGAAAACACAAGTTTTTAAACAATTTTTGATAATTTTGATTTTCAAAAAATCTTTATGTTGATGTAACTGCTATTGGAGTTGACAGAGTATTTTATACATTGTGACAACATTTAGATAAATCCCTGATATATTCTTTTGAAATATAAACTTTGTATTTCTGGAGCAGTTGTTTTCTATGGAATAATTTTTGAAAAATATATAAATTTCAAAATATTTACTTTTCATACAAATCAGTTTTGTGTAAGTATGAAATGAAATTTTAAATATGAATTTATTCAATAACATTTTAATGTTTCCTCTGACATTTTCTGTGTAGTAATGTCAAAAGAACCCAAAATTCACTTCATGAAAGGTTTCTAACCCAAACCATTGCCTATTTATGCTTTCTACTGCTATATTTTCAATTTAAAGTAAAAAATAACATTAAAAGTATCTTTCTCATTGATAGTAACTCACTCCACTGACAAAAGACAAGTTCAAAGATAAAATTACTAGGAATCTCTAAACAGTGAGACAGACAGGACAGGCTCTGTGTGAATATGCAGGTCCAATGCCATGAAGCCAGCCCTGTTTGAAGGGTTCTTAGATAAAACAATAGAATAAACACTGTGTTATTATTTGCTGGCTGAAAATATAAATCCATAATAAATAAATAAAATTTTCCATAATATTACATAATAATAGTGACACTTTAGAGGTCCAGGCTAGAAAAACAGAGAAGTATGGAGTCTAGAATGAACTTTTTATTAAGATAGTAAGAACAGGGTGTTATTTCTTTATTTATTTATTGGTATAATGAACAACACTGTGGTTACTAGATTCCCCCACCATCAAGTCCCCACCACATACCCCATTACAGTCACTGTCCATCAGTGTAGTAACATGCTATAGAATCACCACTTGTCTTCTCTGTGTTGTACAGCCTGCCCCGTGCCCCACCACCCTACATTATGTATGCTAATCGTAATGCCCCTTTTTCCCTTTATCCCTCAACTTCCCACCCATCCTTCCCAGTCCCTTTCCCTTTGGTAACTGTTAGTCCATTCTTGGGTTCTGTGAGTCTGTTGCTGTTTTGTTCCTTCAGTTTTTTCTTTGTCCTTATACTCCACAGATTAGTGAAATCATTTGATACTTGTCTTTCTCCACTTGGCTTATTTCACTGAGCATAATACTCTCTAGCTCCATCCATGTTGTTGCAAATGGTAGGATTTGTTTTCTTCTTATGGATGAATAATATTCCATTGTGTATATGTACCACCTCTTCTTTATCCATTCATCTACTGATGGACACTTAGGTTGTTTCCATTTCTTGGCTATTGTAAATAGTGCTGCGATAAACATAGGGGCGCATATGTCTTTTTCAAACTGGGCTACTGCATTCTTAGGGTAAATTCCTAGGAGTGGGATTCCTGGGTCAAATGGTATTTCTATTTTGAGTTTTTTGAGGAACCTCCATACTGCTTCCCACAAAGGTTGAACTAATTTACATTCCCACCAGCAGTGTAGGAGGGTTACCCTTTCTCTACATCCTCGCCAACATTTGTTGTTTGTCCTTTGGATGTTGGCAACTTTACTGAATTCAGATATTAATTAGTTCTAGTAGTTTTGGAGTGGATTCTTTAGGGTTTTTTATGTACAGTATCATGTCTTCGGCAAACAGCAACAGTTTGACTTCTTCCTTACCAATCTGGATGCTTTGTATTTCTTTGTGTTGTCTGATTGCCGTGGCTAGGACCTCCAGTACTATGTTGAATAGAAGTGGGGAGAGTGGGCATCCTTGTCCTCTTCGTGATCTTAGAGGATAAACTTTCAGCTTCTCACCGTTAAGTATGATGTTGCCTGTGGGTTTGTCACATATGGCTTTTATTATGTTGAGGTACTTGCCCTCTATACCCATTTTGTTGAGTTTTTATCATGAATGGATGTTGAATTTTATCAAATGCTTTTTCAGCATCTATGGAAATGATCATGTGCTCTTGTCCTTCTTTTTGTTGATGTGGTGGATGATGTTGATGGATTTCCGAATGTTGTACCATCCTTGCATCCCTGGGATCAATCCCACTTGATCATGGTGTATGATCCTTTTGATGTATTTTTGAATTTGGTTTGCTAATATTTTGTTGAGTATTTTTGCATGTATGTTCATCAGGGATATTGGTCTGTAGTTTTCTTTTATTTTGGTGTCTTTGCCTGATTTTTGTATTAGAGTGATGCTGGCTTCACAGAATGAGTTTGGAAGTATTCCCTCCTCTTTTATTTTTTCGAAAACTTTAATGATAATGGGTATTATATGTTCTCTAAATGTCTGATAAAATTCAGCAGTGTATCCATCTTGTCCGGGTGTTTTGTTCCTGGGTAGTTTTTTATTACCAATTCAATTTCATTGCTGGTACTTGGTCTGTTTAGATTTTCTGTTTATTCCTGGGTCAGTCTTGGAAGGTTGTATTTTTATAGAAAGTTTTCCATTCTTCTGGGTTATCCAGTTTGTTAGCATATTGATTTTCTTAGTATTCTCTAATAATTCTTTGTATTTCTGTGGGGTCTCTCATGATTTTTCCTTTCTCATTTCTGATTGTGTTTAGGTGTGTAGATTCTCTTTTCTTCTTAATATGTCTGGCTAGGGGTTTATCTATTTGTTTATTTTCTCAAAGAACCAGCTCTTGGTTTCATTAATTTTTCCTATTGTTTTATTCTTCTCAATTTTATTTATTTCTCTCTGATCTTTATTATGTCCCTCCTTCTGCTGACTTTGGTAATCACTTGTTCTTCTTTTTCCAGTTTCAATAATTGTGAATTTAGACTGTTCATTTGGGATTGTTCTTCCTTCTTTAAATAGGCCTGGATTGCTATATACTATCCTCTTAGAACTGCCTTCACTGCATCCCACAGAAGTTGGGGCTTTGTGCTGTTTTCATTTGTCTCCATATATTGCTTGATCTCTGTCATTGATTCATTGATTATTTAGGAGCATGTTGTTAAGCCTCCATGTGTTTGTGAGCCTTTTTGTTTTCTTTGTACAATTTATTTCTAGTTTTATACCTTTGTGATCTGAGAAGTTGGTTGGTAGAATTTCAATCTTTCTGAATTTACTGAGGCTCTTTTTGTGGTCTAGTATGTGGTCCATTCTGGAAAATGTTCTGTGTGCACTTGAAAAGATTGTGTATCCTGCAGCTTTTGGGTGTAGAGTTCTGTAGTTGTCTGTTAGGCCCATTTATTCTAATGTGTTGTTCAGTGCCTCTGTCTCCTTATTTATTTTCTGTCTGGTTGATCTGTCCTTTGGAGTGAGTGAAGTGTTGAAATCTCCTAGAAAGAGTGCATTACATTCTATGTCCCCTTTTAATTCTGTTAGTATTTGTTTCACATATGTCAGTGCTCCTGTGTTGTGTATATAGATATTTATAATGGTTATATCCTCTTGTTGGGCTGCACCCTTTATCTTTATGTAATTTCCTTCTTTGTCTCTTGTGACTTTCTTTGTTTTGAAGTCTATTTTGTCTGATACAAGTACTGCAACACCTGCTTTTTTCTCCCTATTAGTTGCATGAAATATCTTTTCCCATCCCTTCACTTTGAGTTTGTGTATGTCTTTGGGTTTGAAGAGAGTCTCTCATAGGCAGCATATAGTTGGGTCTTGTTTTTTAATCCATTCAGTGACTCTATGTCTTTTGATTGGTGCATTCAGACCATTTACATTTAGGATGATTATCGATAGATATGTACTTATTGCTATTGCAGGCTTTAGATTCTTGGTTACCAAAGGTTCAAGGGTAACTTCCTTACTATCTAAGAGTCTAACTTAACTCACTTTGTATGCTATTACAAACACAGTGTAAAGGTTCTCTTTTTTTCCCCTCCTCTTCTTCCTCCTCCATTCTTTATATATTAAGTATCATATTCTGTACTCTTTTTCTATCTCTTTTTATTACCTCTGGTGACAGCTATTTAACCTTAGCAACACTTGCATCTATAGCAGTCCCTCGAAAATACACTGTAGAGGTGGTTTGTGGCAGCTAAATTCTCTCAGCTTTTGCTTATCTGAAAATTGTTTAATCCCTCCTTCAAATTTAAATGATAATCTTGCCGGATAAAATATTCTTGGTTCAAGGCCCTTCTGCTTCATTGCATTAAATATATCATGCTCCTCCCTTCTGGCCTGTAAGGTTTCTGCTGAGATGTCTAATGGTAGCCTGATGGGTTTTCCGTTGTATTTGATCTTATTTCTCTCTCTGGCTGCTTTTAATAGTCTTTCCTTACCCTTGACCTTTGCCATTTTAATTATATGTCTTGGTGTTGTCTTCCTTGGGTCCCTTGTGTTGGGAGATCTGTGCACCTCCATGGCCTGAGAGACTATCTTTTTCCCCAGATTGGGGAATTTTTCAGCAATTACTTCCTCAAAGACACTTTCTATCTCTTTTTCTCTCTTCTTCTTCTTGTACCCCTGTAATACGAATATTGTTCCACTTGGATTGGTCACACAGTTCTCTCAATATTCTTTCATTCTCAGAGATCCTTTCTCTCTGTGCCTCAGCTTCTTTGTATTCCTTTTCCTTAATTTCTATTTCATTTATTGTCTCCTACACTGCATCTAATCTGCTTTTAACACCCTCCATTGTGTTCTTTAATTATTGGATCTCCGTCCTAAATTTGTTCCTGAGTTCTTGAATATTTTTCTGTACCTCCATGAGCATGATGATTTTTATTTTGAAATCTCTTTCAGGAAGATTCATGACATCAATTTCATTTGACTCTTTCTCAGGTATATTCATAATTTTGTTTTCAACCAGGTTCCTTTGATGTTTCATAATTTGTCTGTGGTGTCCTCTTGTTCTCAGAAGCTCTACTCCCTGGAGCTGCTCAGCCCCTGGAGCAATGCTGGGGGTCCCAGGGGAGTGGTGTTGGTGCTTGGGGGGGAGGGAGGAGCTGTTTCCTGCTTCCTAGCTGCTATGCCTGTCTCCACTGCCAGAACCATTAGGTCAGATGCACAGGTGTACGCCTCTATGCTTTGTGTTTGTAGCTGCCAAAGGTGGGGCTTCCATCTCACTTGCATGATGCCAGGGCAGGAGTTGTCAGTTTGTGAGCCTGAGCCAGATGCAGGCTAGCCAGGAGGAAGACACAGCAGGCTGTGTATCATGGTGGGGGCCCTTGGAGCTGCATAGCCAGCCAAGGGGATGGAGCACCTGAAGATTGTTTAAGCTCCCAACCTGATAGGCAGAGTGCACCTGGACCATTTTGACTACCTGTCCTTTCTCCTGAGCAGTAAGCACTGTGCAATCCTGGCCTCTTTAGCAGCCCTCTCACTTTTAGGAATTCTCTCAGACTGCCCACCCAGATCAGCCAGGTATGAATGAATCCCTGTTTTCCACAAGCAGCTGGAATCTCTCTCTCTCCAGGTATTCTGCCTGTCTTAGCTTTCCAACCCCACTATATCACCAGAGCACCATGCAATATAGGTTCATGCTCCCAGAGCAGATCTCCAGGGCTAGGTGTTCAGCAGTCCCAGGCTTCCACTCCCTTCCTGCTCTGTTTCTCTTCCTCCTGCCAGTGAGTTGGGGTGGAAGAAGGGCTTGGGCCCCACCAGGTCACAGCTTTGGTACATTACCCTGTTATGTGAGGTCTGCTCTTTTCTCCAGGTGTATGCAGTCTGGTGCAGCCTTCTTTCCTGTTGCTCTTTCAGGGTTAGTTGTATTAATTATATTTTCATATTATATGTGGTTTTAGGAGGAGGTCTCTGTCTCACCTCTCATGCCACCATCTTTAATCCAATCCTCAGCAGGGGTGTTATTTATGAATTGAGGAAATCATGAGTGTTTTATATTTCATCATATCAAGGAAGATTAGATTTGTTCTCTTCCCCTGAAGATATTTCTAGGAACAAAATGAATATGTCCTGACCCAAGATAAGAATTTTCAAAACTTGAGATCTCTCGATGAGTTAAATCTCCTTGGGGAGTCAATAGTGGTTGATAAGCAGGAAGAAGTGATTATGGCATTGGATGGAGTCTTCTGATCCAAGGAGTGTAGAAAAGACATCTTGGTCCCTCCCCACACTGAGTTCCAGTGCTTCTCTAACCTCGAAGCCTTTCCAAACCAGAATAGAGCAGAATAGCATAAATACCTGAATTTCATAGATGAACTACTAATTCTACTTCTGTTTTCCCTTGTTCAAAATATCATTTTTTTCTGTTTTCTTAAAACATAAACAAAATCCCAAAAGAACAAAAAATCTATTAACTAAGCCACACAAAGCCTTTATGTATTCAGTAAAATAACATGTGAAAGTCTACGTGATCTGCATCTTCTGCTCCAGAACAGTAATATTATTTTAGCCCCTTCCTCCATGCCTAGATGCATCCCACACTCCTTAGTTTTCAAAATTAATTGAGATGGATTTAGATAGAGAGAATGCCTTTGTTAGTTATTCTCTATTTTTGCCAATAAACTCATTCCCTGCCTTTCTATACCATGCTCTGCCCTGTTCCCAGGATGGTTCCTTAACCATATAACCCAGTTCACTTTCCCCTCAAGATTGCAGTTGTCTTTGGAAAATGGCAGGATTACTCACAGGATGTCAGAGGAAAGAGAGATAGTTTGTGGCATTTCAGTCACTGACTTCCTACTAAACTCAGTTTTGACAATGGCTCCATACATTTCTTAAACTTGCAGATCCAGCCTAATTACACCACTCCTAAGATACAAATCTTGCTAGGTTCAGAGATCCCTATTTCCTATACATATCTCTTCAAGGCTGTGATGCTGGAGGCTTCCTGCATTGCTAGCCCCTAGGTGTTTCAGCAGCTATTGCTGCCTGTTTTTCCTGGGATTTCACCTCCACAAAGAAGTTCCTAGGTTGAGCTTTCTTAAGTTATCTCTTTTGAATATACCAGATTTTAATGCCCTGAACATGAGGCATTTAATCACTTTGAACACAAAATAATTTTAGGTTATTTTGACTGAGCAAAGATTAAGGAATGGCGTATTATATTTCCCTTTGAAAGATACCAAAAATACTGGGAGTTTTTGCAGATAATGTTTATAGCAGTATGCATAATTGCAGGGCTTTAAAAATATATGTTGTTTTACTTTTAGTAACAATAATGGGGGTAAAAATGATATGTTGCTAATGGATGTTTTGAGAGAATTTAGAATTCTGTTAATAATGTCCCTCACCTAATCATAGCGTTATCCAATGCAATACCTTAACTATAGTCCAATCTCGATAATAACTTCTCTTTTAGAATAGAGTTATTGAGATATAGTTCACATATCAAAGAATTCACCCATTTAAAGTACACAGTTCAATGTTTTTAGGTATATTCATAGATATGTGCAACCATCACCACAGTCTATATTAAAAACATTTTTATTATCTCATAAAGAAACCCAGCACCCTTCAGCCATCGCTGTAGATCCCCAGGTCCCTGGTCCTAATCAACCCCTACTCTACTTTCTATTGCTGTTAAGTTTTCCAATTCTGAACATTTAATAAAAATGAAATGTAATATGTGTTCTTTGTGACTAGCTATTTTTATGAAGCATAAGATTTTCAAGGTTCATCTGTGCTGTAACATATACCAGTATTCCATTCTTTTATGGCCAAATGATACTATACTGCACTGTATGTATATATCACATATGTTTATCCATTCATCAACTGATAGATTTTGGAATGTTTCCACTTTTTGGTTATTATGACTAAATCTGCCCTAATAAAACATAAATACTGTATGTGTAAATTTTTGCATGGATTTAAGTTTTCATCTCCCTTGGAAATAGACCTAGGAGTGGAATTGTTAGGTCACATGATAATTCTTATTGAACCATCTGAGAAACCACCAGAGTGTTTTCTAAAGTAGCTGTACCATTTTACATTCCCACCAGTAGTGTATGAAGGTTCCAAGTTTTTCACTGCCTAGCCAATACTTATTGCTATCTCCATTTTTGTAATAATAATTATATAGTTTTATAATTATAACCATCATATAAAACCATCCAATACACACACACACACACATACAAAGTGGGGGTGAAATGGTATATTTATGGCTTGATTTTTATCACTCTGATAACTAATGGTGTGGAACATCTTGTCATATACTTGTTGGTTATTTGTATATCTAATCAGTTTGTTCACTTTTTCAAATTGATTTATCTGTATTTTTATTATTGATTTGTAAGAATTCTTTATGTATTCTAGATATAAATCTTTTATGAGATATGAATCACAAATATTTTCTTCCATTCTGTGTTTTGTATTTTCACTTTCTTGATAGTATTCTATATAGTTCCAAATAAATATCAGGATCAGCTATCAATATCCAAAAAGAAACAAATTGAAATTCTGATAGGGATTGAGATTCTTTACATTTATTTACATTTAATTACATTTCCTTCAATAATGTTTTGTAGTTTTCAGAGTGTAAGTATTGCATGTATTTGTTGAATTTTTTCCTAAATATTTTATTGTTGATACTATTTAAATGGAAATGTAATTTAATTTTTGAACTGATCATGCAAGTTAATGGAAATTCAATTGACTGTTTTATATTCCAGTATCTTGCAATCTTGCTGAACTTATAAGTGCTAATAATTTTTTAATTGGGTCTGTAGGAATATTTTATGTACAAGATCATATCATCAGTGAATAGAGATAATTTTACTTCTTCCTTACTAGTATGCATGACTAACTTCATTTTCTTGTCTAATTACTCTAGCTACAACTTCTAATACAATGTTGAATAGAGGTAGTAAGAATGAATATCCTTGTTTTGTTCCTCGTCTTAGGGAGAAAACATCTAAACTTTGACCACTAAGTATGTTAACTGTGGGCTGTTCATAGACACCTTTTATGATAATGACTTCTTATAGCAAATTTTCTCCTGTAATTTCATATGATAACATGAGAGATATGACGTTGCCTGGTTTCAAAGGTCAGTTTTTCTGTTATAGTCACTCTGACTGGCTACTGAGTAACTTTACTGAGTAAATAAGTCAGATCAAGATTTCTTTAGAACTGATCATTTTGTTGGGAGTCAGAGAAAGGCAAAAAAACATACCAAATAGTCGAGACCTAGGCTACTTTCTTCATGGCAATATTTATCAGAACCCTACTCAGGAGGGTTTGTGTATTTTTCCAGCCATGAACTTAGTAGTATATTGGGCCCCTTTGAATATCATCTTTTACAAGCATAATTTCTTTCTGTCAGAAACATCTCTGGCGGATGGAGAATGAGCACTAGCAATTGTCATAGGGCAACAATAAATGAACAAACAAAAACAAATTTAAAAACCTCACCACTCAAGAGCAAATACTATAAATAATTTTTGTGCTTAAGACACTATAAAATTTGACTTAGTATGCTTCAGATTTTGTCTACATACATCCAAAAAGCCAGATGATTCCCAAATTCTACTTTTTTCACATTACATTGGCATAATTTGATTTGCATATATTTTGCCCCACAATAAAATGAATTATGTACCACACAGGGTAATAATTTCCATTTTAATTATGAACAATTTTTCATGCTTTCAAAAACTCATGAGGGTTTTACAAATTGTAAAACTTTACATTTGAATAGTTTCATCAAAAAAATCTGTGATACTTTTTCTTTTAAAAAATATGACATGAAAAATGAAACAGGAAAAATTCAATTTTACTGTTTGAGAAGAGAACTTTTTTACTCTTTCATTTTCTATAGAGTCAAAGAGTATCATAACTGTAAGAGGAGGTTAAAGTCTTCTTAGAAATTTTATTTGAAATATTTGAGGAGGACATGATGTCTGAATAAATATTTTATTGTGTTTCTCATTAAAGCACACTTATATGCCTTGGATTATTCCAATTAGATTTTTGTTTCCATTTGGATAGACACAATGCTATTACCAATAATGTGTACAGTCTCTAGGGATGGGAGAAAAATAAAAGATAATGACTCAGTACTGTCAGGTGAATCACTGCAGTGTTGCAGCCAGATTACTTCTGTGATGGGAACATTTCCTTATGAGAAATGACATATTTCTCCTAGCAATACATTTTTATTTCCTTTTTTCCACACCCACTTTATTCTCAGCTTCACAAATGTAATTTTAATTTTAGTGTAGTATTTTCAACCTGGTAGAAATTTCAAAAGATATTCTTATTCCTAAACTTCACATGTTTAAGATTTAACACATTTTCTGTTATTTATACATCCCACAATAGTGCAGAATGATTTTGAGCATTAAAATTAATTTTTTTATTTATTTCCCACTCAAGCTCAATTATTACTGAAAGTTAGTTGTCAAAGTTGAATTGCCACATCCACAGGCTTGACAAGCTGGCCTCTAACATGCTAATTGGAGACGGTGTTTATACTACTATCCCAAGATTTATTGAATTGAATTTAAATAATTTGTATCATCCACAAAAATGAAAATAGATTGGGAGGTACAAACCATGTGTGAAGAATTATCAACCTTATTAAATTGTACTATTTGACATAGGATAGATATTCAACAATAATTCACTAAATTTCACTAAACAGGACTACACACAAAAGCTTATTATATATTTTCTCATGAAACTTATTTTTTTATTATTTTCTTCCAAAGAAAATTTGACCTAGTAAAAAAAAAAATGAAACAATAAAAACAAAAGTTAAACGTAAAATAACTATTTGTATTTTTCTAGTTTATCTATCCTGCTCAGTTTCTCCAAAGCCAAGCTGGTGATAAAACTGAGCGCCGGTTGAGTAAATAAGTTATTGATGATAGAATTTGGGCATTGATTATAAGTCAGCAGAGGGTTCAGCTTGGATGAAAGAAAAGTGGCTGTAGACTTCTGTAGATCAATTTGCTGTTTCTTAAGCAAGAAGTGCTTACCAGATAGACGTCCCCCTTTGATTAATATGGCATCATAGATATGTTGAATTTTCCATAAATACAATCATAGAAATTCTTGGTGTCTCTTTTCCTAATGAATGTCAAATGTATTCATGTTTTTACATAAATGTATATCTGTCAATTTTCATTGTTATATAATATCGCATTATACAAATACACTACATAATATTTATCCACTCCAATGTGGATGAGCATTTATGTTTTTCCGAGGCTTAGGATATTATGAATATATAGCTGACCTTCCTCTGGTGTGGTAAGCATGAAGACACTCCGTGGAGATCCTCAGGCTTTACGCGAAGCTTCATGGGGTGCCCTCAACGACAGCCTCCATCTGCTCCTTTAGGGCTGCTTTCAGATATAGAGCCTCTTTGCCCTCGGCTATGAAAGCTTGGCCAGTTTGGTCTGATGTGGGACAGAGATGAAGGGCAAGTTTCCTCCAGTGTCCTTTCGGTTCAGAGTCCTTCTTGGTTCTGCACTGCAATCTGCCCAACTCGGCCTCATTCCCTTTCCCTTTACTGATGTCAATCAAAAAAAAAAAAGTCTTGCCCTCCAGCTTCTGGCTTACTGTGCTCCACAGAGAAACACTGTCTTTTAGAGGAGGCTTTGTTTCCCACAAGAGAAGGTAATTCATTGAACATGTAAGCCTCTGGTGCTTATTTACCCACAAGACAACTAAAAGGTAACTTCCAGGTGGCTAACACCCTCTAGATAAAAAGGACAAATTCCTCTTAAATTCTTATATTTATTACCTTTAAAAATTCTAATATTTAACAATTGAAATAGAATTAGAGTTTGACTGATACCACAGCTTTCTTTTTACATTATTGATTCAATTGATTAGTAAATGAATCCAGAACCCACCTTTGTGCTTTTTTCTTGCTTAGAAATCCTCAGTATAATCTCTGACTCATTCATAAAAATAATGGTGAGGCTTGGAAGGATTCATAGGTGATTCACTTCTCTTTTAATTTCCACTTCACTAAACAGTCCTGGCTCTAGGCACTTAGATAACACGAATGATCATATAAATTACATACTGGGAGTAAGATATTTTTCAATGAAACTGGTAAATTCTGTTTGATTTTTTTTTTACCTAGAAATGGGCTATGGCAACATCTTCCCTGATTTAAAAGACTTCCTCTTTGTTATCCCAGAGCAAATACTATTAGAGCTTTTGGTCTATCCACCTGTTTGTAACTAATAAATGCAAATTCCATTGACTTGTACTCTTTTATTTACTGAGGTTGCGTGGATCCACTAGAGGACTGCATACTTGAACCTAATGAAGTCTGTGGGTTCTCTGAGTATTTTTGTAACATCAAGTGTATGTGTTCATGTACATTTTGCTGAGCCAAAGGGTCTCTGAACTCAAAAAACAAAGAATCTTATTAATACTAGATGCAATTTGAGAACACAAAGGCAAAATGTTGTTAGCAAGATACCAGGGTGAATTCCAAAATGATGAGGAAAGATCTCCAAGACAATTGAGAGTTTATATCCTGGTGGCAAAAACATACACTCACAGACATGCACACACTCATGCACTCATGTATGCTCACACATACCATGATAATCATACTGGATTGTGAAGTTGTGTTGATGGGAGACATTTGAGTCACACATCTTCATGGTATGTGCACCTGGCATTAATATAATCTTCTGATCTTTTTTTTTTCCAAATGGCAATGGTACCTGCTACCAATTACATAAATGTGGTAATTATTGTTTTACAAAATTAACATATATGGAAAATGTGAATATACAAATAAAAGTTACAGCACAAAGTCTGCAATGTCAAAAAGAATCAGAGAAGAAATAGGACATGATTGTTTCCTACATCCTTAAGAGAAAGTGTTTTCATTTACCACTAATATTTGAGGTACAATTGTGAGATAGAATTCATGATTTGAGAAAAAGCAAACAATAAAAACAACAGAATGACCTTTTGGTATGTATGCATGCATGCCTTTACAAGTAATGAATACATATATTCCCATGTAGTAGCATTTAGTATTTCTAAGACCCTCAACCTATATTCTGTATCCAACTTTTGTATATATTGCAATATGATGGTGGAGGCCAGGGAGAGACTCATCTGTGACTCTCCATGAAACTTGACAAGTGTAGAAGAATACTTATCATGCAATGAAATAATACAGTGGCATCTAAAGTAATAATTCAAAATTCAAAGACCACATACTGGCAGCCACTGCCACAGCATGTAATTGATGTTGGTTGTGCCACTTCATTAAGTTGACAACTGGAAATAGGTACAAAAATCCAGGTATACTAAATCACTTAAATGTTCAAACAGAATATGAGAGGAAAAGTACAATGCTCTTAATTGTTGAAGTTATCCATAGTTATCAAATCCAATGTGGATCTGATTTCTGAAAAATACCCGAGGCTCTGAGTTGATGAAGCATTGCCTAGAAAAGGTGATTTACTCATAAGTCTGACACAGTTCTTGTAGGTGGATTTTTTTCCCTGCAAAGGAAGCTAACCATGCTCTGTGTAAATTTTGTGATCCCTGATATCAAGGTGACATGCTGTGCTTGCAATGATTAGTAATTTGTTGGATATTGCAGAAGCAAAAACTATAGGACGTGTTTTAATTACAAGGAGATCCACATGGACAAACGACATATTCTCATAGGACACTCTTATTTCTAAATGCAAGAACAATAATTTAAGATACTGATATTTTGTTTCTCTCTCCTACCACTTAACTATGTCCAATGGAATGAGTAACAGGTTTTTGTTGTTTACCATCATCTTCCTCTGAATTCCTTTGTTAGAAACTGTGTTATTTGTCCAGTAAGACATTTTAAATGTTAATCTATTTGTTGTTATTCCCTACTCATTCTAAGTCAGTTAGTGGTAAGGCAGAAGCATTTTGCATTAAGAACATATTTGCCACATTCCTCTGTAGAAAGTAGAAAATCATCCTGCCACGGAGGGCATACAAATCCCATGAACACCACTTCATTATGAATTGCTATTGTGCAAAGTGGAAAGACTTTGTATGTATACAAATAGTCAGTAATACTTTGCAATGACTATAAATTTAAATTGGTTTATGCTAATTTCTATTTGCAACATTCATGAAAAATATCAGTTAAATTTCTACCCAGTAATTTCTATGAGTAACTGTCCTCATTAGATATGGATTAGAATCTAAATGTACATCTGCAGTTGAAATCCTCATAGGTCGTACAAATGTGCTGCAAATAATAGGTGTTCATATTGTTTTTTTCTGGTTAAGTGAATTTCCTCAGACCTTACTTATATGATAAAAAAAGAAGTTCTGAGCTTGAAATGGTTCATTGTTCTTCTCATTAACAGCCACTCAATAAAAAGTTATCAACCATCACAGATCAATGTTGATACACAGAAAAGTTAAAATTGCTTAAATTTGTATGTACTAAGAGAAGATGTACATAGCACAGGGCTTATCTTCAAATGAACATTTCACTTACAAGGGTAATAAATAGACTGCTCTTGTGGTAAGCAATAACAACAGAAAATGCAATCCAAGTCCTTTGTTTAATATATCTAGTCATTGGAGAGGATTTTTGAAACAAAAATCACTTAATTTTCCAAAATGAATCTTGTATCCAATGGTGCAAATCCTAGTTCATAGGAATCAAACAAAAGTTATCTGTGACTTATATACTTTAAATAATGTACAAATTTCTTCTTACAGATAATGACATATCTTAGAAGAATATAAAATGAGGCATTTTGTTTCATTTTTTGTCAAAATTACTATCAGCACCTGTCTCAATGTGATATGGAAGGAGTAAGTTGTTATCATATATCATGTATTACTGTATCATGTATTATTCTTTACATGTATTATTTATTTGATAATTCTAACTGATGATTTAAGAATTAACTCAAATTTCATCTTACTCACAATGGCTCTTGGATGTAAGAAACACCCATTATAATTGTCCGATATCCTTGAAGAATATAATGGAGTGTTTGCTGAGTTCTATATAGAAAAACCAATGAACACTTGTTGATTGAGACAGTCATAATTACAGAATTTTCCATCTGTAATCATATGATCACGAATAATAGGATCTTTTTTTGTTATAGTTATTTTTTATTTTAATGTTTACAACAATGCAATGACATTGTTCTTATCAGGATCTATTGCACAAAGATAAAAGAAGTTAGGTTTAAAAATGTTGCATTATGTATGTTTACATACAGCAATGTTAAGGATACTTTTGAACTGAAAAATATTTTTGTTTCTATATTTGTTTAATCAAACCAATCTGATATAATTTCATTTTGCATTTAAAAAAATTTATTAGAAATGAATTCAAATTTACATAGCAAAGCCATTCATTGTTAAGTTAATATGACTATGCTCATGGAGCAATGAGTTTCTACATTAAAATATAAAATATTTTTTCTGTACCACCAATTTCTACTAAAATACATATTAACCTGCAACATCTATGGGGCTTGGGGCAGGAGTGCAGTTGGAGATGTCCATAACATGTCAAAATTTCAAAGTTAAAAATCAAGCTAAGAAACTCTTAAACAGGAGGAATTAAAGATGGTGGCGTGATAGGTGAGACAGAGGCTTCCTCCTAAAACCGCATATCATATGAAAATATAACTAATACAACTACTCTTGAAAGAACAACAGGAAAGAGGACTGCAACTAACTGCATACACCTGGAGACAAGAGCAGACCTCACGGAAAAGGGTAACATACTAAAGCTGTGGTCCTGCAGGATCCAAGCCCTTCCCCCACCTCAGCTCATGAACAGGAGGAAGAGGAACAGTGCAGGGAGGGAGTGGAGAACTGGGACTGCTGAATACCTAACTCTGGAGATCTGCTTTGGGAGCACAAACCTACATTTCATGGTGCATGCATGATACTCTCATAATTAGATGGTTGGAAAGCTAACACAGGCAGAATTCCTGGAGAGACTAAGATTCCAGGTGCTTGTGGAAAGCAGGGATCCATATCCAGCTGCTCTGGGACAAAAGAAAGGTGGGAAGTCTGAGAGACTTCCTAACAAAGAAGCCCTTAGCAAGAGGGCTGCTGAAGGCGCAAGGATTGCACAGAGCTTAATGCTCAGGAGAAAGGACACATAGACAAAATTGTCCAGGTGCACTCTGCCCAGCAGATTGGGAGCTTTCATGATCTTCAGTTGCTCCAGCTCCCTGGATGTCTACACAGCTCGAAGAACCCCTTCCATGACAGGCACACTCCTGCGCCTTTCTCCTGGCCAGCCCCACCGGGCTTGCAAATTGGAAAACCCTAACCTGGTGGTAGGCCAGCCAGAGGAAGATCTGTCTACAGCAACTAAAAATGCAAAGCACAGAGGCTTATACCTGTGTGCTTGGCCCACTGGTTCAGGCAGTGGAGACAGGCATAGCAGCTGCATAGCAGGAAACAGCTCTTTCCTCCCGCCAGGCACCAATAACACTCCTGTGCCACCCTGGATATTGCTTGAGGTGCTGAGCAGCTCCAGAAAGTAGAGCTTCTGGGCACTAGAGGGTGCCATATACAAATACAAAATGCCAAAAGAACATGGTCCAGAGTAAAATTATTAATACAACTCCTGAGAAAGATTTAAATGATATGGACCTTATGACTCTCCCTGAAAGGGAGTTCAAAACAAAAATAATTAACATGCTCATGGAGGTACAGAAAGATATTCAAGAACTCAGGAATGAATTCTGGTCAGAGATCCAATCCTTGAAGAACAGAATGGGTGGTATTAAAAGCAGATTGGATACGGTGGAGGAGATGATAAATGAAATAGAAACTAGAGAAGGGGAATACAAAGAAGCTGAGGGACTGAGAGAAAAAAGGATCTCTAAGAATGAAAGAATATTGAGAGAACTGTGTGACCAATCCAAACGGAACAATATTCGCATTATAGGAGTACCAGAGGAAGAAGAGAGAGAAAAAGGGATAGAAAGTGTCTTTGAAGAAATAATTGCTGAAAACTTTCCCACACTGGGGAAGGAAATAGTCTCACAGTCCACAGAAGCCCACAGAACTCCCAACATAAGGGACCCAAGAAAGACAACATCAAGACATATAGTAATTAAAATGGCAAAGATCAAGGATAAGGAGAGACCATTAAAAGCAGCCAGAGAGAGAAATAAGATCACATACAAAAGAAAGACCTTCAGGCTATCATCAGACTTCTCAGCAGAAACCTTACAGGCCAGAAGAGAGTGGCTTGATATATTTAATGCAATGAAGCAGAAGGGCCTTGAACCAAGATTGATTTATCTGGCAAGATTATAATTTAAATTTGAAGGAGGGATTAAACAATTCCCAGATAGGCAAAAGCTGAGAGAATTTACCTCCCACAAACCATCTCTATAGTGTATTTTGGAGGGACTGCTATAGATGGAAGTGTTCCTGCAGTTTAATACCTGTCACCAGAGGTAATAAAACCACAGTAAAGAAAATAGAACAGCTAATTACTAAGCAAATGCAAAATTAAATTAACTATCCCCAAAGTCAATCAAGGGATAGACAAACAGTACAGAATATTATACCTAATATATAAAGAATGGAGGAGAAAGAAAAAAAGGAGAAAAAAAGAACATTTAGACTGTGTTTGTAATAGTATATTAAGTGAGTTAAATTAGACTCTTAGTAAGGAAGTTAACCTCGATCCTTTGGTAACCACGAATCTGAAGCTGGCAATGCCAATAAGGACATACATATCCATAATCACCCAAAATGTAAATGGACTAAATGCACCAATCAAAAGATATAGAGTCACTGAATGGATAAAAAAAGACCCATCTATATGCTGCCTTCAAGAGACTCACTTTAAACCCAAAGACTTACACAGATTAAAAGTGATTGGATGGAAAAAGATTTCATGTAACTAATAGGGAGAAAAAAGCAGGAGTTGCAGTACTTATATCAGACAAAATAGATTTCAAAACAAAGAAAGTCACAAGAGACAAAGGAGGACATTACATAATGATAAAAGGGTCAATCCAACAAGAAGATATAACCATTATAAATATCTATGCACTTAACACAGGAGCTCCTACATATGTGAAACAAATACTAACAGAATTAAAGGGGGAAATAGAATGCAATCTATTCATTCTAGAAGACTTCAACACACTACTCACTCTGAAGGACAGATCAACCAGACAGAACATAGACAGGGACACTGGACAACACATTAGAACAGATGGACCTAACAGACATCTACAGAACTCTCTACCCAAAAGCAGCAGAATACATATTCTTCCCAAGTGCACATGGAACATTTTCAAGAATAGATCATGTACTAGGCCACATAAAGAGCCTCGGTAAATTCAAAATGACTGAAATTGTACCAACCAGCTTCTCAGACCACAAAGGAATGAAACTAGAAATGAATTACACAAAGCATATGAAAAATCCCACAAACACATGGAGGCTTAATAACATGCTCCTAAATAATCAACGGATCAATGACCAAACAAAAACAGAGATGAAGCAATATATGGAGACATATGACAACAATAATTCAACACTGCAAAATCTGTGGGATGCAGTGAAGGCTGTGCTAAGAGGAAAGTATATTGCAATACAGGCCTACCTCAGGAAATAAGAACAATCCCACATGAGACGTCTAAATTCACAATTAACAAAACTACAAAAAGAAGAACAAATGAGACCCAAAGTCAGTAGAAGAAGGGACATAATACAGATCAAGAGTAGAAGTAAATAAAATTGAGAAGAATAAAGCAATAAAAAGGATCAACAAAACCTAGAGCTGGTACTTTGAGAAAATAAACAAAATAGATAAACCCGTAGCCAGACTTATCAAGAAAAAAAGAGAGTCTACTCACATAAACAGAATCAGAAATGAGAAAGGAGAAATCACTACGGACACCACAGAAATACAAAGAACTATTAGAGAATACTATGAAAAATTGTATGCTAAAAACTGGATAACCTAGAAGAAATGGACAACTTTCTAGAAAAATACAACCTTCCAAGGCTGACCCAGAAAGAAACAGAAAATCTCAACAGACCAATTACCAGAAACTAAATTGAACTGCTAATCAAAAACCTACCTAAAAACAAAATGTCTGGACCAGATGGCTTCACTGCTGAATTTTATCAAACATTTAGTGAAGACCTAATACCCATCCTCCTTAAAGTTTTTCAAGGAGAGAAGAAGAGGTAATACTTCCAAACTCATTCTATGAGGCCAGCATCACTCTAATACCAAAACCAGGCAAAGACATCAGAAGAAAGAAAACTACAGACCAATACCCCTGATGAATATAGAAGCAAAAATACTCAACAAAATATTAGCAAACCAAATTCAAAAATACATCAAAAGGATCATCCATCATGATCAAGTAGGATGTATTCTAGGGATGCAAGGATGGTTCAACATTTGAAAATCCATCAACATCATCCACCACATCAACAAAAAGGACAAAAACCACATGATCATCTCCATAGATGCTGAAAAAGCATTTGACAAAATTCAACACCCATTCATGATAAAACCTCTCAACAAAATGGGTATAGAGGGCAAGTACCTCAACATAATAAAGGCCATATATGACAAACTCACAGCCAACATTATACGTAACAGTGAGAAGCTGAAAGCTTTTCCTTTGTGATCGGGAACAACACAAGGACGCCCACTCTCCCCACTTCTACTCAACATAGTACTGGAGTTCCTCCACACGGCAATCACACAACACAAAGAAATAAAATGTATCCAGACTGGCAGGGAAGAAGTTAAACTGTCCCTGTTTGCAGAGGACATGATATTGTAAGTAAAAAACCCTAAATAATCCGCTCCCAAACTACTAGATCTAATATCTGAATTCAGCAAAGTTACGGGATACAAAATTACTACGCAGAAATCTGTGGCATTCCTATACACTAACAATGACCTAGCAAAGAGAGAAATCAGGAAAACAATTCCATTCACAGTTGCATCAAAAAGAATAAAATACCTAGGAATAAACCTAACCAAGGAAATTAAAGAACTATACTCTGAAAACTACAAGACACTCATAAGGGAAATTAAAGAAGATATCAATAAATGGAAACACATCCCATGTTCATGGATAGGAAGAATTAATATTGTCAAAATGGCCATCCTGCCTAAAGCAATCTACAGATTCAATGCAATTCCGATCAAAATACCAACAGCATTTTTCAACATACTAGAGAAAATCATTCTAAAATTCATATGGAACCACAAAAGACCCCGAATAGCCAAAGCAATCCTGAGAAGGAAGAATAAAACTGGGGGGATTATGCTCCCAAACTTCAAGCTCTACTACAAAGCCACTGTACTCAAGACAATTTGGTACTGGCACATGAAAAGACCCATAGACCAATGGAACAGACTAGAGAGCCCTGATATAAACCCAACCATATATGGTCTATTAATATATGATAAAGGAGCCATGGACATACAATGGAGAAATGACAGCCTCTTCAACAGCTGGTGTTGGCAAAACTGAGAGCTATATGCAAGAGAATGAAACTGGATTATTGTTTAACCCCATACATAAAAGTAAACTCAAAATGGATCAAGGACCTGAATATAAGTCATGAAACCATAAAACTCTTAGAAGACAACATGGGCAAAAATCTCCTGAATATAAGCATGAGCGACTTCTTCCTGAATGCATCTCCTCGAGCAAGGGAAACAAAAGCAAAAATGAATTCATGGCACTACATCAAACTAAAAAGTTTCAGAATGGCAAGGGAGATCATCAACAGAACAAAAAGGCATCCTACAGTTTGGGAGAATATATTTGTAAATGACATAACTGACAAGGGGTTAACATCCAAAATATATAAAGAACTTACACGCTTCAACTCCTTAAAAGCAAATAACCCAATTAAACAATGGGCAGAGGATATGAAGAGACAGTTCTCCAAAGAAGAATTTCAGTTGGCCAACAGACACATGAAAAGATGCTCCACATCACTAATCATCAGGGAAATGCAAATTAAAACCACAATGAGATATCACCTCACACTAGTAAGGATGGCCACCATCCAAAAGATTAAGAACAACAAATGCTGGCGAGAATGCCGAGAAAGGGGAACCCTCCTACACTGCTGGTGGGAATGTAAGCTAGTTCAACCATTGTGGAAAGCAATATGGAGGTTCCTCCAAAAACTAAAAATACAAATACCATTTGACCCAGAAATACCACTCCTTGGAATTTACCCAAAGAATAGAACTTCTCAGATTCAAAAAGACATATGTACCCCTATGTTTACTGCAGCACTTTTTACAATAGCCATGATATGGAAGCAACCTAAGTGTCCATCAGAAGATGAATGGATAAAGAAGAGGTGATACATATACCCAATGGAATATTATTCAGCCCTAAGAAGGAAACAAATCCTGCCATTTGCAACAACATGGATGGAGCTGAAGGATGTTATGCTCAGTGAAATAAGCCAGGCAGAGAATGACAAGTGCCAAATGATTTCCTTCATTTGTGGAGTATAACAACGAAGCAAAACTGAAGGAACAAAATAGCACCAGACTCAGCGTCTCCAAGAAGGAACTAGTGGTTACCAAAGGGGAGGGGTGTGGGAGGGCAGGTGGGGAGGAAGGGAGAAGGGGATTGTGGGGTATTATGTTTAGTACACATGGTGTGGGGTATCACGGGGGAAACAATGTAGCACAGAGAAGGCACATAGTGAATCTGTGGCATCTTACTACACCGATGGACAGTGAATGCATTGGGGTATAGGTGGGGACTTGATAATATGGGTAAATATAGTAACCACATTGTTTTTTCATGTGAAACCTTCATATGAGTGTATATCAATAATACCTGAATAAAAAAAACTGTTGAACAACTATGTTTTCAATATCTTTCACTTTGACAAATGAATCTATATAACATCAAAATTGAAAAACATGTAAATTGGTCTTGTCTGCTATTCAACCACTATTGAAGACATTTGACTCTAAATATTTTTAGCCCTGCCAGGCATTCTCCTGATGAGCCAACACAGTGGTGGAGGGCATCATTGACCAATCATTTTATATGTATTATTAGAATTATTTTTCTTGCATTTCTTGAAGCATAAAATTGATTGTTAAATCAAGTGTATTTCCACATTTTATTCTATTTATAGCACTAACCTAAGTGATTAAAAATATAACTGTATTAAAGGTATACATAGTTTATATTCCTCCAAAATATAAATTGAATGAAATAGTAAAAGTTAAAACTATTTTGTGTATATTTTCATAAAAGCCAGTATTATAAATATCCTAAATTAATATTAAAATATAATCAACTAAAGCTGATTTTTTTTGGAAAATGAACTATCACTAAATACTTTTATACAATGTGTTTTTTCTGTAACTGTTCAAGAATCCAAGTTATCTAAATTTTTCAGATACCTTTGAAGTAATCTATTTAAGGAAATGTATTAATGCTATATGTTTCTAATGATAAAGAAAATAGATATGGAATAACATATCAATTACTCTTTCAGTCCAATCTGTTAGAGTGCTGGGAAAGGTAGTATGTGCAGATCAGTTTTTTAACATAATTTCTGTTTAGCACTTCACTATAGCTCATTACTTACTTTATGCACATGCCAAATATTCATGGGTTAACACAGAAGTTTCTTATGAACATTATTACTGAGCAATGTTATATGTCAGAGGGTAAGCAAGTGTATACAAAAGTTTAAGATTTCTATCAAATTGCTTTGTGAAAATTTATACAAGGAGACAAGTGACGACAAGTGATAACCTGGTGGATAGGTTACATTAAATAGAGCTGTCTTTCAAAAGAGCTGAGATAATTCTGTTGTTATCTTTAACAAGATTAAATTTATGAGACTATTTCGAACACATTGTTCTAAGATTATGTGTATCACCCTTTTTTTCATAAAAGTAACTCCTTTTTGACTTGAAATATAGATTCATATTCCACTTCCTTCTGAAATAGATAATTTCTGTATTAGTTGTTTGTTATACATTTTCTTCTCTGGTGTATTGGAGACAATGGTCTGCATAGTAGAAATTTGGATTGTTTTGTAATCATTAACTCTTGTCTTGACATAACTTTGAATATTAAAGCTAGTTGTGGAATACTATAATTTATGAAATTTAATAACAATATAATCTGATGATTTTCAGGTAACTGAGGCAAGAATCATGCTGATATATTTTTGTAGTCTGAAAATATATTATATACCAACATTGAAATGTCCTATAAATTAAGAATAAGTAAATAAACAAAAAGCAAATAACAAAAAAGAATACATTATCTTAGGTTTGTGATAGTAGCATATTTCGTTTGACAGAGTATCTCAAATACCAGTTCATTAAGATATTGAAACATAAGATTTCTTAAGAGAAAAAATAAAAGTGGTGTCACACCTGTTTCACTGTCTAGAAATCTTTTCTGTTGTAAAGAAATAGTTTCTTCTAGCAAATTCTCTCTTATAGGGACTGCAAATATTGTGAGATAAAAGAATATTTTCTTTTAACGACATACCAAATGTAACTAAGCTTTCATTGTTTAATTTCATTTGATTTAGTCTTTAAAGCAAAATCTAAATGAAAGGCTATATTAAATAAAAATGTATTGAGAGGGAAGAGCGATAGTGATACAATACTCTAAGAAACATTTATTCTTAATAAGCTTAAGCATAACTTTTTTCATGTTTTAAAAAATATACGTGCATAGTTTTAGTCATTATTCTGACAATTTTTCTGAGACAATATGAGTGAGACATAGATGACATTACATTTAAAAATAATTAATTATGGTTATCTTTTAGAGCTATAGTTATGAAAGAAGAAAAATGTATGAGTGAATACAAAGAGATAAGTCAGAAAGTTGCTGTAAGAGTTCAAAGCATATATTTTTTTCCTGTGTTACTTATGGTATAGATTTGTTAAGATTATTCCAGAGAAGAATATGACAAGATCTAATGACTGTATGTGAAAAGAATAGAAAAGTGAAAAAATCTAGGTGCCTTTAAGGTTTCTGGCTTAGACAGTTGGATGACTGGTGGTGTTATTTACTTAAGGATGTGGTGTGCAGGTTAAAACCTGAATGCTTACAGCATGGGGTAGCATTGTCTTAGTTTTAACAAAATTCTTTGGAAGTAGTTTAACATTGGAGAGCAAATGCAAACTATAAGAAATTACCTAGAGGAAATGCTAAAAATACAAAGCTAAGGGACAGAAATGAGTAATTCTCTCTCCCTGCTCATCAGTAGATTTGGCACAACTGCAAAGCATATATGAACTTGAAGATAAGTCTAGAAATTATCCAAACGTAATGCAAAGCAAAAGGATAGTGAAAGTTAGAAAACAGAATAGAATATCCAAGAGCTGTGCAACACTTTAAGCACCCAAATATACATATAATTTGAATTCAAAAAGAAGAGAAAAAGAGAAGAGGGCATTAGAAATATTTAGTAAATATAGACAAAGAAGTTTCCAAAATTAAAGCCAGAGAGCAAAAATACGATCTAGGACTCTGATAAAACAGGGTAAGTTTCAAAACAAAATAAAAACAAAACAATCTTGAGAAAGAACAAAGCTGCAGATATAACAAATTCTGATTTCAAGCTATGGCAATCATAACAGTATGGTACCGGCATGAAAATAGACACATAGACCAATGGAACAGGATCAAAAGCCCTGAAATAACCCCTCACATATACAGTCAATCAGTACTAAGGGAGCCAAGAGCATCCAATGTGTAGAGCAGTCTGTTCAATAAAAGATGTTGGGAAAACTGGACAACCACTTGCAGAAAAATTAAATTGGACCCCATCTTACACCACTCAAAATTAACTCTAAATGGAATAAACATTTAAATGTAAGACCTGAAACTATAAAACCCATAGAATAAAGCACAGAGAAAAATCTCCTTGCTGTTGGTCTTAACAACAATTTTTTGGATATGACCCTAAAAAAACAAGCAACAAAAGCAAAAATCAGTAAGTAGAACTACATCAAATTAAAAACTTCTGCACTACAAAAGAAACAACAAAATGAAAGGGCAACCTATGGAATAGGAGACAATATTTGAAACACATTTGTCTGATAAGGGGTTGGCATAAAAAATATATAAGGAACACACATAACTCAAAAACAACAGTAACAACGACTCCACAAATAATTTCATTAAAAAATGGAGAGAACAGCAGCAGACTCACAGAACCCAAGAACGGACTAATAGTTACCAAAGGGAAAGGGACTGGGGAAGATGTGTAGTAAGGGAGGGATAAGAGGGAAAAAGGGGCATTATAATTAGCAGACGTAATGTTGGGGAGGCATGGGGAGGGCTGTACAATTCAGAGAAGACAAGTAGTGATTCTATAGCATCTCACTATGCTGAGACAGTGACTGTAATGGGGTTGGTGGGGGGACCTGATTAAGGGGGTAATTTAATAACCATAATATTGCACATGTAATTGTAGATTAATGATACCAAAATAAATTATAAAAATAAAGAAAAATTAAAAAAAAGAACATAAAAGAAGACATTTCTCAATATGGAAACTGAAAAAAAAAATGGACAGAAGATCTGAGTAAATATTTTTCCAAAAAAGACATACAATGGCCAACAGGTATGTGTAAAGGGGCTCAACAGCACTAATCATCAGGGCAATGTAAATCAAAACTACAATGAGGTATCATTTCACATCTGTTAGAATGGCTATGATGAGAAAGAGAGGAGATAACAAGTGTTGATGAGGATGTGAAAAAAAGGGAACCCTTGTGCGCTATCGGTGAGATTAGAAATAGGTTGAGTTATTATATAAAACAGTATGGTGTGCCCTCAAAAAAATGAAATATAGAAATAACATATTAACCCACTTCTGGGCAATATATCAAAAGAAAATAAAATCACTATCTTGATGAGATACCTGCATTCCCATGTTCATGGCAGCATTATTTATTGTAGCCAAGAAAGAGAAACAGCCTAAGTTTTCATCAATAAATGAATGGATAAAGAAATATACATATTTACATTCTATATATCATACATTATACATTATACATATCATATTAATAATTATATATGAACAATGTGAGAGTAAAAAGCATGGAATACACAATGGAATATTATTTAGTCATGAACAGGAATGAAATACTGCCATTTGGTATTTTTGCAACAATATGGATGGGCCTTGGGGGCAGTATTGTAAGTAAAACAGGGTAATTGCAATTAAGTCAGAAAGATAAAGACAAATACTGTATCATTTACATGTAGAATCTAAAAAAGAAGCTAAATTAATAGAAACAATAGAATGGTGGTTGTCAGAGTCTAGAGGGAGGGTAAAATGGGAAGATGTTGGTGAAAGGTTATAAACTTCCAGTTTGTATGCTGGAAATTTCCAGTTTGTATGGTGACCATAGTTAACAACACTGTATTCTTATAAACTTTAAAGTTACCTGAAGAGTAGATATTAAATGTTTTTACTACACATATACATACACAGGAAGGTAATTATATGTGATGATGGAGGTGTTTCCCAATTCTGTTGTGTTAATCATTTTGTAATATATACATCATCGCATTGTATACCTTAAACTTACATAATGTTTCATGTCAATTATATCTCAATAATGTTGAGTGGGGGGACTTGCATTTTTTTTCCAAATTTTCATATTTGAATATATCCATCTCTTTTAAATAATCCATGTTCTAAATATAATTACACTTTCTAAACTGGTCTCTATTTTTTCTTTATCAAGGCTAAAAAATATCAGGTTTTCATTTTCAAGGAAACATTGTATTTAAAGACAAACCCTCATTGACTATTGGCTGTAATTTATCTCTGTCATTGTAAAATGTTATTTATTCCTTCCAATACTTCACCAAAAAACTGTGGAAAACTTAAAAATTGCAAAAAGAAATTAAGTTGCAGAAGAAATTAAAAGTGCAACATTATCATGTGACTAAAAGAATCCCATTTTGTTGAATTTTCTTCTATTTTTCTAAGAAATTTAATCTCAGGAAAAAAAGTTAATCACATAGTCATCTTGTTTCATAAACATGACTTGAGAGAGTTATTTCCCCATCAGCAAGAATATGATAACATTAATATAATTTAATATTTGATGATTGATAGCTCCACTTTAATTTTAATGGTATAAATCTTTGCTTTAAACCTAATATGTATAACTGTTTTTATTTTTAATCATGATGAGTGTGTTTGCACAGTTGAATTACCTTGTTTTAAGTTTGCTTTCATAAAGTAGTCAATATAGCAAATGCAATAAATTTATGAAATCTCTGAACATAAGCAAGAATGAAGATAACTACCAAAATTGCCAAAAAAGCTGTGTTTAGTTTAGAAACAATATTGCAGTGCTGTGGATAAAATATTTCTCTTGAATAGCTAGAAATGTCTTTCTTGTGACATTTTGTCTGTATAGCTGGGTATTAAATATTCCACCAACGCTTATGTTGAATGAATGTGTAAAAGCAATACCAGAGCACCTCTAAGCAAAACTGGGTTTCCAATTTGTTTCAAATAATCTTTGCAAAGAAAATACATTATCATCTCTCTATGCTTAGTGACTTTTATTTTGCAAACATTTTGTTCATAGGTATTTAAGACATTTTAGCTCAGAGAAAATTTCATTATCTTGGGAGTAACTCAATAAAAATTAATCAACTGTGATTAACTAAGTGATAATGGCTATCTAGTAGGTACCCTGCCTTGTGACTGCAAGATAAATCTGTAATTAATGAGGACAAACTTTTAATAGTCATCACAAAGATAAAGCAGTAGATACTGAAGTGCAGAAAAGAAGATTTAGATTTTAGATTTCTCTCTATCTCAGTCTTGCAGTATAGATTTACTACCCTGATCGCAATGCTTCTCTCCCTTGAGGTTTCTGATCAAGCTTTTTGTCAGTCTCCCATTGGGTTCAACACCCTTTTCTAAGTTTTGTGATAGTCTATTTGAGCTCTCTATTGTCCGTATTACAACCTGAGGTTTCTTCCAGACCCGATTTAGGTTCCTATTAATCCCCACATATCTTCATTTGCAGTGGGCAGAAAAATTTACCTTCAAAATATTGAGTCTAAATGAAGAAATGACTGAGAGTTATTTGCTTGGATATATGACATTTGCAATTTATTTGCTTCTGAATTTATAGATAACAGAATAGTTTGATTTAAGAAGGATAAGGATAATGTATTTAACTGAAAGATAATGCTGATAAATCAACATTAATTTAACATCTGTTATTATGCCTGGAGCAAGTGATTCAAAATGTAACTGGGTCCTTCCTTAAAGAGCTAATTTTCTAGGTAGGGAGATAGTATATTTGTGTATAGAGGCAGCAAATATAATAATGTTACTGGTTTATACATATAAGTATCAAGTTAACATGAGACTAAGTGCTATGGAATTCTGAATAAGGAAGTGGCTACTATGTATTTTTTTTAAGACATTTAAATCAAGACATTTTTAGATTATCACGAGACCATTTACAGAGAAATAGAAAGCACTTCTAAGTTTTCTGATTTTAAAATTGATTGTGTATTTTATTTTCTATAAACTCCTTAGAAACCCTGTCAAATAGTGTAGAAATTCTCCAGAAATTTAAGTAATGAATAATGAAAACAGCTTTTTCACAAGAATAAAGACAGACAACATAGAAGTCCCCATTTCTACATACTCTTCCATTCTTAAATCAGGTACTAGAAAATAGGCTTTCAGGGATTATTTTTATTAGTGTCAATGTTCCTATTTAGATAAGTTTTTAGGGAATAATAATAACTAAAGTTGTTATCTTTTCTTATTTCCATGTATAAGAAATAACTTCATACTACTGTACTGAGTTAGGGCAGTTAATATGCAGCTAGACTGCTGGGTTCAAAACTCTGCTTTATTATATACTAACCTGTGGGGCTGTCTGAATCATTCAACTTCTCTGTGTCATGATCTCCTTACCTTTAAATGGGGTGAATAGTAGTGCCTACCTCACAGGGCTGTTGTGAAGTTTAATGAGTTAATAATATATGGGAAGTGCTTAGAAGATTGTGTGGCTGACAGTAAACATTCTGTTAGATATAATAAAGTATAACAATAATAAAATCTTCATAATATGTGACATTGACAATCATTTTGAGAATGTTTATTTTGGTATGGGTTTAAGAAGTTAAACTGATTACTGATTTTTTCTACTAACAAAAGTTTTCTAATGCTGAATATAGAATGAATTACACTCTTTATTTTTTGGCAAAATGCCATATTAATTCACAGGCTTTTTGGGATTTATCTTTCTCACTAGAAATTATATCATGAAGTTATTTCCATTTCATTGAAGTATGTAGTAAGCATATTATATTTAGTTTTAATTCTTGATTCTTGGTCATTTAAGATGTTTCCAATTTCATAATGTTGTAAAGTTTCAGGAAAAAGCCATTTATATTTCAACATTTATAAACATTCTCTATTATTTCCTTTTCAAAAGCTCATAAAGAGAGACTTGCTGGTAGAGCACCATTGTATAATTCATATAGGTTGTCAAATCATCTTGCACAGACCATGTACCATTTATTTTCTACCTTTCTTCCTAACTTTTCTTTTCTCTCTCTCTTCCTCCCCTTTTTTTCTTTTCCTCTCTCTCTCCTACTCTTTCTCTCTCTTTCAAGAGAGCAAGTAAGAGTTAGTCATTGTTTAAAAAACTGAAGGTATGCCAGAATCTTACTAATGGGAGTAGATTTAACTGGAATTCAGTTTTGCCTTTAAGGTCCACCTTTCCAGACAACAACATATATGAAACCTAAAATCATCCTTTAATTTGCCACAACTATGTGGTTAATGGTCTGGAAACAAAAAGTACTAGAATAGAAAAGTTTTAATTATTTAGAGGAGAAGAGAAAATATTTCTCACACTTCAGAGCAATGACAAATAAACCAAAAACTCTTAAATACTAAAGAGATGCCAAAACCAAAAGTAATTCATCTGCACAATATATCACACATCATAGACTGTTACCAAAAATCAATGAGAAAAATGAATGCAAATTCTGTATGGGATTTGGGATGTTATGTCAAAATTTACGTATAGATCATCACACAAATGTAAGAATCATTAGTGCCTCTATATCTCTTTCAAAAACCCATAACAAAATTACGATTCAACATGCATTAAAGTTCAGACGATTAAATTATTTTAAAAAACAGTTTACCTTGAATACATATAATATGTTTTGACAAAGTGGACAATGATAAAGTCATATATCAAACTGAATATAATTGGTAGCCCATATTATCAAGAGTAGAATGTTCAAATGCATAGAAAATGACTCTCCATTTGACAAGTTCAATTGATAAAATGACACTGGCATATCATTTTCAAGGAATTAAGTAGAAAGTGAGGTGAACTCTCATTATTTCTCAAACCATACAGGTTATGAAAGGCAGTGTAACAGTTCAATAATTGTGATTTTCTATTAAAATACATTAGAGGACTTCAAAGGGGGAAAATTAAAGAGATAATATCTAACCCTTATGTTCATTGTCTTCACTTGGAAATTGAACACAATGCCTAGAATGATATAGACTCATAATTTCATTTATTTTTATTTTGAGTAAGTGTAGTTATAATATTTTATATATCTTAAATATAGTATGGCTTTCAAAATATAGCAAAACTGATAAAAGTCTAATGAGTTAAGAGAATGACCCATAAAAATGTGATGATCAAATAGGAGACTGTACCAGAATCATAAATATGAGTGACGGGGATACAACAATAAGACACATCAATAAACTGCCCCCCCAGAACTAAGCTTTAATTATTGAATGAGAGATTGTATCTTCATTTAAATTCATTTCCAACCTCACAACCTCAGGGATATGTTGGGATAATGCTTTTACATGGAATTTTGCAGCTTCTTTTTTCTGAACTAGAGAGGAATGGTGTGCATGTGTGTATGCGTGTGTGTGTGTGTGTGTGTGTTATGAACCAGTTTTCTCAAGAAGAATGATACTAAGTCTGAAGAAAACTGCTGCCAAGGAGAGAAAAATTATTAACAAAAGGTAAGACAAAGAAGAGAAAAACAAAAGAGGAAAGCTATGTGTAAATTTTCCAAATAGCTTTATTAGGAAATATAAAGTCAGAGTTGCCAAAATTATAGAATAATTTTCAAAGCTCCATTAGAGACATAAGAACATTTACTTACGACAGTAAGAGTCAGCTTACTCTTTACATGAAACTAATATAACAGTGGTAACTGAAGGCAGGCCATAGGGACTTAAGGAAGAAAATATGTGGCCTTATAATAATTAATGAATTAAACATATTTGATTGATTTTTTAAAAAATTCTATGAGGTTTATAGGTTATATGAAACATGTCTAGTTATATCAAATTGACAGAAGAATCTACTCATGTAAAAACACTTAAATGATTTTAGTTTTCAAAGTTACATAATTTTTTTACTTTGAAAAAGCTCTGTTAGAACTCTAGGGAGGATTTAAGTTAAATGACCATTAATAAGACATTTTGTATTTGTCACCAGCCTGAGAAATAATGCCTCAGGCTAGCAAATGCTTGCAGTTTGTAATCCACAAATATAGAAGCCAAATAATTGGCCTAAATTTCTGGTGGTTATATTGAGGACTCTCCCTTAATATCCAAATAAAAGAACATTAACATACTATCAGGTGAAGATGAAATGAGTTGGCTTCTGTACATTTGGAGTATCCAACATGTAGTAAGTGTGCAATAAGTGTTTGTTCTTATAATTAATTTCTTGTTATTTTAAAACTGAGATTTCAGAAAAACATTTAGAGCATGGCTTCATTGAGTTGTTATAGTGTTCTTTAATAATTCTAGTAATAGGTAAGGGAATAAAATTCAACTGATTTCTCGACTTCAAGTTTTCTTAGAATATATGAAGCACCTATTTTAATACAAGTACACAATTTTTTTTTTACATCTGAAAATTTGTAGACATGTAACACAACCTACATTGCACATTGTACAGTTAAATTCTTAACTAAGTGCTGGTTATTAATCTCCACAATATTCAAAATCTTTGAAGAATGTGTTTAGCTGGGGATGTTAAGTTATGACTGCAACAGTAAAGAATATAAATTATAGCCCTGATGTAATCAAGTTTATTCTCAATCAGGGTAGTGTCTACACATGGTAATTTGTTATTTTTTAATTTAAATGGAAATGATTTATAGTAGCTTTTTCAGTTTGTGGAACCTCACTTTACTTAAAGCCTAAACCAAAGTTGAATGAAAAAGCAACTGATTTTCATGAATAATAGGAGATTGCAAAGGAATGCCCAAACTATGGATGGGAAAAATTAAGTAAAGCTGAGAATGACCTAGATAGTTGTTATCCTTAAGCAGGATTCTGGACAGAAATTATCTCACTATAGCTGTTAGCGCTAGAGTAAGTCACTTAGAAGGGTCTATTTGTGCACTATAATGAGTCATAGGAAATACATATTTGGTCATTCAGATGACCATGTACAGATTTCCCAGGTATGGTTGGTCTTCATTCACAGTTTCTTAACACTGTAGAGTCTTAAAGGTAAAATGGGTGTCTTGTCATGTTAATGAGAGACTTTTGCACCCCACCCAAGGGTACGGGCTGGAGGTCAAATCAGCAAATGGTCAGTGATTTGGTCAATCATGACTTTACAGTGAAGCCCTCCTAAAACCCCCTGAGAAGAGCTTCTTGCTCTCTTGTATCCTGCTTCTTAGTCAGGGAGAGCTTCTGTGCTTGGGGAACCAGAACATGTGCCTGGCTTCCATGTGCCACGGAGCCAGGCCCCAAACTCCACAAGGATAGACGCTGCTTCGTTTGGGACCTTGCCCTGTGTCACTCTTCATCTGGCTGTTAACTTGTATCCTTTACAGTATCCTTTACTAAACTGGTAAATATGTTTTCCTGAATTCTGTGAGCCACTCTAGCAAATTAACCAAACCTAAGGGGGAGGTCGTGGGAACCTTCAATCTGTAGGTCGGAAGCACAGGGAACTGCCTGAGGCATTGTAGCTCTTGGGGGTAAGCGGTGCTCCTGGCCCGAGGTTAATAAATCGGTGTGACCGAAATCAGTCTGAGGAAACCTAAACTGGGAGAAACCCATTTATTGCTCACAATGAGACCCGGCTTTGTTCATCCCTTCTGGCCACTGCCTTCACTCCCCGGCCACCTGCAGTCACAGGGCACACTCCCTTCTTCACCCACCCCTCATGGGAGAAACTCTACAGGAGGATCCCCAGCAACTGACAGGTGCCAGACCAGTTATGTAACAGATGGGAGGAGAGAATAGCCTCTCTCCACCCCTTTTCCCAGAGCTGCAGCAGTATATGTAAATGGACTAAGGCCAGGTGAGAGATTCTGGAAATATTGCAATTTACCCACAGGCATGCAAAGGGCTCTGGAGTGGGTGGTGGAGGGCAGTCCTGTAGGATGGAGCCCTTAGACTGGGTAATCTGGTGCTGTCTCCTGACAGATAGTGTCAGCCTCAGACACCCTGCTGATGTTCAAGAATTGCTTGGGGTTGTATGTGGGAAGACCTTCTCCCCCAACACACACATTGGAATGGGGTCTGAGAACCTTAAAGGAGTTTTACTGCCACTGCTGGGTATATTGTTCTGTAGGAAAAACAAACACACAATTTTGACCTTCAAAAATGTAATCGATCCAAGAATCCACTTTACATTTCTAACATGATTTGTCTATAAGCAATTTAATTGGAACAGGATTTAAAAATCTACCCATTGTATGATTATAAAACATAAATTACTTCTGTACAAAATATGTTATCATATAATATGAGTATTGAATTGGGCTTAATACTAGGGGTATACACAGATCATTTGTTGTATCTTTACTTTTTAGACCAGCCTTTTATCTTTATAATGCAACATCATGTTAAATACAACTGAATATTTTTCTACACAAGGAATAAGCAAATTAATGCAGTATTTGGAAAAAAAATTAATCAAAGTCTGACTCACTGTCATCCATACATGTCCACAATTCAAAATTATTTTAAAACATACTGTTTTGTTGTCTGTATATCAGTAACTGAGCATTCAAGTGAGCTGCTGCTTAATCCTTATTTCTAAATTGCCAAAATATAATTAGGAAAATGCAACAGTTTTGCTTTGGGCTGTATTTGTAAATGTTTGCAGGATTGCAAATATTAAATAGAATAAAGGAAAGCGCTTACAATACTTGCTGCGTTTTTCATTTGCTATTCATTTTCTGTGATTCTATTTTCAATGAGAGTCTTGCAAACATATGTGAGTCTATAATATCAATTATAGAGGAAGAAATACAGTGACTTTATTGCATCATATGAGGAAAATATTTATTCTTTTCATTCTTCATTTGCAGGCATTCAGTGCCCAAAACACAGTAGGTATTAAATTGCATGGTGAGTCTGTAAATGAAAGAATGAATTGATTTTTTCTATTTATTTTAACTACTTCGTGCAGTATTCCTTTTTCACTTACATTTCTGATTATGCCCAGTTTATGTGTACATCTTTAATAGCTATCAAATACCATCATTTTTTTTAACTTTAATAGTTAATACATGATTTAAGCTGAGCTTAAAAGTAAGAATTGGGCTGATTAAAAATAAAATTATACTGTATCATTATTTTTCCTCAGGAGGAGTATGGATCAAGTATTCATCAAGCCACGAGTGTTGTGCCAGTAAAACTACTGATTTTAAAAAAGAAATTCAATATCTTCATAAAAACGAAGGCTTTCAAGGGCATGAAAAAATACAGACTTTTAACATTTTTGTGTGTTACAAAAAACAGGAGAACAAGAGAGTGAGAAGACTTTTATGTTTTATTTCTCTTAATAGACATTTTGGATTTGCTGGTCTAGTAGTTAAAATTTATTGAGCATGTCTGTGTGTTTCCATCTAACAACTGCCCTCTGAGGTAAAAAATACCAATTTCAGTCGATGCCTCATGGCTCTAAGAAAGAGTGTTTTAACTTCTTTAATTAAACACCTTAACATTACATGACGTGCCTTTATAAGTTAACAGCTTGACAATGCATTAAAGACTTTCAGCTTAATGTCCTTATACAATGCTGGTCTGAGGAAATACCAACGCTAGTGTAACACAGTTTGATGTTTTCCACATTTGAGAATTGCTCTCAGTCTGAGCCACTCATGGTCATGAACCAAGGTTCTGCCACGGGGTCTTGCTATTTCTCCTTGCCAGAGTTCTGTCCACCCAAAATTTACACTTTAAAACCTCACTGACTTTTCTTCCAACTTCCAAACAACATAATGTATTTTTCTTTTATTGAGAGATTACTCTGCCACTCAGACCACATAGAAAGGAATAAATGCTGTGGGCTATTTCTTAGTCTCTGTTGTGATATCAGATGGGTTTGCAAGTGACTATGAAACTCTTTGAGGTCAGGGGAATTTTAAAGTTGAGTTTGGAAGTGAGGGCAGAGGGAAAGTGCTGTCTTCTGACTTCATAATTTTGGTCTACAGTCCATCTGTGTTCTCTGGGCTAGTTTGACCACTGAGATCTGTAGTTTGTGGGGAATGGGATGCCTCTTAATAAAGCTTAATCCCGTCACATCTGCTATTTCTTTTGTCTATGGTTGGGACTTGCTTGAGAGGAGAGAGGGGTGTTACCAAATATTTACCAAACTAATTACTAAGAGTTATGAAATCTCTGTAAAAAAAAAAATGCTGAAGGCCAAAAGTTAAGAACCAGTAAAAGAAGTATGAACATTTCCAAACAGAAAATCTTAAAACCTCTTTATGATTTTCAAATATCTAAATACATTATTTATTACATGCAGTGGAATAAAATCTACCCTAGAAACTGATCACCACTCAGAGACTCTTTATTTTGTTTTTTGTTTGCTTTTAGTTTTTCTGTACTGCTTTCTTGCTCAGTTGGAATGGGGAAAGACCTTCCATATGAGAAAGCTGAGAAGTAGATTGACATCCTACTGGTAAGGCATTAAGGAGCCACGTCTGAGAGAACTTTCTAGTGACCAAGTATACGTATGAACAGGGCAAAGAAATCCTGGTGAATCCATGTTGAAAAAAAATGTAAGGAGTGTAAGAAAGGTTCTTCAAATGGACTCTGGAGAACCTGGTACATCTGAGTCTCTTTACCACTTTTGCAGTTTTCTCAAAAAGCAGATAGCTCATCTGGAATTGTTTATTTCTAATTGAAAGAAGAGAACAAAACCCAGGGGATTTTAGTTCCCCCTTTTTAAGGCTCATTAGTGTCTTATGCGGAAGCTCCAGTTCATATCATATAAAATAGAAAGCACCCTCACTTCTAATTTGATTTAGCCAGTATGTTTTTCTTTTGAGTACCAAGCAATTTCGTAGGGTTTTGAAAAGTCCTTGTTCCCTGGATATCATGGCTGAAGTGTTAAAGGGATCAAATGGCCTGGGATCAAACCAGAGTACTCAGGAAAGAGGGGACCTGTGGGAACTGCGTGTTCTTTCATCATCTTGGGAATTGTATGTGAGGTCAAAATGGCATTTGAATATCTCATTGGGGAAAGTGACTGCGAGGTTCTGGGTCTGAGAAAAGTCATTCAGGGTAACTTCGGTTTTTACATCAAATACATTACTGCTCTTCAAAAAGGACCCTGTTCCAAATGCAGTCCACAAAGTAGACTTTGCCTTCAGTATCAGGAAAATAGAAACTTGTCAGAGCACTGATGGTTGCATGCGTTTATCTTGAGTCTATCCATCATACCCCTGCACATATTCTCCCATAACATTACTTCCCACCTACCCCTTCCCGGAGGAGCTCCATTGGCAGGTCCTTCATGACTGGCAGACACTAGACCAATTATGTACCAGGAACAGAGGGGAGGACAGAATGGCCATTTTTCTTTTCACCCCTTTCTGCAGATCGATGGGAGACTGCAGTGGTAAACACCTATTCATAGGTAAGTGAACTAAGGCTAGGCTGGAGATTCTGGAGATTTTGCAATTTACCCCATAATCCACCCCTCCATGATTCACTCCTCACAATCTATGCACCCCAGTCTCCATCTTCTGCAATGGCCCCTGTATGAGAAAGCTAGAGCACTGTAACCAGACTAATAACATACAATAACAACAGAAATACAGGTAGCAATAAAATTAGGACAATCCTCAAGACTGAGAATCTAGCTGGGTTCAAAGTCCTACTCAGATTAAATCCATAGCTCTCCCATTCCACAGGAGGCCAGCAGCTGAAACAGTAGGGAGCTCTGTGGACACTCAGCAAGCAGCAGCCGAGGCTAGGAGAAGGGACCAATCTGGAAGGACTGTATAGGAGAATAATCTTAAGGATGATAAGATACATATTTTAATGACAGCAGCATAGACAAATCCTGTTCATCAGGTAGAATGCATGCAAGGGAGTGGTCCTGTGATAGGAAAGTAGCAGGACTGGGGTCCTTTCTTGGTCTAGCATACCAGACCTTCACCCACCTCCCTGTGGAAGTTACAGATGGTACAATATATAAGGATATGGGAGGTACATGCACTGGTCATAATGACAAAACAAAACTTCCCCATAAGATGCTCCTATTGCCCAGCCATTTTGGATACACTATTGTGATCTTTGGGGGCCACTCGGCTGTTACTCCAGGAACACACAGGAGGCTAGCTTCCAGGCCTTTTTCCCAATGTGCCAGAAGGGCCAGCCATTGCAGGTCCATGTGTCAAAAGGTGCAGGGCCATGTCCACTCAACTTAGTCTCCAGGGTTTAATGCATTTGGGGCTGGCAGCAGGATGTTGCTCTGCTAGCCATACCCTGGCTTCAATAATGCCTCTTTGGTTTGCATGTGCAATTGTATAGGAGAGGCAGCAATGTGTGTTAGCATGTACACAGAACCCAATGCCCACTTCTGGGGCTTCGCATTCAAAAGCCATAGCAGTTTCCACAAGTGGATTGACTGGCCCTGTAGACTATTGGTGTCAGATTCAGCCCAGATTTTAGCAAACCTTTGTACTTCTCCATCATGCCTGCCCCAGTAGGGTTATATGGTACATGAAACTTCCAGTTTATTCCTAACTGCTGCACCTATTCTTGTAATGCATGCCCAGTAAACTGGGTGCCTTGATCACTCTCAATCACCTGCGGCCATCCATAGGCTGCAAAGAGACGCTCTAGGCCCCTTTTGGTGGTATGCTGATCTGCATGATGTAAAGGAAAGCAACCAACAGTCCAGTAACCGTGTCCACACAAGTCATGCATACCAATATACTTGTGATATGGGCAGAGGCCCAATGTAATCTATGACACCTGACAAGGGGTATAGGCCCCTTTACTAATGTCCCATGTTGCTGTAGGACTTGGTATAAGTCCCTCTTAGAGCACACAAGGCATACCTTCTGGACTCTTCTGACTTCTTCAAAGGTCAATGGCAAGCCCCAGTGACAGGCTACAGCCCACATTGTCTTTTGCCCCATGTGCAACAAACGCTAATGTAACCATTGGGCTACACGAGAGGCAGGCTTTCCTTCTAGCCAATGCACCTGGGCCAATGTGTCTGCTTCATCATTCCCTGAGGATGCCTAAGGCAAATGGCCAGTCACAGGATATACGGTAACTATCTTAGACTGACCAGAGCCCATAGGTCTTGCTACAACTCTTGTCCTCAAAGGGGCAACCACCCAGTTGGCATGGTACCATGTTGGTAGCCACAGGGTCACGCCCTGATAGATGACCCAGCTGTCAGTGAAGACAATTATTCTGGAGAGCTCCTATGTTCCTAAAAACCATACTGCAAACAACTCAGGCTGTGGACTGCTCTTCGCCTCCCTATCCTCCATCCATATTTTCTCTGTTTTTTGGATGGAAAGCCACAGCCCTCCACTTTGGGGGCTGCCCAACACTGGAGCAGTCTGTATACTAAGTCTTCAGGAATAGGACCTCTTCACTCCTGTTAAGGGCTCTTGGCTACCAGTGGCTCAAAAGCAAGTTCTTCCTGCTTTCCACTGATGTATGTCTCTGGACCCAATAAATGGAGTTAATCACTTAAGAGGCTAGTAGAGAGGGTGTTACATTGCTGTAGGTACACACTCCACTTGGCCAGTGTAGGTGTTTGTGATAAGCCTTTGGGTCCAGTCTTACACCCATTCTGCGATGGGATTGGTGGTTATTATCTTGGTTGGAGCTGTTCCAGTGATGGGATCCATAGTCGGCAAGGTGTGATACATGGCTGCCAGTTGCTTCTCTATCAAGGTGTACAGGATCTCTGATCCTTTCCATAGTTGCAACCAAAATCCAATGGGTTGGCATGTCCATTCAAGCCACTGCCAAAGACCCCATCAATAACCATCTTCTGTTACATAAATATCTAGCTCACAGGGTCTTGATGAGTCCATTACTCTCAAGGCCTATAGAGCCTTGACTGCTTGCTTAGCAGCAGTAAAAGCATCTGCACATGTCTCATCCCAGTCCCACCTGATGCCCTTTCATATCAAACTGTATAAGGGCTTCAGGATTTGTGCCAAGTGTGTGATAAACACTCTCTAGTAGCCCAAAAGAACCCCAAAACTCTTGTAATACTGCCACAGTGGTAGGGGTAGGGAAAGCCTGGACCTTGTCTATGACTGCTTCAGGAATACCTTTAGTTTTACCTGACCAGACAACCCCCAAGAATTTTACAGACAAACCAGGTCCCTGAATCTTGGTGCTGTTCACAGCCCATCCTTTCTCATCTAGGAACTGTCCGTTCTAAATCTGCAAGAGAATCAAATGTGAACCTAATATCATCAACGTACCATTTGCAGTTTCTTCCATGTGACCAAGTCCTGGGCTACAAGTCTGAGACGAATGGTGGGATTGTGGAGGTATCCCTGTGGAAAGACAGTGAATGTCCATTCCCTGCCTTCCCATGTGAAGGAAAACTGTTCCTGACTTTCCTGTGCTATGTCAATAGAGAAGAAAGCATTAGCAAGGTCCACAACATAGTAATACATCCGTAGTTCATGACTGAGGTGTCCATAAGGTCTGCTATAGAAGGGACAGCAGCATGCAGAAGGGGTATGACTTTATTCAATTTTCTGTAATCCGTGGTCATACACCGTAGCCATCGGCTTTTTCACAGGCCACACTGGGGAATTAAAAGGGCTATGAGTGAGCTTTATGATGCCCACCTTCTCTGGCTCCTGTAGAGTTTCTCCAATTTCTTACCTGCCTCCCCCAAGGCATTTTATATTGCTTAGTATTTGTCACCCACCGAGGTACAGACAGAGCTACAGGCAGGTGATGAGCATGTCCCTTCAGAACTGCCTTTACAACACATATTCTCAGTCTGAACTTCCGTACAGTGGTCTGTAACCACAGGCCCTGCAGGATATTCAACACCAAAATATACTCAGGGATGGGAACAATGTACACAGCATACTCTTTTGGTGACAAATGCCCTATTTCCAGTGGGATTTGAGCCTTCTTCACTCTAATTGCCTTACCCCATAGCCATCTGTCACATCAAGGGTCCAGGAAACCTCTCAGGGTTGCCATAAATCAGAGAATATTCAGCTCCTGTGTCCACCAGTGCAGGACACATTGTACGTTCACTGGTACCAATGAATTATTAATTCTACATGTGGCCTCTGTCCCCACCATGTGCCCCAAAGTGGGGGTCTTGACCCCTACATATCTAACCACAATGTCTGGTCACTTTCCTGTGGGGGCAGGGGTCCAGGTGGGGTCTGAGTACTCTGCCAGGAAGTCCTGCAGGCACATGGGCCAGACATGGGTCTTTGCCTCTGGTTTTCATGTCTTGGTCCTTGATTGAACCGCTGCTGTGGCTTTAATTGATACCACAGCTGTAGCAAGATTCTGTTGGGCTGTCCATCAAGTTTTTCTTTCACTGCCCTGGCATTTACCAAATCAACTGACATCTGGGTCCTCCAGACATTCACAGGACCCTTTGAACCTCTTATTTCAGTCGCACTGTATTTCCTTCCTCAGTCGCACTATATTTCCTTCCATTCTCTTATTATTTCAACCTCCCAAGATCTGCTATAGTACAAGTAACCCCACTTATGAGTTGCCCTGTGTGGAGGGCAAGAATAGTCACTAGGTACCCAAAGAGAGGTGGGGAAACTATAGGGAGCATCAGATTTCTCATCCACAGTGAACAACTCCTTATTGGGGCCCTAAGGGTCCATATTGTAGATGGTATTTTTCATTCTGAACTCCCATAAAACCTGCTGGAGCTCTGCATATGTTTTCCAGCTAGCGGGAAAGCTTGGTATATCACCCAGATTAGGCCAAATTGCCCTGAGGGTTGCTGTCAGCCAATCCAAAAGGGCATGATTCCCCGGGTATGATGGGCACTTTGCAACCTCTGCTGGAGAGAGGGGTGAGTCATCAAGGAAGCCAGTCTGACTGATTTCTGACCCAGAAAGAATAATAGCCTCTACTTCTAAATCCCAAAGGCACAAAAACCATGTGGGCAGAGGCTCTGAGGGTTTTTCTCAAAACCTGGTGCTCAAATCCGCCATCTCAGCCTGGGTGTAGGGGCGGAGCATGGAGCGCTTCACGACCTGGGGAGGGACTGCTCTCCCCGAGGAACTCATGGTGGTTGCTTTATTTTCTTAACTACAGCTGCGTGGGCCTTCTATAGGGAGGGGCTGGTGCCTCAGGTGGCAGCCTTGGCGACAGTTCCAACCTTGGCCCCAGCCCCTCGTCCTCCCCTGGCGTCTCCTCTACCATCTCCAGGGGTGAAGACACCACCCCTCCTTCACCTTCCCCATGCCTCTGGCCGCTCTCATTTTTGTGCTGCTTCCTCCTTCACCACTAGTATGTCTCTCAGCAACACAACCTTGGTTTTAAATAGCTTTCCTTCCCCTTTCAGGTAAGCCCACAACTCATCTTCCTGTGTTTCCAGTTGATGCTGAAGGGTATCTGTGTCTTTGGTAACCCTTTCCAATGCCCTGATAAACAGACACCCCACATATCCTGCCGCCTCGACTACTTAGTTCCTCTAAAGAGTCCCCTATTTTGTGGAGGGCCAACTCCACTGCCTCTGTTGTCCCCACCCTCCCCCAATTCTGGTGAGGGGTCTACTCCTCTAGGAGGCACTTTACCCCAGACCACATCCCCACTGGGGAATTCAGGTGAATTCCCACCATCCACAGGGAGTTTTCCAGGTGATTCTCCACCACCTATAGGGGCAGCCCACCCAAATACTGCACCCATGAAGACAGATTTCAAGTTCACTAGATACTACAAGCCAGATGTAACTCTGGGGGAAAGGGTGTTCCTGGCCTGGGATGAATACCCTATGAAACCAGTGCCAAGGGAAAGGGTGGGTTGGAAGAAACCATTTTTCGTTGCTCACAGCTTGCTCAAATTTCCTAGGTAGGCCCTGCCCCATCTGTCTCCTTCGGCCACCACTCCCACTCTGCCACCATGGCATGCTTTCTCTTTCTCACCTGCCCCTTCTGGGAGGAACTCCATTAGTGTGTCCTTGGTGACTGGCAGATGCCAAAGCAATTATGTCAGAAACAGAGGGAAGGAGAGAATGCCTGTTCTCCTCTCCATCTCTTCCCAGGCCCATGGGAGGCTTTGCAGTGGTAAACACCTATTGACATGTAAATGAAGGTCAGGCAGGAGATTCTGGAAGTTCTACAATGTACCTCATACCATGATTTTAGGTATATATCATTCTCATTTTAGATTTTCACTTTTTAAATAACATCTGATTATTAGTATTATGGCATACATGGGTTTATCCATGTACATTCTGTTATTAGATTTAGAGTATTTACACATTGTATTTTATGATTTATTTATACTTAATATATATGCTCTAATAAATTGCTAAGGATATTTTGTCACCCATTTCTTTATTATTTCCCTAAAATGAGTTTATTAGATAATAACATGACACAAAATTTCATGAACACATTTGAAAATACAGGTTAATAAAACAAGATAGAGTTAATTCTTATTTAAAGTTTAAATGATCATTTCTTAAATGACTAGAATTTCTTTTTTCTCATGATTCCACATATCAGTTTGAATCCAGTTCTACTCTTCCTATCCTTTTATTTAAAACCTCATTCACTCACTCTAATGGCTTTGTCTTACTGCTTCAAATTTTTACCCGGCTTCTGTCCTGAGTTCCCCTAGTTCAGCCTGCTTGTGGGATACCTTCATTTGGTGGCCCTTCTGTCAACTTGAATCGATATTTTGCCCAAAGGATGCTATTCCTCTGGACTTCTCATTTTCATTTTTGAAACGATTACTTTCCCATCTGTCAAGTCTAAATTTTTATAGCTATCCTTGACTCCTACCTAGTTCTTATTTTCACTCTTACATTTCTACTTACTGAGTCCTTCTCTTCCCTCTGAAACTAGTCTAAAGCAGGGCCCTCATAACCTTTCACCTGGATCTTCTATTATTACTTTAAAGGCCTCCCTGTCTCTTTCTTTACCCTGTAAAAGTATTTCAGAAACATGTAATTGGCAGATGACTCTGCACATTTAGTTCCCTGAGTGCCCACTCTCAAAGCCTTCATGAACAATTTAGTCAATGCCTGGTATCTACTGTACTTGTGGCTGGTTGACCGAATACTTGTATTCTTGGACCTCTGCCAATTTTCCAAGTTCCTTAGTAATATTCAAAGTCATTGTAACAGATGATATGGTTAACAATGAGCCAGTGTTATATCTTTTTCCATATTTAGACAAACAGAGCAAATGAAAATAAAAACGAAACCTAATTTAAACTTTAAAATTTGAATTAAATCAATGGAAATTCTGAAATATATATGTTTGCTCTACAACTTTATTTTACTCTAAGCAACATTGAACATCTTTTCCTATGTTTATTGCATTTTTAGGGTTTCCTGTCTTTTGAATTAACTTCCCATTTCTTCTTTTTTTTTAAATTGTGTTATTTAAATTTACTTATGGATTTAAAGGGTTATTTCTGTATCCTGCCTACCTGTCGTTGGTCATGATTAGCTTGGAAAAATATTTTTGCACTCTCTAACTTATCTTGTAGAGTGCTGTTTTAAAAACTCGAGTTTTATTCAAATCTATCAGGATTTTCCATTGCAGTGGTTTGGGTTATTTGTAACTTATGTTATTATTCTACAGCAATATAATAACTAGATTATCCTTTATTCATTCTACAAATCTTGTTCCTTGCATTTAGGACTTTTTATACATTTGGAATACATTTTTGTGCATGGTGTACAGTAGAGATATAACTCATATATAACTATACACACACAAACATACACACACACTTCTCCAATAAGGAGAGACCTTGTTCTAGCACCATGTATTGACTGGATCGTCATTTTCTCCATTGATTTTTAATGCCATTTCTGTCTCATAGCAATATTTGTATGATCATATATTAATAACTTGGATCACTTGTTTATTCCAATTTTCCTATGTCACTCTTAGATGTAACAAAAATTAAATGGGAAACAAGCTTCAGTACATTAAATCTCTATAAGAAAGTGCAATTCATATGTGAATCTTAAAGAACATATTTTCAAATACATACAACAAAGGATTGTTTGGTGAAACATGTGAAAAAAAAACCTTACAATTGATTAGATCAAGTCATACCAGCCAATTTAAAACATTTAAAAAATACATTAACATGAAACTGAAAATGATTGAATATTTGGAAAAGTATTCCAACTTACTAATCAGGGAATTGCATATTTATCTAAGCAAAATATTACTAGTGTAGGCAAATTGGGGAAACTCATGCACTCTGATTGGAGTACAACTTTGTATAGTCATGTGGAAGAGAAATTGGGTGTTTGTAGTAAAATAGAAATCTGCATGCTTCATATCCTAGCACTTCCCCATGGTAAATACCAAAGGGAAAGATGTACATGTAAATATAAATGGCAGACACAAGGATGCTTATCCAATATTTTCTAAGTGGAAAATTTAAAACACCTTAATTGTACATCTCTACCACATAATAGTTTGCAAGATTGTTATATAGAATGGCTTCTCCCCGTTTTTCCCTCACAAAGTTTTGCAGAAAACTCCCAACTTTATCTTTTATCCCCCATTACTCCTGTACCTGCTTCTCTCCCTGGAAGAATACCTCAATGGCTATGACTTCACAATGTTATCAGAGATGACTTTTCTTCACTTCTTTAATCTTTTGTACTTCCCCTTCTTATGACAAGTAGATCAGTAAGACTGGCTGCATTCTTATATGCAATATACAGAAAACATTTCTTAGAGTTTGTTTAGAACACATGAATGTCTGCAAGAGAGAGCCAAGGTGTGTTTTATCAGAGATCCAATCTATATCCTCCAGTTTTGCCAGATCATTGTTAACTGCGGTCTTTATTCAGGTACCTGAGTCTTAAAATACACTAATGCTTTATTTGCCCTTTACCAGTTTCTTTCCTTATACACAGTTAGTACCACGGAGATATATTCCAAATGTGCATCCCTAATTCAGTTTGACCTGTCCATCCATTTTCAAGAAGACAATTGAAAGTGGTTGTCATTGAAACATTTAGATGTCAACTGCAGATAGCAATCTCCATGGGTTTTCCTGACCAAAGGCTATCCCTTCTCTCAAAACACCTTTATTCAGTTTGTTTAGGAATATTCTTGTGTTCCTACTTTCCTAACTTTATTATCATTCCATGAGATCTCTCCTCTTTACCATCTATGTAAGGGATGACATAGCAGGCAAACTACAGTGAGGGATTTTGCCCATATTCTGGTACCCCTGTCCCTTTCCAGTTAAACGGAATGATTGTACTTTCTGGCTCTCTTTGTGGTCAGGTTGAGCTTGTATTTATTCTGCCTGATAAGCTGGGAATGAAAGTGAAATGTGTCATTTCTGTGCTGGTGTATTTCATATTGATGCAAGATCCTCCAAAAATCTCTTTACCTCTTTCCTGTTTTATAAAGAATGTTCCAGGTTGATCTATCATCCTTGGTCGTGGAGTAAGGTCGACCACAACATTGGATGAGAGCACTAAAATGATCTTTAAAGACATTATGTGAATGAGGAACTGTTGTTTAAAGCTACTTTATTTTTGGTTCCTGTATATACTGACTGATACATAATCACTATTCATTGAGTTTACTATGTCTTGCTTATAAGTTAGAACATATCTTTAAAAAATCACCCCCAAACCCTTGGATGTCTTAGGATAAACAATTTTCCAAATTTTCAGATCTTTAGGCAATTTGTGGTCAAGTTTATTCTGATATTCTTTCAAATCTTGAACTTTACTTTCAAATCACTTTGAGACAAAACGGAGTCTGTATGACCTACTAAACCCTCTTTGCAACTGAAATAGGTGAAAAAAAAAGGTCAATTTTATTACTGCCGAGACCAAATCGGGCATGCAAATAAATAAAGGAAAAAAAATTGGGAAAAGAAGAGGCATCTTAATGTGACTTTCTATTTGCCAAGTGTCGACCTTGCAAGTGACACACGCATTCTTTTTTTTCTTTTTTCAATCTTTAAACCTATCTGGTTGAAATATTTTTATCAAATTATGCCAAATTACAGCTAGCTACTCATTCAAAACTTCTATCAATGATAACTAAGAACAAAAGTGCATTAATTCTTCAAAGGATTAAGAGAGTAGAGAACCGAGGAACTATGAAAGAGGGTCCACAGGAAATGCCCATAATTAAACTCTCATCAATACAGTACATTTAGAGGAGCAGGGTGCTATGTTTCTAAATTAAAGGAAAAAAGTTATATAGATTCATTAAATCTCTCCCTTCCTTCTCCCCACTTTGGTCATGTACTAACTGCCTTGGTAGACTCTCAGACTGAATCCATTGATCCACTGCCATCTAACCAGAAGGACCCCCAAGGCCATAGAGCCAAGTTGTTTTCACGACCTTGTTTATGAAACCAGTGTGATCAGTATGTTGTTAGCGTCTCATTATGTTACTTGAAATAATCTTTGTATTGATACAGGTCTCCTACATAGCAGCATGAGAATATGGAAAGAGGGTATAGATAATTGTGTTTGTAGAGATGCCTGGAAATTCTATGGTTTATGTTTCATTTTTCATCAACCATGAGTATATTTTCATTGAAATAATATTTGCTTATAACTTTCAACTAGCTACAAGAAGCACTGACTTACAGAAAGAGGTAAAGAAAATGAAGTTACTGAATTAGAAAAAGTAGAGGTTTTTCATAATCCATATAATAGGTTTTAATTTGAATGACACAAGCCTAAATTCTATTTTTTCCAAGTATTGGTATAAAATAGCTAAATCATATAGAGTAACTAAATACTTCCCATAGATTTAATACAGCTTTCTATTTCTACTTTAAGCTGAGGAAACAGTTTTATTTTTTTAGGTTGATTCCAATAGGTTTGCAGTACATATTGCAATAATGGAAGTAATTTTACATATTTCTATTAAATCACTTAAGGCCAAGTGATTCATATTTGTTTATTACCACTCCCACAGTGGTGATAATTACATTTGAGAACAAACAGTACATTTTGGGATCAAACTTTTTAAATAAATCTTCCAAAATTATATGGTTTTTATACAATGACCACAAAAAAATACCTTTAATAAATCATATAAAGAATTTCATCCATATATAATATGTTTAGTTTTTATTATTTTCTTTAAAGAATTAAATGCATATTGTTTCTTTATGAAAATAATAACCATACTTGTTGTATAGGTTGGGACTTTAAATACAGGGTTTTTTTTCTCACTATATGAATTAATCTAGTTAATTTAAATCCAAAGAGGCCTTCTCAAAGAATATTTTCCCAAAGAAATTACCCCCAGAAAATAAAAAGAAAGTAATTTCTTTGGGAAGAAAAACCAAAATACTTTAATGATAACCTGGAGTGAATCCACTCTGGAGTTACTCCTCTGAAATGTAGTAATCACAGTTTGATATTTCTGTTAACCTTCTCAACAGTATATGACAGGAGTTCAATAGAAATAAAACCTCTCTTCTTAGGCAGTTCTCTGTAAGTAGGACTTGTAATGGTCCCCAAAGTTGCTGAAGAAAAGCAAATATACACGCTGAAGGAAAACTGTTTTCAAAGCCTTCCAGACAAAACTAGTACATGGTCACAGTTACAACATAGGCACCTGTCAGCGACTGTTTAATGAATAGCTCAGGAGGCTTTGTGTTTTGATCAGAGGGTATGCATGTTTTCTTTTAAGGTGATGGTATCATTGGCTGTGGATGTATTTTGTATTGGGAGATCCTTATCATAAAAAAATAGAGTCACTGATGAGTTTTATGGAGCCAGATAGTATGTTACAAATCACAGGGTCTCCAACAGCGAGAACTAAGAATACAAAGAGCCTGAAAATTTTACAATATGTTTAAGAACACATTCTAGAAATTAGGTAAAAATATTGTCCAGATAATGACAAAAGGAGTTATGATTTCAAGTATTAAACACCTTCTAAACTTAATAGCAGAAACTTAAAAAAAATGCTTTTGTTTTGAGCTACAGTGGGTAATGCCAGAGGACATGGATGGGGCCAGTGGAGCATGGGGATTCCCAGGAAGGCAAACAGGATACAGCTGGAACCCACAGGGAATACACTATGTGGCTTCACCTGTGTAGGGAAATAAATGCAAGTTCTAGTGGTGGGACAGGGAAACAATCGGTTGAGAAGCACAGACTTAAGGGATGGCTCAGAAAGTCAGGCCTTAGATGAAGCCTGATCTCCAGGGACTTGGGGAATTCTATGGGCTGGCTGGGGAGTCCTGGGTAAGGAAATACCTGGGTTCTGCATTGATGGAGACCCCTTATTCCAGACTCTTCTGTAAATCCTCAACAGGATATGTTCTGTGATTGTAATGCAGTAAGCATAGACTTTTAGCATATAGAACAAGTGTATTTGAGTTTGGGAAAGTAAGCATGTTTTACAATCCATAGTCTTGTGAGAAATCACAAAGGTTAAAATTCTACTCTTTTTTTGGGGAAAATCATCATAGAAGCAGTATCTAATTTGTCTTTGTTCCTTTGGATTAAAAGGAGTAGAAGGGAAATAAATTAAGGCTAAGAAATAATTGCCATGCTACAAGAGGTAAGGGAGGAGTGTGATGACATGAATTAGTTCAGAGACAATGGGGGTGGAGTTAAGTAAATCAATAGATACATTCTTGAGTTAAAAATGGCATGGTTTACTCATTGCTTGGATGTGAACAATTGAAAAATACAGAAGAATCAAATTTTATCATATATTTTAAGCTCTATTACTTTAACATTAACCATTAAACATGTGACCCAACAGTTTCACTATAACCATCCACTAAAAAGAAATGCAGGTATAATCATCAAAATGTTGGTACCAAGATGTTTATGAAAACAGTATACAAATGATTCCCAAACTGACTGAAAATCGCAGTAAATTATGGAACAATCATGCATTGGAACCTTATACAATGAACAGAAAGGACACTATAAAACATCATAGAACATTTTCACAACTAAAATATTAACCAAAAAGATGCTATACACAAAGAATTATAAACTGTAAAATCCCATTTTTGTGAATAATGAATAAATAAGTAATCATAATATTGGTGATCCTTGGAGAGGTAGTGACTTCCTTAGAAAGGGAATGTTTTGAGGAACCACTATATTGTTTTCTGTAGTGGCTGCACCATTTTATATTACCAACAAGAGTATTGAAGAGTTCCAATTTTTCTACATCCTCATTTATCTATTTTTAAATAACCACCACAACAAATGTGTGATAAAATCTTATTGTGGTTTTGATTTGCTTTTCCCTGATGATTAGTGATATTGAACAACTTTTCATACTTGTGGTTGGCCATTCATGTGTCTTGTTTGGATAAATGTCTATTCAAGTCCTTCACCTCCTTTAAAATATTTGTTTTTCATTATTGAGTTATAGGTGTTTCTTATATATGACATTAACCCTTTATCAGACATAGGATTTGCAAATATTTTCTCCCATTCCCTAAGTTGCCTTTTGCTCTGTTGATTGTTTCTTTTGCTGTGCAGAAGTTTTTTAGTTTAGTCCAACTTGAATATTTTGCTTTTGTTGCCTTTATTTTTGGTGTCATAACAAATAAATCATTGCCAAGACTAATGATATAAAGCATTTCCCCTAAGTTTTCTTCTACAAGTTTCATGTCTTTATATTTTTAATCCATTTTGAGTTACTTTCATGTATGGTGTAAGGTAAGGGCCCAGTTTCATTCTTGGCATGTGGATATCCAGTTTTATCATCACTACTTTTTTTAAAAGACAGTCCTTTACTCATATATAGTGTTAACACCCTTGTTGAAGATCATTTGGCTACATATACATGGGTTCATTTCCGAGCTCTCTATTCTACTCCACCATTCTATGTTTAGCTTTATACCAAGACTATACTGTTTTGAGTACTGTAGCTTTGTAATGTGTTTGAATCCAGGTGGTATGATGTTTCCAGCTTTGTTCTTCTTGCTCTAAACTGTATAAGCTATTTGGAGTCTTTTTTGGTTCCATATGATGTTAAGTGTTGGGTTTTTTTCTATTTCTATAAAAAATGCCATTGGGATTTTTATGCTTTGAACCTGTAGATCATTTTCCTCAATGGGCACATTTTTAACAATATTAAGTCTTTCAATCCATGGATGTCATTCCATTTATTTGTGTTCTCTTTAAATTCTTTCATCAATATTTTGTAGTTTTCTATGTTCTAGTGTTCTAGTGTACTGTTTTGTGTTGTGTTCTAATCTTTTAACTTCTTGATTAAATTTATTCCTAAGTATTTCATTAATTTTGATTCTACTGTGAACAAGGTATTTTCTTACTTTCCTTATCAGATAGTCTGTTATTATATAGAAGCACAATTTATTTTTTTGTTGAGTTTGTATGAATTTATTATTTCTAACATTTGTGTGTTTGTGTGTGTGTGTGTGTGCATGTGGAATCTTTAGAGTTTTTTACATATTAGATGATATCACCTGTGAGCACAGATAATTTTACTTCTTTCTTTCCAATTTAGATGCCTTTACTTATTTTTCTTGCTTCATTTCTCTAACTAAGAACTTCAGTAATATGTTGAATAGAGATGGTGAATGGAAATCTTTGTTCCTGGTTTTACAGTAAAAGTTTTTAGTTTTTAATGACTGTGGGAATTCATATAAGCCTTTATAATGCTGAGATATCTTCCTTCTCTACCCATATTTTTTAGCTCTTTTCATGAAAAAGTATTTAACTTTATCAAATGCTTTTTATGCATTGATTGAGATGACCATGTGATTTTTATACTTCATTTTGTTAATGTGGTGTATCACATCAATTGATTTGGATATGTTAAAGTATCTTTGAATCCCAGGTAAATAGTGTATGATCCTTTTAAAGTGCTGTTGAATTTAGTTTGCTAGTATTTTGTTGAGTAATTTTCCACCTATTTTTATTGAAGATACTGGCCTATAGTTTTCCTTTATCATAGAGTCCTTGTATGGCTTTAATATCAGAATTAATGCTTGTCTTATGAGTTTGGAAGTAGTCCTCTCTAATATTTGGAAAAAGTGTGAGAAGGATCGACATTAATTTTTTAAAAATTTGGTGAAATTCACCAGTGAAGCCCTCTAGTCCTAAACATTACTTTGTTGGGAGGTTGTGGAATCCCAATTCATTCTTTCTTTGCTCATTATTGATACATTCAGATGTTTTACTTTTTCATGATTAATGTTTAGTAGGTTAATTGGAGATATATTTTTTCCAAGATAAAAGGATCACATATCTAGATTACTTCCACATATAAACAAGGGAGTTCAATATTTCTAAAGAAGTTGCATCCTCACCAAAGGGTATTGCATTATATAGTAAATTCATTTAAACACATGCCATCTTTAGTTAGTTACAAAACAAATAATTAATTATAATTACATTATATTTTCTTAGACTTTTACTTTTGGCTGTGCTTTCAATTTAGTCCACCCTATTATTTTATGACTTTTAACTACTCTTACACTGGGATAACATTTTCTTGCATAATATAGCTAAGCATTTTATTTTGCACATGCTTTGGAGTTTATGTTTTCTCACATCAAATTTCTTTTTTTTCTTATACTACTGAGATCAACTCAAACTCCACTTCAGTGTTATCATTATGGATAGCACTTACATGGTTATTTTCCCTTGTCAGTTGCATTGATTTAGTTTGATTGAAACTTAGTTATAGCGCATGCTTAAAAACAAACCAACAACACAGAAACAAAGAAGGAAGAGAACAAATCTATTGAATAGTGTTTATGTCAGTTAAAATTCTCTGATAGGCATCTCCTTTGTATTGATCAGGTTCAATGAACCCATTTGTAAACTTGTTTGAAAAGCCAGAATCCTCTTCTAAAGCTATTTTTTGCTTTTGCTTTATTTCTATATTTTTTCCATTATCCTTGTATACATATTCTGTCTTAGATCATCAGTTCATGGTTAAAAATTTTCTAGATGACTGACGAAGAACATCAGCTCTGAAGTTGGATCACTCTTCTCATCCTTTGGCTACTACCCAATGATTTCTATGTCCTGCTTGCTGTCAGTCTGCCTTCCCCCCTTAGCCATATACCAGAATTTGCATACATCATCTGTTTACATCCAGCAATAGAATGTAAAATGCAGCATCCCAATAACTTTTGAAGCCTTCATAAAGTAGTATCATCCATCATACATAATAGCATCCTTTCAAGCACTCAAAAACAACATGTTTAAGCAATAAACACATGAACCCAAACAAGAAATGACTTAAAAATACTCTCTATTAAGAGCACACAGTTAAAAGGTTTAGCATCATTGCATGATTATAACCTTTTACTGAAATAAGTAATCAGAAGTACCAAAATAAATTTAGCTGTCACACTTACATTCATTCTTGGATTTTAAATCTTATACTAGACTTTGGTCATATATTTTCTCCTTCCTGTTGAGAATAGCACAGAACTAGGCATCAAATTTGTCTTTAGTTACCCAATATCATGTTTACTTTCTAAATGACCTCATTCGGGATTAGGGCTTTGCTGCCTCATTACTTAAAGACTGAATTTCTCACACCCATAATATACTTATAGGATTATGGACCTGAATCATGCACAGTGAATTTCTCACAAGAGCTAGAAAGTCAATATAAAATTAGTCTGTAAACAAAATTTTCAATACTAAAGGAGATAGTCATGGAAATTAAGCAGAAAATCAGTGCATGTTTCAAGTATGTCAAAAGTCAATTAGGAGATGCAATTACATAAAAGAATAAGAAAATATAAAATCATATAGGCAGAAGTTTTTTAAAAAAATCATACAAATTAAAACACATTTATTGCAATTAAAATATTAATAGAATAAATCCTAGTCTGGAAAAATATAAGAGAATATTAATATGCTGAGAATTCTCAAAGAACACACATCAAATACCAAAATGTTTAAAATATGTAAAATTATTAAGACAAATGAAAGACATATTCTAGAGCTTAAGAAAACATTTAATAGGTTTCATGGAATGAGATGCAAGGGAAAAATAGTGAAGCAGCAAAATTTGAAGAGATAATTACTGAGAAAGACAGGTGAGAAGAAAAGGCATGAATGAGATCCAAATACAAAACAATTTTAAAAAATTCACATCCATACACAGAGAAAAGCCACAGAATGTTAAATATAAAGACATTGATGAAATATCTCAAAGAAAAATACTTAATCATCAAAAAATAATCTGACATTGCTGAAGTAGTGTCAGGGCAATAAAATACAGAGTAAAGCTGTATCTTCAAAGTGCTAAGGGGAACTGCAGTATTTTATATCTCTGTGCAGTTAAGCAATACTTTAATATTGAAAACCAAACACTAATTAATTTCGTATCAGAAAGACTAAGAGTTAAAAATCATTGCATTAAAATCTTATCCACAGCTATATTTCACCAAGAGTCTCTCTCACACATACATGGAAAGACTATATAAAAAATTGTGATCTAAAAATTAGATATGTTTCTGCATGCACATACATATACGTATTGATTTAATTAATCAGGTAATCTATATACAAGTTTGCCATTATTATTATTTTTCTATTCTTAAGCTGATCTCAGAAATATTGCTTTCAGATAAATTCTAGTCTTTTGTAGTCTATTATCAGTATTGGAATATAATCTAATGCCAAATAACAGCTTAATTAAATATTAGCAAAAAGATTGAATAAAATTTTAGCATTTAGTTAATTTAAAAAGCTCTTAGTACTATGCTTTTCAATTTTATACATTCTGCGGATTATAGTTTTAACAGAAGTAATTTCATAAAAGAGAAACTAATTCCACTGTTAGTCCATAAAACAATCTATTTTGTTCTTGATAAATTATTTACACACTATATTAAATAAAGTAACATGATCATTTTAAATCTGTATTTATCAAGCAGAACTTCCACTGCTTAAAACAACCTCTTTTTACTTAGGCATTTCTTTATCTTTAAATGAGAAGTCACTCTGAGTGTACATCAACTAAGTACCTTAATTAGTACCTCTGAATGTCTGACATTTTCATTCTTGGAATATTTTATTTAAATTATATGAGCTTATAGAGTAGGAGACTTTTTAAATTTTTTCATGCCGCAAATTTCTTGCAAAGTATCAATGTTTTCAGGGGAAAATATTTCGTGACTAAACCTCAAATCTTGCCATTATTTTTGAAGTCCTAAAGAATGAATCATTTTAGAGTATTGGAAAGACATTGCCTTTAAATTCATCCTAATTTTGAAGTATACTCCTACTTGACTAAGATATGTGATGGTATAAGCCTTTACGTATACAAGTAGACAATGTAATTGTTATTGTTCCAACACTGCAGGAGCTATATTCAACTGGTGACAAATTTGGCGTAATTAATTTGTAGATTATTTACTATCAAAATTTTAGAGAAAGACAATGTCTTGTGGAAACACATTATTTGCCATCTTTTAGTAACATGAATCTCAGTAACATGAATCTTTCTAATTCTTTGTTACCATTCCTGCATGTAGAATTTATATTTCCCCTCGTAATCCTAGAAATGAAACTAGCTTGATGATTATCAAGGGTAGGAGGGATGAAGGCGACTATAGAACAAGATAGAATGTAAAATGCTGAAGATTTAGAAGTAAAGTTACAGAATCAGTCAACAATTTGATGTTAGACTATTATTTATTCGGTAACAGTGTAACATAAGCACAAAAATCTTCTATTAATAAAAGAATAACTTAGTCTTGTATTATAGAGTAAGACTGTACATCTACAGCTATTATCATGCTTCCCTGTTACATCTACTGAAACATTTCAGGCTACACCCCAAATATAAAAGGATTCATTGATTTCATTCTGCTTTTGTCCTTCCTTCAGTTCTTTCCAGCAAACTCAAAATTTCTTACATAAAAGTGTATAAAACATCTATACGGGAGCTGGAAGGTAAGGGAGATAGACTGACGTTCAGACAGCAGCAGCTACAACTTCATGCCATCGACAAGACAAATGGAGGGTTTGATGCTATTAATTGTAAAACAAACACACTACAATGTACTAATTTAAATAACCATATATATTAACTCTAAGCTATGTTAAGTGTCACATTTGGAATTCCTGATTACATGAGTCTCCTTTAAAATAATAAAAGCAATCATAGTGGAGTGCCCATTTGAATTTCAAAGAACACTGGGGGAGGGGAAACATTTTATAATCTTTTTAATCTTTATAGATGAACAAATATTTATGAATATATAGGGTTAATATTAATGGTAATAATTTTCATATTTGAATGTAATATCATTGCAAATTTGCAGGGAGATATATAAAAATATTTTTAAACTTTTACTACAAATTTTACTTAGAAAATCCAAAAAGTTTGTGTAGATTGCCTGACACGACGCCCTAGGGAACTAAATGTTATTTAGCTGAAAGTTGGCTAGTTTTACTGTTTGAGTTGTGCCTGAACAAAAGCCAAGTGCTTTAGAATTGCATATCATGAAATGAAGCTTTCATAGGCTCAGTAGTCACAGGTGTGTGCACTCTATGATTTTGCCAAAGTTCCTTGTATTTATGAATTTTAAACTACTCTGTTCGTTCTGTTATTCCATTTTATTTAGCAAATGCAGTATTTTTTTTTTGATCAGGGCAGTAATTCCCCAATTAATTTTCCCATATTTTAGTGAAAACACTTACCTAAAATAAACTACACTATATTTATATTGTTTTTTTTTGTTGAATAATGTAAAATGAATATATGGTAAAATTGTATTGTTAGAAAATATACTCAGTTGAATTTTTATAGGCTAGAAACTCTATAATCTGAAATGGGTTGCATATATAACAATATTTATACTTTATGAATATTATACTTCAATAAAAATTTCTGAAATACATAGTCATATTTTATAGTCTTTCTTTATATGTATATTTTTCTTTTCTTTTAAATTAAGATATAATTGATATACAATCTTATGAAGGTTTCACATGAGCAACATTGTGGTTATAACATTCAAGTCCCTCCCAACCCCATTGCAATCACTGTCCATCAGCGTAGTAAGATACTAGAGTCATTATTTGTCTTCTCCATGCTGTACTGTCTTTCACATGACCTACCTATATTGTGAGTGCCCCTTAAAACCCTTCTCCTCCCTCTCCACCCACCCTCCCTATCCCCTTCCCTTTGGTAATCACCAGTCCATTCTTGGACTCTGTCAGTCGGATGCTGTTTTGTTTCTTCAGTTTTGCTTTGTCATTGTACGCCACAAACAAATGAAATCATCTGGTACTTGTCTTTCTCCACCTGGTTAATTTCACTGAGCATAATACCCTATAGTTACATCAATGTTGTTGCAAATGGTAGAATTTGTTTTCTTTTTATAACTGAATAATATTCCATTGTGTATATGCCACATCTTCTTTATCCATTCATCTACTGATGGACACTTAGGTTGCTTCCATATTTTGGCTATGGTAAATAGTGCTGTGATAAACATAAGGGTGCATATGTTGTTTTTAATCAGGTGTTTTGTTTTCTTCAGGTAAAGTCATAGGAGTGGAATGACTGGGTCAAGTGGTATTCTATTTTTAGTTTTTTGAGGGACCTCCATATTGCTTTCCACAACGGTTGAACTAATTTAAATTCCCACCAGCAGTGTAGGAGGGTTCCCCTTTCTCTGCATCCTCGCCAGCATTTTTTTGTTTCTTGTCTTTTAGATGTTGGACACCCTAACTGGTATGAGGTGATATCTCATTGTGGTTTTAATTTGCATTTTCCTGATGATTAGCAATATGGAGCATTTTTTCATGTTCCTGTTGGCCATCTGGATTTCTTCTTTGAGGAAGTGTCTGTTCAGATCCTCCACCCATTTTTTAATTGGGTTATTTGCTTTTTTGGGTGTTGAGGCATGTGAGTTCTTTATATATTTTCGATGTTAACCCATTGTTGGATAAGTGATTTACAAATATATTCTCCCATACTGTAGGATGCCTTTTTGTTCTGCTGATGGTGTCCTTTGCTGTACAGAAGCTTTTAGTTTTATGTAGTCCCATTTGTTCATTATTGCTTTTGTTTCCTTGCCCAAGGAGATGTGTTCAAGAAAATGTTGCTCAAGTTTATATTCAAGAGATTTTTGCCTATGTTTTCTTCTAAGAGTTTTATGGTTTCATGACTTACATTCAGGTCTTTGATCCATTTTGAGTTTACTTTTGTGTATGGTGTTAGACCGTAATCCAGTTTTATTCTCTTACATGTAGCTGTCCAGTTTTGCCAACAGCAGTGTTGAAGAGGCTGTCATTTACTCCCCATATATCCATGGCTCCTTTATTGTATATTACTTGATTATACATGCTTGGGTTGATATCTGGGCTCTCTATTCTGTTCCACTTATCTACTGGTCTGTTCTCGTGCCAGTAGCAAATTGTTTTGATTACTGTAGTTTGTAGTAGAGCTTGAGTCTAGGGAACAAAATCCCCCCAGTTTTGCTTTTCTTTCTCAGGATTTCTTTGGCTATTTGGGGTCTTTTTTGGTTCCATATGAATTTTAGAACTATTTGCTCTAATTTGTTGAAGAATGCCATTGGTATTTTGGTAGGGATTGCATTGAGTCTGTAAATTGCTTTAAGCAGGTGGCCATTTTGACAATATTAATTCTTCCTATCCATAAGCATGGGATGTATTTCCATTTATTGGTATCTACTTTAATTTCTCTCATGAGTGTCTTGTAGTTTTCAGGGTATAGGTCTTTCACCTCCTTGGTTAGGTTTATTTCTAGGTATTTTATTCTTTTTGAGGCAGTTGTAAATGAAATTGTTTTACTGATTTTTATTTCTGCTAGTTCATCAATAATATAGAGGAATGCAACAGATTTCTGTGTATTAATTTGGATCCTGTAACTTTGCTGAATTCAGTTAATAGTTCCTGTCATTTTGGGGTTGGTTCTTTAGGTTTTTTCATGTATAATATAATGTCATCTGCAAATACTGACAGTTTAACTTCTTCCTTACCAATCTGAATGCCTTTTATTTCTTTGTGTTGTCTGCTGTCCCTAGGACCTCCAGTACTATGTTGAATAAAAGGAGGGAGAGTGGGCATCTTTGTCTTGTTCCCCATCTTAGAGGAAGAGTTTTCAGCTTTTAAGTGTTAAGTATGATGTTGGCTGTGGTTTTTGTCATATGTGGCCTTTATTACATTGAGGTACTCACTCTCTATACCCATTTTGTTGAAAGTTTTTATCATGAATGGGTGTTGAATTTTGTCAAATGCTTTTTCAGCATCTATTGAGATGATCATGTGATTTTTGTCCTTTTTGTTGATGTGATGGATGATGTTGATGGATTTTTTAATATTGTACCATCCTCACATCCCTGGAATAAATTCCACTTGGTCACGATAGATAATTTTTTTTATGCATTTTTTAATTTAGTTTGCTTATATATTGTTGAGGATATTTGTGTCTATGTTCATCAGGGATATTGGTCTGTAATTTTCTTTTTTTGTGGTGTCTTTGCCTGGTTTTGGTATTAGAGTGATGTTGGTTTCATAGAATGACTTTGGAAGTATTCCCTCCTCTTCTAGTTTTGGAAAACTGAGGATGGGTGTTAGGTCTTCTCTAAATATCTGATAAAATTTAGTTGTGAAGCCATCTCTAAATGTCTGATAAAATTTAGTTAGTGTCGAGGGGTTTTGTTCTTAGATAGTTTTTTGATTACCAATTTAATTTCATTCCTGGTAACTGGTTCATTTAGATTTTCTATTTCTCCTAGGGTCAGTCTTGGAAGGTTGTATTTTTCTAGTTAGTTTCATTATTTTAGATTATCCAATTTTTTAGCATATAATTTTTCATAGCATTCTCTAATAATTCTTTGTGTTTCTGTAGTGTCATTGTTATTATTCCTTACTCATTTCTGATTCTGTTTATGTGAGTAGACTCTCTTTTTTTCTTGATAAGTCTGGGTAGGGGTTTATCTCTTTGGTTTATTTTCTTGAGAAACCAGCACCTGGTTTCATTAATTCTTTCTATTGTTTCATTCTTCTCAATTTTATTTATTTCTGCTCTGATCTTTATTATGTCCCCCTTTTACTGACTTTGGGCCTCATTTATTATTCTTTTTCTAGTTTCATTAATTATGAATTTAGACTGTTTATTTTGGGTTGTTCTTTCTTGAGGTAAGCCTGTATTGCAATATATTTTCCTCTTAGAACTGTCTTCACTGTATTCCACAGATTTTCATGTGTTGAGTTTTGTTTTCATTTGTCTCCATAGATTGCTTGATCTGTGTTTTTATATGGTCATTAATCCATTGATTATTTAGGAGCATGTTGTTAAACCTCCATGTGTTTGTGGACTTTTTTGTTTTTTTTGCCTAATTTATTTTACTTTCATACCTTTGTGGCCTGATAACTGGTTGTCACAATTTCAATCTTTCTGAATTTACTGAGGCTCTTTTGTGGACTAGTATGTGATCTATTCTGGAATATGTTTCATGTGCACATGAGAAGAATGTGTATCCTGCTGCTTTTGAGCAGAGTGTTCTTTAGATGCCTATTAGGTCCACCTGTTCTAATGCATTGTTCAGTGCCTCCGTTGCCTTAGTTATTTTCTGTTTGGTTGATCTGTCTTTTGGAGTGAATGGTGTATTGAAGTCCCCTGAAATGAATGCATTGCTTTCTATTTCCCCCTTTAATTCTGTTAGTGTTTGTTTCACATATGTAGGTGATCCTGTGTTGGGTGCATGGATATTTACAATGGTTATATCCTCTTGTTGGACTGATCCCTTTATCATTATGCAATGTCTTTCTTTGTCTCTTGTTACTTACTTTGTTTTGATGTCTATTTTGTCTGATATAAGTACTACTCCTGCTTTGTTATCCCTATTGTTTTCATGAAATATCTTTTTCCATCCCTTCACTTTTAATCTGTGTATGTCTTTGCGTTTGAAGTGATTCTCTTGTAGGCAGCATATATGTGTGTCTGTTTTTTTCATCCATTCAGTGACTCTATGTCTTTTGATTGGTGCATTCAGTCCACTTACATTTAGGGTGATAATCAATAAATATTTACTTATTGTCATTGCAGGCTTTAGATTCGTGATTACCAAAGGTTCAAGGGCAGCTTCCTTACTATCTAACAATCTAACTTAACTCACTTATTATGCTATTTCAAGCATAATGTAAAGGTCCTTTTTTCTCTTTTTTCTCCCTTCTTCCTCCTCCACTCTTTATGTATTAGGTGTCATATTCTGTACTGTTTGTGTATTCCTTGACTGACTTTGTTGGTAGTTGATATAATTTTACATTTTCTTAGTAATTAATTGGTCTACTTCCTTTACTGTGGTTTTATTTTCTCTGGTGACAGCTATTTAGCCTTAAGAGCACTTCCATCTATAGCAGTCCCTTTAAAATACACTGTAGTGATGGTTTGTGGGAGGTAAATTTCCTAGACTTTTGCTTATCTGGAAATTGTTTAATCCCTACTTCAAATTTAAATGATAATCTTGCCTGGTAAAGTATTCTTGTTTGGAAGTCCTTCTGGTTCATTGCATTAAATATATCATGCCTGTCCCTTCTGGCCTGTACAGTTTCTGCTGAGAAGTCTGCTGATAACCTGATATGTTTTCCTTTATACACTATCTTTTATCTCTCTCTAACTCAATTTAAAACTCTCTCCTTGGCCTTGATCATTGCCATTTTAATTATTACATGTCTTTGTGTTGTCTTCCTAGGGTCCCTTGTGTTGGGAGATCTGTGCACTTCCATGACCTGAGAGACTATTTCCTTCCCCAGATTAGGTACTTTTCAACTGTTAATTGCTCAAAGAGATTATTCTATTCCTTTTTCTCTCTCTTCTTTTTCTGTTATCCCTATAATATGAATATTAGTCCCTTTGGATTTGTTGCACAGTTCTTTTATCATTCATTCATTCCTATAGATCCTATTTTCTCTCTGTTCATCAGCTTCCCTGTTTTCCTGTACTCCAATTTCTATTTCATTTACCTTCTCCACCACCTCATATAATCTACTTTTAATTGTATGTTTAATTTCAGATACTGTATTTTTGAAAGTTTCTATTCTTCTTGAATTCGTCCCTGAGATCTTTAATATTTTTCTGTAGCTCTGTGTGCATGTTTATGATTTTTATCTTGAAATCTTTATCAAGAAGATTGGTGATTTCAGTTTCACTTAGCCCTCTTTCTTGTATCTTCTGCTGTATATTTTTTTGTACAAAATTTTTCACCATTTCTTTTTTTAGTGATTTCTATGGAATAATAACTTTGTTTAGGTGGCACCCTCCAGTGCACAGAAGCTCTTATCTCTGTAGCTGTCCAGCACCTGGAGCAATGATGGGAGTTGCAGGCCTGTGCCACCCACACCTGCTGGCAGGAAAGAACACTTTCCTGCTTCCCAGCTACAGTGCCTGCCTCCACTGCCAGATTCAGTGGACCCAGCACTCAGGGAGGAGTCTCTATGTTATGCCCCTGTAGCTTCTGTAGGCAGGGCGGCTCTCTGGCTGGCTTGGCATGATGGCTGGGGCTGCAGGTGTGTGAGACTGCTGCCTGGTGGGAAGAAGACTGCATGTCTCAGTATGGGGCCTCAGGGCTGCATTGCCAGTACGGGGGACGGAGCATCTGAAGCTCCTGAGAGTTCCAAATCTGCTAGTCTGAGTGTGCTGGGATGATTTTTTCCACTTGTCCTTTCTCTTCAGCAGTGAACTCTGTGTAATCTTTGCCTCTCAACAACCCTCTCACTGTTGGGAAGTCTTTCAAAGTGCCGATCTTTCTTTTGTCCCTGTGGGGCTGGTTGGGTGTACCTCTTCTCCACAAGTGGTTGGAATCTCTGTCTTTGCTTTCAAACCCCACTAATCAACAGAGCGCCTTGAAATGTGGGTTCGTGCCCCCAGAGCAGAATTCCAGGGCTGGGTGTTTTACAGTCCTGGGCTTCTACTCTCTCCCTGCTCCACTTCTCTTCCTCCTGTCTATGAGCTGAGTTTAGGGTAGGGCTTGTGTCCCTCTGGAATGTGCCTTTGCTACTTTACCCTTTTCTGTGAGGTCTTCTCCTTTCCCCAAACGTAGGCAGTCTGTTCTGCAGTCTTTGGATCACTCTTTCAGGATTAGTTGTATTTGCTGTATTTTCATGTTATATGTGGTTTGGTGGGAGGTTTCTGCCTTACTTCTCATGCTTCCATCTTTTTCCATCCCCCTCCATTTTATATGTATATCAACCTTTACTTGTAATAAATAGAATCTGACATTGTATTTTGTGCCATCTTGTCATATTTATTGCCACCTTATTCCTATTCTGTGTTATTTTGCAGAATGTCAACACTCTCCCCAACACTTTTTGGCTTTGGGGCAGGTCCAGCCTGAACTTCTGTTACAATGGGGAAGATTAGGTAATGGGTGGTGACTGCTCCGATGGTTGCTTGCCCATCTCCCTCAGGTAGCTCTACCTTTTCTGTCCTCATTCACAACCAGACAGCCCTAATAGTTTCTTCTTCTATTGGACAACTAATCCTCACATCTGGGGGTTCAACAGCTCCACCATTCTTTCCTCTACTTCTATTAGGTTATATCTGTTTTACTCACCCTGTAGGCCCTTTTCACTTTTCTGTCAGTTTTGTACCCAGTTGCAATATTAAATCTGAACCATTAAACTACCTGGCATGGATTTGTTTTCTTGAATGTTATACTGATTTACACAAAATAAAAAATGAAATAAATAAAATACTAAATTGCAAGTTTATAACTTATGTTTTTACTCTTGAGTTTACAGGATAAGGTTGGTGATTTATGTTTTCTTTTCTGATACAAAATCAATTGTCTTCACAACTTTATTTAAAAGTCCATCTAGACATTCCACTTTCTGATGTCATGATAATAATGTGTCATGATTCTCTATGTTCTCAAGTCTATTTCTTTGAAATCTATTCTTTAGCTTATTTACTATACTTTCACTAGTACTATATGTTTCTTTAAAATATAGCATTGTATTACATTTTGATATCTTTTTATAACAAATATCTCATAAAAATATTTTCTTTAACATTCATTCACTTTTTATTTTTCTATGTGAATTTTAGGAACAGCATGCCAAATTCTGTGTGAAATCCTACTGGTATAACAAAACATTCCAGATTCATTTGGGAAAGATTGGTGTCTTTTTACTTCATCTCCCTATCCTATGAATATTGCACATATCTACATTTATTAAAGAATTCTATGTATTTAAAATGTCTTATTGTGACTCAGGTAAATACATCACATATATGTCTACATGGATTCATCTATACCTTTTATATCTCCTGGTATTATGAGCAGATTATATGCTTAGTTATATTTAAAACCCATATATAAGAGCTATAGATTTCTTTATATGTTGATCTAGGATGCAAAAACTATATCCAGTACAAATTTCTAGTTAGTCTATAAAGTCTGTATTTTTTTGTATGCAATCATTTTTATCTCTGAATAAAAAGGGTGTTATTTATTTTCTCCAATCCCTGTGGCTTTATTTTTCCCTGTTATAGCATTGAATTAATCCAAATGTACTGTGCTGAACTGAAGCAATTATAGAGGACATCCTTGGTTTGCTCCTGACCTTAGTGGGAAATTTCTCCATGGGAAAAAGCTGATGATAAGTTTCTGGTACATATATTTTATCAGTTTAAACAGATTCAGCTATCTTCCTAGTTTTTTAGGAAACATTTTTTGTTGTTATTCATGAATGGTGAATTTAATTATTTTTTATTTGATACTTCATTCTTGATAAATGCCATCCTGTAATCTTTTGAATATTTTTTGTGTTTTATAAGGTCATGATTTTAGTTTATTTTATATACTTACACTTAAAGTTTAAAGACATATATAATCACTTAAAGCAATAAAACACATTTAGAAATCAGTAAATGTCCATGCCTGTAACACATTTTATTGTCACCTAAAAGTAAGTATCATCTTCTGAAACCAAATCCCTTTTAAATTAATATATATAATTAAACTCCATAGAACTTCAAAAATAATGACAAAAATTTAGCTTTAGTAATGAAATATTTTTCCTGGAAAACATCGATAATTTGCAAGAAATTTTGGGCATTAGAAAATTTAAAAAGCTTCCTATTCTATAAACTCATATAATTTAAATAAAATATTCCAGGAATGAAAAGATCAGATATTCCAGAATAGAATAAAAATAGTAAAAAATGGCAGAACTTACATATAGGTTATCTAAATACCAAATATCAAATAATCAGTAACAGAGCTGGAATCCAATTCCAGTATCCTGGCTCTCAAGTCAATATATTAGTCTGCTACTGCATCAAAAAATACATATGACATAGAATTTGAAGAAAAAAGTTCATTGTAACTGTTTCTGCTTCCCATACGTAGGTTGTAGTGAGGCAATTCATTAATTCATATCAGTGAACAGGAAATCACCACACTCATTCTATTCTTATCTGATTTCTGATAAGAGGAAAAAGAAGAAAGGCTTGTTCAGTTCTCTGGCACTTCTACTAAACAGTGAGTTCCTTCATGATGGAAACTTGTTTAAACCTAAAGTTAACGAGGGAGTAGAGGAATAAACTCAATAGCACGATACAGGGAAGAAACGAATATTAAGATGTTACCCAGAAAACAGAAAAGCTGGAAGAGCAAATCAAGTCAGGAGAGAGAGAGAGTTGACGGGGTGTCACGTCACAATTCTATTCCAGATATACGCTCAACAGTAACACGTGCATATTTTTAACAAAAGACGTGTGTAAAAAAAACATGGAAGCATTGTTCATAATATGCCAACTGTTAACCCTTCAGTGACCATAAATAGTGGAAAATATTTAAAAATCATGATACATGAATACAGTGGAAAACTGCACAGCATGAAATATAATGAAGTAATGCTGCATACTAATGCATGAAAGTCACAGACCTAATATGAAGTAAATAAAGACAAAAAAATACATACTGTGTGATTTTATTTATATGAATTTCATAAACAGACAATTTGGTCTACACAATCGTATACTAGAATCGTATTTCTGCTCGGATGGGGTGGTAGTTATGATCCACTACATGGATCCAGTAATTTTGTGTTGTTGCCCTTCTTCATTTTAGTGATGGTGACACAGTTGTCATACTTTGTAAGAAATTCTTACAGCAGTATATTTATGATTCAAGCTTTGTTTTTGAGTGTATGTTGTACATCGATAAAACACTTACATAGAAGTATGGACCATTTAAAAACGTCACAAAATTAGAGAACCACAAAAGACCAAGGCACCAAGAATCTGGAGCCGTGAGAACCGCAGGGAGCTTGGCTGATTTACAGTTTCTTTTTCCTGATATTTTGCCAATTTCTGAGACACTGCCAAGTGGGGCTGAATCAAGGCAAGAGATTGATATTGGGGAAGGGAAATGAGCCAAGTGTTTGGGTTTATGTCTTCCAAAGATTCATCAATATTTCTTCTTGGAGATGGAATTATTTCATCTTTATAGTTTTCTTGTGAGTTTATTTTGATATTTCAATAACATTTTTAGATAATCACTGCTTCTGGATGTCCACTGAGTTTTATTTTCTTTAAGATTCATTTGTATTTTATTCCTGGACATTTTATGTTGGGGATTTATATTTTACTCCTTGGAATGTTTTCTCTCACAGGAGGTATTCTTAGTTTTTATCTTTAGAAGTCTTTGTTTTATCCACATGGCAATTCCTGCTTATTGATATAAGGGGGACATAACAATAAGTATATTTTCATATGCTACCATGAATATGCTATATTTTCATTTGCTGTTTAATATAGTATTGTAATAAAATTTAATTCCACCTATTGGACACTAATATTTCATCATTTTTTAAAAGCCTGAATATTTCTCCACCACAAAACCGTATTTTATTTTATGATTTGTAGCTTAACAAATAGCATAATGGAAAGACAAACATCTCATGAATCTTTTTGAGTATTTCAAATAAATATTCTATGTAAATGTCATATAACTATAGAAAATATGATATCTGATTCCTTCAAAACCCTCAAATCTCTTTTTATTTGTTTTTTTTATCATTTTTGTACATGATTCTATATGAGTTATTGATATTTTTATAAAGAGAAAGGGCATGGGAGATTACCAAATACTTTATATACTACTAACTTCATCATCTAAGACTGGAAATAATTTTGGGGATTATATGCATACTGGTTCCAAGGACTGTATGTGTGTGTAATGTACTTCATTATACACAGGTTTTTTTTTAATCGAAGTTTGAAAATATTTTTCTGCATGTCATATACATTTTTTTCCTCTCATATGTAATTTTCAGTATTACTAGTATTTCTGTCCTAGGTGAGGATGGAGAATAAACAGAATTATTCTTGTATTCTACATGGTTGTATGAGGAGTATATCCTATAAAAATGATAAGCAGATGAATTTTGCTTTTGGTTCTGCATGTGCAATAGGGTTTAGAATCACATTTCTCTTAAAACATCCTCAAAATTGGACAAAATGTTAGAAACTTTTTTTCCTAACTTCACACAAGAGGTAGTATTGGGCCTTGATTCGTAAGACATGGGAAGCTAACAAAGTGAGCTCCATGTTTTTTGCAGAGTTTTGGCCATGGTCTACCCAGTGGCTGAAGGATGAGGAACTCAAATAAAACTAGAATCTTGCTTGGAGCAGACAGGGCTCAAAGTCAAGGGAGAAAAAAGAGGTACTGAGAAGAGTTCCAAAAATCTGCAAAGGTTTGGCATTGAACCTGTGGCACGCATAAGATGATTTCCACAAGGAAAGGCTAAGAAAAAACCTGAGAATTCTGAAGCAACTATAATCCAAAGAAATCTGAGTTCACATAGGGTGGCAAAACTTTTGAATCTCTACTAACTAGAGTAGTTGTGTTAAACAACATTCAGCAAAAATCACTGTTTGTAAAAAATAAATTAAACCTAGAATAGAATGTTACAAAGTTTTCAAAAATAAGATTTACTTTAAATTAATTCTCTTCCATATGATTTTTATCAGCTTTTGGATTTAATGTGTAATCCTGTATAAAATTTTGGGGAATATTTGTTTATTATCCAGAAAATTTTACAAAAAAAAGATTTTATTTCTGAAATTTTGAAATTATTCATGTATAGAATTGTCTGGAACCATAAATTTTGAGGTGGTATCTTTTAAAGCAAATCTGTTTTCTAAAATTCTAGCATATGACTTCAATATGTTCACTTTAATAACATTAAATAAGAGATGAGAATATCCCACATTTGTGCTCTCCTCTTCAAAACTATTCCTTTTAAAAATAACTGTACAGAAACAACACATTTCCTATGTGTGTTAGCATGTTTTAAGACATAAGATTAGATTGTTAGAGGGAAAATCATATTTGTATATTCTCTCATTTTAAAATATTAACTGGTTAACATGAAGCAGAGCAGAACAAAATAGTAACAACAAAAGACCCAGCTCATTGATACAGAGAATATATAGGTGCTTCCCAAGAGAGGGAATAGCAGGTGCCTGAAATGCGTGAAAGGAGTCAAAAGGTACAGACTTCCAGTTATAAATAGATAAGTCCTGGGGATAGAATGTACAGCCTGGTGACTACACTGCATATGTGAAAATTGCTAACACAATAAATCTTAAGAGTCTCATCACAAGAAAATATTCTAAACTGTGTGTGGTGACAGATGTTAACTAGACTTATTGTGATGAACATTTTGCACCACATGCAAATCTTGAATTGTTATGTCATAAACCTGAAACTAGAACAATATTGTATGCCAATTATATTTCAATATAAATATATTAACTGCTCTTTTCTGTTTTATAATTATAATTAATACATATATTAAAACACATATAAATGCATTTGCGAACCACCGTTCTTTTTAAGTAGTTGTCTGCACCACCAAGTTGTATTTTCAGAAACAGATGATGAGTAAGAGCAAACCAAATTCCTTGCATATTTGCTAAGTTCTTGCTTATGACTCTTAAGATGATACTTTTCTTTTAATTTTAGTATTTCTTCTAATTCTGCTGAGATGTATGCATTTGTTCTTTTAACAAAAGGTTTTTAATCACACAGGAAGAAATTATAACAGACAGCCATGTATATTCTATCTAGAATAAAGTATGATGTCAAGTTTAATATATTTAACCGTATCTGTTTATTTTAGTATAAATTGTTGACTTTACAGATACAACTAAAATACTTTTTAAAATCCTTCTGAGATTACATTCTTCATCCTCCCATGCTTTCTGAAGCATCACTATTCTTAGTTTGGGATACTTATTTACAATTTATGTTAAATTTTACTCTCTTCATATATCTATTAATGATAAGAATTGTATACTTTTACTTAAATTTATATTGATACTGCTCTACTTAAAGTATAACCTGACAACTTGTTTGTTGTTCAACACTTTGACTTTGAAACCTACACAAGCTAAAGTATAGTTCATTAATTTCTACTGTTTTCAACCTTAAAGCAGGTAATGATAATGCAATTTATTTATTCATTCTCCCAGTGATGGGCATTTTTGCTATTTCTGCATTCTGCAACAAAAGACACTGCATTAGAAATTATTGAATGTATCTCTAATGTGTGAAATTTAAGTTAAATTGTTCAGTGTTGGGTATGCAAAAATTGAATTATACTGAATATTGTTCGATTATTTCCAAATTATTTCCAAGTGAAGACTTACTTGCTCCAGTAATATATGAATATTGTCAGTAACTTATCATTTAATTTTATTGCCCAGGTTTTTCCTACCATTTTCCCCAGTCTGATAAGTTGAATGAATACTATATAATAAGTATGTCTGTATTTGATTATCTGTCAGTGTTTGTTACATGTTACCTGAAGCTTTGCTAGCATATGAAAATATATTTATTGTTATGTCATAAGAGTTGAGCTTTTTTCATTTTGAAATATTTGTCTTTATATACACTAACATCTGTTGTTTCTAGCTATCTGTTTTGACTGACTTTAATGTAGCCACTAGTGCCTTCTTACGCTCAAATCATCCATCATTTCACATTCAATCTCTCTGCATCTTTATTTTTGAAATGCTTCTCCTATGGATAACTTATAGTTAGTTTGCTTTATTTTTAATCTAATGGTAATATCTTCCTCATAATTGTGTGTTTAGTCTATCCATATTTAATTAGTTATCATTTTTGACTTAATATCCAATATCACTATTTTTTCTCCCCTTCCAACTCACTTTTTTAATTCTTTGTTTCAAATGTCTTGCCTTATTTTGGGATGATTAATATTTTTAGTATTCCATTAAATTTCCTTGATTTACTTTTAGCTAAATTTATTTGTTTATATTTTAGTTTGGTTTGAGAATATAAAAAATTGTACCTAACCATTTAGAGTTAGTCTACTTAGTCTATTTAGAGTTAATGTGTAGCACTTTTGTGATATGTAAGAATCTTGAGGCAGTAAAATTTGCCAGCACCCCATCTTCTGTGACAGTATTTTCTCACAATATTATATCTATATGCGATATAACATCCACAGTAAAATGTTATAATTTTTATACATTTTGTTGTCTTATTCATTAAAAGATGAATAAAAAAAGATATTCTTGGGCTGCCATTGTTAGCAAAGATGGAGTGATAGGAACCAGAATTCCCCTGCCAATTGAAATAACAGGTACAAACAAAAACCTGGACAAAATATATGTGAAGAGCTTTCTACATTCGCAAGACATCAGGCAATGAAAGGCAGTGAGCCCTAAGAGCTGAAGAACAAATGATGTGAATTCTAAAGTGTCTCAGCTTAATGCTCTGAAAGTTTCCAGACTGCATGTTGGAGGGCAACCTGCCTGGAGCCCTGCAGACTCTGAGCAACCAGACAAGGACAGAGTCCCAGGGAATTTCTAAGACATGGAGAGACCCCTCCCCCGTGGGTGGCCAACAGATGAACGTCTGATACATTCTGAGAAAACTACCTGGAAGAACTGAAGAGAACAGCATACTCCAGAACTATATGGCATCTGGAAAACTTGTTTCCACCATCTAGACTGTAACACTTGTTGATGAACCACTTTGGTAGAGTATTTAGAAGCTTCTGACCTCAGTAACAGGTAATAATTAAGTCCTAGAAAAACACTGTCAGGTGTTCACATAGCAAATTTTAAAAACAAGGTGAAAAATGGTCAAGTAACTTAAATTCATCTCAGAGAAAAGCTAATGTATATATGTAAGTAAAGTTGCAGTATTTCCAGAATCTTTTGCCTGGCCTTAGAGCATCTCCATATCAATAGCTGTTTCCAAGGGGTGGAAAGAAGTAGTCCATCTCCATTTCAATAGGTGATCACAAGGGGTGTTGAGAGCAAGTGCACAGCTGGACTGAGGATGTTTGGTGGGGTTAAGACAGGGACTATGGGTATAGGCAGAGTAGGGCAAGGGCCTCCGGAAAAAGCAAGGCAGAATATTTGCAGTCAGAGCAATGTAACTACATGCAAGGAAACCCCTTCCAAAACTCTGTGTTAAACATTAAGCTCCAGGGTCATTCTTCAGTAAGATCAGTGGGTGTTCCCCAGATAAAGAAGAGTACCCCATGTTGTTATTATGCTAACCACTTGTAAGGTTCACTTTAGCATGCTAAAAGGCCCAGGCCTATGTGCTGTCTTTCCTCTTTCAGATCTGATGGGTTTTGCAAACTGGGCAACTAATTTAGCATGCAGACCCAGCTGTAAACAACATAGTACAAGGCAGGGAAGATTCACCTTAAAGATAAGATTGCATTTTAACACCCAGGAAGTTTAAGAAGCAAGATTCTTAACTTACTCTTTAGCAAACAGACAATACCTCAGCCCACCTTGGGGGCTGGGCAGGCCACCTTTTGATATGCTCCTAGACCAAGACGCCAGTAGCCCGAGAGACAGATGGGGTGAGAAATTCCTCGTGTTAAGTTAATTCTGGGTGTTCAGACACCACTTAGCAAGTCTGCATCCCTAAACATTTTTTCATGTTCTCGAAAAATCCTCATTTGCCTATAAAACCCCTAGACAACGCATCACACTGGACTCTCTGGTCCCCTCCTTGCGTGAGCTGGGAGCTCTGTCCTATCAATATTTCTAAATAAAAGCCTGTACCTTGCTCTCCTACCTTGCCTGTTTGCTAAGCTCATTCTTCGGCTTCGTGAACAAGAACCCCGGCATCAGGGTCTTGGCAGCTGGGTGGTGAGAGACACCAGAGAGCAGAAGTGGATGACTCCCTGTAGGCAATAAATAGGTTTCTCCCACTTTATTTCTCCCTTTGACTGATTTTGGCTTCAAAGGTTTATTTGTCCTGGGCTGGGAACATATTTTCCCCCAGAAGTTATAATATGCATGCAAGTATATATATGTAAACTTACTGAGCACTCAACAAAATGAATTTACAATATGGGACCACCAATCAAATTTTAACAGGAATGTTAAAGAAACAGGAAAACATGACACATGATGATGAAAAAATCTGTTGAAACAGTCCCAGAAATGAACCAGATGTCAGGATTAGAAAAAAAGGAAAAAAACTTATTATTATAACATCATTCCGTATGTTCAGATATTAATACAGACATGCTCATTATAAACAAACCAGAATCAGACTTCTAGAAATTATAGTGACAATTTTGAGGTGAAAAATGAACTGAATAGGACTACTGAAAAACTTAAAATTCCAGAAGAAAAGTTTAGCAAATGTGAAGATACAGCAAGACCCCATAAAAATAAGAAAAATATAAGTAGAGAATCAATGAGTGTGGAGAAACTTGATGAAATGTAATGAATACTTGGTATGCACATGGAGATGAGAGGAAGAATAATTGGAGAATTAACAGCTGAAAATTTCCCAAATTTGATGACATTATAAACCTTTAAATCCAAGCAATTCAATGAACTTTAAGCACAAGGAGGAAGAAGAGGGAAGGGCAGAAAGAGGAAGAAATTACACCAAGATTTTTTAAAACCAGTGATAAAAATAAAATATTAAAAGTCAATTATAAAAGACAAGATCTACTGAGAAACAAAAGTAGAGTTGTCGGCAGGATTATTCATCAAAAACAACACAAGTGAAAAAGACAGTGGAGGGGAGTTCCGGGAAGATGGTGGTGTGAGCAGGGCGGTGGAAATCTCCTCCCAAAACTATATAAATCTATGAAAATACAGCAAATACAACTATTCCTAAAAGACAGACCAGAACTTACAGCACAGCGCACAGCCTGCATCTGCATCTGAGAGAACTCGGCACCCCGAGGAGGGTAAGATATGGAGCCGCGTCCCAGTGGGACCCGAGCACTCCCCCACCTCAGTGCACCGGTGGGAGGAGAGGATTCAGAGCCAGGAGGGAGTGGAAGAACAGGCCCATGAAATAACCAGACCCGGTGATATGCGCCAGGAGCACTGACACACATCGCGTGGGGCATCGGATACTGGAGAGGCAGAAGGTGCAGGTTTTGAGCTGGGAACGCACATAGGTCCTTGCAGCCGGCGCCCTGGGACAAGAGAAAAGCGCACACTGTTTTTAGCGCCCTTGGAGAGGCGGGGGGCCCAGCGAGGGAACACAATCGCCCTGGAATGCTCAGCCCAGTGGGCTGGGAGTCATGAGGAATTTTGGACCCCTTGGCTGGTGATTGGGGAAAGGTAGCCACACTGAAACTTTATGTAGAGAATAGCAGCCTCCAATTCATTCCCCGGCCAGAGGTACAAAGAGCGGCGCAGCCGCAGATGCACAATTGTGGAGCAACAGCGCCACCTACAGCATCCTTACAGAATTCATTCAGGGTGGGCGTTTTTTTTTTTCCTTTCTTTTCTTTCTTTCTTTCTTTCTTTTTTTTTCTTTTCTTTCTCTTCCTTCTCTTTTTTTATTTATTTATTTTTTAAAGTCTTAAAGAGCCCAGTTGACATACGTGGCACCTACCAGCGACAACTTCTATCGCCATGAAAAGACAGAGGAATATGGAACAGACAAAAATCACCCAGACCCAGACAACACCTGAGAGGGAACATGAAGGGATGGAAATGCAAAATCTTCCTGAAAAAGACAGAATAAAAGTCATAACCATGCTGATCGATCTACAGAGAAATATGCAAGAGCTGAGGGAGGAAGTGAAGGAAGTCAGGAAAGACAATGCAGAAATGAGACAAGCCATTGACGAGCTTAGCAGCAGACTATACAGATGCAAGAGACTGTTAATGGACTAGGAAACAGAGAACAGGAATACAGAGCAGCTGAGGCAGAGAGAGATAAAAGGATCTTTAGCAATGAAAGAATATTAAGAGAACTGTGTGACCAATCCAAATGGAACAATATTCGCATTATAGGAGTACCAGAGGAAGAAGAGAGAGAAAAACAGATAGAAAGTGTCTTGGAAGAAATAATTGCTGAAAACTTCCCCATGCTGGGGAAGGAAATAGTCTTGCAGTCCACAGAAGCCCACAGATCTCCTAACACAAGGGACCCAAGGAAGACAACACAAAGACACATAATAATTAAAATGGCAAAGATCAAAGATAAGGACAGAGTTAAAGGCAGCTAGAGAAAGAAAAAAACATCACCTACAAAGGAAAACCCATCAGACTATTATCAGACTTATCAACAGAAACCTCACCAGCCAGAAGAGAATGGCATGATATATTTAATGTAATGAAACAGAAGGGCCTAGAACGAAGAATATTGTATCCAGCACAATCATCATTTAAATATGACAGAGGGATTAAACAATTTCCAGACAAGTGAAAGCTGAGAGAATTTGCCTCCCATAAACACCTCTACAGGACATCTTAAAGGAACAGCTCTAGAGGGAAGCACTCCTAAGGCTAAAAAGATGTCACCAGAGAAAATAAAATCATAGCAAAGAAAGAAGACCATCCAAATACTAACTAAAGGCAAAGAATAAAACACCTAGTATGTAAAGAATGGAGGAGGAAGAATAAGAAGGGAGAGAAATAAAGAAACATCAGACTGTGTGTACAATAACTTAACAAGAAAGTTAAGTTAGATTGTTAGATAGTAAAGAAGCAACCCTTGAACCTTTGGTAAACATGAATCTAAAGCCAGCAATGGCAATAAGTACATATCTATTGATAATCACCCTAAATGTAAATGGATTGAATGAACCAATCAAAGGACACAGAGTAACAGAATGGATAAAAAAGCAAGACCCATCTTTATGCTGCTTACAAGAGGCTCACCTCAAACCCAAAGATATACACAGACTAAAAGTAAAGGGATGGAAAAAAATATTTCAAGCAAACAACAAAGAGAAAAAAGCAGGTGTTGCAGTACTTGTATCAGACAAAATAGACTTCAAAACAAAGAAAGTAAAAAGATATAAAGAAGGACATTACATAATGATAAAGGGGTCAATCCTACAAGAGGATATAACCGTTATAAATATATATGCACCCAACACAGGAGCACCGGCATATGTGAAACAAATACTAACAGAATTAAAGGAGGAAATAGACAGCAATGCATTCATTTTAGGTGACTTCAACACACCACTCACTCCAAAGGGCAGATCAACCAGACAAAAAATAAGCAAAGACACAGAGGCACTGAACAACACACTAGAACAGATGGACCTAACAGACATCTACAGAACTCTACACCCAAAAGCAACAGGATACACATTCTTCTCAATTTCACATGGAACATTTTCCAGAATAGACCACATACTAGGCCACAAAAAGAACCTCAGTGAAGTCAAAAATACTGGAATTCTACCAACCAACTTCTCACATAAAGATATAAAACTAGAATTAAATTTTAGAAAGAAAACAAAAAGGCTCACAAATACATGGAGAATTAACAACATTCTCCTAATTAATCAATGGGTTAATGACCAAATCAAAACAGAAATCATAGAATATATGGAGACTAATGACAACAACAACACAAAGCCACAACTTCTATGGGACGCAGCAAAGGCAGTTCTAAGAGGAAAGTATATTGCAATGCAGGCCTATCTAAAGAAGGAAGAACATTCCCAAATGAATAGTCTAAAGACACAATTACTGATATTGGAAAAAGAAGAACAAATGAAGCCCAAAGTCACCAGAAGGAGGGACATAATAAAGATCAGAGAAGAAATAAATAAAATTGAGAAGAATAAAACAATAGAAAAAAAATCAATGAAACAAAGATCTGGTTCTTTACAAACATAAACAAAATAGATAAACCCCTAGCCAGACTCATTAAGGGAAAAAGAGAATCTACACATATAAACAGAACCAGAAATGAGAAAGGAAAAATAATGATGGATCCCACAGCAATACAAAGAATTATAAGAGAATATTATGAGAATCTATATACTAACAAGCTGGAAACATAGAAGAAATGGACAACTTCTTAGAAAAATACAACCTTCCAAGACTGACCAAACAAGAAACAGAGAAACTAAACAGACCATTAACCAGCAACAAAATTGAATCGGTAATCAAAAAACTACCCAAGAACAAAACACCCGGACCTGATGGATTCACCTCTGAATTCTACCAGACATAGAGAGAAGAGATAACACCCATTCTCCTTAAAGTTTTCCAAAAAATAGAAGAGGAGCGAATACTTCCAAACTCTTTCTATGAAGCCAGCATCACTCTAATACCAAAACCGGGCAAAGACCTCACCAAAAAAGAAAACTACAGACCAATATCCCTGATGAACATAGATGCAAAAATACTCAACAAAATATAAGCAAACTGAATTCAAAAATATATCAAGAGGATCACACACTATGAACAAGTGGGATTCATCCCACGGATGCAAGGATGGTACAACATTCGAAAATCCATCAACATCATCCACCACATCAACAAAAAGAAGAAAAAAAACCGCATGATCATCTCCATAGATGCTGAAAAAGCATTTGACAAAATTCAGCAACCATTCATGATTAAAACTCTCAGCAAAATGGGTATAGAGGGCAAGTACCTCAACATCATAAAGGTTATATATGACAAACCCACACCTAACATCATACTTAACAGCGAGAAGCTGAAAGCTTTTCATCTAAGATCGGGAACAAGACAGGGATGCCCACTCTCTCCACTGTTATTCAACATAGTGCTGGAGGTTCTAGCCATGGCAATCAGACAAAACAAAGACATACAAGGCATCAATATTGGTAAAGAAGAAGTCAAATTGTCACTATTTGCAGATGACATGATATTGTACATAAAAAACCCTAAAGACTCCACTCCAAAACTCCTAGAACTAATATCTGAATTCAGTAAGGTTGCAGGATACAAAATTAACACACAGAAATCTGTTGCTTTCCTACACACTAAGGATGAACTAACAGAAAGAGAAATCAGAAAAACAATTCCATTCACAACTGCATCAAAAAGAATAAAATACCTAGGAATAAACCTAACCAAGGAAGTGAAAGACCTGTACTCGGAAAACTACAAGACACTCCTAGGAGAAATTAAAGAGGACACTAACAAATGGAAATGCATCCCATGCTCTTGGCTAGGAAGAATAAATATTGTCAAAATGGCTATACTACCTAAAGCAATCTACTGATTCAACGCAATTCCTATCAAAATACCAACAGCTTTCTTCAATGAACTGGAGGAAATAATTCTAAAATTCATATGGAACCATAAAAGACCCCGAATAGCCAAAGCAATCCTGAGAAGGAGGAATAAAACAGTGGGAATTATACTCCCTGACTTCAAGCTCTACTACAAAGCCGCAGTAATCAAAACAATTTGGTATTGGCACAAAAACAGACCCACAGAGCAGTGGTACAGAATAGAAAATCCAAACATTAACCCAAACATATACAGTCAATTAATATTTGATAAAGGAGCCTTGGACATACAATGGGGAGATGACAGCCTCTTCAGCAGCTGGTGTTGGAAAAACTGGACAGCTACATGTAAGAGAATGAAACTGGACTACTGTCTAGCCCCATACACAAAGGTAAACTCAAGGTGGATCAAAGACCTGAATGTAAGTCATGAAACCATAAAAGTCTTAGAAAAAAACATAGGCAAAAATTTTTTAGACATAAACATGAGCGACTTCTTTATGAACATATCTCCCCGAGCAAGGGAAACAAAAGCAAAAATGAACAAGTGGGACTGTATCAAGCTGAAAAGCTTCTGTACAGCAAAGGACACCTTCAGTAGAACAAAAAGACGTCCTACAATATGGGAGAATATATTCATAAATGATGTATCCGATAAGGGGTTGACATCCAAAATATATAAAGAACTCACGCACCTCAACAAACATAAAGTAAATAATCCAATTAAGAAATGGGTAGAGTAGATGAATAGACACTTCTCCAAAGAAGAAACTCAGATGGCCAAGAGGCACATGAAAAGATGCTCCACATCGCTAATCATCAGAGAAATGAAGATTAAAACTACAATGAGATATCACCTCACACCAGTGAGGATGGCCAACATCCAAAACACAAACAACAACAAATGTTGGCGAGGATGTTGAGAAAACCCTCCTACACTGCTGGTGGGAATGGAAATTAGTTCAACTATTGTGGAAAGCGGTATGGAGGTTCCTCAAAAAAACTCAAAATAGAAATACCATTCGACCCAGGAATCCCACTCCTAGGAATTTACCCTAAGAATGCAGCATACCAGTTTGAAGAAGACATATGCACCCCTATGTTTATTGCAGCACTATTTACAATAGCCAAGAAATGGAGCAACCTAAGTGTCCAACAGTAGATGAAATGATAAAGAAGTTGTGGCACAAATACACAATGGAATATTATACAGCCATAAGAAGAAAACAAATCCTAGCATTTGCAACAAAATGGATGGAGCTAGAGGGTATTATGCTCAGTGAAATAAGCCAAGCTGAAAAAGACAAGTACCAAATGATTTCACTCATATGTGGAGTATAAGAACACAGAAAAAACTGAAGGAACAAAACAGCAGCAGACTCACAGAACCCAAGAACGGACTAATAGTTACCAAAAGGAAAGGGACTGGGGAGGATGGGTGGGAAGGGAAGGACAAGGGGGAAAAAGGGGCATTACGATTAGCAGATGTAATGTTGGCGAGCACGAGGAGGGCTGTACAGCTCAGAGAAGACAAGTAGTGATTCTATAGCATCTCACTATGCTGAAGGACAATGACTGTAATGGGGTTGTTAGGGGGGACCTGATGAAGTGGGTAGTTTAATCACCATAATATTGTACATGTAGTTGTACATTAATGATACCAAAATAAACTATTAAAAAAAAAAAGAAAAGGACAGTGGAACAATATCTTTAACACACTGAAAGAAAAAACTTTAATTCTAGACTTATATCTCTAGAAAAAAAAAAGTTCTTTTAAGGTGAGGGCACATGAAAGACTTTCAGACTTAAAAACCTGAAGGCTTCACCAGCAGTGGGCCTGTAGTACAAGAAAGGATGCACTTGTTGAAGGAAGCTCTTTCCATGGAAGGAAAAGATCACCACATGCGTATGGATTTATGCAAAGAAATGTAGAGTACAGGGAAAGAGAACTTCATGGATAACTATGCAATTATATAATTTAATATTTAACATTTTAAGTATTTGCAATTAAATATCTTTAAATGTCAAACAAAAAAAAATAACACTTATTTACTAATCAGACTCCTCAAGCCTGAGGAAAACAGGACTTTCAAATTTAAATTTACAGAAACACAAGTTAGCACAGTTGTTATTCACATTAAAACAGCATAAAGAGTAATTGTATTTTGCATATAAATGCAAACAAAAATTCCTTTAAAGAAATTTTCGTTTTAAATTGCGTTTAAATGACTCCTTACAAATGAGATGCTTAAAGTTTAGAATGTCAGAACATTAATCTCTGTTGCTATCAATAGTAAACAATGAACGCGGTCTCTGAAACAAGTCTGAAATTTAAAATAAAAAATATGAATTTCATAAATATTTGATAAACATATGACTATTCAGAAATTTAACTCAATTACCAACAAAAAAAAACAGTAGTTATCTCTGATTTTATTTTAGGGTGTTTTAATTTCCATCTACTTTTTTTATCTCTACTATACTATATGCATTCTTTTCTGAATGTGCTGTAAGTTTTATAAATAAGTAATATTAGCAGTGATTTGCAATGATTTTCTTTTGGACACTTGTCCACATCCCACACACTTAACACAGTCCTTATCCCTGCCCCCAGCATTTTGTTCCTGAAATAAATTTTATTGCATCGCTTCTCTCCTCGTAAGTCTTTATTGATTCCTATTTCCCAGTGTAAAGTATCAGGATCTTTTCCTGGTTCAATGAGTTATCTACAAAGCACAGTGGCAGCGTATGCACATAGTAGGTGTTTTATGCATGTTAGTCCCTTGAGCAGTTTTGTCCCTTGACACTTCCCTCCGATGTACTCACTTATTTGGAACACAGTGCCTCCTCACAACCGTCTCAGTATAATTCCAAGAGCATTCCTTTCTGCCACTCTAAGACTTTGCACCTGTTATTCCCTCTACTCCAAATGCCTTTACCCGCCTTTGTATGTTTCCATAGCTTCATGGAAACATCCCCTGCTGTCTTGATTTAGAAGAGTTACTATCACCTCTGGACTCCTCGAGTCCTTTACTTGAACAATGCTAACACTGTGATTTTCCGGATCTTGTTATTTGCCTATTTTCAAAAGAAAAATTGCATGTGTTTAGGGCTGAGAGTAATTTTTGAAATAATGGCATGGCAATAACAGAAACTTATTTATGGAACTGAGTAAGTCCTGGTTAGCCTTTAGAAGTTGTTCCAGTGGGCTCATTTATAAAATATATTTTTACTCTTTAAATATTGACATCCCTACAGCTGGTGTTGTAAACAGTTCAACTGGCAAGAGAAACATCGTGTTGGAGGAGGGAAAAAAAAGACTTTAAGATGTAATTCTGATCTCCTATGGTAGACCAAAGTGACGTGGGGCAGACATTTACAAGTCTTTGCACTGACATTTTACTCAGAATTTGAATATCATATGAATGACTTTAGATAGCACTCTTCCAAAGACATTCCTCAGAGTGTGCATTAGAAATTGTGAGTGGATAATCCTCAACCCAGGTGACACACAAGGACCTGGGGGACCTGGAGACTGGCTGGAGAGCAGATTATGAAGAGGTGCCTCAGGTGTGTCTGAACTGTGAACCCCTCTGCCGTCTTTAGGAGCCTCTAATCCATCCTCTTAGAGAACTGCTGGCAGCACTTCAGCTTCACCCCGGGTCCTACTTTTAGCTTATTGAGAAGTGTTAACTTCCAGATGTGAGTTTGGTTATGCCAAAATTTTGCAGGGAACATATTTACAGGCCATCCAAAGTGCGGAAACGTGACTAACAAGTTAAATACCAAACTCACAGTTCTAGCATATGTACACTGCATTTAAAAAAAATCATATAGTTCTAAAAGAATTACATCAAAAACATCTTTTGTAACCCGCATTCCCAGGGCCCAGTCTATTCTGCAGAATTTATTGCTTTCACATCTTTATTTTGACTCTTGTATTTTAAGCAATATGCTTATGATTTTTGCTGCCATTTATCAATTTTAGACAGTATATATCTATTGGCTTTTAATCTATTGGTTAAAGGATTTCTCTTGTTTACATAACCTTTCTCCCCTCTATTTTCCTCATCTACCTAAAACTTGGCTTTACTGTCACAGTCTTGAGTTTACATCATCAGTTTGAATATCATATTTTATACTGGACCAAATGGTCTCCTACTATTGTTTCCTTTGTTGTACAGTTTTTGTTTTTCCTTTAATGCATAATGACTCTGCTTTTAAAATTTTTCCTTACTTTAACATAAGGCTGTTGTTAAATTCTCTAAATTGTTAATCATCTAGAAATTACTGTCAAAGTGTTTAAACATTTTAAATGACCTGTCACTGCTGTTTTGTTCTGTCATTTGTAGCAAGTCCCTCACCACAGATGCCGCCCTTTTAGCATGACGTACCCTCTGGACGTGGCATTGGCCGCCATGCTCTCCTTCTGGGCTACATCACACAGCAGTAAGATACGACGTCCGTATCTCTAGGTCTAACAAGGGTCCCTTTGAACACAGGCTGCCTTTCCTGCATAGGGCAGCAGGGGCCCTGCTCAGCGTGGTCAACCAAGGTCCCGGACAGTGGCAGCTTCAGTAAGCTTCTGGAAGGGAAGAGAAGTGACCAACCTCACACTGGCTTTTAAAGCTCTGAGGGACAAATGGCACATTTTATTTTACTTCACATATCCGCTGTCAAAGTAAGTCACATGGCCAACATAAAGCCTTCAGTAAGGAAGAAAATTCCTACTCTGTGTTTGGGAAGTGAAACACTGGAAATATTCATGAGAACAGAAATGACAAAAACCATAGTCAGGCCATTGAGGTTCCTTTGGGGCCAGCCAGCATCTGACACTGATCAGACCACCCGAGTTCTCCCACCCCGCCAAAGACAGAATTAACTTCCGTTTTGATGTTTTCATTTCCCAAGCTCCTTTCACATTTAGCCACTCCTCCTTCAAATGCCACATGCAGATAACGGCATTAACGTAAATCCCTGCCCTGCTGCGTGGTGACGCTCTGTCCCTCTTGTGCAGCGCATGACAACGCCCCATATGTAATCGGTTCATTTCTTCATCCCTCTTACCTGACAACATGGTTTAAATAGCTAGGACTTCTTTCTTGCCCATAGTTGTCCAATGATGTTCTGTTTGTCAGTATTCTCACATTCTGTGACTTTTAATAACAAACACAGTAATGACAACATTAAAAGATCCTTGAGAAGCAGTTTAAGTAAGACGAGATGTATTGATATGGTCAGACCTTGACTTTAATCCAGATGTGTCTCCAGTTAGCATATTGCCAAGATAATTTGATCACTTACTCCACTTCAGAGTCCTATCTCGGATCTGAACTGGAATGGGGTTATTCCTCTGCACAGCTCCACTGCCTTTTACAGACTCTCAAGAGGCTCACAATCTCTGGGGCTGCTGGCATGCCTCCAGTAATTTCCCCAGAAACCTGGGATGTTATGGAACCCTCCAAAGTGAGTTAGGGTCATTTCCTTATTGAAAAAAAATCAATCTCATTATCAAGCAATTGATAAAAATACCAAAAGGGTACTGTAATTATTTCTACCTTAGATCGATATTGTGCTATGTAACTCCTGCTTGGCATACTCCTTGTCTACCATCTGGAAATCCACAAAGATGCATTAGAGTCTAAATGATTTTCAACTTGATTGATGAGTAGATCATTTTAGACAAAATCAAAAGCCTTTTTTTTGAAGTTAATTTCACTGCCATCTATTGATTTTTCTCAATAATACAGAACTAGAGGAAAAATGTTCCCAATGTAATGCATACTGCTTGCAATGAATAATGCAAATACACTCAATGATTGATGATCTATTTATCCGAAGTTAAGACATTTTGAAACATGTGCCTAGAATTATGATCTGGAAAATCTACTTGTCTATGTGAGAAAACAAAGGTGTACTTTTAATTAAGATTTAGTAAGTTTAAAATATGTTCAAAACTCAAAGGTATAAAAAAAGACCGGTATCTCACCTTAAGAAGAACCAGATTTAAAATATCATTTGTGGATTTTTAATAACACAATGATAATCTTAAAAGCATCTGGTAGGATGATACTTGGAAATCTCCATGAGCTTCACAACCATAGGGACAAAGCTTTGACTGCTGTTTAAGGACTGCATGATAACTCTTCAAGGTGTATACGTGGTACTGAAGATAGCTGAAACTTTTATTCCATTTTAACACTTCCACAGTGAAAGCTAATATTTCTTCTCCTGAGTTACAGATGATTGAACTTTATTTTAGATTTATTGTAAAAATGTTTTTTTAACTAGATCTCAGCCCCCAATAACTAGTCATGGAGAGAAACACCTTGAGAGTCTGTGAGCCCATATTTTGTAATTAATTTATTTAGAATTATTTCCCAGAACATATCACATTTTCAGCAATAGTGAATAGGAGTGGATTTTTTAAAAATTGTGTCCTCATTTTGAGCAGGAATTGTCTTTGTGCCTCCTGATTTGTGCAAATCCCTTCAGAGTTTCCAAGATCCCTATTTCTCTAACAATGTAGGCCTAACTACTAGTATGTATATGTCACATATTTAAATTGAGGCCCAATATTCAAATGTGTTGAAGCTTTGTTTACTCAGTCATTTATGTTCATCCATTCATTTACTTGCAGATTTTTCCAACCCAGAGCTCTGGATGGTAGGGAAGCATGCTTTCTTGGTACTTCTCTAGGTCAGATTGAAGAGTTTTCTCATCCTGAAAGAAAAGAGCCTCTTTCTTTGAAATGTCTGTCTTGAAAGGTCAATTCTCATCATTTTGATTTTGTGCCTCATGCCCCTAGAGAAGACTCTCCCCATTTCCCCCTGCTCTCTAAACCAGGAAATCAACTGCTTTGATGACGCCAAGCCTACCTTCCTCCCATATTCGGGCAAAGGGCAGCACGGTCAGGAACTGGAGGGAGAGAGGAGAGTGAGGTCAGTGGGAAGGACTGTGACCGTGAGCCTGCCCCCACTGGCTGCCTCTGCTGCAGAAGATCCCACCACCTATCAGGCAGTCCCATCCACAAAGCCCTCTCCATTTCTGCATCCAGGTAGCACAGCCTTCCTCCTACTTGTCCAACATAGGCTTACTGGCAGTCCCACCCCTCAACCCAGAGTACTCCACCATCCTCTGTGACTTGGCCCCTTTCCATCTATATCTGTAAAAATAAGTCTTTTTAGTAAAATCTCCTCAAAGTCTCTTAATTTGAATATGCCCTGTGTTCCCTGTTTGGACTGTGATTGATTCAAGAACCCTAATGCCTAGAATTTATCTATAATGTTTGGAATTTATTAATATAGAAATTCATTTGTTCTCAGTTATGTTTTATCTGGTCAAACATCTCTCTTTCCATTTGTGTGTGTGGGTGTGGGTGTGTGTTACAAGAAAGTGACATTCCCTGCCACATTGGCAGAAATTTACTACCATTATATACACCTGGATTCCTGAGTGCCAGTGGCAATGATGGTGACTGGAGCTTAGAAAAAAAAGGCAGTATTGTATTTTTCTGAATAGTACATAATAAAGAGCAGAAGCAGAGCCTGTGGATCAGTGGGCTATTTTAGACAGGTAAATAAGAAATGGCCAAACTTTTGTTAAATTATGGGGAATGAGCAACTCCTTATTCAATCGATTCTGGCTTTCATTCTGAAGTAGGAAATGAAATTATTCAGGAAATTTCTTATAATTGCTGCTGAGCTAGAAATAGACATTGTAAGGATATATTTTAATTACCAATGGCTAAGTAAATAAAATATTTGACTTAAAAATTCTCATGTAAGTCATAATTCATAGAAAGGAGATGAAAAGGAAATGGTGATACTAGAGACAAGCTCAGCAAAGGTCAGTAAGTAGAAGTAAAGGTAGAAACAGGAAATGAATAGGGGGACAGGTGGTCAAGTCATCTTCTCTCAGGGTCCACCACCTCTACGGCAGTTCCCTGCACTTTGTTAAATGGCTGTAGGAGATCCACATTTACATGACTAACATCTACTAAACATGTTGGCTGTTGTTGATATTTCTATTCTCAAATCCCATGAAGATCTACCTGGAATTTTCACTATCTATTAACATGTTGTATTATTCAATTTTTTATGATTTCCTTTTTGTTTGGAAGAAAGAGAGGGAGAGAGGAAAGAGAGAGATAATAACATTCATGTAAAGAACTTGAAATTTCCTATTTGGCTTATAAAAGAGAATGAAACACGTTTTTGGAAAGCTCTCTTTTATTCTGAGACAGAATATCAGATTAGTTTAGAATTTGGACTGGAAGAGCCAGTATCACTGAATCTAGCTCTTGATTCTGCCCCTGCGTGGGTGTTTATTAATATTTAAGGCTCAGTTACTGCATTATGAAATGAGCAAAACATAGTATTTAAATCAGTCATTTTTGATAGTAGGTCATGATGCAGTTAGAATAATAAAGAATTGCAGTTGTCACTATTTTTTATCACCCTTCCTGAGAAGAGTCAGTTTATGTGACTTTTTATTCAGAATAAAATTAAGTAGACCAACATCTAGTATAGATTATCACTTAAGCTCAAATATAAATAGACAACTTTCAATGTTATTTTCTATACTACTTTCAAAATATTCCAAAGACCATAATACAAAATAAAAAAAAAATAACATCTCAGATTAAAAGGATATTAAAATTATCCCAAACTTTATTTCATTTGCCCATAAAGATAATTAAGAGATGCAGGTATGGGATTTTGCCACTGTTAAACTGATATCTTATAAATAGACAAAGCAAGATGCATTAAAGAAACAAAATTAAATTATGAAAACAATAATTTGTATGATCAACTTGTTAAATAATGCAAACTGAAAGAAAATTGTATTCAAAGAAAAATATTCATTGCATGAATTATATTTGTAAAAATAATTTTAAAACAGCAGATTCAGGGTTCACAAGGCATTTAAAATAGTTAAACCATTATAGGATTAGATATGTTTGTAGGATAGGTTTTTTAAAAAATCTAAAAAAACAATAAAAAAACTTATGAAATCCTTAGTCATTTGTACTGGACATTGAAAAAATATTATTTAATGTTATCTCTGGTCATCATTGTGATTCTGGAGATGGAATGCTAAAAAGGACATGAGAATTTCATTTTAAGAAAAATACAATTATACAATAATCAAAATGATCACTTTTATTTGAGAGATACAGCTTTTCTCCATGAGAAAGATGTGGCATATCTGCATTTCTTATATTTGGAGAGGGGTGTAAAATACAAAAAGACTGGGATTGTTCCACATCCTTCTGATGTATTGTAGCTAATTAAGAAATAGGCTTTTCTGTAGTTGATTAAAAAATAGGTTTTCTGAGAATGGAAGCTATAAATTAGAAAGTTTACAATCCCTGTAAGTACTCATGGCATATTGCTGTGTAGGTACATTGCAAATAATGCATATGTAAGGATTTAAAATTTCATTTAGAATGTAGAAGGACTATAGGTAGTCCATAATTTCATACAAATATAATTACAAATGTATGTCATTTATTTTGAGGATTTTAAATAGAAAATACAAGAAAGTAGTGAAAAGTACATTGTCTCTTTAAAAAATTTTATCTTGTGCACTGTTATTTTTCTTTCTCTTTCCGCATATGTAATATTTTTGGTAAACCAAGTTTTATATAAAAGGATCATACTAAAAGAATAGGGGGTGAATATTAAGATATAAAATTAGAAAACACATATTTTTGGAGGATTAAAGATGGCGGCATGAGAGGTGAGACAGGGGCTTCCTCCTAAAACTGCATATAATATGAAAATGTAATTAATACAACTAATCCTGAAAGAGCAACAGGAAAGAGGATGGTGCCAAACTGCAGACACCTGGAGAAAAGAATAAGTCTCATGGAACAGGGTAATGTACCAAACCTGTGGCGCAGAGGGACCCAAGCCCTTCCTCCCACCCCAGCTCACCAGTGGGAGGAAGGGAAACAGAGCGGGGAGAGAGTAGAGGCCTGGAACTGCTGAATACCTAACTCCAGAGATCTGATCTGGGAGCACAAACCTACATTTCATGGTGTTTTCATGGTACTCCCATGATTAGGGGGTTGGAAAGCTAAGACAGGCAGAATACCTAGAGTGACTGAGATGGCAGCTGCTTGTGGAAAGCAGGGATCCATATCTAGGTGCTCTGGGACAAAAGAAAGGTGGGCAGCCTGACAGACTTCCTAACAGCAAGAGGGCTGCTAAAGGGGCAAGGATTGCACAGAGCTTACTGCTCAGGAGAAAGGACAGGTAGACAAAATTGCCTGGGTGCACTCTGCCCAGGAGGTTGGGAACTTTCATGATCTTCAGGAGCTCCAGCTCCCTGGCTGGCTGCAGAGCTCCAAGTACCCCCTCCGTAATATGCAGCCTACTGAGACTTTCTCCCGGCCAGCCCCACCTGGCTCACAAACTGGCAAACCCTACCCTGGAATTAGGCCAGCCTGAGGGAAGATCTGTCTACATCAACTACAAAGACAAAGCACAGAGGCTTATATCTGTGTGCTGGGCCCACTGGTTCTGGCATAGCAGCCGGGAAGCAGGAAATAGCTCTTTCCTTCCCTCAGGGACCAATACGGCTCCCCTGTGACCCCCAACATTCCTTCAGGGGCTGAGCAGCTCCAGAAAGTAGAGCTTCTGGACACTAGAGGGCACCATATACAAATATGAAATGCCAAAGGAACCTGGCCCAAAGTAAAATTATGAATACAACCACCGATAAAATTTCAAATGAAATCAAACTCATGAATCTGCCTGAAAGGGATTTCAAAATAAAAATCATTAACATGCTCACGGAGGTACAGAAAAATATTCAAGACTCAGGGATGAATTCCGGTCGGACAGCGAGTCATTACAAAACACAGTATCAGAAATGAAACATAAAATGGAAAGTTTTAAAAGCAGATTAGATATGTTTCCAGGAGGTGATAAATGAAATAGAAATTAGAGAAGAGGAAGACAAAGAAGCTGAGGCACAGGGAGAAAAAAGGATCTCTAAGATTGAAAGAATATTGAGAGAACTGTGTGACCAATCCAAACGGAACAATATTTGCATTATAAAGTACAAGAAGAAGAAGAGAGAGAAAAAGGGACAGACAGTGTCTTTGAGAAGGTGATTGCTGAAAACTTCCCCAATCTGGGGAAGGAGATGGTCTCTCAGGCCATGGAGATGCTGAGATCTCCCAACACAAGGGACCCAAGGAAGACAACACCAAGACATGCAGTAATTAAAATGGCAAAGATCAAGGATAAGGACAGACTATTAAAAGCAGCCAGAGAGAGAAATAAGATCACATACAAAGGAAAGCCCATCAGGCTATCATCAGACTTCTCAGCAGAAACCTTACAGGTCATAAGGGAGTGACATGATGTATTTAATGCAATGAAGCAGAAGGGTCTAGAACCAAGAATACTTTATCTGGCAAGGTTATCATTTAAACTTGAAGGAGAGATTAAACAATTTCCAGATGAGCAAAAGCTGAGAGAATTTACTTCCCACAAACCATCTCTACAGTGTATTTTGGAGGGACTGCTATAGATGGAAGTGTTCCTACGGTTTAATAGCTGTCACCAGAGGTAATAAAACCACAGTAAAGAAAGTAGAACAGTTTATTACTAAGCAACTGAAAAATTAAATCAACTATCCCAAAGTCAATCAATGGATAGAAAAAGAGTACTGAATATGATACCTAGTATGTAAAGAATGGAGGAGGGAAAAAAGGAGGAGAAATAAAGAACGTTTAGACTGTGTTTGTAATAGCATATTAAGTGAATTAAGTTAGACTCTTAGATAGTAAGGAAGTTAACCTTGAACTTTTGGTAACTATGACTCTAAAGCCTTCAGTGGCAATAAGTACCTACCTATCGATAACTACCCTAAATGTAAATGGTCTGAATGCACCAATCAAAAGACATACAGTCACTGAATGGATAAAAATACAAGACTCATCTATATGCCGCCTAACAAAGACTCACTTTAAACCCAAAGACATACACAGACTAAAAGTGAAGTGATGGAAAAAGATATTTCATGCAACTAATAAGGAGAAAAAAGCAGGAGTTGCACTACTTGTATCAGACAAAATAGACTTCAAAACAAAGAAAGTCACAAGAGACAAAGAAGGACATTACATAATGATAAGAAGGTATAACCATTATAAATATCTATGCACCCAACACAGGAGCACCTACATATGTGAAACAAATACTAAGAATTAAAAGGGGAAATAGAATGCAACGCATTCATTCTACGAGACTGCAACACTCCACTCACTCCAAAGGACAGATCAACCAGACAGAAAATAAGTAAGGAGACAGAAGCACTGAACAAAACATTAGAACAGATGGACCCAACAGACATCTACAGAACTCTACACCCAAAAGCAGCAGAATACACATTCTTCTCAAGTGCACATGGAACTTTTTCAAGAATAGATCATATACTAGGCCACAAAAAGAGCCTCAGTAAATTCAAAAAGATTGAAATTGTACCAACCAGTTTCTCAGACCACAAAGGTATGAAACTAGAAATAAATTACTCAAAGAAAATGAAAAATCCCACAAACACATGGAAGATTCATTACATGCTCCTAAATAACCAATGGATCAATGATCAAATAAAAACAGAGATCAAGCAATATATGGAGACAAATGACAACAATAATTCCATGCTGCAAAATCTGTGGGATGAAGCAAAGGCTGTGCTAAGAGGAAAGTATGTTGCAATACAGGCCTACCTCAGGAAAGAAGAACAATCCCATATTAGGAGTCTAAGCTCACAATTAACAAAACAGAAAAAGAAGAACAAATGAGACCCAAAGTCAGTAGAAGGAGGGACATAATAAAGAACAGAATATAAATAAATAAAAGTGAGAAGAATAAAACAATAGAAAAAAATCGATGAAACCAAGAGCTGGTTCTTTGAGAAAATAAACAAAATAGATAAACCCCAGGCCAGACTTTTGAAGAAAAAAAGAGAGTCTACACACATAAACAGAATCAGAAATGAGAAAGGAAAAATCACTACAGACACCAGAGAAATACAAAGAATTATGAGAGAATACTATGAAAAATTATATGCTAAGAAACTGGATAACCTAGAAGAAATAGACAGCTTTCTATAAAAATACAGCTTTCCAAGGCTGACCCAGGAAGAAACAGAAAATCTGAATACACCAATTACCAGCAAAGAAATTGATTTAGTAATCAAAAAACTACTAAGAAAAAAAACCCTGGACCAGATGGCTTCACCGCTGAATTTTATATGAACAGTTACTGAAGACCTATTACCCATCCTCCTTAAAGTTTCCCAAAAGGTAGAAGAGGGAATACTTCCAAACTCACTCTATGAGGCCAGCATGACTCTAATACCAAAACCAGATGAAGACACCACAAAAAAAGAAAATTACAGACCAATATCCCTGATGAACATAGATACAAAAATACTCAACAAAATATTAGCAAACCAAATTCAAAAATACATAAAAAAGATCATCCATCATGATCAAGTAGGATTTATTCCAGGGATGTAAGGATGGTACAGCATTTGAAAATCCATCAACATCATCCACCACATCAACAAAAAGGACAAAAACCACATGATCATCTCCATAGATGCTGAAAACCCATTTGACAAAATTCAACACCTATTCATGATAAAAACTCCCAACAAAATGGATATAGAGGGCAAGTACCTCAACATAATAAAGGCCATATATGACAAACCCACAGCCAACATTATACTTAACAGGGAGAGGTTGAAAGCTTTTCCTTTAAGATCAGGAACAAGACAAGGATGCCCACTCTCCCCCCTTCTATTCAACATAGGACTGGAAGTCCTAGCCACAGAAATCAGACAACACAAAGAAATAAAAGGCATCCAAATTGGCAAGGAAGAAGTTAAACAGTCCCTGTTTGCAGATGACATGATATTGTACATAAAAATCCCTAAAGAATCCACTCCAGAAGTACGAGATCTAATATCTGAATTCAGCAAAGTTTCAGGATACAAAATTAATATGCAGAAATCTGTGGCATTCCTATATACTAACAATGAACTAGCAGAAATTGAAATCAGGAAAACAATTCCCTTCAGAATTGCAACCAAAGGAATAAAATACCTAGGAATAAACCTAAGCAAGGAAGTGAAAGACCTATACTCTGAAAACTACAAGACGCTCATGAGGGAAATTAAAGAAGATACCAAATAAATGAAAACACATCCCATGCTCATGGATAGGAATAATTAATATTGACAAAATGGCCATCCTGCCTAAAGCAATCTACAGATTCAATGCAATTCCTATCAACAGCATTCTTTAATGAACCAGAGCAAATGGTTCTATCATTTATATGGAACCACAAAAGACCCAGAATAGCCAAAGCAATCCTGAGAAGGAAGAATAAACCTGGAGCGATTATGCTCCTCAACTTCAAGCTCTACTACAAAGCCACAGTAATTAAGACAATTTGGTACTGGCACAAGAACAGACCCATAGACCAATGGAACAGACTAGAGAGCCCTGATATAAACCCAACCATATATGGTCAATTAATATACGATAAAGCAGCCATGGACATGCAATGGGGAAATGACAGCCTCTTCAACAACTGGTGCCAGCAAAACTGAACAGCTACATGCGAGAGAAAGAAACTGGATTATTGTTTAACCCCATACACAGAAGTAAACCCCAAATGGATCAAAGACCTGAATGTAAGTTATGAAACCATAAAACTCTTAGAATACGACATAGGCAAAAATCTCCAGAATATTAGCATGAGCAACTTCTTCCTGAACGCATCTTCTTTAGCCAAGGAAACAAAAGCAAAAATGAACACATCGACTACATCAAACTAAAAAGCTTCTGTATTGAAAGGACGCCATCAACAGAACAAAAGGCATCCTACAGTATGGGAGAATATATTTGTAAAAGACATATCCAATCAGGGGTTAACATCCAAAGTATATAAAGAAATAACACACCTCAATACCCAAAAAAGCAAATAACCCGATTAAAAAATGAGCAGAGGATATGAAGAGACAATTCTCCAAAGAAGAAATTCAGATGGCCAACAGACACATGAAAAAATGCTCCACATCACTAATCATCAGGGAAATGCAAATTAAAACCACAATGAGATATCACCTCAGACCAGTAAGAGTGGCCAGCATCAAAGAGTCTAAGAACAGCAAATGCTGGTGAGGATGAAGAGAAAGGGGAACCCTCCTTTGCATGCTAGTGCGAATGCAAGCTAGTTCAGCCATTGTGGAAAGCAATATGGAGGCTCCTATAAAAACTAAAAATAGAAATCCCATTTGACCCTGGAATCCCACTCCTTGGAATTTACTCAAAGAATACAACTTCTCAGATTCAAAAAGACATATGCACCCCTATGCTTATCGCAGCACTATTTACAATAGGCAACATATGGAAGCAACCTAAGTGTCCATCAGTAGATGAATGGATAAAGAAGAGGTGGTACATATGCACAATGGAATACTATTCAGCCATAAGAAAGAAACAAATCCTACCATTTGCAACAACATGGATGGAGCTGGAGGATATTATGCTCAGTGAAATAAGCCAGGTGGAAAAAGACAAGTGCCAAATGATTTCCCTCATTTGTGGAGTATAACAACGCAGCAAAATTGAAGGAACAAAATAGCAGCAGACTCACAGACTCCAAGAAGTGACTAGTGGTTACCAAAGGGGAGGGGTGTGGGAGGGACAGTGGAGGGAGTGAGAAGGGGATTGAGGGGTATTATGTTTAGTACACATGGTGTGGGGGATCAAGGGGAAAACAGTGTAGCACAGAGAAGGCAAACAGTGAATCTGTGTCATCTTACTACACTTATGGACAGTGTCCGTGGGGTATGGGTGTAGACTTGATAATATGGGTGAAAGTAGTAACCACATTTCTTTTTCATGTGAAACCTTCATAAGCCTGTATATCAATAATACCTTAATAAAAAATTTTAAAAAAAGAAAATACATATTTTTTTTCTTAAAGACTCTCATAACCTGTTCTGGTTATAATATAAGGATTCTTCACAGAAATCGTTAATTGTACCTCATCAAGTCAATATCTACAGTCTTCAGAACTTTGCATTTGCTTTAAAATATATATCTATCATTACTAACCACTTCTGGTTTAAGAAATTTCAAAATCTGCATGCAGCCAGCACCAAGAATTTTGAGGCTAAAGCTACCCAATCCACTATACATTTAATGAACTGAAAATAATTTCTTACTTAGTAATCTGGATATGTGACAATAAAATGCTTATTCTCCAAACACACAAAAAATGATTAATTGTTCTTTGACCATCATCCTGACCCTTGAATATGTAGCTAGAATAGCCAACACTAAACCTATCCCAGAAAATTAGAGAACCTTCTTCTCTGTGTCCATCACCCTGAGTCAGCCAATCAGGGAGGGCTTCACGGTAGTCAATCAATAAGTAAGATTCAGTCCCCCCACCTTCCCCCGCAGTCACAGTGCTTCCACAGCTGAAAGTCAGCCAATTTATAAATGCTTGGTCTTCGTGAAATCCATTAATTCTTGAACTCAGTGCTTCCCCAAATCCCTCAAGCACAGCTCTTGTGGTTTTTTGTCCAAGAGTCTCTCTTTTGCAAATACTGCTCTTCCTACTTAGCAAACAATGAATTAGATATTTTGCTTGCTTGCTTCCAGTGATGAGTGCTTCCTCTAACATTATAAGTATAATCTTATTGATTAAATAAAAGTCACAATTTTAGATATATTTGTTTTTCAACAAGGAAATGTTCCTACTTAATAATTCATCTTAATACTTGATTGTAATCATGTAAATATTAACACAAAAATATATAAAAGTGAAAGGAAATATATTACCAAATTATTTTAGACTGATACAAAAATGGAGATTAAAATAAATAAAAGGTAGCATTTTCCTTAAATGGCCATTATAGTCTTTTGCTAGTGAAAGCATTTTAAACATTTTCCGATGCGTTTTTAAAGAGCAAAAATTAAATACTATTTCAGAATGCTGTCTACAGACACCAAAGAAACAGTACCAGACTCAAATGGCTTCACAGGGCATTTCTAACAAGCTTTCAAAAATGGATCATCATAGTGCCCCTGAAACTACAGAGCATGCAAAAATATGGGAAATATCTAAATGATTGTAGTGTATATATAGACTGATAGCTAACTCTGATAAATATAGGAAGGAAGGAAAGTAAGAAGGAAAGAGAAAAAAGCCTAGATATCACGCTAATAAATACCCATGCAAAATCCTAAGTAAAATATTAGAAAATAGCATCTTATAACACTTCCAAAAATAACACGTAATTAACCAAGTGGAACTTATTCCAAAAATGCAAACATTATTCAATATTAGGTAATCTATTCATTTACTCAACATGGTAATTGATTAATGATAATTATCACTATCACATGAATAGTAAAATTGGTCTTGGACAAAATTCAAAATTCATTTCTAATAAAAAACATAAAATAGGAATGAATAGAGTGTTCTTGAGAGAAATTATGTACTTCAGTCAAAAAAAGAAGTCTATTTTCAATAGGGAGATTCTAGAGACATTTCTCCTAAGGTCAGGAATAAAGGGAGGTTTTCCATAGATTCCGCTGGTATATAAAATAGGAAGTATTGGCCAATACAATCAGATAATATAAAGCAGAAACATATATATTGTAAATGATTCATTTTATTTAGAGTGGCTTTTATAACTACAAAACTCAGGATAGGCAAGATTAGATTAATATTATCAAAGCTGATTTTTGCAACATAAAAGGATTTAAATTAATATATAAAAATCAATAACCTTCTCTGTTAGTTTTTTAGGCTGCCATAACACAATCCCATAGACTAGGTGGCTTAAATAACATTTATATTTTCATGGTTCTGGAGGCTAGTAGTCCAAGGTCAAGGTGCTGGGCAGAGTAGGTTTCTGGTGAGAGCCCTCTTCCTGGCTTGTTGATTGACCGCCTGTTGCTGTGTCCTCCAATCACCACTTCTCTATGCGCATGTGGAAAAAGTGATTTCTTGTATCTCTTTCTCTTCTTATAAGGATACCAGTCTACAGGACTAGAGCTCCACCCTCACAATCTCTTTTACCCTTATAAGCCCTATCTCTTAATTTGGAAACAGTGAGGTTAGGGCTTCAGCATAGGAATGTTGGGGGGAAACATTTTCATCCATAATACCTTCATATATGCTAACAATAACCATGTGATAAAGCTTAGAAAATTGACGTCATAGGTTGATGGTGGAGGGCAAAAAAGGGAAAACTTGTATGATGGGGAATTTGGCAATGTTTAACAAAGTTACCTATATTACCCTTTGACCCAGAGGATGCACTTAGAGGAACCAATATTGAGAAGAAGCCTCCAAAACTACATAACAAAACTATATAATACTAAAAAGGCTATTCAGTGCAGTATGATTTGTACTTGCCAAAAATTTGGAACCACCACATGTCCTTCAGAAGGGAACATGTGGGCTGATTAGGTAGCTACAGAAAGATGGGGAAAATCTTTAACTGACATGTAGACATTGTATACACACACACATATATGTCATTATATATAAACACATACACACACATATATGAATGAAGTGGGGAAAAAGATGCAGAACTGTATATATAGAATGCTACATTTTGAGTATTAAATGGAAAATAAGAATGTTTGTGTGCATGCACGTTAGTTTTGCATATAGAAACATAGTAGGAGAGAAACTAAAATCAATACAAAGTGTGACTGAGGAGAGTGAATGAAAATAAGTTAACTTTTGACCCATGTAAATACTGTACATTTTAAAATATAAATCATACCAAAGATGGAAAAGGCAAATGTTAAAATTATCACAAACAGAAATATAATCTCCCACGCTGATAGCAAAATCACAGAGGGAAAATAGATATTTGTGTTAACTGATAACCGTAATATCCTGACTGAATACCTAGTGAAATATATTCTAAAAACAAAAGATTAACAAAATTTATCAAACTTTATTCATAATGGTTAATTCACAGTATTTGTACATCATAATTTTAAAACAGCTTTGTATTTAAAAATAAGAAAAACATTTTATTTGAACTGAGATTTTTTTTTTTACTGAAAACATATATACATATATGTAAAATAAAGGAAATTATGCAGATTTGCAAGGTTAGGGTAGAAATTAAAATGATAATATAAAACCATGTGCTTCTCTTTTTTCTTATATTTTAATATATTTTCAGACTCTGTCTACAATTGTAGCCAAGAGGCAATGACACATCAAAAGCTTGATACTGGTGTCCAGATCTATTTTTGTATATACTAAATGAAATAAGGCTCCTTAGGAAAACGATTCTAGGTCTGCGGCAAGAAAATGACACGATGTGCCTTAGACATCCTGTTTTCTATACACACAGGAAAGTATTCAAAGACCAACGGACTTTTGTCAGGAAGACAGCTTGAAAGGATTCCTGTTGGCCAGTCTGGTACAATTTGAGCCCCACAAAGATTCTAAAGCACCAAATACATAAAAATCCATGAGTCCATAATGATAATAACAAAACTTTCAAAGATATCAAGGGAATGTTGATTTTAGAACCAAGGAGATTAAAATCTAAGATTATGAAATAACTTTTAACATGATAAGCTAGTTGATTAAATAACTAATGATTTAATACTTTAACAAGATGATGAGTGAAATGTATATTTATCACCAAGTACTTATCATCGTACTTACCTCCTAAATTTTCTCTAGGGTGGAATGGGAAGTAAACCTATTTACATGATGTAAATTCATTCAATGCTCACAGTCATGGATTATAGCATGGCTAACGCATCGACTGGCCTGAAAATGAGAAATATTTTATCTATCTTCCAGGTAAGGTCATGTCATTATAGGCAACATAGCTGTGCTCCTTATTCTTTACAAAGGACCCAATTTTAAAAAAAATCACAATTTTATCATTCTTTGGAAATATACAATAAATACCTACTGATCTTAGGAAGTTTTTAATTATGGACAACTCTTTATATCATTAGTAATTATTCAGTGTTTTTTTCTAGATCATGATAATGAGATAAAAATATATACATCATAAGCCTATTTTTCTAAGTATTTTTTAAGAACTAAGTCTTTTAATTCTCACCTGGTATTGGAGGACTCTAAAAATAAGCACTGAATTTCTAAATTCTCCTTTTAAACATCATAAGCATGCATTATCTGAATCACTGTAAGAACAAAGAACACATAATATTAATAATGAATTAAACCCAGACTATCTTCTTAGAGTATGCTAAAATTAGAATAGCCAAGGATGCCTTTTTATATAATTATCAAAAAAAACTCATTAAAAATTATATTCTGAAAGGCGGAATTATAATTTCAATGCAGAATTATACCTTATTGCTGTCATGAACACATTTTATGAAACTCTACTTAAAGGGTTTTATTGTTGGAAAATTCAAAGCATGAATTTTGTATGAAGACAACCATGGTTTACTAAACTACAAGTACAAATAAGGACAATCATCGATTAAAATTAATTTAAAAGACCATTCTAAATCAGCAACACAATAAATATTCATAATGAAATAATTAAAAATATTTACTCAAAGAATGTTGATATACAATAAACATAAACATTTCTACAGTTCCATCAAGATTTTAATACTCTCTCTTTAGTAGTTAAAAAGCAATCAAACATTTAAAAAATATTAAGTATCTAATATAACCTTCAAGAAAGAATTATAAGAAAAATATCAATATTGTTACAGATTTATGATCAGTTTTGTGGCAAAACATATATCTAGTTGATGAGAAAATAACTTGGAAGATGTAAATTAATGATGATTGACAAATCTTCAACTATGTCAAATAAAAATATTCTTCTGGATTGCCTGAAATGTAAACTTCAAAGCTTAGGAGATTACATCATAGGCTTTGTCTGTCTTGAAGTCCTGGAAAGAAAAACATCTAAAATATTATACATAAAAAAATGCATTCATAGGGTTCAAGAACAGTGGTTTCACAGACAAACCCTACTGCATTTGTTTACAGAAAGTGACAGTGTGATGTTCGGTGCAAAAAGCCTGGAGTTCTGGTCAGATTTTTAGAAAAATTATTTAATGTCTTATTTTGTCTCTAGGTTAGTCTATTTACTTGTGGATGATTAAAGAATTAAATTATATAAATCAATTAAATCACATTACAACTTCTCTGATGTATTTTGCATTTTCTAATATTCATCAGAACAGATCAGAGAGATTTTAAAAACATCGGAAAAACTGGCACTTAAAAGTATAAAAATTAAAGCAGTACCTATAGTTTGATTGACAGCTTTTTGGTTGTAGTGTAACAGAAGCAAGTTGAAATTCTATTGTCTTAAATATGCATTGTTGTAGGAAAAAGGATATGGAGATATTTGAATATTTGACAGAAATAAAAGCATTATATTTCTCTTGATCCATTATATTGTGACCAAAATAGTTATTTAACATCACAAGAAATGGGTATTTAACTAATTCAAACTGAACACAAAGAAATGATTGCACATATAAGGCTGAATAAAGAAACCTATGTAAAGTGGAGAAATTATGAAAGAAAATAAGGATTGTGTTTTTGTCTCAGGCTCTAAAATTAACAATTTCCAAGACAAAATTCTTAGCTGTGTAATAAATTCTTTGAAATGATATTCACTGTTTGATGACAGAAGCCATAAATACAGTGAATTAATGTTCTTTCACTTTCACTCAATCCTGGAACTTGGCCAGACAGTGTTTGTAAATCTGTGTGGATTGATTGTGAACAAAGGTTACTAAAAGTAAAACAAGTTTTAAGTATGAAAGTTTAATAAATTTCATAATTTATATTATAATAAATGTTGAATATAAAACCTGATAACAAAATTTGATAAATAGATGAGACAAGCAGTCCTGAGGAGTTAAACTTCTAGTACATGTAGAGCATTTAGCTATTTTTAAAGTAGCTCTGAGGTATTCAGGCATTACTAACTGCACAGATGACATTAGAAGACAGAAAAAGGAGTTGGTATGATTTCCACCTAATGACAAATTTAATTATTCCCCTTAGCTCTTGTTTGAACTATTGGTTGTATTAGTTTTGCATGGCAAATGATGAATTTTTATTTTAACTTTATTTATAAGTGGATGCATTTATTTATTAGAGATAACGATAGCTCATTTTGTCCAAATATACATTCATTATTGAGTGTAAACATTTTTGGAAGTAGAAATGCAAATAAAACACCCACAATCAGGTTATTGATGTCATCCTTAGGAAAACATATAATGGGATGCATGATGGGATTTACAGTATGATGATATATATGTTTGCTACACATATATCTTAGATTTTTACTATTTCATAGTTTATTAACTATACACAATATACTACATTCTCTTTCTAAGATTATTAGAAATAAAATAATTTTAAATATATAAATGTAACTTTAAGCATATTTGCAATGACTCTTCCATATCTCTCCTATAAACACAAAACTTTTGCATTTATAAATGTATAAATTTATAACAAATAATAACACATAATTTATGTGTATTTTATCAATATTGAATTTTTAGTGCAGAACAATGTTTATATTTATAAATAAGACTTGAAATGTATATATTAATGCAGTTGCACACACACATACTTATATTAATGCTGGATAAATTTCTATCAAAGATTTTTGGGTGGAAATTAAATTTTATTAAAATCACATCTTAAACAGTGTATGTTTTAGTTATAGTGATTAAGCCAAGTTTTCTCAACCTGGGCACTATTAATATTTTGGGCCAGCTAATCCTCCTTTGTAGGGTGCTGTCAATATCTGCCCCGGCCCACGGGGCTGGTTATTAGCGGGTCTCGAGGAGGATCCCTGTACCTAAAGGATGGGACAGAGAGAGACACAGAGGCCAATCAAATTGTCAAGGCTTCATTTATTTTTAGAAAAGGCAGGGAATATATAGCATTTGAAGGGGCGTGGTAGGGAGTGGCTTCTTCTGGTTGGTTGCCCATTATGATAATGAGGCGACCTACAAAGTCCAATCACACACCGAGCTGTGCACATGCGCAGTCGTCACTGACTCGAGCAACTGACCTGACTGAGAACACCTGGCAGGAAGCTGTGGGGGGAAATTGTCAAGAAGAAGTAAACAACAAGATGGAGTCTTTAAAACAAAATGGAGTCCTATTTAATTCTTGTAAATCTATCTTGCGTGCCTAAACTGCAAAGGTTATGTTATTTCCTGAAGCAGAGCGTGGGATAAAAGAAGAAGGGCAGGTTGGGCAAGGATTTGTAAGTTCTTTTGGCCTTTTGTAAGCTCCGGAGTGGTCACCAACAAATATCCTGTGAATTGTAAGGCATGTAACAGTGCACCTGGCCTCTGTCCACTAGACCAGGAACACCTCCCAGCTGTGACAACCAAAAATGTTTCCAGATATTTTCAAATGTTCTCTGTTGAAAAAGTCAGCCCCACTGGGAAACATTGGGATACATGCTACTATATGTTCTTTCAAAAATCTTAATGGGTATAGTATTTATATATACACACATCCATTTTTAATACTGATTTTGAATATTAACCGTCCTAACGATGCATCATTCTTGGGCTCTTGAAGGCTGCTGCAATGAAGTACAATAAACTGGGTGGCTGATAAACAACAGAGATGTATTGCTAACAGTTGTGGAAGCTAGAAGACTGAGATCTAGCTGACTATTTTGAAAGTCATGGTCCAGTTTGAGCAAGAGCCTTTGTCCCAGTTTCAGGTAGCTGTCCTTTTTCTGTGTCCCCATATGGCAGAAAGGGACAAGGGGGTTCTCTGAGTCTCTTTTATCCCATTCATGAAGGCTCCACCCTAAATCAAAATCTAAGTCTAAATTTAAATGTAAATATAAATCTTAAGTACAAGTGTAAATTTAAATCTAAATCTAGTGATAATGCTCCATCTCCAAATGCCATCACACGGGGGATTTCAACATACGTTCTGATGGGACACAGCATTCAGTCTACAGCCCCTGTCAAACATCTGATAACCATAGAATAACTACCAAACATTTAAAGAACATATATTACAAAGACTGAAACATATAGTTCTGCTGTTTTTAATTTTTTATCTAAAAAATTATGATTTAAGGTCCAATAATCTAAGTTTTAGGGTAAAAATCTGTTACCATCAGTTCTAGGTAAGGTTCTGTAAGTCCTTCCTTTACAAATTTATCTGTTTTCCTCATATAACTTTTCTTATCCACCTCTTCTCTTAAATAGATTCACTTCTTAAAATCATGACACCCTATGCATGAAACCTTTCCTGTTTAACCATCTGGTACTTATGACACTGTCCTCAGCTCCTTTATAATTTCTATGTTCATTAGACTAATTTTATCTTGTGTAAAGTTTATCTTGAATTGTTTACATTTTTATCACTCACATGCCTTAAACATAATCATATATCAGTAGATATTCATTGAGTAACTTCTCATCAGCCAGTCACCTCTATGAAAGGCTTTACATGAATTCCTGACTAAGCCAAAACCAAACTGGCCTAATTCTTGTTTCCAAACAGCCCCAATTCACTCATGTTTTGCCTTCTGCACCATGTGCCCTGTGGGAATATAGTGGACTATGGAATGTACCTTATATTCTCTAAGCCCAGATTGACTTAATAACTTTTTTATAATAATGAAATCTGTCATTAAATATTTGTAAAGCAGCCAACAAAAAAATAAACTGAACTCCCACTGGATGTGTTATTTTTGGTGATGGTTTTGACATGCCAGTGATTGGTGTGTCTCCTCTATTTCATCTTACGTCTCGGCCCAGATGTGTCCTGGAAGAATATGACAGCTTCCTGACAAACTTTCATATGACATGAATGCTACGTTGTTTTTGGCAGGAAATGGAAGTTCCACAGATACTGACTAGAATTGTTCTAAAATACACTTTAAAATGTCTACATTAAACGTGTTTTTGTAAACTGAAAAGGAAGGGATGGGAAACAATAATCCAAGCAAATGGTAACCAAAAGAGACTAGTGGTGCCTGTCCTTATGTCAGATAAGTTAGACTTTAAGTCAACAATTATCACAAGAGACAAGTTCATTATATGATTATAAATGGATCAGTTCATCAGGGAGCTATAACAACAATAACTTCTGAAGGAGAAATAAACAGCAGTATAATACTAGGAGACATCAGTACCCTACTTTCAATAATGCATAAAATCATTACAGACAGAAAATCAGTACAGAAACAGCAGATGTGAATAGTACTTATAGACCTAATAGACCTAACTGTCTACTATAGGACATTCCGCCCAATAGCAGCAGAATCCACATTCTTCTCAAGTGTATGCAGAAATACTCTCTAAAATAGATCACATATTAGGTCACAAAACAAATCTTAATAAATTTAGGAAGATTGAAATCATACTAAATATCTTTTTTGATCACAATGAAATTTTATTAGAAATTAAATAGAAGAAAGATTGGAAAATCACAAAAGTGCGGAAATTTATGGCTTTCGAACATATGTTTGAACAACCAATGGATCTAACAAGAAATCAAAAGGGAAACTACAGAATAATGATATATTGATTTTCCAAGCTGTTTCTCATTTTCTTACTTTCTCTTTGTCCAAAAAAGTATTACCAATACAGTAAAATTACTTCCTAATATAAAGGTTATACCTTACTGATTCATTAACTATAAATTAATAGATGGCTATTTATTATAGCATATAAATAACAAAGGCAAAATTCATTAGGCCAATCTCAGGGGAAAGTGATGCTTTAGCAATACATCTTTTAATCCTCATCCTGCCCTATGGTATATGCATTGTTATTTTGCCATTTTACTGATAAGTAAATTCACGTGGTTAAGTGACTTCCTCAACATCTATAGCTCAGGGGAAAAAGCTCTCATCTGTGCCACAGTATTCTAGCCGATCAGCCTGCAAAGCTTAACGTACCTGGAGGAACACCAGTTGGCGCCTACAGTATTCCTTTCTATTCACAAAATGGTAGTGATTGAACAATAATCGTGGCTTTGGATCACGCTGCTAAATATACTTTATTTTGCTACAGAAATAAAATCGAAGCTTTTGAAATGAAAAAGTAATCTGGTGCTTTTGCTAAAACATAATACTCTTTCAAAGACTCCAATTTTTTTTTATGGTTACTGAATATTCAAGTGTTCCTAAGTCTTTGAAAGACTCTCTTAAGTATCATTTATATGAAAACATTGCTTAAATATAATAATATTCAAACATAATCATGTAAAAATACTGTCATCGCTTCCATTAGAGATTAAATTAACTTTACAGGTAACCAATTTTTATAAAATGGTTCCTACAAAATGAAAAATACAAATTGTTGCAGATTTCAAGAATGTGATTAAAGAGAGACTAATTTGCAGTACTTACTCAAGGGAAAGACAGATACAAGTAGATAGAAAAATAAATATTCTGTGACGATCAAGTGAAACAGTATGATGACAAAGTCTTATTGTAGCAGCTTTTAATGAATTTTAAAATCTTACTTAAGTTCCTTTTTTTAACATTTTATTTAGATTTAAACTGTTTATTAGTTTCATTAACATCCATTATATATTAGGTGAGACAATGATTATGATGCTATAACAAAAAGAAATGTGCTAGAATTTTCTGATATATAATTTATAAAAGCAAAAATTGACTCTTTAGGTATGTGAGTGATGCATATAAGTAGTAAATAGTGATTGAACTGAAAAGTTGGACTCATAATGAAGAATGATAAAAACAATCATGGAAAGAAGAATCAGTGAGTGAGGGGGGCAACTGTCACTCCATTTCAGCATGTAGGTTATTTTGATACATAGATCCTTTCTAGGTTGCTAATTTTTCGTAACAAATTATTAAAACATCACTTAACATTCCAATGGCCAAACCTGCCACCAACATTCACTCAAATATATTTGTATAGATCATAACTTACCAAAATATACCCCAAGCTCTCTTGTTGCACTAGGTAATCTTTAAAACAAAGAAAAAACAAAACAAAATACGTGGGATCATGTATATTTGGAAAATGCAAAATATGTTTTCCCTCTTATGGAAAATTATGGATTACTTTAGCATAATACAATTCCCCAAATTTTTACAATAGTAAAATTATATCAGCTCTGTTAAAAAACCTATACAAGTAAGCCTCCCATCAATCACCAATGAAGAATATCCCTGGAATGTCATTAGTGCCTTGATTTCCCCTTTAGAAACTCTTCATTTTGAATATGATGATTAAAATTTCTTCAGGTGGTTTTAGTTTGCTTTTCTCCTGAAAAGAAAAACTCAGTTCTTGTCTTTTAATGTAGAGTTTTCTAACAAATAAATATAAGCTTATATATTTTATTTTCCATGCACATTGGATTGACCATCTGACAATGTATTTTATATATCAGAATTTCAGGGTCATTAATTCAGTGTCTGCGAGGTCTCACAGCAACTATTTCCTATTCCAATAACAAGTATTCATTCTTAGTATTGGATGCACATGTCCTTGGGTATATATATATGCTTAAATACTATCAGTGTTTATGTACTGCATGTATGCAATTTAATCTATGTAAAAGGTTTTGTTGTACAAATCTTATTCTATGTTTTATATTCTTCACTGAATGGCATATTTTAAAAATATGTTCAGGATTATATAGTTATAGATTTTGGCTTCTGATACATAATATACCATAATAATGACTAGTGGAGTTCTATTTATTTGTTCCCCTAGTTTGGTCACTGGGTTAAATCCAGCCGAAATGAGCTGATTAGCTCTGTATATGGGAATGACTCTGTGTGAACATTTCTCCAAAAAGACACAGATTCAGAAATGGAGTTACTTTGTCATTACTATATAGATATGACATTTTCATAAATAGATATTTAACTTTTATTAGCTTATGCTTAACCTTAATAATGTCCCACTGTTATTATATATTCTATTCTTTAGTCTCTCTGCCTCCTTGTCTCTCTCTCTCTCGGTTCAATATTAACATGACATCATATAATTTCATGTTTTCAAATAGTGAGGTTTTAGAGGAACATGAATGCAATGGTCCACCAAAACTGCTGTCCATTCATGCAGCAGACTGTCTCTCTCGTGCCCAAGTCTGAAAGTTGTGCTGAGACTTTACATCACCTGTGTTGGTGAGACCATGGGTGTAGTCAGAGTAGGGTGAGGGCCTCCGGAAAAAGCAAGGCGGGATATTTACAGTCAGAGCAAAATAACAATGGGCAAAGAAGTCCCTTTGAAACTCTGTGTTAAGCATTATGCAAAGTCAAGGTCACACTAATTTTCTAGGATCAAGATACCATACTAAGAACATAGGCATCTTCAATGAGGTCAGTTACAGGTCAAAAGGCCAGGAGCAAGTTGGCCTAGAATGTTTGAGTGTTCCACAAATGAAGAAAGGTATCTCAGTATAACCCGTGCTTCACTGTAAACAGCCCTAGCAAGCAGAGAACAACCCAGCCCACCTTGAGGGCAGGGCAGGACAGATGGTACAAGTCCACACCCCTAAGCCTTTTTTTTCATGTTCTCAAAAAATCCTCATTTACCTATAAAACCCCTAGACAACGCACCACACTGAACTCTTGTCCCCTCCTGGCGTGAGCTGGGAGCTCTGTCCTTCCACTTCATTTCTAAATAAAAGCCTGTACCTTGCTCTCCTACCTTGGGTGTTTGCTAAGCTCATTCTTCGGCTTCGTGAACAAGAACCCCAGCATCATTGGGATGTGTTTAATAGAATAGCGTCTGTCTACCTGCCAATGGAACACGTGAAAAATAAGTCGTTGGAGTGTGGCTCGTGTGAGTTGCTGTGAAATAAGGATTTGTATTAGTATCTATAGCACCCTGTAGTCTTTCTTTTATCCTTATTTGACTTTGCTCTAAAATACATCTGCCATAGAGCTACAGAGCATATTGTTTGCCATAGATCGATGTGGTGATAAAGAAATGCTCATATAGGTAATGTATGGCTCTTCATTTGTTAAGAGCAAATTTGTTATGTGCTGACTCTATGGTTACACTATTCTTTAGAATTTAAAAATTATAGTGTCATAGCCAACACTGACCTTTTAATCAATTTAGCAATTAATATATGCAAGAGTTCTCCTATTCCTGATACATCTAAGACTAAAGTTTTTCACATACATTTTCCAAAATAATATTCAACCTTCCCAGTGATATGTGTTATCTTTCCTGGGTGCTTTTAACTTTGTCCACATATTGGGTTTCCTCCTTGCCTACTAAATGTTGTGAAGAACAGAGGGAGGCAATATTACTTTCCAATCTTCTATAGATTTCCTGCTGTGACTGGAAATCACAGTCTTTCCTCTGAGGCAATTTTCCTGCATTCAGATTGGGTGTGTTATATTTTTATGTTCTCTCTGTTTTAGCATTTGCTGCTCTTACTGCTTTTTGTGGCTCTTTATTTGTATGTGTACATATTCACTGCTCTATTTAGATGCTTCTTTTCCTCCTCAGGTGTATTTGTCATTTAAATACCACTTTCCCCTGATAGCTGCTAACTCACTTTCGTTCCTGAGAGCTGGGGCCCTGCCCTTAAGTGTATGTCGCTTTGGACCTGAGCTGCATTTCTCCGGGCCTCTCCTGCCTGCATGATTCTCGCGTGGGCCACGTCCTGCTTGGCGGTTGTAGAGTTCTGGCTTCTGCCACTTGTTTTCAGGCTCATTGGATTTTACTCATAAATGTGGTTTGTTGTTCTTTTCTGAGGGAATTCATACATATTTTTTTCTTTTTGTATTGCTACTGTCCCTGTATTTGCAAACAATCATTTTGTAATTTCTTTTTTTCTTTTTTTTTTATACAGGCTTTCAAATTCTTTTACATAGCTGAGTCTTCAGGTCTTTCAAAATTTGTTTTTATATTATTTTCTATTATTTTTGTCAACTTTAGGGAATTATTATGGACAATACTGTATTACACTTAAGATCACTATAGGAATAAAAGATAAATGACAAAATGCTCATTGTCGAAATGAGAGTCATAAAAAGGTGAACGTTGTTTCATGTAAATGACTTTATCATTTTAATTATTCGTATGACTTTCTTTTAAAATAGAGTTTTTAATAAATGTGATTTTTATGAGAATTGCAATGGTGTCTTGCCAATGGGTTTCAGCCCTGGGCAAGTTCACTATGGATTCAATGTGACCAAAGAAATGACAGTAAAATTTTCTTGGGGTGAAAGGGTTACACCCAACTTTATTTCCATGGTGGCAGGTCAATCACTAAAATCCTGTTCACTCAGAGCCAGTCTGCATGCAGCAAGCCGGTCTCTGCCTCTGGGCCTTTCTGCCTTCACAGCTGTCCTCTGGGCCTCTCTCCTCAGCACTGCAACCACTCCAACCTCTGCTCTGCTCTCCTGCAGCCTTGAACCATGGCACCATGTCGCCCAGAGCACTGGGCAGAGCTCTTTATATAGAATCAGTAAAAGACTCACTGCCCACACATGTGTAGTGAGCCAGCCAGCCAGGGCCAGGTGAAAATCTTGGCCATAGGAACCTTCACTTCATCCACAAATGGGATTGTTTTGATGTTCCTATGTATGTTTATGTGTGTATGTATGTGTGGGTGCATGTGTGTACATATGTGATTTAAAAACATTGTGATATACATTCAGTGAAATTTTTAAAAAATGGATTATTTTCAGTTTAAATTTGTTTTCTATGTAGAATCCTGTATATGTGCATAGCCCAAGAACGAGTAACCAAATATTAATCATATTAATCTGATAAATACTTGTGAATATTAATCTTCATTTAGTTCCTCTTTACAATAAGTTAAATAACTGATGTTAAGACAGATACAAAAAGAAAATTTAATTGCCTTCTAGCTTTAGTTAAATTTAAATATGGTGAACATACAAAATTATATTACATCTCCCAAAGATTGGTGTGTTCTCTAACAGAAAACTGAAAGGCTTTATCCAACATTAAAGGGATTTTAGATGTGTTTTTAAGAGAGTATCCTTATTATATATTTCTAAGTTTATTGAACATATACTTGCTTGTGCACTGCCCACATCTTAGGCTTAGGACAAAAATGCAAACAAATAGAAGTTTAATTTTTCCCCACCTTGAATGGTTCCTAGACCTTCTGATAACAACTTTTAAAAGAGTTTCAAAATTATATCCCTTCATTTAATATTTTTTGGGAAAATAAGAATGCATCTATCTTAAGTCATTGTTCATTAATTTCTCTATAGCTCTTTGCCAAAATCTACAAATTAAAGTTAAATTGACATATTTCTCTATGTTTTCTTTTAATACTCCTTGCCTCCAAAAGAAACAGCAGTAACAAACAATATGCCTGAGAATGTTAAAATGTGTCAAATCATCAGCTTTCCATTGTCTTATTTTTACTAAGCTTATATCCAAATGCAAAGAAAGCACATTTTATTACCATGTAATTCAACAGGACAAAGTTAAAAGATCAGAAACTGCTAATGGGAACATTGATTGACCTTTAAATATAGTTCTCAGGCTATGTTTCTATTCAAAAGATTCATACTGACAGGATACATCTTGAACACTTTAAGATGTTGAAGTTAAGGTATAATAAATATCATCTTAAGAAAGGGGTAAATATAACATTCACTTTGGTGAAAGTTATGATTCATAAATTACAGTTCTATTACCTCCATTTTTATTGTTCAGCCAATATGCATTTCACCTCTAGTCCCTGGAGGCAGAGATAAAACTGTCATATCAAACTACTACATGACTTTAGAACTTATTTATTAATAACTATTTCAGTAAACTTACATTAATTCATTTATTTTCTACACTAATTAAAATGTTGTAAGTTGGTTACACTTTTCACTGATTGAAACATAACAAGAGCTCTATTTTTAATGAAGTGTGGAATTTATTTCTGGAAGGGTTGAGTTAGGATTAGGCGATCAGGGACAAGTGGGCTTTCTTTACCTGGATAGCATTATATTCATTCAGAAGGAAACTCCCATTTAAGAATATGCTTCACAAAAGTGTAAAAGGTAACTTAGTAAGATGATAGAGTAGAATATTTTATTGTGAGAGTGTGTCAAAATATAGTTTCAGATTGAATTTTAAGATAAAGCTGTAGAATATACATTAAGCTAATCAGTGAAGTACTGCAGAATCTCAGGTTTATTTCATGAAGAACTTTGAACCTAACAACCTACAAAGTACCTTAGTCAATATTAGTCAATAATATTTCTGAAGAATCTCCAAGCATATTATACCACAGATGTGTAAATGCATAAAGCAGGACCTGTCACATATTTGACTAAAGAAGTCCTAAGTCTTTCTGAATTGATTGCAGCTCTTGTCACATGGCAACATCATTCACTTTTCTGTGAATCTCTCACGTCTCTGACTTCCATCTTTGCTATTATTTATTTGACCTTGCCTTTGGTCTTATCGTGTGCATCCCCACTCATGAGGGCATCCTTCTGTTACTAGCTGTTAAGAGGATGGGAAATGTTTCAGGACAGTGCACTAAGGGAATGCATAATTTGTTTGGAAAGTCTTGATGTCAAAAATATATTTTTAAAATCTTTAATGTACTTTAAGAATCACATTAAATGATTTAGTCAAGGAAATAAAATTTGAGCCAATACAGAATGCCTTTTAAGATAAAATAGCTATTGTGACTATCATCCATTGGGGCAAGTGTGGCACTATTACAAGAATTACACATAGAGATAAAATTTACTAAACTTTAAATACTGCCTCTGAGATTTCAATTTTGATAAAAAAATAATTATATTAAAAAAGCAATGATATTTCAGGAAAATATATCCAATTTAAATAAAAAGTAAAATTTTCTTCTGAATTCATATATTCTTAGTTTCCTTCCTGCTTTGCAACCTCCCTTCTTCCCTTCTCTCCTTCCTTTTTTCCTTCTTTTATCAAAAATTTATTGAAAGCTTAATAAATATAAGATAGTCTTCCAGATACTTAAGTAAATAATAATAGGAAGAATAACAATAATTAATAATAATATTGATAAATAGATCTCTGCCTTTGTGGAGCTTATTTTCTCCATGTTTGGGGTGACACACCAAAAAAAAGGTATAATATTTAAGTGACATGGTATATTAGAAATTACACTAAAGAAAATAGGAAAAGCAAGGCAAATTAAGTGTGATTGTTAGTGCGGGGAAGGCATGACTATTTGTAGTAGTCAATCAGGGGAGCACACTAAACTTCACTGAGAAAGTGAGATCAGTAAAAATGCAAACGAGATTAGTGAGTCATCGAGGCAATATCTGAGACATATTGTATGTTTGAAGGATGCCCTACGTACCTGGAGTGTGTGAAGGAGAAACACAATCTATCATTTGGCTACAAATGGTTCCCCCTTCTCATATTAATCCTGACATGAATAAGTGGCAGCATGATAAAGTGGCAAGAATGTGAAGTTCTGAGTCATAGAATATCGTGTTTACATACCTGTTTCCCTACTTACCAGCTGGTAAATGTAGACAGTCATTAAATCCCTTTGAACGTCACTTTCCTTGTATATGTCACTAGAACACCCGATTTCCTGGGCTTTTGTGACCGCTGAATGAAACAGTGTAGCTATTCCAAACATTTAGCATGCCTTGACAGTGGCACTACATTGCAGTGCCAAAATGTGTCATTCTAATTGTAGTATCTGTGACGCTAAGCCATGCACAGTGGGACTTGGAATAGATGTGGTTACTACTTTGCTGTTTTCTACATGATATTTACTATTCAGAACTTTATACAAATTGTGATTTCCTACTATAACATTAATCTGTGCTTTTTGGTGCTCTCAGGGTATTATGTGTGATCACTACTATGATGGAATCACTTGTCTATTTAATGCATTTAAAAAAATTCAGTCCCCAGATGAATAGTTTCATGGAGTTTTTTCTGGGTTACTTATTTTCCTTCTCAAAACCCCCATGGAACAGAGAATTATAGAATAGTTACTCATATCAAAAATTTACTTATATTACACACCTGCTAACAGTGTCTCAGGTAGACCGTAGAACTGTTTAGACCCCCTAAACCTTTATATATCCAGGCACCACAGATACACCCTGAGAGGTATGGCTGTGGGTTCAGCTTTCTCTGAAGCGGAATTCAAATGAAGACATTGATCATATCCTTACTATTATCCCTAATGGGTCCCACATGAATCCCACCCGATTAAGGGTTCATTGTCTCCAGTTTGTTTTACAAACAAATGCACCAAATGTAAAGTCTGCAGAAAACCCTCTTAAAGATCCTTCAGCCTGACTGGAGTGATGTTTTTGCAAGCATCATTTAATCCTGGGATAGCATGAACAATGCTAATTACTCAGTTTTCAAGGAATCTTTTCCAAATTTATGGAGGGAAAAATAATTGAATCCATCCATCTCATCAGTGACTTTCAAAATATTTTTTCTTTCAGTTTCTCAATTTCAATTTTGAATAAATAAATATTTCACCTCCCCATTTCTGTCTCCTAGAGCTTTTCTGACAGTTCAGCTCTCCTAATGATTATCCCTTAATGCAATTCTATGCACCCTAATTCAATACTGTTTAATTATTCCTTTTCTCATTCATTTTTTCTCACCAGTTCCTTTGCTAAAGGTAGTAAGGTAACTCAGTGGAGAAATGCTTTTCATTTCAACAAGTTGTGTAGGAACTACTGAATATCAATATGGAAAAAAGTAAACCTCAAAAGTGACTTCATACCAAATATGATAATTAAGTTGAAATGGACTATGGACCTAAACGCCTAAACTAAAATGCAAAATTCCTAGGAGAAAATACAGAAGAAAAACTCCAGGACTTTTGGCAAGCAAAATTTCTTGAATAGAAAATAAAGAATATGAGCCAAGAAATGCTGATAAATAAATCAACATATCTTCTCTTTAAAGACAGGATTAGGAATATAAACATTTATAATACATAAAATGGGACGTTTTTGTAGATTACAGAAATCTGATGAGGACTTGTACACAAAATAGAGTAAGAACCTTTAAAATCATTAAAAATAAGACCAAAAAAGCAAAAAGAGACAAAATATTTGATCAGGCATGTCCCTAAAGAACTTTTATGAAAGGCCAATATACTTTCAAGCATTCAACCTCATCAGTCACTGGAGAAGTGCAAATGAGAACTTCTATTAGATACCAATACATTTCGCTGCACACATCATGACCAAAATTAAAGACTGATAATATCAAATATTGGTAAATATTGCAGCAAGCAATTATACATGGCATGTGAAATGGAAAATACTGCAACTTTGGGAAATAATTTGGCAATTTTTATGAAGTTAAACATGCATTTTCCACATTACTCTGCATTTCTACTCCTAGGAAATTGTGCAAGAGAAAAGAAAATTTAATTCCATACACATTTGTTCACATGAATGTTCATAGCAGCTTTATTCCTCAATGCCAAAATTTGGAAATAACTCACATGTCCATCAACAGGTAAATGGATGGACAAATTTGGATAAATTTACAAAATGGAATACTCCCCATCCATATAAAGAAGTTAATAATTCATGCACGCAACGATATGGTTGATCTCAAAAACAAAATATGCTAGCCATAACAGTACATGTGGTATGATTCCATTTGATTTCTCCTTCCCCGCAAGAGCAGACCTGTCCCAGAGAGGAATTGCAACTTCATCCTGGATCTCGGCATGAGAAGGCACCACGAGAGAGCCAGGCAAAGCCAATAGGCCCATACTCACAGCCACAAAAGAGAGCTGCTATGAATAATAAGTTCCTCAACTCACAGTGGGGTTACATCCCAATAACCTATCATGAGTTGAAAATATCACACTTCGAAATGCATTTCATACAACCTATCAAACACCACAGTTTAGCCTAACCTACCTTAAAGTACTCAGAAAACTTACGTTAGCCTGTAGTGGACAAAGCCCATTTTATAAGAAAGTGTTGCCTCATGTAATGTATTAAATACTGTACTGAAAGTGAAAAACAGGATGATTGTATGGGCAAAGAATGGTCGTCAGTGTATGGCTTGGTGACCCTTGCTTTTACATGACTGACCCAGAGCTGTGCTCACTGCTGCTGCCAAATGTGAAAGAGGATGGGACCAAATATGTCTAGCCCCGGGAAAGATTGTAATTCAAAGTTCCAGATATTTCTTCTATTGAAACTGTATCACTTTTGCACCATTTTAAAATTGAAAAGTCAGAGACCATCTGTAAATCTTTTGTATGTCACTGAGATTTTGAGACTTTCATTACCACAGCAAACCTGGCCAGTGCAAGAAGACACAGAAGATCCACGGAAGATCCTCTAGGAAGGCTATGATCCAATGAAGAGATGAATGCACGCAGAAGTCACAGATTACATGACACAGTTATATTTATAGATATTGTCATGTAGTAATATACACTGACATGTACATTTATACTACCCAGAAAAAAAAATGGACTGGAAAGTTCATGGCAAATAGGTAACTCATCCTTTAGCAACACAGAAACCACAAGGGCATATTCCAGCTTTCAGATCACCTTTTTTTTTTTCCTTCTGTTAACTGACAGTTTGTTAACATATTCTTTCTTCACTCAGAAAAACTTGATTAAATTTCTTAATGTAAAGGTAGATACTTGCCTTTCTATGATAATAGAGGTGTTATTTTAATTTGTATGTTGAGTGGTAACTATGTTTTTAAGTAGTTCTAAGCCAGCTCAGCATATACCACAGATGGATAACACCTACACTATGGGCCCCTTAGGTTATGTTACTTAGAGGGAAACCACAGATTCATCATTTCTGTATTCTTTTGATGGGGCAAGCATGATCTTAAACAACAACCTGGAGGTGTTTGTAGTATTGATAGAAAACCAAGTGAAGATACTGAAACATGGTAGAATTTTTATCTTGATCCTGGAGTTTTGAATGGAATTTTGAAGCATTTACTTAACTAGAGTACTAATATCTCTGATCAGGAGTGTAAACAGAGCCCTTGGGACTTTTTGAGTTTCAGAACCAAATAGTCAAAGAATTCTGGGTCTTCTATCTAAAATGTCCATGGATAACTAAATATGCCCCAAGAAATTCATCATTTCTTCTTAGTCCAATCTTCCTCAAATAGATAATTTATTTGAGGATGATCTGGAGATCATTATAATTAACCTAAATATTTATCTACAATTAAAACCTATCATCTTATACTATGCAAATCTCCAGTTCATACCCATTTCCTAAATAGCTTCCCAAACTTTCTATTTCTCATTACTTTTGACTCTTTAAATTTCTTCAGTTTTTCTAATAGCATACATTCTTATATATTTTCCTTTCCTTTGTCTCATTTTCTATGATCTATTTTCTTACTACTACTGAAATAATGTTTCTAAAATAATAATTGGATCATAAGAATATTTTAATATTGATATTAAAATAATCAATAGTCTCCTATAAAGTCCACACTTCCAATTTTAGTATTTAAGTAATTCATGATCTGGCTCCTGTCTATATTTATGGAATTATTATTAATTACACCTTAGTATGTGCTCTATGATTTGACTATATATGTAGCTAACATTTATTCAATGGTTCCTGGGGACAAACTCTCTTCTAAGCACTTCGCATATATTATTAATTTAAAAAATCACAACAACCCTATGAGATAGGAAACATTAGTATTATAATTTTACATATAAAATAACTAAGCCTAGAGATATCAAGATTTGTGCCCAACATCATGAAGTTAATAAACGTCAACAGTTAGATGTTAACCTGTTGCCAGGTCTGAGCTATTGCCACTCCCGCATGACATGCCAGTAAGTGGAGAGACAAGGTGTTGGGCCAAGAAAAGCAGCTTTATTCAGAAAGCCAGCAGAATGAGAAGATGGCAGACTACTGTACTAAAGCCCCATCTTAACTCAGGTTTAATTGCAAGTTTCTGTTATGCTGGGGAAGGGGGAGTAAGAGGAGGCTCCGGTTAGGGAGCCCCTGAAGGCTGCAGAGAGCTGAGAAACTCCATGTCCTTTGTTAGTTGACTCATTGGCCTAAGTCTGCTCACAATGTTCTCAAAACTCTTTGACAGGGCAGTTATTTTTTTCAAACATATTTCCCTATTTAATTAGAGGAGGCAGGTTTTGGGTGAGGAACTGTTTGCAGAAATCTCAATCTATGAGTAAAAGTCCTTTCGATGACTAACAAGCCTATGTGTGGGGCTGCAGGGCTGAGAAGAAGCTCTTTTCCTTTTGGCCCCAAAGTTAAAACAGCACAGGAGAAAAATACAGTGTGGAAACAGAGGTGCCAAGCTTTTTCTACCTGTTACAATACCCTATTGTCAACAGTCCATTACACAGACTTGTGGGATGTTTTCTCTCATTTGACTACTTCTTGCTGGATAGGGTCAGTGAGGGGTAACTATGGAATGAAACCATGTAACCTGATTTATGAAATATTTATTTAGTGCCTCACTCGGGCATAGAGGCCTGTGGAGGGACCATGGACATCACCTCCTTAGTAGTGTCAGTAGTCATACCTATTTTGAGAACAACCTTTGGTTAGACAGAACATAAAGAGCTTGACCATTACGTAAGTCAGATAGTAAGAACAGTGAAACCCATCTTAAGCATTCACTCAGGATTGAGTGACTCTCACTGGGCATCCATGAGAAGAGACCTGTAGTTCCATGTACTAACTGGTTCCTGGATTTTGCTTAATAAAGATCAGCAACATTGAGATTCTGGGATAGGGTGGCATAGAAACAGTCCCATCTTTGAAACTTAAAGAAGTTTCACCATTCACAAGTTAATACAAAGCTTTGACAGAAAGATTTATATTTCATTGAGCCAATCTCAGCCTTGAGAGTAGGTCAGTTCAGTGAACTTGTGTCCCATTCCAGGAGGCTTTTGCAGATGGGATCCCAGAGTCAGGCCTATATTGTACAAGCAACCAGGTAATTAATAAGAGACATAGATATCTACAGAAACAAGAGAAAGCAAATGTTAATGGTTGGAGCAAATCATAAACTGAGTATCTGAGTCCTGAGTGCTGCCAGTAAGAAGGTTTTTAGATGTCAGCCTTGAAGCATCTTCAGGTGTGGGGATGGCAGACAGCAGCAATCTGACAGTTTTCCTAGTTTGTAGTTTGGATTCTCTGGTGATATTTCTGAGTGGCCCACACAAAATACCAAATTAATCAAAAATAATCACAGGACAACTTATCCGTAGATTAGGTTTACTTTCAATAAATTTGACCTGCTTATCTATGTAAGTGCACCAAGAATTGTGATTGATCATATAGGCTGTCTTAAATTTGCTTTGCTGGAACTCTTCATAAGGAATCTTGGATTGAATTTTCAAGGCCTCACAAGGCCAGGGAAGCCAAGATAAGGACTTGCCATCAGGTTTTGCCTGCGATACGTATAGACTGGGGAGAATTCCTCTCTTTTGGAGATCCCAAAGATATCCTGAGATTCCTGCATCTGTCAGGAAGTGACATTCCTTACTCACCTGGTGATGCTGCTGGAAACCATGTAAGCAAGGTACCAGCCTGATTTTCCAAGGGCTTCATTAGTTCCATAAAGTCTTCCTCAGCTCCTTAAAGCTGTCTGGTCATATTTGAGTATATGTATATCTCTTTTTTCAAATATGACATTCAAATCCAGTCAAACCTGTGGTAATATAAACAACGTTTCCAATGGTTCCTGTTATAAGAAGAACAGATTCTTCTTGGACACCTTCAAATAACTATATTGCCATCAAAGTAAGAATGCTCACTGAGAGTTTCTGAATTCTGGAGGATCAGGTAGAGAGAAAAATGTTTTATATATTATTATTTACAAGGATATAATTTTCCAAATTGCTAAAATTCGTCAAAGCCTAAGAGTTTTCTTAAATCTGGAAAAACAAACATTAGAGAACCAACGTTTTAAACTAGAGTTATGAAAATTACAGTCATTTTTTTCAGTTCATTCAATTCCATATTATTAATTTTTGTCTTGTTCGAATCCAGTTTTTCCATTAGTTCTGGGAACTTCCACCATTCACTTTTATAATCTTAAGGTTCTCAGGCACCTGTATTTGTCAAAAGTTCTTTTTATGGTTCTCCATGAAGTTGAAGCTCTTTGCAGGGACACTTTTGTAGGAGGTCCTAAATAAAACACTAACTGTCTGTAAATAACAAAAGACTAAAAAATGGCAAAGGTTAAAGATTTGATCAGAGTTCATTATAACGCAGTTGACACGGAAATCTGGTTATCTTTGTGACCTAACATTTCAATAACTATAATTATAAGTAATAGCATATCAGGACATACCAGATTTCTAAGAATTTTATATAACTTCTAGAACATTTCTTTTAATAACATATTTTATACGGTTTTCATCAAAGAAGGTTTAACATTACTTATTTGACAATATTTCTATATAATTCAATATATTAAATAAGTAAGTCTAATCAGTTTAGTGTTATTCTTCCATGAGGAAGAGAAAATCCTCTGATATGTTTCAGGGGCCCTCTGAAGAAAACTCGCAGAGCCGGCCAGATGTAAAGGTCTCCATTTAGAATTGATCCAGGGAACTGTGTTAAAAACACCAAAATAGGTTTTAAAGTGTTTGTTTCAATCAGACCACAGATCATTATGAAATAACATCCAGCCACTCATTTTAACCCAAATATCAATAAAATAACTTAAAGGCAAATGCAGAAAGTTATATACCTGTTAGCAAAATTTATCTCACCTAGTATAGAGAAGATTTAGGTTTCTTAAGTAATCAAAGACCTGATTGAAACAACATAAAGCATAAGAAATCATTCTGTTAAAACAACTACTTTAAGGCAAAGAAGGACCTTTCATAATCTTTTAACATCAAGAACAAACCAGTGGTTTTAGAAAGCTTTGTCTTTTTAACAAAAAAGAAAACCAAATTCTAATTTTGTATCAGTATATTTTTATACAAAAATTTTATTTCCACTTAAATAAACCTATTTCAACCTTAGCTTGACCATATATAGAATTCCTTTTTCATAAACTTTCTGTAACTTAAATTTATTTAGGTTTTGTCCTATCTTACTCTGGAACAATCATTTTATTTTAGGACAAAATTAACCTTTTCCTTCCTTTAACAAATATATGTCTCCATTTCTTATATCTTCTTTGACCAACGATGTAGTCTACTTTTCTTGCACATAATCATGTTTCTTTATTATTTTGAGCAGTTAACCCTTATAAACTTTATTCCTAGTTAAAACTAAGTAACTGTGAACTATTACACCAGCATTCTTTAAATTGCAATCTTATGAACACATTTCATATTTCTAGAAACCTGTTTCTTCATAGTACAGTCTTTCAATAAAGTACAAAACGTGTTTATTAGCAGACCCCAATTTATCTTTAGTATTAAGGAAGCCAAAAGTAGATAAGTATGTGTTCAGGAATTAATGTTTCATTATTTTATTTTATTTGGAAATGATGTTGATATTCAATGAATTTAATTTAACTCACTTAACTTACCAAATCTTTAAGGTATCAGATTGCCCAAAAGATTTTCAAGCTGTTTTTATGTACACATATCATAACGCATAATTATTGTTAAAAGTTCACCTAAAACTTTACTTAAATGTATTTTATTTACTTGTTCTTAATAATTATGTTTACATTATCTGTAAAAACTGCATGAGACAAAGTCAGCCATTCTCCCAAAACATTTTTTTAACATTTAACAAGTAACATCAAATTATAGTAAATAAATCCAGACAGAATAAAAGTTTTTATTTTAATGCTGATAGCTCTAAAGACATGTTTTTTTGAATTAAGCCATCAAACTTTAATTAGCTTTATTATCAAATATTATCCCAGATCATAAGAACTTGAAAAATATTTGGATTAGTTTTTATATTTCAGAGTTTTAGGATAGCCAATCTGTGCAAGTGTTAGCCTTCAAATCAATTAAGTAGATTTTTTTTTACAAATTAATTTTAGCAATACCATCCAAAGGTAAAAATAACACAGATTTGCAACATATGGGTATAAAAAAAGATGAAAACAAAAACTTTATAGCTATTTATATTTGTGGAGAAGACACTTAAGGTTCGTATTTGTCCTTAACAAGCAAACTGTGGGCTAGACATGTGGGCAAGAGTGCTTCTATAGCTGTTTATGTTTTAAAAGGTATCTTTTTTTCCTTCAGTCCCAAGCAATGGTGAGTCTGTGTTAACATTCTGAGGACAGATAAGATTCATGACATCAAAACACAGAGAAAGAAAGAAACTTTTGTTTGCTTTTGTATCTGCTTTTTGCAACAAAACTTTTAATAATGCTATTTTTTACGCTTTAAATTCTTTGCTTTTCAGAAGAGCTTTAACCATTTCAGAAGCCTTTTCTGTTCAGGTGGAATATGCTTCTACCCATCCTGAAAAGGTGTCTGCTAAGGCCTAGTTAGTCATTTTGGAAGAAAACTAAGGAGAGTGTGTTTTACTACTGTCCAAGTGAAACACTGGTTCGGCTGAGAAAAAACTGTGTTAAATGATTTTGGAAAGTCATATAGTGCTGAGAAATGAATTAATAAAAAATTGAAATAGGATAAAATGTAAAACATTGCATAATTTTTTGGAAGTGCAGATTAACATAAAAACCAAAAATATAAATTCAAGATGTACAATAGAAAGGGTGAAATGAGAAATGATCAATAAAGATAATATATTTTGTAATAGTGATCAAAGATATCCTCATAAGGAAGACACTAAGAACAATTGGCTTTATGGCTGTTCCTAACAAACTTGCTAATTGATACATTTTTTTTTCTTATGTTCAAAAATAGGTACTCTAATAGTTCTAAGTACAGCCAAAAAAAATCATAGAAAATTTCTCAAGTCTTATCACAGGACTATCCCTATTGATAATAATACTAGACAGTGATAGCACAATTGGAGGAAGTTTTATTTATTTATTTATTTATTTATTTATTTAATTTACAATTTATTTTGGTATCATTAACCTACAATTACATGTGCAATATTATGGTGATTAAACTACCCCCTTCATCAGGTCCCCCCCATTACAACCCCATTACAGTCACTGTCCATCAGCGTAGTGAGATGCTATAGAGTCACTGCTTGTCTTCTCTGAGTTGTACAGCCCTCCCCGTGCCCCCGCTACCTTGTGTCTGCTAATCGTAATACCCCTTTTACCCTCTTATCCCTCCCTTCCCGCCCTTCTTCCCCAGTCCCTTTCCCTTTTGTAAATATTAGTCCGTTCTTGGGTTCTGTGAGTCTGCTGCTGTTTTGTTCCTTAAGTTTTTTTCTTTGTTCTTACACTCCACATATGAGTGAAATCATCTGATACTTGTCTTTTTCGGCTTGGCTTATTTCACTGAGCATAATACCCTCTAGCTCCATCCATGTTGTTGGATTTGCAAATGGTAGGATTTGTTTTCTTCTTATTTACAGCCAATTAATATTTGATAAAGGAGCCTTGGATATACAATGGAGGAAGTTTTATAAACAACTTTTATGAATATCAAAACAACCATCTCTAGTAAATTTTAAATTAAAATAGTCAATAGTTTATGTTAAAAATTCCTACATTCTGCAAACATAAAGATGGTTCACAGAGGACTAAGAAACCATATTTAAATTTGCATTTGTACAATACAGGACAATCTAATACATACTAATTTCTTTACTTCAAGTTGATTCCTGGTAATGAAGTCACCTTTTTCAAGGTATATTTCCTCATGATAGTCATTAAATACCCTTCAGAGGAGAAAGTACTTTCAGCTGAAAAGTTTACATTGATTATATATTATTTGAAGTGGGCAATAATAGCAAAATATTTTTTCTGTATTATAAAATATATTTCATACTTTAAGTTATCTTTAAAATATACATTGTAACATGTAGTTTAAATATTTTTTAGGTGTATTTCTGTCTGATTTGCAAACAACCAAGAATAAGTAGGTGGAGTCAATTAATGTCCATTGAAATTGAATGAAGAGATAGCACACCAGAAAAAAATTTAGTAAAGAAGATATGAGATTGTAGGAATTTTCTCTGCAAATGTTCTGCTTTATCCACCATACCATTTTCCTTTTTTCATAAGTCTGATTAATATTCAACTAGTATTTGAACTATGTAAGAAATTGATCCTATTATAATGACATATTTTAATATGAATTATTTAAATTACTTACAATGATGTTAAGGGAAAAAAAGCAATTAAGTATGATATAAGAACAACCATCACTGCTAAAAGAAAATTCGTGGTAATAATAACACATTTATTATTATTATTGTTAGTTACAAAATAATAATTTAAAAAACCCTCAAATCCAATAGAATAGAATGCTACTTTATGTGTTCTAGAGAAGGTTTAAATGTTATCAGTTACATTGGTAACTGAGCTGAGTGGTTCTAAGTCTGGTGTATTTTTCCCATAGGGCATTTGGGAATCTCTGAAGGTTTTTTTGTTTTGTTCTTTGTTTCTTTGTTTGTTTTGTCACAAATAGGGATGAAGGTGCTGCCAGTATCAAGTGTGTAGAAGCCAGGGCAGCTGTTAAACATCCTACGTGTTCAGGACAGCTCCCCCACAGCATGGACAATTAGCATAAAATGTCAATAGTGTGGAAGTTGAAAAACCCTGATGTATTGGAACATTAAAATAATAAAATAAAATAAAGTAAAATAAACTCAAACAATACAATAAAAAACATGTTCAACTGCTACTGAAAAGATATAGCCAATGTTGCTCAAGACCTAAAATATGGAAAAGCCAGAGCAAGCTAATGTTGTGGAGACAGTAATGAAAGAAATATTTATTTTTCTCTAGTGTTCTAAGAACACCAGCTTCTGAAGCATCCAGAGCAGCCACTAACACTAAGAAATGATCGGAAAGCAAGTAGTTTATGTGGAAGGCAATGCCACTTCCCAATTCACTGGGAAGAAGAAGCATTAATAAAATGTGGCTGTGAAGCCTGTAACCACTCAGAGCCCCTGAAGCTAAATCCTTCTGGAGAATACCAGATAGTGAAGATCAGGTGCTTCCGACTTATCACAAAATCAGGACAGGAGCTGAAGTATTCATATACCAATTCCCATCAGTCAGTGGACGAGGTGTGCTTTTCTTAAGTGATTTTCCTCTACAGGTTGAAATCTACTGTTAGTGACTTTTCCCTTATTGATCCTTGACTCCTTTGGAAACATGGATATCGTATCCAATCCCTTGTGGACGTCACAGTTTTACAGCTACTGGAATACAGCTGGCAGCAAGCTGGAGCTGGCTCGCATGGCCTGTGAGAGCTAACTGGCCCCAATTCCATGGTCCATGACGGTCCTGCTGGTAGTTTGAAATAGATCATGATGCAGTTGCAACACAGAAACTGAAAAAAGATACAAATCAGAACTTCCTTGGACAGCTGGTTCTTAAACATTTATGAGCATACCCCTGGAGAGTTCCCCCCTCCAAGGTCTTTCCAGTAGCCAGCGACATTCACTGCCTGGAGGAAGGGTACAACCTCACTTGAATTCATTTGCTAGATTCGCTCTCAGTTGCCTCTGACTGTTTCTCCTTTAATGCTACAATGTAAGCTAATATTGCTCTTAAACAGCACTTTTACCATCCATCTTATGAATCTTTTAATATATGCCTTTACAGGAGTATCAGAAGAAATTGTCATTATGGATCTTGCTTTGTATCAGCTGCTTTAGTAGCTTATCATGCTAATATAATTAAAACAAGTTAATGCTTCATCATGATGCAAGAAGGAAATATTAATCAGGAAATACCATTATCACCTCTGGAAAATGATAAAAAAAATGGTTTTAACATTTTTTTCATTGCCATAATCTTGGAAAAATAAACTTTTAAGTAGAAGAAAGAGTCGGTTGAACTATCACTTAACCGAGTTTGAAATCACTCACCCTTCATAGGCAGTGAGAGCCCCTCAGCATCTTATTAATTCCTTTAAATAATTTATCATTTGCATCTCCCCTGCCTGGAAGTTATATAGGGGAAGTTTCCCTCACATGCCCTTTAGCTTATACTACATCAAAGATAGATCTGAGCTGCTCAGAATAAATGTCTCCATTTCAGAATACATGCTATGTTATTTTTAAAGATGTTACATTACAACATGGCTTATTTGACAAAACCACAGGATTTATTTTAAGAGGTGAAAAATAGCACATTCAACATTGACTTTGATTTCTATTTCTGCCTTTGACATGACTTTGATAGAACAGGCATATTAATTTTGGTCCACTTAAAAAATTCCTAAGTAACTGCTTTTCTATGTGAAGCTATGAAATAATAAGAAAGTGAATCTTCCAAAAGTATAGATAAAAATGTAGATAACAGAGAAACATCAATCTCACTCAATATTACTCATGTAAACATGAGCATTAATGATGGACTTCAATTTGCAACATATAAAAATGGAATCTTCAGTGAATGAGAGAATCCTCATTTTTGTTTTAGTTCTTCACTTAACATTGATTAAAAATAAATAAAACATTCTAATAAGCCAAATACAAATCATAAGTGAAACTAGCTATCATTTTTAATTTATTAACCTAAAAGCTCAACCATGATCTTTTATTATTTCATAGTTATTGAAGTTTACTCTGCCAGGTATTTGGGATGGTTCCTCTTCTGTCCCAAGGACTTGGGTTCTGATGAATTCTATTGTAAGTGAGAAAACATGAAGAAATCTCCCTCCAACTCTCCTTGTAAATGTGTACTTGGATATACATTTCATCCATTCTTTCAAGGGACAGCATTCATACTTAATTTAATTGCATATCAATGGTTGTGTTGTGGTAAATTTGTAATTACCACTTGGTGATACATAAATAATCTTTGCAAGTAGAATAGAAAGAGAATAACTTAATAAGCAAAATATTCATTAGAGAAACTTCTAAGAGTAGCCGTGAAAATACAATATTAAGCCAACATAAATGTGAAACTTTAATATTTTCCTTTGTCCTTCCTGAAATGTGAACTTGCTCATTTTAATTCCCAATCAAATGCCTACATGAACTTTAAAATGAAAAATCCTACTCATTTTCAAGGATATCCATTTCTTTCACCTACAGGAAGTTTGGTAGAGGAAAAAGAAAAACAACTCTAATATTCTTGGGGTATTTCTTTTACTTGAACTTACAGGTCACATTTTATAAGGTCTCTCTCAGTCTAGTGTTTTATATTATGTCAATGCAGTTTAGATGCAAGACCATACCCTTAAGTCAGAGAGCAGTTTAGTCAAATATATGCCAAAACCTTAGGTATGTAGGCATTTACTAAAAAAACAAAACAAAACAAAAAACTGCTCAGAATCCTTTTTCTTGTATATCGTCTGGCTGTGATAGCTTTCTAATTCAACAGCAATTAACAAACTTTTCTAGAGTAGCATTTTAAACTATATGAGACTCATTTCTATAGAGAGATTCACATATGTATATACATGTATTCACTTATAAGTATGTTTATTTTCTTTGAAATACATTTCTTCATAAAATAATTTAAAACATTATATTAACAAGACTGTCTTCAAGTTTTATTTTATCAGGCATTCCAAATAATCTAAGTTAAATGTAATGCCTAGTACTTTAAGGACAACACTTAATTGAAATATTTAACAAATCTATAAAGTAAATATATCATTAATATTTTAGATATATTTATAGATATTAAACAGATTAAAGAATTCAGAGTAACAGTATAATGGTGTATCTAAATATGTTTCTAATATGCTTTCCATGGTACTTCATTTATAGCTTCAAAGAACACTTTCTCTTCAGTGCCTAGCATTAAGGAAACTCAATCTATAAATTGTATATTATGCATATAAGTAAGTACAATATATATTAAATTATATGTGTATAAGTATTACATGCATAATGTTTAAGTGTATAAGAATCATCAATATATAATTAATTATAAATATATTACAAGTGTGTATCTGTGTATGTATAGACAGCTATTCATCTGTAGGGTAACTCAAAGAGTTGTGTATTCTGCCCTGAAAATTAACTTTTTTTTATATAGACCTTTTTATTGTGGAAATGCACCCTAAGAACCAATGCAGAATTCAGATTTCCAGGCCTGAATCTCTATTTCTCCAGCAGCCCTAACAGTCCTTCACCTGTAGGCAGAGTGATAATCTGATCTGTGGTAAGAAACAAAGTCCAAGGCTGTGGCTTCAGGGTTAGTCAAGATTATATAAGCTATTTCATAGGGCAAATTTGGGGGTATTGGTTAAGTGTTTGAAGCAGATGCAGAAGAATGTTAGATGCTGTAGACAGGTGTATCCATTTGCTTATTTACTTTGTGTTTATAAAAAACATGGGCCATGAATATTCATGATTATGGGGATGACTAAATCCTGTGTTTGTAAAAATGGCCCTATTTTGAGAGGTTATTGAAAAATTTTATGTAATATGGATTTTATAAATGTAATAACCTGCACAAGAAAACCGAAAGAAATAAGTTCACGTTCAGTGTGCAAGTTGTAAAATATGTGGACTCAGGAGAATATCCAATGCTTCTCTCAAAAATCTTTGTGCATAATTATATCACTGACTTGTTTCTTTGCATAAAATCATCAATTATTCTGTGAGGGCACCACTGTGTGGCTAATAAAAGTAGCATTCTAATTTTGAAACTATGTAAAATTTGTATAATGGCATTTTAACAAGCAGCTAAGCTGGTGTTCTTCCTAGGTGCTGCTTCTTCATAAAGCTATTAATTATCATAAAAGCTTTTGGTAGCTTGGGAAACCCTTGAACAAATGAAATGAAAACTGGTGATGAATACAGCTGAATTTGGCACAAGTTAACACAACCAATGCACAATTTAGATCTGACTTTTTATTTGGAGAATATTATTGCCTTTAGATGGCCATGTTTGTTCTCTAATTTCTGCCTCCAGCAAAGAAAACTTAGTTAATTGTTCCTGCTGAGAACAGCTTCAAGCATATGTTTGTCCCCAGGAGTGCGCCAATCACTTAGGGTTCCTTTATCTGTATCATGCCACTGAAGGGATATTTGTCACCATCTGTGCCATATATTTTTGCATGTCTTGAGTGAGAGAGGTATGTCTTTTGTATGCTGTGTTTTCCCAGTACAATTTGGGAATATGTACTCTCAGCTGTACTGTTTTAATTTATGGATTATGTTTCTTTTTTAATTTACTGCATCCAGTTATTTCTTTATTTTATTGAGGTAAGAACACTTACATTTTTAAGTGAATGGTACTGTTATTATTACCTGTAGCTTAGCTTTTCTCATTTCTTTCTGCCAAGCAGTGTATTATCTGATACAATGTGTTTAGGATTCAAATCCTGCCTCTACTTCCAATAAGCAATGGAACAGAGAACAAATGAGTTAGCATTTCTGAGCTCCAGTTAATTTGGCATTAAAATGTTGATAATATTTCCTGTTGATACTCATCTGCCAGTGAGTATGATATCAAAAGAAATATCACTCTTAGGATTACGAGTAAAACATGTAAATACTGGAATTATATGAATATATAAAATTTCAATATTAATTCAATTTTTATATATGCAGTATATATCTACAGAAACATCCTCAGAAACATTACACAATAAAATATTTAACTGTGTCAGTATTATTTCTCTTAAGACAGAATAAAATTATAGAATATCAAGAATTACTGATTTTCTTCATTTAAATGTTCTCTAGAACATTTAAAAATATCTCTTGGCTAGACTCATAGACTCATGCACTCTGCTCTAATTGCTCCCTATTCAAGAGAAATAAGAGAATTTCATTGCGTTTTATGAAGAGCCCTGCAACTACTGAATTAGAAAATTTGGCACACATTTCCAAGACAGGAGAAAGATATAAATAGAACACATTCAACTTCTTGGAAGCAGAGATCCTATACAGAGAAAAATATATGTATTTACAGCTATCAGACAAATGTATTTCTTGATAAGATGTAAGCTTCTTTTTTGCAGTTAATCATTTTTTCCTTCTTACAATAATGTTTATTTTCTTGTCAGTCACCAGAATGAGTACCTGAGCTCATCAATTTAAAAATGGGGCAGCCCTAGCTTCCATGTCCACTTCACAGTGAAAATCTATGCATTTTATTTGCACAAGCAGCTTAGATCATTCTAACAGAGCAGTTGATCAAACATGTGACATGCTAAGGAGGTTAATAGTTTGACAAGAGTCAATCAGGTTTATTTAGACTTTCATTAAATTATTTGAATAAGTGGAGAGAATGGTGTCACCCATGTGACGTGAGACCCCAGCCCTTGTTCCTTGACAGATTAACAGTTAGACTGTCTACAAACAAAAACAGCTCTGGGAGAGCCGTAGAGTACATTTCAGAAACTGCAGCAACACAGTGGAACGAAAAACCTGAGAATAATCATGCAGAAAGGGAAGGAAGAACAGCTTCCTTTTGCCTGCATCCTCTCATCCTCCAAGCACACAGAGTTCAATGCCAAGAGGAAACTCCCCAGCCAGAAAGACTTCTCTTCCCGGGGGAAAATACAGCCCTGTGAGCCGCCAGCTTCCCCAGCCCACGCAGTGGCCCACTTTGGTTTCATGCCAACTGGAGACTGGCAAAACTGAGACAAGTAGAGACGGCTAGCAACTAAGAAGAAAAGCAAGAGAAGGTCGGGATCAGCCAAGGCGCCAGAACAACCTTTATAAGCAGTATGTGGAATGGGGAGAATTCCGTATCACGTGCAAAGACCGTCCACAGGCCTTGCGTAGGGATGGTACTAAATAGAGATTAAATACTTCAGTACCCATGCTCACGCTTTTCAGTTCTTTATTAAGTCAGCATCACTTGTATACTTCATGAAAGACAGTATTATTTAGTGATCTGATGACCATTTTCCTCCTTGTGTAAAAACAAAGTATTTTTTTCTGAATGATAGTGAAAACCCCACGCCACTTTCCCAGACGTTTGCTCAGCTTGGCTTTCAAACTAGACATGGCAAGAGACCATATACACATATGATAAAATATATAAAAGCATATACATAAATATATATATATATATGATAATATATCTTTACTTCCTATAAAGCCAAGTCTTCTGGTGGGTTTCTGAGAGAGCAAAGATCCAGCCAGAGAAGATCCTTTCTTGCTTGCCACTCAAATTGTCTTTGAATTTAGGCAAGAAAAGTGGGGTTGAACGAAGAGACAACATAATGAGATTCAGGACAACACCTTGAGAATGGCTGAAAAGAAGAACAGACTGACTGATGTGTTGACCTTCTGTAAGATTCTCTGGCAGTAGGATAATTAAGTCTTTATTTCTTTAGCCACTGTTAGTTGAGGATCCTGATATTCATAATTCATATAATTCTAAATTGAGTAGTCAAAAACTGTTGTACCTATACAAACTAATTTTCTCCTGAAATCATGATTATGAATTTACTATATTTTAATTCAATGGTGTTAATATTAATTCCTCAATTTGTGAATCCAATAATGTTTGACAAATCTGGTAAATGAATAAACATATCAGGCCTGGTCATTATTTTGGAGATTTTTCAACATATCATGGAGATAAGAGTAAAATGGTATGTCACCTATTTAGCAATTGTTTCTTATATTTCCCCAAGCTCTCTCTCTCCTCTCTGCTCCTGAAAGATCATATCAACACCTCTAAAATTGTAATCTGTGCATATTTTAGTTTGTATAAAATACTTTCTGTTATTCAAGGAGTAATATTACCCGGTATCAATAATACTATCTTATTCAATGCCTTACACAGAATTTGTCCACTCAGATACTTCATTTGTGTATTCATGCATTCGTTAATTCACTTATTTAATACAATGGGCATGCTCTTGAGGAGGCTAGGTATACTTTTAAAGGTCTTGGTCTCAGAGAGCTCATGGTTTGTTTTTACAAGTTAAAAACGATTTATGGTTTTAGAATACATTATTATAAATGCATTATTAAAATAACAAGGAAACAAACAAAACATTGCCACCATGACCAATAATATAGTACAATTAACTCTGCCAGAAAGTCATGCAAACTAATTCACAGAAAAAGATACATAGAAGATTAGCTGTGGAGAACTGGTATGGAAAAAGATTGTCTGACTCTCATCTTTCAGTGATCCTGATTAGCCATTAGGAAATAATTGCACACAGTTATTCTCTCCATTTTTATGCCTCAGATTCACCAAAGCCACTGTCTTCTAGGGTCTAGATGCTGGCTTGATCAAACTTTCATAAGGGCTTATTATATTAAACTGGTAATTTTATATTTTCTGATATGGGTATTTACATATCTGTGTATACACATTTTGAAGTTCAGCTGTAAATTAATTTTTGTGCATTTTATTTGCATGTCTTTAACAATGAATGTAAGATTTAACCAGTTTAAAAGTTACTGGGAAGCTAATAAGAACTGGTGGCATTCTAATGGGGATGGAATGACAAAAATTGGTAGTTATGGCCTATTAAGAAATGGTATGTGGTAAATAACTTAGGCTTTCATTTGAGACATTCAAAAACAGTCTATACTCTACAAATCAGAGTAAAGTACATATGATAAGGTCTTTTCAAAGAATAAAACCAGATCTAGAATCATTTCAATCTCTGATTAGGAATGTTATCAACAAGTACCTTAACTTCTTTTCAAATTCAAAATATATCTGTCTTGCCAGTGGATTTCAGCCCCTGGCAAGTTTGCTATGGATTCAGTGTGACCAAAGAAGTGACAGTAAAACCTTTCTTTGGGGTGAAAGAGTTTATTATTCGGCTTGTTCTCCCGTCGGTAGGTCGAGCACTAGCATCTCTGCCTCCGTCCAGAGCACAGGGCGGAGCTCTCTATATAGCACAAAAATAGCTTATTGCCTAAAGGTGTGGAAGCGGTAGCCTAGCAACAGGCCAGTTACATCACCAGGTGGTTTAAGTTCAGTGAGGATCCTGCCCATAGGAACCCCAACTTCCCCACAATATCCTATTCTGAAACACAGTTCACATTATTCAGGATACCAATATTCCCGCAATTTTAACAATTTCACAATTTTTTAATGTCAGAAATCAAGAAAAAGGCAAGGAAACAACGTGTTGCTTTGAACTACTACAACAAGCTCATAACTGACATTTCTAAAGAAACCATGTCATATAGAAGGTGGCTTAATATCCTTCAGTTTTTAAAAGTAAATGACTGCTGATACAGAACTCTATTCCCAATGATAGTATCCCTTAAAATAAAGACATTTGGAGCCAAACACATATTGTCTACTTTGTATTTCTGCTGATTATTCTCCACTTCCTGCTGATTCTTCCCCCATCTGTTGGGCTACTTTAAATGATCGCTTATAGTTTAGTTATTTAAAAGTTTTATGTTATATATCTACTTTTAAGCATGTGCACTGAAAATATATCTCATGTTTGACTTAAAGTTAAGTGATACATTTTAGTGATTTAAAGAACTTAGCATGAATTAAGTACATTAATAAAATAAAATTAGTGCTCATTTACATAGCATTGTAACTGCCAGAGACTAATTCCTCAAGTATAAGAACTCCTCTGAGCATTATCACACATGTATTTTCCAAATATTTATATTCCTAATTCTCTACACTCAACATTAGAGATTTTAATTCCTATGGAAGGGGAATATTTAAATCAGGGTATAAAGTGTGAATAATGAGGGCTTTACCTTCCACAAAGTATGTAGCAGTTAGTAGGAATGCATTGAAGGAATCAGTCCTATGGCAGAAACTTGAAAAATCCAGTTAAGAAAAATAAAAATAAAAATAAATTAATAAATAAATATTTTTGTGGAAGGAAGAAGAGAAGCCTGTGATAGCTCTGTGGGCTGGAATAACTAATTATAATCTAGAAAAGCAATATATGCATGGTCAGTTTTAACCATGGGGCATTTACAGATAACACGGTGTATCAAGCTAGGAAATGATGGAAGAACCTAGAAGAGTAAAGTCTTCTGTAGGGTTTCAAAAGTTAGGGGACAAAGTGCTCATTGATGGAAAAACTGACTCCAAAAACATGAGAAGTCTCACCCGTTTAAGTCATTTGAAACTAACTAGAAATGTTATATACATATACAAAATTAAGCTGAAGCCCAGGCAATCTCAAACCAGCTAACTCTCACATCCTACAGACCTGTCAGGAATTCATCTGAGCTGGGAGAGAGCCGCACTGGCAGTCACTGGAGTAGCTCATTAAAGCAACAAGCCAAAAACTAAAGAGTTAAGCCTTTCATCACCTACTGCACTAGTACAAGCAAGAGGCTAGAACTAGAGAAAGCATGGACCCCCTTCCTCCCAATCTACTTTCCTGCAAGGAGAGTGCATGGGTGGAGGGTCAGGCGAGTCAGTGTAGGTGTGGGGGTTATCTCTATTGGGGGGTCCCTGAGCAAAAAGCTTGGATGGTTTCATGGACTCCAAGGCTGGGGGAAATCCTGAGTCAGAGTAGGGAAAATGTCTTTGAGGTTTCCTCTTCTTCCCTCCATATGGAGGCCTTAGCAGAGCTATCTGAAGAGGACCTCCGTCCAAGTTCTCAGAAAAAGAGACCTATAAATGAGGGTTCCAGGGCTAGGAACAAAAATATGTGAAGCACATAACTGCGCCAAGGGAGCCTGAGTCCTTACCTGAAATTCTCTTCAGAGACTGCAGTGAATTTGCTGTGCCTCAAGTCTGATGTGGGGAGGCAGCTTCACTTGTGAGGTCTTTCAGGAAAAGCCTTTTTAATGAATTATGGTCAGACCTGAAAAAAATCACACATATGTTTTAAACCAGTAGCTGGACCCATCAGGCTTAGTAGTGGAAAGCCATGAAAAAATTCTGAGGAAAACTAACATTATCTTAAGTTTTTTACATAATGAAAAAATTATTACCAGACTTGTAAATGTGACTAATAATCAAGAGAAAAATTTTAAATACACACAAACTCACAGATGATGGTGTTAGTAAGAAAATTTTAATTATTATGATTGCATTAAAAGAAATAAAGGAAAAGCTTGACACAATGGATATAAAGATAGACATTACAATAGATTGAAATATCCATAACAATAACAATAATAATAATGAAGCAAATGGACAGCCTAAAATTGAAAAAAACACATTATTTATAATGAATAACTCATTTTTGAAAGCAATCTGGATACAACAAAAGATAGCATTAGTAAATTTTAAAACAGTTAATGGAAAAAAAATCCGAACTGAAGCTTAGAGAGTAAAAATAAGAGGAAATAAAGGAACAGATTATAAAAGGCAGTAAGAGACATAGGCTAGTACATGTCACTGTAGTTGCAGAGGGGTTTGAGAGCATGTGGCAAAACAATTTGACAAGTTAATTGCCAGTTATTTTTAAAACTGATAAATGTACCAACTCACAGATCAAAAAACAGAGCAAAATACAAGGATAACATACAAAGAAAACAACATGGTGTGAACACATGATGGTTTGTGACCAAAAATGAGAAGAAGAGAGAGCAGGAAGTAGCCATATATTACAAAACCACATTGCTTAAAAACAACCAGAAAGACTCACTGCTGACTCCCCTCACCCAATTTCTTTCTTGTGATAAAACACAGACAAGTTTACTGAGTCTACAGCTCAGTGGTTTTAAGCACATTTTTATATTGTGCAACCATCCATCTCCAGACTCTTTCCATCTTGCAAACCTGAAACGCTGTATCCTTTGAACAATAATTCCCTCTGAACCCCAGTCCCAGGCATTACCTTTTACTTTTTTTTATTTTTAATTTCACTTTCCCTGCTACATGCCAGCTGCTGGTAACCACCACTCTACTCCTTACTATGAATTCAGATTTTTTTCTTCTCTTTTTTAGATTCCACATATAAGTAAGATCATGCAATATTTGTCCTTCTATGTCTGGCTTATTTCACTTAGCATAGTATCCTCGAGGTTCATCCATGTTGATCAAGTGTCAGAATTTCCATCAAGACCACTGAGAAATTCCACAAGCTAGAGTCTAACTGGGCATGCTCCTGTGGTGTCGTCCTGAAGTGACCTTTTCTTGTTATAAAGTCATAAAAATAATATCAGCATTGCAGTTAAGCCCCCTTGGTGGGAAATCAGAAAGAATTCTGGGGAAGAGTATTTGCAGTAAAAATTAGCTTACCTCATTACCAGCCCATCAATCAACACTTGTTTCCATAACACTACCCCTTCTAAAGACCCTTTGAACTCTCCCCAAGTATTTGAGGCCTGTCTGACATTGGGTCATAGCCTGCTCTATTAACAGAGTATAATAAACCTGCTTGCTTTCTTAACTTCCTTAACTTTAGTTTCACTCAGTTCACAGAACCAAACTCCCTCCTAGCACATCTTTTTAAAGGCTGAATAATATTCCACTATATCTATCTATCTATCTACCTATCTACTATCATCTATCTATCTACGTATCTATCTATCTATCTATCTATCTATCTATCTATCCATCTTATATATATATAACTTAACAGGATATTCTGCTAAGAGAAATAAGCCAGGCATAGAAGGACAAGCACTGTATGAATTCACTTATTTGAGGATCTACAAGAGTCAAACTCAAAGAAGCAGCTAGCAGAGTGGTGGTTGTCGGGGGCTGGGGGAGGGGAAAAGGCAAGTTTCTATTCATTGGGCATAAAGTTTCACTTACACAAGATGAATGTTTTAGAGATCTACTATACAACATTGTACCTATAGGTAACAACATAGAATTTTGCTTCAAAATTTGTGCTTAACTTCAATATTAAGAGGGTAGATTTCATGTTAAGTATTCTTAGACAGTAATAAAAGTTATTTATCAAACGCCATAGGTTTCTTGCTTTATTTTCTAGATTATCTCAGTAAGCAGTTCATGATTGATTCTCTTTAATAGATGCCTAAATTCACTCAGAATGATTCAGTTTGCAAGCCTACAGTTATTTTGAAAAAGTAGTGCATGAAATCCCAATGGGAGCAGAGATATGCATGAAATATTTTTATATAAACTGTATATGTAATGAAATTGCTTAGATTTCCATTTGTATAATCAGAATTTGAAAGACTACTTTGAATGGCATCTGAGAATCAGTTTGAAGTATACTTCAATACAAACCACAAAATTAACAATTAAGAAAAAAATGTATTCTGGACTTCACAGAAATTAGCTACAAGACAAAGGGACAATGAAATATTTAAAAAATAACAGTGAAGCACTTTTTCACACAGTGATATAACTCAGAGTGATAACACTGTTGTAATGACAATCAAATGAACTCAGAGATGTAGGAAGCTAGAGAGAACAAGTGAAACACAGACTCTTTTGCACATAAAATTGTTACTAGTGAGTGTGTAATTTGAGATTAATTGACTTTTTGAGGTAAAAAGCAACTTTTGTTATATCATACTCATCTCCATTTATAAAGTTTTATGCCAAATAGAAGTGGATATGTAAATGGATGATATTCTTTATTATATCATACTATAAATTTCCAGCTGAAGTTTGTTGGTTCTCTCTCAAGCTTAGCAAAATGTCCATGTGTTATCCCATGCTTTTATTTGGGAAGGCATAGATATTTGCTTAGATAGATGGTGGTTGGTAGACAGGTAGATAGACAGATGATAGATATACAGTCTATGGTATTTTCTTAAGGCCTATTTAGCAAACTGGTACAAATACCTTGATCTGAAGTAGGAGAACCAAGAAGCCAGATGGAAGTAACTTTGACAAAAAGGAAATATGTACTTCGTTAGGACACACACAAATTAGGCACACATTAGCTGAAAGTAGCAGAAATGCTAGGAAGAGAATAGTGAGTAAGACACAGTCCCAGGTCTCATTACACTTGTCTGCTAACAAGCAATCCCACTATTTTTCATGTGTAGTTGACCCTGGAAGAACCCAGGTGTGAGCTGTGTGGGTCCACTCATACATGGATTTTTTTCAATAAATATGTTGGAAAAATTTTTGGACATTTAGGACAATTTGAAAAAATATTTTCTTTCCTGTAGCTTACTTTATTATAAGAATATAGTACATATACAAAATATATGTAAATAGACTGTTTAGATTACCAGTAAGGTTTCTGGTAAATAGGCAATTAGTAATTAAGTATTTGGGGAGTCAAAAGTTGTATGTGGACTTTTGATCGCATGGGGTCAGTGCTCCTAAACCCCACATTGTTCAAGGGTCAGCTGTAAATACTTACACATTACCTTGTGGTTGTGCCCCAAATCCCTGCTTTCATTTAACCTATCAAAGATCTATTCTAATTTGATAAATGCATAGGCATATCACTATTTTTACTAGGTGCATAGTCTGTCATTTTATGGGTATAAAACAGTTTTATTAAAAATACTACTTTTTGGCAGTTAGGTTGTTTCTAGGCAAAGCTATTAAAAAGGTTCCCCAGTGCAATGTTTAAGGTGTTAGATTTGCCTGGGATTAAATTTTTTCTGCTGAGAAATTTCCTGCCCCTATATGAATGCACTTTTGGCATCTTAAAGAAAAATAGAGAAGTTTCAGAAATCTTTCGATGAACCAATTCAAGTATCCTTAAGCTAAGACATGGCTCTTTACAAAAATTCTTATTGTTTCATTTGTTAGGTAAGGGAAACACTACCATGAAAATAAATTTAATCAAACATTGTATTTGTTATTGAAATGCCATAGTATTGCCCATTTAACAATGAGGTTGTCATTTCTTATATTTATGCAATATTGGTAGCATTTTATTCATTAATTAACATACTGAAATGCAGTACCAGTGCAATATGTTTCTGCAATTTTTTGTTGGAATTTATCCTAATAGATTTATACACGATGGAATGCTGATTGCTACATATGAAAAATGTCAACAGTCTTAGGAGATAGTTCTCTGAAACTGCTTCATAAGATGTTTATACACATGCTATAAAATCAAGAAACTTTTTTTCTTTAACTGGTGAAAAAGGTTATTTGGCCACATGTACAAAAATCATAAGACAAATTTCATATATTCCAAGTTGTTTCTGGGCAGATTAAATTTCCCCTTTCCTTGCAGCTTTTTTAAAAAATCAAGTTATATTTATTTTCAGTATTTTTTATTTACTAGTTCAGTAGTATTTCATTAAAAATATTTGTTTGATTTTAACAAAGTTTCAATTCTTCTGCCATTTCTATCTTGCCATTAGTCTTTTAATACACCATTCTTCTTTGAAAGGCATTTCTGTGTATCTGACTAGCGCTTCTTGAAAGAATGCAATTTCTTTTGAATATGATTCATTCCTCATGTGAACTTCTTATGCAGCACACATGAAACAGGCTTCAAAAATGAGACTGGATAAGTAAAGCTCATTGACATTTTCTTGGATATGTTGGTGTTATCCATCTCTTGGTGTACATACAGGTGTCTCATTTTAAGTCCGTCTTTCTTTAGTACAGCTGAATAATTTATACGGAAAAGAGATGTGATTTTTAGGAGGAGAGTGCTTGGTCTCCTTATTTTTTTCCTAAGTCTATTTTTTAAAAAAAGAGCAGATGTACCAGAGCAAAATACACCAAGGATTTGGTTATTTTTCTCTCAGTATTGAGAAATTCATAGTATAGTCAAGAGACCCAAAGTCGTATGTAATTTGCAAGAAGAGCAAAGAGCATACTGCAGGAGGAAAACATACAATATGTATGAATGGTGAGTTCCCTTTTATGCTTTCTTTACTTTTTTTTAGATTCTCAGCATCAACCAAGTAATCAGAAGAGTAAATCATAATGGGACTACCCAAGTGTGTGTATTCTCCAGAGGTCAGGAAGGGGTAAGAACACAGGAAAGATTTGTCTTAAATATATGATCAGCTCTGCTCTGAAGTGGACTGTAATGTGTTAATACATGCAAGGCATGTTTTTCCTGCAAACAGACCTCAGGCATGTTGGCTGGGCCCCTATGTTCTAATTCTAGAGCACTGGGGACCACTGGGTGAGGTCAAGGCACTCGTCCTCCTCATCTTTGAGTCAAGGTAGGGATTGGATTTCTCAGCATGCTGCACGAGGTTTTCTAACATTTCAGCCTTCTACATGACATCTGCTTTCTTCATCTGTGGCTTTTGGGATCCTGACTAAAAAGGGAGTTATTTGTCCACAAATTAGGGTGGGGGGAGATCCACTCAAGATCCTCCCTTTCCACTTTCCACGTGGTGTTTAGTTCCACCCAAGAACTTTCCGAGACAAAACTTTTTTTTCTTTTACACACAGATGGCTGCACTCCTTTTCCAGAGCTCTAATTCGGAAGATCCTAGGGAAAAGTTCAAGAATTTGCGTTTCAAAAGTTTCCATGTTGATGGGAATTTTAAAATAAAAATGTTGATGCTTACAGTCTAGAACCACACTTTGAGAGCAATTGACCTAAGAGGTGT
>JAQQAC010009165.1:82044728-82071777 GCA_029783875.1 Phataginus tricuspis | reverse complement strand
TGTGTGTGTGTGTGTGTGTGTGTGTGCATGATTCAGATACACATGTGGGCCTTTGACCCTTTGTAGATCTTTTGTAGGTTGGACATCTTTCTGCCTTCCGGAACCAGAGGTCCTTCCTCCATCAGCACTGTTCCTCCTACTCTTCCTCCTTCTCATTCTCCTCCTCTTCTTGTTGCTGCTGCATTTGAGGCCTCAGTTATTACTTTATTTGTTTTGAAGACACATGTCTTTATCTCACTTAGGTCTCTAAACACAGAGTAGGAGAACATGACACTGGGAAAAGTAACACAGACCTGAAGCTCCATGCCTTTGCCAAACAGTCCTGTGGTGAAGAGCAGACCTTCTACAAGCTGAAGCTCACGGGCTTTGGCTCTGATGTTAGTATAGTTTTCTCACCAGGAGTCTGAAGGTGTCTTACTGATCCCATGTGAACATGCGGCACAGGTTGACCACAGCAGGCACTTTCCACAGGAGAGTTTAGGCCTACAGTCCAGCATTTTCCTGTGTGAATGTGTGTTTATGTGTGCGTTCAGGAGGTGGTGTCCCTGCAGGTGCACCTAAAGATGACTTGGAATTATGGTAGACAGAGTGTGGAGAATTCACTGTCTTGAGCCACTGTCAACAATGGCTTCACAAGCAGCAACTTAAGAAAGTAAGGGTAAGGCACATGGGAAACAAGGAAATTTGATAAAAGACAATCTGCATTTCATTCTGCATTGGGATAATCCTTCAAAGTCAAAGTTGAAAATACAGATGAACTGGATATCTACTGGGCAGCATTATGCAGGGAATCAGCACTGTCCTGACAGGACCGAAGGCCCACCTTCCAATAGGCAGAGGAAAACTGGGAAGGCTATTTGTAGCCCCAGGGCAAATGATGTTCCTGGCTTGGGGTGAGTTGGCTGTGAACGTGGTGAAACCAAAGGACGACAAAGGGAAGGGTACTTTGGGAGACACAGTTTCTATTGCTCACAGCTTGCTTGAGTTTGCTTGCCGGGCCAGGCTCTGTCTGACCCTCCACTTCCAGGAGGAACTCCATGGGTGGGGCCATGGTGACTGGCTGGCACCAGGCCAATTAGGTACCAGGAATGGCGAGGAGGAGAGAATGGCCATTTTCTCTCTACCCCTTGCCCCCAGTACAAGGCTCTCAGTGGTAAACCCCCACTGGTATGTAAATAGACTAAGACCAGGCAGGAGATTCTGGACCTTCTGGGTGAAAAGTGCCATTTACCCCGCACTGTTTGTGGTGTGAACCTTTGGTAGGTCTATGTATTTCAAACATTAGGTTCTTTTATTCATTCCACATTAAGATAGTGGGAAGTTGTCTCAAAAACAAAATGAAACAAAGCAAAAAGGAAATGTGCATAGTTGACTACAACAAGGGTCGAGTAAACACCTTCCTTGAAGATGCAGAAAGCTGTTTCCTGGAGCAGAGTAAATAGTGTACTTTGAGATACCAAATATATAAAGACCAGAAAAAGAAATGGCAGAAGGGCAATAGAGGGATTTAGCAATGAGATGGAGAATAAATACAATAATAAAACATCAGAAAGAAGCGTGGACTGGTGGGGAGATGTTGCCAATGTGAAAATGCTATTAGGAGGCAGGAATACTGAAAGGCCACTCCTGAAGTGAGAGCCCATTATCACTGGCGCTGTGTGCTATGGGATATGCTGCAGCATGTTCAACCTGAGGATGCAGATGAGTCCCCCACCCAAAATTTGGATTGGAGTTTGAGGCTTATGATCACACACACACACACACCACAAGCACCAAGAATAATTTATTTACATGATTGATTTATTATTTTAATATTTTTTATTATTTATAAAAATAATAATATATATATTTTTTTATTATTTACAGGAAAAGAAAGGTTTATCATTTACAGGATTGATGTATCTGGGGAGAGCAGGGAAGGCCTCTCAAATGAGGATGAGATCTCGAGGGAGCAAGGAAAGGCAACAGGTCTTGGTTTTGTTCTGGCTGCGGCCAGGGTCAGGGCGATGGTACCTGTGGGTGGGCAGGGGCTTGTGTGGTTTGAATCCCCAAAAGATGCCAACAGAGGGAGCACCCAAGCTTCCTTGCCAGCTTGCCCTGGTGTGGGACGCACAGGCAGAAGGCAAGGGTGAGACCAGAAATTGTCAGCAATCAGACATCAATCTTCATTACGGCTACCATCTGCGGAAGTCTGCATAAACCTCTCTGATGAACTTGTTTAGACAGAAGAGCAAAACATTAAGTGAAATGGGAAATAAAACCAGAGATAACTCTTGAATCTAGAAGAATTGCAGCCAAGTTGGCCACAGGAATGCCTCACTCTGTTTCTCACTCACGTTAAAAACATGAAATTTACTGTAGTCTCAATCAAATCCTAATGGATTTTATGTATTGACAAAATGGAAAAGAAAACCCAGTGCCTAGTTCAGGTATTTGAACGAAAGCAAGATGCACAACTGTGCCTTTTAGGACCAGGTGTGGAAAGACTGAATTTGTTAATAAATGGTGCTGAGACTATCTGAATGAAAAATGAACCCCTACCACCTTGCCAAACAACATCAGAGTTCCCATGACTTTTAATTTCTATCAAAATTATGAAACCGCTAACATTTTTAAGGAACTATTTTTTATTTCAATTTTTGGAATGTAGAAATTTTTTATTAGTATATTTCTAAAACCAGAGATAAAAACATTAAAGAATTACCTACTTCAAACATTGAAAATACCTGGGGCAACTTCTAGAGTTTTCTTTTTAAAACAACTGGGGCTATCCCTTTGTGTATCTTTTTCTCTTGCTTTTGCCTAAAATGCAGATGATAAGTATAAGGGTATCAAAGTAGAAATATTAAAATGTTCTGGAAAGAGCTGGGTTTCTGGAATGCTTTGTGGAACAAGGATGCATGCAAGCTTAGAATCTTTCATCTTTATGTGAGAGAAATCAACTGCCATCTTATTTAAATTTCAATCTTATTGCAATCATCTCTTAACTGATAATCTTCAACCAAAGCTCTTGCAAAGTAATTGGTAAAAAAGTAATATACTAGTCAAAAGATAGGAAGAAACAAGAAATTCACAATAAATTCACAATAAAGAATTTCAAAGGTAGTATAAACTAGCTGTATTTTCAAATTTTCCGATAGGTGATTAAATATACATAATAGTGATAAGCCAAATATTAAATATGTAAATACATATTTTCAACATATACGCTGTATAATAATAAATAGTAAGTTATTAATATATTCATGTAGCTCTGGGAGTAAGGGTGGGGTTTCCTGCCCAGGACAAATTCTCCACGAATCCGATGAAACCAAAGGAGGAAAAGGGTAGCCCCAGGTTGGGTTAAAGGGGTTTTATTTCTCACAGCTTGTTGGAGTTCACTAGCCAGCCCTTTCTCCATCTGTCTCTCGAAGCTGGGGCATGCGCTCCTCCCCCCCTTCTGACAGGAACTCGATGGGCAGCTCAGTGGTCACTGGCTGGCACCAGACCAATTAGCTACCAGGAATGGAGGGGAGGAGAGAATGGCCATTTTGTCTCCACCCCTTGCCCTAGATTGACTGGAGGCTCTGCTGTGGTAAACATCCATTGGTATGTAAATGGACTAAGGCCAGCTGGGAGATTCTGGAAAAGCTGGGTGAAAACATCCATTTACCCTATTCATCATACAGTTACAATAAAATGCATGTGATAGATTACAGAAATTAAATGGGCAAGGTTTATAAAAGTTTGATCAAATTTTGTGTTGGACAATTTGTTAGAACCTAAGCAATCCTGTATCTACTTGCTTCTGGCAAGGAAAATGCAAATAGGCTACATGAAGATTAACTTGATAATAAAACCAAAGAATTGTGAAATGACTCATTCGACCATTAAGAAATAATCTGTTGGATTTCAAAAATATGTGTTTGTGGCTCTGTCTTAATTGGAAAAATATTCACAAGTAGAAAATTGGTTAGAGAAAAATATGCAGTCATATTGAAGGACAATATTCATTCATTAGAAATATAGATTAGCTTGGATATCAAGTATATAAACATTGAATTTAAAATTAAATTGTGAGATAAGTAGATTTGGTTTATTTGGAGTGGGAGTAGATAAGTAATTTTGATGTGCTAATTATAATACTTTGTTTAAGTAGAAACTAATGTTACAGAAAGTAAATCATTTCTGTATATCATATCAATGGAATCAACACATATACTATTCTCTGTGTGTGCTGATTTAATTGATATGAATGATATAGCCTTATCAATAATAAGGCAATCATTATCGCTACAAGTAATGTGATTTTTTTGACTTTGGGTTTCTAAAAGTGCTCAGGAATTTTTAAAATCAATGTGAACATTTTTCTGTTTTTCAGGATACAAAAGAAACTATCAACAGAAGACATTTGTTTTTTATAGTAAAAATGTACACTTCCTTATTTTAGTAAGCATGTTTCAAGATAGATACCATGTATTTAAATTTAGTAAAATATTGTAAGCTCCCAGAACATAAATATTATTTCTGAGTGTATGTGAATCATACCACATTCCGTATTGCATTATTCAGAGAATGAATCTTTCAATAATCAGATAATAGCAAGCCTCTGACTATGGATAATATCATGACATCTAGATCCTATCTCTCCTTGCAAATTAAAAAAAAAATGACACCACATACGCATATTTATTTTACTTTTTGTCTTCTTTGTTAGTGACATTACATACAACTTAATTATCTGGATAGTACAGCCTTGCATTTTGTAAATGAACACCAGCACAGTTTATTCATTTTTATGACAGAGATAAATTGCAATTAAGCAAATGGAGTTTTTATTACAGTGCCAATTTTTCACACTGATGGAGTTACTTGAGCCACCCTTCCTATTCAGTTCCTTCTTTACAGGAATGTCAAATATACACATTAAATAGGACAGTCTAGAACTTGGCAAACAATATCTCAGGCAAGAAGGGACTTACTACACATGGTTTTACCCAGAAATCGAGGAAGTGGAATTGAAGTCTTGAAGAATGGAGTGTGAAATAAGAAATGGAGGTGCTAATGTAATTTTTATATTATATGTGCATGTAATTTAAAAGGAAAGTAATATGTGCTTAAACATATTCATTGTGCACCATGAGGGATATGTCTTAGAGTTACTCAAAAGTGTAGGTAAGATATAAAAAGGTGACATTTCATGTCTAAAGGATTAAAAAATTAAGAGTACATTGCTTTATTAAGTAATTAAGGAAGTAATGAAGATTTTTACAATGTAAAATAAAGACTTTTTGGATTTGTTATAGTCCATAGATTTATATGATACTTGTTCCTAAAATCCATTGACCATAGATATATGTAGATAGAGTACAATGTAGAATATTAAATCTTTTGAAAATATCACAAGGAAAATACTGTAAAGGACTATACAACTCTACGCTCTGGGGGAAAGAAAACTGAAGTTACTGTAGTGTGAATAAAAACAGGCAGATTCTAAAAAGAAGAAATTTGCAAGAGCAGAAAGGCAGAAGGTGAATATCTTGTCTTTAGCAGCTTTTAGCCTCAAGGCACACTGCACTGAACTTCACATGCGGCAGCTAAAATTCTGATAGAATATCCACCATCACGCTTGCTTAAAAAAGCACAAGAGAGAAGTGGAGACAAAGAGAGAGGTGGGGATAACCACAGATGCTGCAATGGGGAGAGGCAGTACCCCCAAAAAGAGAAAGGGGAAGACAGGGAGCCATGCACTATATGTAAAACTCTGTAAAAATTTAGCATTCTCTGGTTTGTCCCCGAACCCAAAGCAGTTCAGCTACGGATAAAATAGTGACGTGCAATTTAAGTTGTGGACCAAGAGACAGCATTTTCCAATCAAACCCAATCAATTTACTTGCCTCCTAAAACAAGCAAACAAATAAGAATATCAACACTAGTGACCTATAGCAGAATTCCAAAAGCTCATAGCATAACATTCATACAGTATAGGACACATGTAAAATGACCAGACTGAGAAGAAACAGGAAACTGTGTCTTATTTTCAATAAGAAAAGGAAACAGTAACAATGTAATGATGCAGATGTTGGAATGATTAGATTAAGAGTATTAGACTTTCATTTTTAACTTTGCTTAATATTAAGAAGGAAAATATGTTTGCCATTAATGAATGAAAAGGCAGGAAAATCTCAGCAGGAAAATAGAACACGTGAATGCAAATGAAATGAAAATTCTAGAAGTGGAGATATATCTGAAAAATTTTGCCGATTGAGTTCAATAATACAAAGGGGGTTGTATGAGTTTGCTGGCCTCTCATAACAAAATAGCATAAACTGAGGGATTTAAACAACAGAATGTTATTGTCTCACAGTTCTGGAAGCTAGAAGTTCAAGATCAAGGTGTTGTGAGGGTTGGTTCCTCTGAAGAAAAATCTATTCCATGCCTCTCTCCAGCTTCTGGTCCTTCCTGGCAACCTTTAGCATCCTTGGCTTATGGAAGCATTACCTCATCACTGATCTCATCTCCCCTGGGTGTGAGTCCAGGTCCAAAAGTTCCCTTTTTATATTGGGAAATATAAAAAGCCATATTGACCTCATTTTAACTTAACTAATTATTTTTGCAATGACCCCATTTCCAAGTAAGGTCACATTCTGATTTGTCAGGGTTAGGGGATGCAATTCAACTCGTTAAGAGGCTTATTAGAGAAAAGAGTCAATAACATAAAGATAAGTTAATGAAAATGATTTAATTTGAAACGGACAAAAAATGTTGGAAAAAGAAAACATAAGAGAAATTCTCCTTATGGAACTTAGACAATGTCTACATATCTAAAAAGAAGGTAACAAGAATTCCATAAAGAAAGGAGAAAAAGACAAAATGCAGCAGAAAAACGTATTTGAAGAAATAGTGGCTGATACTTTCACAAATATGGTCTAAGACAAGAATTCACAGGTTTATGAAGACAAACCCCAAGAAGAATAAAGTCAAACCAACATACGTATGACACTAAAAAACAAAGATAAAGTCTTGAAAGTAGCCAGATTAAAACAGCACATTATATACAAAACAGTAATTTGAACATCTGCTGACTTGAATACAATAAGTATCCATTAGTACAGAACAATCTAAATAAATAAACAATCCCCATTTAGAAATAATGTTAGTGATGGTTGATACAGTTGGGAGTCATCAATGAAAATGAAGCTAATGTGTATACGTATGACAAAGTATCTACGGTAGAGTCATACCTACATGTCTATGTTGATTTATTTATTGTCAAGGTTGCCTGGTGGTAATGGGTTGTCATTGTTTCAGAAGGTGTATGCATGGTATACTGAATATATACACATTATAGAGAGATGATAGGTAAATATATATAGAGAGATGATGGAACAAATATGTCAACGTACAAACAAATCTGTTGCGTGGGTGAGAGATATTTGAATGTTCTGTGTACTGAACTTACAACTTCTTGTAGGTTGCAAACTATTTTTAAAAGGGATAGAAAATCAGTTTTTCCAATATCAGGAATGAAAAAGGGCCTCACTGTAGATGTTCAAAATATCAAGCACTTATTGGAAATATATTAATAATAGCTTTCCAAAAAATAATTCCCACAAGGAATTATACAGATTCTTTGGGGAAAAAAAATACAACCTATAAAATTTGGTACCAGAAATAGAAATAAAAATAATTCTTGGCTGCTGACCTCTGGAGCATGCCCACACTCCCTCATGAGGGTGCACTTTATTAAACTACCCATTGCTTGTTCTTGCTAGACCTGCTCATGAATTCTTTCTCAAAGAATTAATTAATTCCATCATTAGAAATCTTTCCACAAAGAAAATCCGAAGAGCAGAGAGCACTTTTGGAAATTTCTTTTAAAAACCTAAGGAAAAATTGTACTAATAGTTCAGAAACTCAAAGAATAGAAGATATGAAGATTTTTTAATTCTTCTTAGGAGACCAGCATGATCTTCCTATCAATAGTTGAGGAAGACTTTACAAGAAAGAGAACAGAGGCAATGTCTATCACCAACTTAAATATAAAAATCCTTATATATTAGTAGATCAATCCAGTGATATAAAAGTTAATACATGATGATCAAATAATGCTTATTCAACAAATTCAAGAGGATTCAATATTGAAATGTTAATTAATCATATTAACAAAAGAGAAGTTGCATAAAAGGCACTTACAAAATTTAACTTTAATCCGTGAGAAACCTTAGGCAAGCTTTCCTCAAAAATTTAAGGAAATTCCCTTAATCTATAAAGAATATCTACAAAAAATATGCAAAGTTTATATGAAGCTAAATGGCAAAAAATTTTAATACTATTCCATTAAGTTTGGTTACAGTCAATGATCTCCACTCTACCCAGTGTAATATGAAAAAGGAAAACTAATATAGTAGAATTAAATTATGTTCATTAAAATAACAGTATCAGTGAAAGAGACAATACAGAGAGGGGACTTAAATACTCTTGATCTGAAAAAAGACTCCCATCTTGAGTATATAAGAAGACATGCAACTAAATAAAATGATACAATCTAATGGGTAAGCATACAAAAGGCACAAAAGAATCTATTAAAGAAGCTCCCCAAAGAACCAGTAACCTAGGAATACTTACATAAAATCCTTTATTGGCAGGGTAAGGCAATTTAAAATCAAATTATGATATCAAGTGAATAATATGAAAAAGGAAAACACTCAGTGTTTCTGAGAAATGGAGTTAGAGAAATTTTCACCCCACACTCCACCGTGGGACTGAAGATTGATACAACTGATTCTGTCAGTATCTCATAAAGTGTGTGTGTGTGTGTGTGTATGTGTGTGTGTGTGTGTTTGTATGTGTGTGTATCATAAAATGTGAAACTGGTACCCTATTGACTGTTTTCAATATTGTTATATACAATGCTTCAGCCAATTCTTTTTTTTAAAAAAACACTATACCTATCCTTACATGAAAGGTAAAAGGTTATATATATACATATATATATAGGCACACATACATATATACATATACATATGTTATCAGATTGTTGATAAAAACATATTTGAAACTTAGTTCTCTGAAGGATGAATAAGGATATTCTTAGATCACCAGAGTTTTAGGCTTTGTTTTGGGTGCAAGCATAGAAATAATATGATCTCACAGCAAACTTAAAATTTCTCTGAAGGGTAAAGATAATGTTGGGTCAATCAATAAACAAAGTAGGAAATGCCATAGAGCTTAGGTAAGCAGTGAGTGGAGTGAAATTAGAACACCTCACTTGGCTTTTTATCACTGATTCCCCAGTCTGCTTGAGTGATTTACTATTTCTTCTTCACCTCCTTACCCTCGACTCTAAAATTAGAGGATGTTCTCACTGACTTTGGGATGTTCCAATCATTGTTAGTCCCAGATTTCCCTCTATTACCTACCTCTTTTCCATATATAGACAACCATGAACTTACTTCGAGCAGCCAGGATTGGCCTTGCACAAAACTTAAAGGGTTTGCTTCAGGCCCACCCCTCATTTGCAGACCCTGCCTCCCCTTGATGAGCTTTAGGAGTTGGGTTTAAAAGTCACATGATGTGCCAAGTAACTACATTGCAGTAGTATTCCGCAATGCATATATATTTTAAATCATCACATTGTACACAACAAACCACATTGTACAACTTAAATGTATACAATATTTATATGTCAATCCTACCTTAATAAAACTGTATAAAGAAGAAAAGAAACAGACGAAAGTTGAGAGAGTTTCCTCTCATAAACCACCACTACAGGATATCTTAAACGGACTGCTCTAGAGAGAAGCACCCCTAAGGCTAAAAAGATGTCACCAGAGAAAATAAAATCATAGCAAAGAAAGCAGACCATCCAAATACTAACTAAAGGTAAAGAATAAAACACCTAGTATATAAAAATGGAAGAGGAAGAATAAGAAGGGAGAGAAATAAAGAAACATCAGACTGTGTTTACAATAACTTAACAAAAAACTTAAGTTAGATTGTCAGATAGTAAAGAAGCAACCCTTGAAACTTTGGTAACCACGAATCTAAAACCAGCAATGGCAATAAGTACATATCTACCAATAATCACCCTAAATGTAAATGCACTGAATGCACCAATCAAAAGACACAGAGTAATAGAATAGATAAAAAAGCAAGACCCATCTATATGCTGCTTACAAGAGACTCACCTCAAACCCAAAGATAAACACACACTAAAAGTGAAGGGATGGAAAAAGATATTTCATGCAAACAAGGAGAAAAAAGAAGGTGTTGCAGTACTTCTATCAGACAAAATAGACTTCAAAACGAAGAAAGTAGCAAGAGATAAAGAAGAACATTACATAATGATAAAGGGGTCAGTCCAATAAGAGGATATAACCGTTATAAATATATATGCACCCAACACAGGAGCACCGGCATATGTGAAACAAATACTAACAGAATTAAAGGAGGAAATAGAAAGCAATGCATTCATTTTAGGTGACTTCAACACACCACTCACTCCAAAGGACAGATCAACCAGACAGAAAATAAGTAAAGACAACACAGAGGTACTGAACAACACACTAGAACAGATGGAACTAACAGACATGTACAGAACTCTACACCCAAAATCAACAGGTTACACATTCTTCTCAAGTGCACATGGAAAATTTTCCAGAATAGACCACATACTAGGCCACAGAAAGAACCTCAGTAAAGTCAAAACTATTGAAATTCTACCAACCAACTTCTCAGATCACAAAGGTATAAAACTAGAAATAAATTTTAGAAAGAAAACAAAAAGGCTCACAAATACATGGAGACTTAACAACATTCTCCTAAATAATCAATGGGTCAATGACCAAATCAAAACAGAGATCAAAGAATATATGGAGACTAGTGGCAACAACAACACAAAGCCACAACTTCTGTGGGACGCAGCAAAGGCAGTTCTAAGAGGAAAGTATATTGAAATCCAGGCCTATTTAAAGAAGGAAGAAAATTCCCAAATGAATAGTCTAAAGACACAATTACTGAAATTGGAAAAAGAAGAACAAATGAGGCCCAAAGTCACCAGAAGGAGGGACATAATAAAGATCAGAGAAGAAATAAATAAAATTGAGAAGAATAAAACAATAGAAAAATCAATGAAACCAAGAGCTGGTTCTTTGAAAAAATAAACAAAACAGATAAACCCCTAGCCAGACTTACTAAGAGAAAAAGAGAATCTACACACATAAAGAAATGAGAAAGGAAATATAATGACGGACCCACAGAAATACAAAGAATTATAAGAGAATATTATGACAATCTGTATGCTAACAAGCTGGAAAACATAGAAGAAATGGACAACTTCTTAGAAAAATACAACCTTCCAAGACTGACCAAGCGAGAAACAGAAAAACTAAACAGACCAATCACCAGCAACGAAATTGAATTGGTAATCAAAAAACTACCCAAGAACAAAACCCCCGGACCAGATGGATTCATCTCTGAATTCTACCAGACATATAGAGAAGAAATAACACCCATTCTCCTTAAAGTTTTCCAAAAAATAGAAGAGGAGGGAATACTTCCAAACTCATTCTATGAAGCCAGCATCACTCTAATACCAAAACCTGGCAAAGACCTCACCAAGAAGAAAATTACAGACCAATATGCCAGATGAACGTAAATGCAAAAATACTCAACAAAATATTAGCAAGCAGAATTAAAAAATACATCAAGAGGATCATACACCATGATCAAGTGGGATTCATCCCGGGATGCAAGGATGGTACAACATTTGAAAATCCATCAACATCATCCACCACATCAGTAAAAAGAAGTACAAAAACCACATGATCATCTCCATAGATACTGAAAAAGCATTTGACAAAATTCAGCATCCATTCATGATTAAAACTCTCAACAGAATGGTTATAGAGGGTAAGTACCTCAACATCATAAAGACTATATATGACAAACCCACAGCTAACATCATATTAACAGCGAGAAGCTGAAAGCTTTTCATGTAAGATTGGGAACAAGACAGGGATGCCCACTCTCTATACTGTTATTCAACATAGTACTGGAGGTCCTAGCCACAGCAATCAGACAAAACAAAGACATACAAGGCATCCAGATTGGTAAAGAAGAAGTCAAATTGTCACTATTTGCTGATGACATGATATTGTACTTAAAAAACCCTAAAGACTCCACTCCAAAACTACTAGAACTAATATCTGAATTCAGCAAAGTTGCAGGATACAAAATTAACACACAGAAATCTGTTGCTTTCCTATACACTAATGATGAACTAACAGAAAGAGAAATCAGAAAAACAATTCCATTCACAATTGCATCAAAAAGAATAAAATACCTAGGAATAAACCTAACCAAGGAAGTGAAAGACCTGTACTCTGAAAACTACAAGACACTCCTGAGAGAAATTAAAGAGGACACTAACAAATGGAAATGCATCCCATGCTCTTGGCTAGGAAGAATAAATATTGTCAAAATGGCTATACTACCTAAAGGAATCTACAGATTCAATGCAATCACTATGAAACTACCAACAGCTTTCTTCAATGAACTGGAACAAATAATTCTAAAATTCATATTGAACCAGAAAAGACCCCCAATAGCCAAAGAAATCCTGAGAAGGAGGAATCAAACAGGGGGAATTATGCTCCCTGACTTTAAGCTCTACTACAAAGCCACAGTAATCAAGACAATTTGGTATTGGCACAAAAACAGACCCACAGACCAGTGGAACAGAATAGAAAATCCAAACATTAACCCAAACATATACAGTCAATTAATATTTGATAAAGGAGCCTTAGATATACAATGGGAAGATGACAGCCTCTTCAGCAGCTGGTGTTGGCAAAACTGGACAGCTACATGTAAGAGAATGAAACTGGACTACTATCTAACCCCATACACAAAAGTCAACTCAAAATGGATCAAAGACCTGAATGTAAGTCATGAAACCATAAAACTCTTGGAAAAAAACATAGGCAAAAATCTCTTGGACATAAACATGAACGACTTCTTCATGAATATATCTCCCCAGGCAAGGGAAACAAAAGCAAAAATGAACAAGTGGGACTACATCAAGCTGAAAAGCTTCTGTACAGCAAAGGACACCATCAGTAGAACAAAAAGACATCCTACAGTATGGGAGAATATATTAATAAATGACATATCTGATAAGGGGTTGACATCCAAAATATATAAAGAACTCATGCACCTCAACAAACATAAAGCAAATAATCCAATTAAGAAATGGGCAGAGGACATGAATAGACACTTCTCCAAAGAAGAAATTCAGATGGCCAACAGGCACATGAAAAGATGCTCCACATCACTAATCATCAGAGAAATGCAGATTAAAACCACAATGAGATATCATCTCACACCAGTGAGGATGGCCAACATCCAAAACACAAACAACAAATGTTGGCGAGGATGCGGAGAAAAGGGAACCCTCCTACACTGCTGGTGGGAATGGAAATTAGTTCAACCATTGTGGAAAGCAATATGGAGGTTCCTCAAAAAACTCAAAATAGAAATACCATTTGACCCAGGAATCTCACTCCTAGGAATTTACCCAAATAATGCAGCACACCAGTTTGAAAAAGACATATGCACCCCTATGTTTATCGCAGCACTATTTACAGTAGCCAAGAAATGGAAGCAACCTAAGTGTCCATCAGTAGATGAATGGATAAAGATGTGGTACATATACACAATGGAATATTATTCAACCATAAGAAGAAAACAAATCCTACCATTTGCAAAAACATTGATGAAGCTAGAGGGTATTATGCTCAGTGAAATAAGCCAAGCCGAAAAAGACAAGTATCAAATGATTTCACTCATATGTGGAGTATAAGAACAAAGAAAGAAACTGAAGGAACAAAACAGCAGCAGACTCACAGAACCCAAGAACGGACTAATAGTTACCAAAAGGAAAGGGACTTGGAAAGATGTGTAGGAGGGATAAAGGGGAAAAAGGGGCATTACGATTAGCAGATGTAATGTTGGGGGGGCACAGGGAGGACTGTACAACTCAGAGAAGACAAGTAGTGACTCTATAGCATCTCACTACGCTGATGGACAGTGACTGCAATGGGGTTGGTGGGGGGGACCTGATGATGGGGGTAGTTTAATAACCATAGTATTGCACATATAATTGTAGATTAATACCAAATAAATTATAAAAAAAAGAAGAAAAGAAAAGGTCATAGTTTATAAAGAACTATTCTAGTGGCTAAATCATGAATGCTTCAGCACTATAGAGCTATGTTATTCTTTACATGGCAAGGCAATTTTCAAGATATTCCCTAAAGGTTGTATGTTGGTGTATGCTTGGGACCTCCACAGCTAAAAAATGAATATATAAATGCTGATTTTGCTGCATGGACAGTTTAGTTTGCTACATCTAACTTTGCTAGCTCTGGAAGCCTTGCGTTCATCTGCAATGACAGTTTACTGTTAAATGTTCAAGTGGTCCTAAGTTTGCACTATAATTTTAAGGTTTTAGCTGCAATTTCTTGCAGTAATCAGTTTTGCATGTTTAATTGCATAGCTTATGAGTCATTTAGATGCAACTTTTTGCAAATATAGCCTTGATTTTGGGTAAGAGAAAGCCGAAAATGTATGTAAACTTCATGGTAATGCATGGCAGAGGAAAACCAAGTAGAGACATCTGTGTGATTGCAGAGCGATATGTTGATTAGTACAAAAACAAATTAAAATACATTGTATTATAAATGCTTGCTTTTTTATTTTAAAAGCCTGCTGGTATATCTACAATGGTATTTGAAGTGATCTTACTTCGTTTGATATAACAGGAAACAAAACAAAATGTTACTTAAATTTTGTCTTCCTAGCTATGCATTTTGGTAATAACTTAGGAAGTTACTGTATCCTTATATTCATAGGAGTACTGACTTATAGTTAGTATATTTATTTGTTTCTTATTTCACAGAAGCAAATAAAATCCATTAGATCAAATAAAATTGTCTTTGTGAATCGAAGAGCAGAAAAAATTAAAATAAGTCAAAACTGTCTTTCTTCTACAGGTCAAAAGAATGTTTGTAGGCTTTAACCCATATTGCATGTGATTATGAAATATGTTTTGTAATTTAAAATTAGTTTTAAATTTAAATGCATGCACAGAGAAGACTCTGTGGCATCTTACTACACTGATGGACAGTGACTTCAGTAGGGTATAAGGGGGACTTAATAATATGACTGAATGTAGTAACCACAATGATTTTAGTGTGAAACCTTCATAAAAGTGTATATCAATAATACCTTAATAAATAAATAAATTTAAATGCATGCATATGCTAAACATTAAAATGTTAGGAAAAGAAGATATATACAGTGAATAGAGAAAAATTTTCCTATTTCTCCAAATCCTCATTTCTACTTCTCAGAGCTGATGGAGTATTTTTACAAAATTTACTCTTAAAAAATAAAATCTAGAGTCAGACTGAATAGATTATAATTCATATGAAATAGTAATAGTGATAGTTCTACTAATGTAGTAATGTCAGAAGCAACAAATTAAATGGATCCTGTACTAATTTCTAGATAACTATATTAAATAAAATTGATATATAGGATGAGTAATATTTAAAAATCACAGACTAACAAATGTAATAGATATAGAATATTGTTCTGAATACCCAGAACTGGAAACCTTTATTGTTTTATCAAATTACTTGATCAAATTTTTAAATAAATAAAATATTTCTGTAATAGTGAAATTCCTTTTCTCTATCCCAGGCCAGTTCCTTCCATGAGAGGCACTGCTTGAATTTACAGTGTTTTACCCTGGGCCATTTTTTTATATCTAAAGTATAGCCGAGATTTTAGGGAAAAAGAAAACTGCTTTGCTGGTCCTATCATATGTTACATGATATTTTTTAATTCAGCTATTGTTGCATATTAAGAATGTTTTAAATTTGTTCACATAAGCAATATACCAGTAAACATTTTGTTCAATCTCTTCTTATGAACATGAGCTAGAATGTCGCTAGAACTGTGTCCTTCAATCCAGTGGCTTGCAACCACATGTAGTTTTGAACAATATAAATATGGCTAGTAGGAATTTATGTGCTAGTAAGTATAAAATACCTGGTAGATTTCCAAAATTTCACACAAAATAAGAGACTGTAAAATATGTTATTAATATTTTATGTCAATGAATAATACATTGGAAATATTAGGTTCAATATGTCATTGAAATTAATTTCACATTTTTATTTTTAAATGTTTCTACACACATGTATGCATAATATATTAATACACATATATAATATATGTGCATATGTATTCATGGTGGGTAATATTATATGTATATAATCCAGTTCTCTGTTGCCAAGTGAAATAAACTAGTCACAAAAGGACAAATACTACATGACTCCATCTGGATGCCTAGAGTAATCACATTAATAGAGGTAGAAAGTAGAGTGGTGGTTGCCAGGCGCTGGGGTGGAGGAAGGACTGGGGATTTGTAGTGTAATGGCTACCTAGCTTCCGTTTTGTATGATGCTAGAGATGGAGGGCAGTAAATGCTGCACAGGGGGAATGTACTTAATGCCACTGAACCGTACACTTAAAAATGGCTAAGGTGGTTATGTCTTGGGTATTTAGCCACAATTAAAAAAAAAATGAGTACAAATAGAGAAAAGGTACCTTTGCTCCACTGTAGTCAATCAAACTTGTATTTGTTTTCTAGAGCTGCTGTAACAAAGTACCACAGATTGCTGGCTTAGGACAAGATAAATGTATTCTCTTACTGTTCTGGACGACAAAAATCCATAGCCAAGGTATTCTCAGGGCCAGGCTCCCTTCAAAGTCTCTTGGAGAAGACGCTTCATTACCTCGTCCAGGTTCCAGCCAGCCCCACGGATTCTATCATTCGTGGTGGCTTAGCTCCAGCTGACGCCGCCTTCTTCCCATTGGGTGTCTTCCCTGTGTCTGTGTGTCTGTGTGTCTTCACATGGCCTCCTCCCAGGGTCTCTGTTTTTTTCTTTTTAAAAGGGCACCAGTCCTTTGAAGTAAGGCCCATCCTAATTGAGTATGACCTCATCTTGATTACATCTTGCAAAGATCCCACTTCCAAATAAGGTCATATTCACAGCTACTGGGGGTTAGGAATTCAACATGGCTTTGGGCGGAAGGACACAATTCAACCCCAATGCATTACCTTTATTAAATATCCAAATTATGTCTATTGCTTTTGGAAAGTTTTGTTCTGTTTTTTTTTTTTTTTTCCAAATCATTATCCATCTGATCTAGGACTATTTCTTGAGGGTGTTATCGTTTCTCTTTGGAATTGCGTAGGTATCTTTGTCAGCATCAGTGGATCATATGTGTGTGGGTGTGCTGTGGGGATTTACTGGATTCCCTGGGGATGATACATATATGTTAGACTGATAGAGACTCACAGCTCTTGGAGAAAATTCTACCTGTTTTCTCCCAGTGGTTCTTTTCTCAGCTTCCAATAATTTCTGCACATGCATGCCCAGATCAGTTTCCAAGTGAACACCCAAGGAGAAACCTGAAGATCTCTACATTTTTCTATCATGGAGTCTCTGTCTCGGTGCAGCCTTCTCCTTCCTACTCAACCCATGGGTTCTGATTGCCTTTGACTCTATGGATGCTTAACTGTTCTCTCAACTCAGAAAGATTGCGACCCTTAGGTTTAGGTTTTTCTATTTCGCTATATTGTGGCTTGAAAGCTGTGTCCATTCTGTAATGTGGGGACATCGTACTGCTTATCTTTTGTATTTTCTTTGTCTCGGTGATAACTGTCTGGGGTGCCACGTCTCCAAAATCTGAAAACTTTTTTTCATGTGTTTGGCCAACTTTCTTAAAACTGCTTAATGTGATAAGGTAAATTCGGTCCTCATTACTACATTCTAGCTGGAAGCCAACATCAACAATTTTTAAGTATCACATCTTTAACTATAAACTGCTCACAGACCCAACTGTAATTTTTTCAGTCAAAATATTCATCTTTTAATTCCATGTTGATTAGGTCTACCCTTGACATAGGTATTTAATAAATGTTGAATGACTGAATGAATGTAAAAAATAGTGTATCAATTAATGAATACATATGCTGACATTGACACTGGCATTGTTTTTAATGACTGAGGAGAAATTTGAAATAGAAGAGGCCAGAAAAGGAACATGATTTTGAAATGAAATGAAGAAAAGAAGAGAAACATATACATGTAGATAGAACAATACAGAGTGCTTCAAAAAAATGTCCAAATAGACATCTACCTCCATTCCAGTCAAAGATGTCAACTTTCATTTAAAAAATCATCACTTTAAAATACAGATGATAATACTGAGCATATGATCTGAAGTTACTTGAAAATTTTTCTAGCAGGACTTTTTCTTCTAAGAGAACCAAAATTATATACTTCACTTGACAATCATTCCATATTAGAAATAAATCCACAAATGTCAGTAAAGGAGCTTTACATTTGAATAATAAAAAGTTTATCTTTAATAATGTTATTTAGCAGTGTCAAATTTTATAGGCTGTTGCTATAATTAAGGGATATGTCTGATGTGCAAACTTTATGATCATCAAAACTGTGGTGAGATTTCTGAGCAGAGTGCTAAATTCTACTTTGCCAATAGAGATACACCAGCTTAGTCACCTGTCATAAATTCCCACAGATGTGACTATTAGTAGAAAACTCTGACTCAACCCAACACTAAGTCAAGATGTAATTTGCTACATGATGTGCTCTGATGGGACGAGAAAGAATCAATTTTCATTTTGGAGCAAATGGAATAAATCTGCACCTGCAGTTGACATGGAGGTCAGCACCTCATCCCAGGAACTCAGAGTAAGCCACAGATGTTCCCAGCTTTATAATTTCTAGATTTGATTACTATAATTCACTGAGTCTACAGACCTGAAACTACTCACCCAGTGATTTCAGCAGGTACAGAATGAAGTGGATCAATTATTTAAAACTGGCTGTTGGTGATAACACTTCAATATAATTTCATAGACATTGTATCTACTTAAATGATACTCCACCATCAGTACAAATGGCCAGCTAGAGGAACTTGTCATAAGACATTTGAAATTGTCTGTGAACCTTCAAGTGAAACAGAACAAAGGCAGAGCGGCCTTCCTTCACTGCACGCTTCCCATCTATCAGATAGCGATATACAGATATATAGAAGCAAGCACAGCTATTTCATTTCATGATCCCAACAATTCTGTTGTAGAGCCCTTGTTATTTTCACATTTACATTAAGATTTTGAACCCTAAGGAAAACATGACAAGCAGTACCAGTTAGAAAATGTCATGGCTGAGCTAAGGCTGATGGATTCTAAAATCGAATTCAAGAATTTTCTCAAAAACATGGGTAAGTGCAATTTTTAAATGATTCTAGCTCTAATTTCAGTTTTCAAGGGAAATTTTAAAAAATATGTATTTTTCTACTAGAGTATCATAACAATATAGTTTTTTTATTTATATTATGCCTAAGTTATAGCATGTGTCATATAATATGTACCACAATTAATATGTTTTGAGTAAACAAAGAGTCATCTTTAAATATAAATGAGAACTGGAAAATATTTTTGTTCTTCCTCAAAGACATACATAAAAAGTGGGAAAAAATACATTTAAATAGTAATACTTTTCATGAAAACCACGAATTAGCCATCATTACTATCATTAAAATTAAAACATGCCACTTCCTTTTCTGGGAGAGAGGAGCTTTTAAAATATGAGGGAGGAATACGGAAGGGCAGAGAATGACAGAAGCGCTCATGGTCCCCTAGACCTCTCTCCTTTTACTCTTTTTCTCTGTAGATCTATGCTGAAATCATAGTGATGATTTGGTTATTACTGAGGCAGACCAGGAAGGAGCTTGCTTCAAGGATAAGGGAGTAAGCCCAAATGGGCGAGATGTGGTCAGAGGAAGTGGGCCTGGGACAGACATGCTTCCTTAAGTTGGATATTTATTTTTCAAATGGTAGTAGAGAATTTGACCATTAATATTTAAGTGAACTCAGACCTATGAGTATGCATCCAGAAGTGGAACTGTAGGTATTTATCACCAGGCTGAGCAGCTTTAAGGTCAGTCTATGTGATGGATCACTTTTGCTGAGGGTGCCGGGCTGTGGTCAGGCTTGTGGGAGCTGAGTCGTCTTCTAGGTGACACAGGAAGCGTGTACCAGGGAGGTGTTCAGTGCTGCAGGGCCGGGTGCCAGGAGCAAAAGCAGAAACACGGTTGCTCTGATTGAATCAATACGGTGGTCATTAATAGAACCCTGCAGCTGCCTTGTAGATGTGAGGCCAAGAATCCTCTGCATATCTTAATTAAAATTGGCTGTTGTCTGTGGGAACTTTTCCTGTAGGTTAAATTACTTTACAGGCTATTGATGAGTGGACTTGGAGAAGATTGAACTAGAAACTATTAGCATGAATTGTTAATAGAGAATTTTAATTTGATGAACTTAAAGACCATTATATCAGGAGTGTTTACATTTGCCTTTGAAATCTATCTAGAAATGAAAAAAAGGAAAAAAGAGGGAAGGATTAAACCATGTTATTTATGGTGTACATATAAAGAAAGCAATATATATAACTATATATAAAGAGAGTGTATATAGAAAAAGAATAAGCGAGACCAGCTGACCGACTGGACCTTTTATAGTAGCTACAATACATGAGGAGGGGTCGACAGTTCCCATCTTGCTCTGATAAAACTGAGGCTCAGTAAGGTTAGGTAAGGACTAAGCCACATTTATGGGAAGTTCATATTCATTGTGTTGTCTAACAAGCTCTGTCTCAGGAGAAAATTCATGAGCTTTCACACAGCTTAACACTTCTGATGTGTGGTTTCTTGATGTCTGCTTCTCTTTCCAACACTACTGATCCATCCTGGATTGGCTTTTAAGAACACGTGCGAAGTGCATTTAACATGTGAAAATTCATTGCAACTTTATGCAAAACACAAGTGTAGAATTAGGTGTGAATAAAAAGCTTTTTGAGAGCCAAAGGGTCTAAGCGATGCTAATAAATTAGTATGTCTGTGTGTGTGTTTGTGTGTGTGTGTGTGTGTTTAGAGAAATAACTTTCAGAAGAATCATTGATTTATTCCCTCAAAACTTCAGGAAGTTTTTAATTTAATGAAGTTAAAGAACATTATAGTAGTAGTGTTTACATTTGCCTTTGAAATCTATCTAGAAATGAAAAGAAGGAAAAAAGAGGGAAGGATTAAACCATGTTATTTATGTTGTATATGTAAAGAGAGCAAGCTATATAAATATATATATTTAAATATATAAATATATGTAAAGAGAGTGAATATATATAATATATATATTATATATATAAAGGACACATTTATGTTGTGTATTAGCTCACTTAATATCTAAATAATGAATCTTTAATCTTTGTCACTTATGCTCTCATTAGTACTTATTTAAATATTATTTACTGATATTTTATCAGAAAACCAGTATATGATTATGATGGTTAATTTGGACATTTAGAAAACTGTAATAAATAATTAATGCAAATAACATTACTTCACTACCTACAGCAGGGGTCAGAATACAGTCTGCTAGACAAAATCTAAAGTATTTATTATTCTGTCCATTATACAACCTCTCATGTAATGGGTGACACCTTTTACAATTAATTTTAAAATTTTGCTATTCTTCTGTACTTTACATTTACCAATGTATAATAAGCATTTCAAAGTCATTAAATATTACCAATTCTAAATATTCTATATTTCCTTATTTTATTGGAATAAACTAAAAGTGTATGTGTGTATATTGTATGCATTTACATATATGTATTAGATTTAAAGAGTCTAGTGAAACCCAGTGAAATGAAATCCAGCCCAAATTTTACCTTTGTGTGAATTAAAAAACCTGTCCAACCATTAGACATTCATTGTCTCCTGCCAGGAGATGATATAACGAATATACGTACCTATACCGATTATGCAAGTGAGTTGAACCCTCTGAAAACTAATGCTCATTTTGCACATGTGTATATCATAAACCTGAACTTATGTTATTATCAACCCTGGCAAAGGAATGCCAAGGACAAATATTGTGTACTATTAGTAAACTTATCATTCAGGTTTGTGTTAAAATGAAATGAGAAGGAAAGACAAACGCTAAATACTGAAAAGACATATACATACATACATACAGATACAATGCATATACATGCATGTACAAAACACAAGTACACAGATACATGTATATCTATACCTATACCAGGAAGGTTGTTAAAAGGAAATCTAGAGTCCTTGCTAAACATCTCAGTTGTTTTAAAGTCACTTATGAGAACGTGTTTGGTAATAGGAGATTGTCTTGTGTAACCTCTAGTTTCCTTCCATCCACTACATATTGTATTCATACAAGGGAAAAATGTCTGTGCTTGGTCCTGGGACTATTGTAGCTCAGTTTGGAAGTTCTTAATTTGAGACCCTTATTAGATATCCAAGTGGAGTTATGCAGCAGGCAATTAGATAAATGAGTTTTGAGCTTAAATTAGTGGTCTGGATGGAAAGTATTTTGATCACCTCCTATTGGCCCTGTTGGTGAAAGAGGGATCCCCATCCTGGGATTATGGGGACGCATGCCACCACCCAGCACGGAGCAGATGAGATCCATGGCAGTTCCTAAGTCAGCTATACGCAAAGCCTGGGCGAGGAGACCCATGAGGGGTCACTTGGAGTTAATGGTAGAGAGGAGATCTACTTTGGATTAATTAGAGGAATCCTAGGAATTATACTCAGAAACATGATGGTGACTTATGCCATCTTCATCTCTCTGGATATGAATGAGAAACATGTAATCACCCCAGCTGTTGGCAGTGTTATAGCTACAACTCAGTCTGAGAATAGAGCCAACGTACTAAGGAAGGACACAGTAAAGACCCCCGAAGGGGAACAAATTTAAACTGATTATATATATCAAGACTCCATCTTCCTAAAGTCTTATTTGAGGCAAAACATTTCGATGATATCAGGGATAAAGATCCTTAATTAATTGCTCTGGACAATTTAATTTGGTTTTCTGTTACAAATATAAGCATTTTTAAGAAGCTGTACTCTTCTACTTGCAAACTTCAACATCTTCACAAAAGGCAGCTTTGAGAAGAAAAGAAAATAGTTGTTACATATTTTGTGAAACATGCAAAACAAGAAACACATGGTTGCCAACAGGTTCCATGGACCTTCCTCAACAGGAGCTGGCTGGTTGCAAATGAACAGCAATGCTAAGAGTGACATGTTGTAGGGCCTACCCACTCTTTAGGTGAGCAGCTAGATTCTCTTTCTCACTTTGGTCCTTTTTCAATAAAAACCCCGGCTCCCGATGCCTCCCACTGCAATAATACTCAAGTTTCTGTCTTTACCTCTAACTTGTCATAGTGTCTGCACTGAAACATTTTTTCAAATATTCATATGTATTGCATGTATCTTCTAGTTTTCTAAGTTTAAATATTTTTCAAGTTAGCATATAAAGATTTATAATTTTATATACTTTTTTCAATTTTTTATTATTGTAAGTGCTATCCTTTTATGACAGAAAGCCATTTCTTACACAATTAATACAATATTTTTCTTTTTTTTGCTGGGTTTGTTACAGGCATTTTTTAAAAATAGATATCCCTGCTTTAAAAACTAAGTTATTTGGGATTTTGTTTCATAAAGGATGTGAAGTAGAGATATGAAATATTTTTCTTTTAAATTCTTAACTTAGAGTCCAAACCCCTTTTCTGGCTGATTTAAAGATACACTTTTCTTACAATAAAAAACTATATACATTTGTCTCTATATTTTCTATTGTTACATTTATCATTTCAATGTTTCTTATGAGGAAACTTGTTACTTTTACTTACTATAGTGTTATAACACAATCAGATAGGATACATATAATTAAGCATTTTTAAAAAGTATTTTAGATAGTCTCACATTTATTCTTCCCCATGAAATTTAAATCTGATTTGCCAATTTCCCAAAGAATAATGTCAATAATTTTGTATTAGAGTACAATAAATTTATATATTATTTTGGCCTGCTCTGTATGATTTGCACCACCATTTATTCCTATGTAAAAGAATGAAACTTTTTATTGTTTTATTAATATGGACTTTCCTAATTTCTTGTAAGTTCATTCCTACATAATTTAAAGTTCTGTAGCCTCTGTGGCTGGGATTTGTTTTTCATTACATTTCCTAATTGGTCGTTTCTGTTACATAGTCAAGCTATTGATTTTTGCTTTTTTGTTTAAAAACCAATGCCCTTACTGAAATGAATTTTCTAGAGTTTTCCTAGATTTTTCAATGTAGATAATCTTCATATAATACTTTGGTTCCAAAATGGTAAGCATGGCCATACCTTTTCTGAGAAACAGCCATGAACATGGTTATTTCTAACATGTTTCTGCATATATTTTACGTGTGGATATATATTTTGAGTTTCATATTTTCAATCACATTGAATAAAATATCCTTTTATTTCATTTAGCTGAGATTTTAGTTGAATCGTGTCTATCAACATATATGGAAAAATACCTTAAAATGTTTTTTTAAACATTAACTTGGTGAAATGTTAAAATGCTTTCTAGTAGTGAAGCCTACTAGTGTTTCTGAAAAATGCCAGTCCTGTTAAGGTCACATCTGTGGTGCTGATCCTATTTGTTAATATTTTGCTTCCATTTTTTCATCAAAACGCTTTGATAAATTGTACCCATTATTTGTCCTTCTTCATATAATTTTATCTGAGATTGGCAACAGAATTCTGTACAACACAAACTGTAGAAAACATCTTTATTAATATTATGGGTTTTGGATTCCTACAGTCCAATGTTTGAATGCTAGCTTTGTGGTTTTCTAGCTTGATGCTCTTAGGCAATGTGGTTGTACTTAAATTTCTCGGTTCCATCGTATCAGAAATAGGGTGCCCATGACGTTTTGTGAACGTTCAGTGAGGTGAGGAAGAATGCAGGCAAACCAGTTATTCCAGTGGCTGGAACCTCAGTATTAGTCAGTAAATAGCAATATAAATTAGTGGTGTTAATACTGCCTCTTTTTCATATTAATTTTTATTTAGAGGGCATGATGTAAGTGGATCAGTTATGAATAATCAAAGCAGTCTTTCCTTGACATAGTGTAGGTCCCTGCTTTTCAGGTGCAGACCAAGGGAGAAAGCTATAGCATTTCAGATATCCATCAACTTGTTAGAAAGACGAACGTCCTGACAATCAGCATGCCCCTTCCTCTGCTCAAGACCTATTTTTCCATGGTTTTAGGGTAGGTGTGAATTAGCTTGGGTGGAGCCACCATCCTCTGCTGAGCGTCCCTGCCATCATCTGGGTCCAGCAAAGTCAGACTCCCTGCACTTCCAGCCCAGCTCTGACTGCCGTGGCTGTTCTCATTGTTTATATACCCTGAGTACAGTTAGTCCTGATAGGTGTTCCAGAGACACTGTAGGGGTCATAGTGAGCCTCAAATCTGAAACTTGACCTCCAGGCTTTAAACCTTGGCATTCTGAGTTAACTAACTGACTTTACTGGGGAATCTTCCGTAAACTTCCCTCGTATTAACAAAATCACACAGTTAGGTTGATCTGCCTTCATTTTGATTCAATTTCCAACATTTCTAAGGTATCTTCCCTGATGACTAATTCTATTTTCTTTTTTAAATTAATAATTCAGTTTTTATCCTCACTTCTCTATCTCATTTGCCATCTCAGTGGTGAAAGGACTGAATGATAATGAATAGGTTTTCCATCCTTGTCTTAGTAGGAGTCATGATGTTGTGCACCCACAAATACGCTTTCATTTTTCATTATTACAATTACTAGGTTGTGATGCAATTCCTCAGAGTCAGCTATAAAGAAAACCAAGTAACATCCAAGATTGTAGCATCTGCTCTAACCAATTTAATTTCTCCATAGTAAGTATTTAGGGAAGGGTATATTATGTTTCAGAATAGTTGGAGAACAGCTGTTTTGAGAAAAGATATCCTCGTCAACATTATATCCTGATGTTAAATGAGTCTGTTACCTGACTGTAGTGTTCTCATCTTAAAAACCCGTTAGAGGCTATAGGAGCAACTCACATGAAAGATGCACATATTTGGATATTATAGTGTAGCACAATACCCAGCAGAGAAGAGATAACACATGGCAAAACTTTATAAATGTATGTAATGGTATTTATGGAAAGTGGGTAATAATATGGATTCGTAAAATATTTGTGTCACATAAGTATTTGTAAATATATAAGGTACAAGTTTAACTATAGAAGTATGAGGAAGATAGGTTTAAAAAAGAAACAAGAAAAAGAGAGAGAGAAAAAGAGCAAGAAAGCTAGCTGATTGGAGTCTTTGAATCTTTGCTATATATATATTTTTTCACCTCTTTGAGACTTTTCGGGAAATACATGATTATTGATATGCAGATGGGTAGATAGCCTGAAATCATGGAGCATTTTCCACTAGAGAACATGATGAATACTTTTTAAGGGGCTAAATAACTATATAATACATATGTGTATATATATATATACAGACATATTTTGCATGTATGTTTTACATACATTTTTATAAAATGCATAGTATGAACTTTATCATAATTCACTACATATTTACATGTACATCAGTCAAGAGTGATGAATGATGCTCAGAGTTCATCCAATATAAGCAGAAGTTATGCTTTAGACACATGCAGACGTTTACTTGGCTCCATGGGATTCCCTTAGAATGATTTCCATTTCATAGAAATGAAGATTAAATATATTAGAGTGACCTACTTCCAAATACCTCCATCCCAATTAAGCCAAAATATTGTCTTTCAAAATTGCAAAGAAATCAACTTTTTTCTTTCTATCTTTCCTCTCCTTTCCTTCCCTTCCTTCCCTCCTTCCCTCCTTCCCTCCTTCCTACCTTCCCTCCTACCTTCCCTCCTTCTTTCCTTCCCTCCTTCTCTCCTACCTTCCCTCCTTCCCTCCTTCTCTCCTACCTTCCCTCCTTCCCTCCTTTTCTCCTTCCTTCCCTCCTTCCCTCCT
>JAQQAC010009165.1:81852773-82044718 GCA_029783875.1 Phataginus tricuspis | reverse complement strand
TCCTTCCCTCCTTCCTTCCTTCCTTCCTTCCTTCCTTTTCTTTCATTCTTTCTCTCCCTCTCTCTCTCTTTCAGTGTTACGTAAGTTCAACAACAAAATCTGCATTTTGATCCAATACTTTACTTTTGTTTTGCCCTAAAGCTGTAAGTAATAGCTTGTTAGGAAGAATTTGGAGTAAAAAATGACCTCATTCCAGGTCTTTCCCATTACCTGGGCAAATTTTTGGATACCTTCTTCTCCAATTTAAAATTTCTATGACAACTGTGTGCTGCTGTATGGATTTTATGTAAAACAGCCATCAAATAGGAGAATAGTTATTTCCACAGATTGGTTATATATTGATAAAAAAATTCATTACTGAAAAATGTTAACCTAATTTGGGGATAGTAATAACAAAAGGGAAAAAAATACTAATTTATGATTTTGAATATAAACTATTTTCCAAGGAAGAGGGTCCAAAGCACATATTCCTAATACTTTATATGTCTCTTCTCTTGTATCTCAAACATTTTACCATGACCCAGGCCACCACATTCCTCTAACCCACATTTCAAACAAGTGCTTTGATATGTTCCAGTATGCTTTTTTTCTATGTCAGATACTTGCCAAGAAGTTTCTCATTTCAAGACTTATTCATTCAATTCAATAATCCTTTTCCTGGCCTGTACATAGCTGGCTTCTTCTCATGAGCCAGTATCATAGCTAAAGCCACATCCCAGAAAGGCCTGTCCAAACACCTCTGTTAAATGTCTTCATCCATTCCTTGACAGCCAGAGATTATCTTATTTTGAAAATTTTTTTTATATATTCATTTATTTTATCTGATTATTCATCTCCAACAGAGTGTACCCTCCAGACAAACAATGAACACTTTTCTCTTGTTCCAGTCTTTCAAATGCCTAGAAGACACTGTAAACACTGAATAAATATATGTTCAATGAATGGACAGGTAAACAAGTGATGACAAGTCAAAATGTTTGTGATGAAGAAGTGTTAGCTACAGTCTCTCAGAAGAGTAAAACTTCTTCCCTTCTAAATAAACCTATTTTCATTCAAGGGTAACATGCATGCAGAATAGAACACAAAATAAAGGGTAGTTGACCAGAATTTTACAAGCAGACCACATCCATATAACTAGAATACAAATTAAGAAACACCATATTATCAGCACCCAAAGAACTCCCATTCATCCCCATTTTAGTCACTACATAGATATGCTCCATAAAGCCATGAATTGCAGGTGTATTAAGTATTAGCCATTTGAACAGACTAGATACATCCTGCAAATACATTTCTGTAAGGAGAAGAACTCTTCAGTGTTATTTTTAGCAAATATTATTAGCATGTTTACAAAGAGGTCCATCTGTTTGATTCACTCATTCTTTCATCGTCCCCCAGGAAGGAGAAAGGGAACCAGTCTGTTACTAAATCTTTATTTCTTAGATCACAAACATTTATGGGAGAAAATTGTCAAAGCTCTAATTAACATGGTAAAAAAAGATATTACCTCATTATCAAGTCACTGCAAATTATAACAATGCATCCTAGTATATCAACTATTAAATTAGTAGTTTTTGTTTTAATTATGACCACTTGTCAGAGTTTAGCCTAATGGTGGAAAACAACTTGGAAATTTGTAATAAGGATTCTTAAATATGTTCGTAAGATCTAACCCAATAAGCTTGCTCCTGGAATGTTACCAAAGGGAATTGTCAGTAATGTGTGAATAATGGTAAAATATTCCAACACAGTCTTAACATTCAACATCATGAATCAAAAACTGCAGAATAGTAAATATACCCTTATTCTTCTGAAAATATTTTGCCACCATTTAAAATGCTATGAAGACTGTAACAAAAGTATTTTCTTATAGTGTAATCTATGTTAAGATCCTTAAAATGTCTCATAGCTTTAAGCCAGCAATTTAACTTCCTGAAAGTTATCTAAGAAAGTGTACATAGAACCGTTGACATATATTAAAATATCCCAAGTTTTGCAAATAATAAAAACAATGTGTCAAATAATTGGGGAATAAAAATATAAAAATGCTAGTGCTATACACAAAAGTGCTATGTATCAATTATAGTTCTGTTATGAAAAATTCCATTTTTATTAAGAATTGCTCCCAACAAAGTTAAATATGTAAAAGTATGCATAACAAATATAAGCAAAAAAGTTTTCAGATAAAACTACATGAAATCTTTGTGAAAATTTTGATAACTAAAGAAAATGGGTGATTTTCTAGTTAAATGTAAATGTAAAAAACACCCCTACAATAAGAACTATATCATAATCATGATTACATGATAGAGTATATTGTAATCTTTTTATTTAACATCTTGGTTTTTCTACATAATTGTTTTGCAATTATTATTTTAAAAAGTCATAATTTATTACCTTATGGCTAAGTGACCTTTTATAACTGCTTTTGGAATGTGAAATAAATGAAATCATATATTGTCTTTGTGTTCTCTGGTATTGGAGCAAAGAATAGTTTATTTCCTTTACAGAACCTCTATAAGAGTGGAGGTAATCATACTAAGTGGTTATGTAAATTCCAGTAGTAAAAGAAAATCTGTTTTCCCAATGAATTTCAGTAAGTTTCTAAATTCTTATAGGATGAGATACTCATTTCTTTGTGTATAAGGTTTATAAAAGTTACTGAATTGGCATAATAAAATATCAATTTACACTTCATTAGGAAAATGTTCATTCTTCTTGTTTTGTTTGTAAGCAAGTATGTCTTAGAATAAGAATCTAAAAATGAATACAGATTAAATGCATAAAAGATAATAAAAAACATTTATTTTAACATGTCAACTTCCTAGTAAATCTTACATATTGTGCTGTATAAAAAAATATTAAATATGTGTATATATATATATATATATATATATATATACAATATCACAATATTTTAGATGAATCACTATGCATTTAAACAAGAACCTACATACTGGTTTATTTATGTCAGGTATTGAAACTTATTTATGCACATGGATTAAAAAATAAAATCCAGAATTTCATAGCAAGATCCAGATTGCCCAGAATTCAATGAAAAATCACTCATCACTAAGGACCAGAAAGACCTCAAATTGAATAACAAATGACAAAGCATATGACAACAATAAGATGGTAGAGACATTAGAATTATCTGACAAATATATTAGAGCAGACATCACAAAAATGCTTCAATAAGCAATCACATTCTTGAAGCAAATGCAAACATAGAAAGCTATACCAAATAAATAGGTGAAAGAGTCTCAAATAAATAGATGACAGTACAAAGAAAAAAATCAAACTTTGAATAATCCAAGAAAAGATGGAAAAAAGACCTCAGTGGATGGGCTCAGCATCAGAGTAAAGAGAACATAGGAAAGAATCAGTAAACTTGAAGACAGAAATTGCCCCATCTGAAGAGCAGAGAAAAAATAGGAAAAAAATCAAAAGAACAGAGTGTGGAAACCTGTGGGACTGCAACAAAGAATCAAGAATTCATGTCAACGAAGTCCTTAAAGGAGAAAAGAAAAATGTGGGACTGAATAACTACTCATAAATGATGGCTGAAAACTTCCCAATTCTGGCAAAAGGCATAAAACTACAGATTCAAGAAACTGAGTGAACTCCAAAGAGGATAACTTCAAAGAAATTCATGAAAGCGTACATCACAATCAACTCCTAAAAACTAAAGGTGAAAGAAGAACATTTTGGAATATCAATGTGATAGGCACAATGGTGGCCTCCAAAGATGCCCACGTCCTAATCCTTGGGACATGTGAATATGTTACCTTTCATGGCAAAAGAGACTTGGCATGATTAACTCAAGAATTTTGATCTAATCCTTTATTATCTGGCTGTAACAAATTGGATATCATCTTACTACTTTTCTTAGCAACAAAGGTTATAAGCTGAGTCTATGTATTTCTCCAACTACAACCATTTTTTTTATCCATATAACAATTGTTTTGCAGCTGCAAAAAGTATGTTTGTCATGTAACATAAATAATCACAGAAGTCCTATTCCTTCATATTCACGGGCTTACTCACACAGTTAAGGGGAGGAATCATAAAAGGGTGTGTGGATCACTGAGGATCATCTTAGAATTCTGTCTAGTGAAAAGTGCATTTTGTTTGTGAAAGGTTATTTATTCTTCAAAAAGCATAGCAAGTTTAGGTAATAAACAACAAAAATACAAATCCTTCTTGATCTCAATCTAAAATTTCAAGTCCTAATAAAAACAGAAAAAATTGTAAAACAAACGAATATATATACAAGTGAGAGAAGAAAACTAGGGTTTAATGCTAATTAACACATATAGAATAAATGATAATCAAAATTGTCATAACAGAAAGTTGATTTTTATATGTGTCAGTGGATGTTCAAATCTTATATGAACATTTTCTGAGAACAGGATCAAAGTTGCTCCCCATAAATTACTCATTAAATACTAAAGGAAGAAAGAAACTTTGGAGAAATCTGGCAGAAACCACCACATCAAATTTCCAGCATCAATAAGGCACAGACTAATGTCAGACATACTGACATGACACTTTGAAAATGATAAAATATCATGTATGTTAGACCTCTGCCAAAATTTCATTATCTAGGTCTAGTTATGATGAAACATGTAGGCAAACACAACTTGTGGGACCTTGTACAAAAAGGACAAAGTGCATAATATAATTACATGATTCATGCTTAAAGGCAAATTTGTCTTTTTGCACTATGAATCTCATACACATATAACAGAATGTATAAGAGTTGTTAATATATTTCAGTGGAAAACACATATATATGACATAAGGTTTGTATGTGCCTTGGGAAAATTCTGCCCCACAGAGAACTACACATTGAGCACATACAAAACAAATTTGAAAAGTATGGCAAAGTATTATCTTCCTCCAGTCTATTTAATTATTGTTGCTTTAGGTCTTAAATTTTAATCAGTAGAGTCACATGTGGGTATGATGACACAGGAACATACACCTTATATATAGTATTTGTTTAGTAACATTTTGGAGCATGCAATGTTACTATAATAATCCTATAAGTACTGGTAGAAATCAGTTACAGATTTCCAGTTTAAAAAAATACCAGTCTCTGATAAATCCTCACTCACTCCATCTCTCTTTTGGCTTGCACCCAAAATTTATTTTCTCAGTTTTGGAGGCTTGAAGTCTGAGATCAAGATGTCAGCAGGGTTGTTTCATTTGGGGCCTCTCTCGTTGGCTTGTGAAGGGCCATTCTCTCCCCTGTCTTCTCAACCTCTTCCCTCTGTATGTGTCTGTGTCCTAATTTCTTTTCCCGATAAGGACACTAGTCACTCTAAATGACCACATCTTAACCTAATTACCACTTAACAATTCTATCCCAAAATACATTTTCATTCTGAGTACTAGAAGTCAGAGCTTCAACATATGAATTTTTTAAAAGTGAGGCATTATATTACTTTCAGGCATATAATTCAATATAATTGTATAGTGATTCAATCTTTGTATATATTATGAAATGATCATTGTAATAAGTCTAGTTAACATCCATCACAACACCAAGTTATACATTTTTTTTTCTTGAGATGAGAACTTTTAAGATCTATTCAAAGCAATTCTCAAGTACAATACAGTATTATTAACTATGGTCACCATGCTGTAGATTATCTCCTGGGACTTATTTGTTTTATAACTGAAAGTTTGTACCTTTTGACCCCCTTCACCCATTTCACCCCACCCACACTCCTGCCTCTGGCAACCACTGCTCTCTGTACCTATGAGCTCTACTTCCTTTTCCTTTCTCTGTCTGACGTATTCCCCTAACATAATGTCCTTAAGACCTATCCATGTTGATGCAAATAACAAGACTTCCTTTGAGTACATAAAAGTTTGTCAGCAGGGACATCAGGCTCTACAAATGTTACCCAGTGTGGGTTTATAAACAAGACTCCAGGTCAGCTGAGCAGGGCAGAGCACAGCACAGATGGTTAATGTGAATAGGTCCTATAATACAAAGAAAGTCTGGCCAGCACTAGGGGAGAGGTGTGGAGTAGTGGAGGATACTCACAGCAGGAGGAGGGGGCAGAAGCTGAAAGGTAGATCCCTAGGATGTGAATGTGCTGCTGACAGTTTCTGTTATAACAATTAATTTAGCGTAGGAAAATTGCATATGCATTTTCCTTCAGTCATCTTGGGTCTGTAAGACTATGTGTTCACCCAAGAAATATGTATCTGGAGATAGGCTCTCATGATCACCCCAGGATTTCAAGAAGTATGGTGAGGTGGTGTTGGGGTTCACATTAGCTTAAACCTCATATAGCATGATAGACTACTTGGTCATTTAAAAAAATTATAGTAAAATAATTAGCATTGAATCTGTTTAAATTTACAGTAAGAAAATAGGGATTGTTGTAATGATCCAATCAGTGTTTGAAATTGCAAAATAAATTAATGTTTTTGATTCAACAAGACACTATTTTCCTATAGCGTTGTGTGATTTATAACAGATAGCAATCAAACTATTGATTACTCCTTTTAGTCATTAAAAGTAATTAAAACTCACTCATTCTAATGGAAATCAATTTATTGTTTCATTATTTCAATATAGAGCCTTGTTTATTATGACAAAACCAAAGAATATTTTATGCCTTGTTTATTTACAGTTTTATAATGAACAGTAATGCCAAATGCAAGTAATTATGTATTTGTTTCATTTTCTTCTTCTGAAATATAATCTCATGTTCTAGTTTTATATATATATGTATACACACACACAGTATAGTTTAGATTCTTACTTTTCTTGGCATTGAATATAATCTAAATATAATATCTGCTACATCATTTTTGTGTTTACAAATCAAGTACAGCTTACCAAAATATTTATCACTATGCTCAATTCCAACCTCACATATAATTTCAATATTGTCAAGGGAGCAACCTGCCATTATGTCTCTGTAGTCGAGCAATCAAGTAAAATTTTTCTGCTGAAATTTCAGCAATCTGCATTTCCTTGGAAACATGATCAATAGTAAAAGCTCCAAATTTCTTACAAGTGGTGATTTTTCAACCTTGTTGCTTTGAATTAGTGCTTCAACATCGATTGCATGGTCTCCTACTGAAAATAAGAGTGAGATTAACATTGAGAGCCTACATCATGTTCCCTGCATTGTATTTCAGACTGAGGTTACTTCTAAAATATATGTTTCATTCAGAGGTTATCTATAGTCAAGCTTTTTATGAGGTCCAGATATTCAAGGTTACATCAAAAAATATATATATTCTTTCTTGTTCCTGAGTGTAACATCGAAAGTATGTAGAAAAGTATTTAAAATATATGTTTACAGTCTTAACAATAAGGAATAAGCCTTCAATTCTTATTTGTATAAATAAATGAAAATTAGATTATTCAAGGGCAAAATAAAACAGAAAGTATAAATTAACAAATATCGATCCCTCAGTATGAAAATTCTGCAACAAATAAAATAAATTCAGAGAGTAATGTCACTAAAATAATCTATGCAAAAACAGAGTAAAGTATTAGCAAAATTAATTACAAGTGAATATTGAAAAACAATGTTATAATCATTTGAGTTTTATTCCATGAATTCAAGAGTTAAATTTTAGGAAATCAGTACATAAAAGTAATAGAGCTAAGGAAAAAAAATTATAATTTAGGAAGATGCAGAAAAGATATTTAAAGCTGTTTAAATTTTATATTTTACTTACTTTGCATTTTAAATGATTATTACTTTTATCTGTTAATGTAATCCTAATTCTTATTTGCTATAATTTTCTTTCACTAGCTTTTATAATCATTTGATAATTATAATGATATATATGTCTAATGCTACAAATATTCCACTAATATGATTTTGCTGGATTGTTTAAAATATGGTTTATTAGTTTTATATTATCATTGTATTTAAGACATATAAAAATGTTACCTAATTCTTTGAAGCAAAGGTTGTTTCACATAGCATTGTATGTTTTTTTTTAATTGTTAGCAAAATACGATTTTTTGGTTTTGTTAATTTCTCTATTTCCTCTTTTTCTCCCAGCTTTATTGAAGTTTGATGGACAAATAAAAACTGGATATATTTACAGTGAACAATGTGATGTTTTCATATGGCATTCATTGTGACATGATTGCCACAATCAAGCCAATTAACATATCACCACATACAGTTACCATTCTTGTGTGTATGTGATGAGAACACTTGACACTCTCTTAGCAAATATCAAGTATATAATACATAACAATTAACTGTAGTCACCATGTGTACATTAGCTCTCCAGAATTTATCAGGTAAGTTCTTTATATTATTCCTTTGAATTTCTTGAGTTGTAAATTTTAGTCACACTATTAGAAAAATGTTGTGAGAGTTCCACTATATTTGACAAATATAGAGTTTTTAATGTTGCTATATTAACATAAATTTTCATATTAAACCGTCTTTTATTAGGTCACACATCAAATTGTAGTAGAAGTTTATCTTTTTTTCTCTCCCACCCCCAAAAGTCAGTCCATTCTGGAAGAACAGAGAAAGAAATACATATAAAATACTGAGTAACTGAAGAGCATATGTAAAAAAATTTATTATTTTTTTTCTCTATTTCTCCTTTCATCTCCTCTTTTCTCATCTTATGTCAGTTGTTGCTATGTAATTGAGTACATACATTTTTATTTCTACTATAATTCATTGAGAATTGCAGCCATTAGCCGTATAAAGTATCCATCTTTGGCTTTTAATTCTTTTGGTCAGGATTCTACTTGTTCATACATAAGAATAACGTCACCTTCTTTTGTTTGATTTGTATTTTCCTATATTTTTTCATCTACAATTTATTTTTAACCATTCCAAGTTAACTTATTTTATGGATTTTTTGAAGCGCTGTTATGTGTTCTAGTTATTGAACATTTTCTTTCTATTCTCATGGCATAATGCATTGCAATACTTTTTTTTCTTATAATTTTTCTAGTTTAATCTTCATGTGTAAAATATTTTCTTTAATTTTCAATTTTATCTGAGTCTATAAGGTCTTTTCTTTAAAGTCTTTATTACTGCAAATTTAAGCAAATTCTAATATTTTACAATTATTTTTATTTCTTAGTTTCATCTATTAATATGTTTAACTGTTCTTGAAATATTATTTTGAAATTTTCATTTATTTTGTAGCTATGACTTTCTAGTGTACCTTTTTGTATAAATACGATGATGTAGATGATGTATTCATGAATCTATTGGGATACTTAGCTCCTAAACCAAATAAACTCCTTATTTGCTAGTTTTATAGGAAACTAAAGTGAAAGCAAGCCATGTAATAGTTGTCTATTACTCCAATCTTTGCAACTGGAGAAGCTAAGCCTTTATGGTCATTTCTAGATTATTATTTCAATTGGATTAGAAAAAAATCATCTCATCTCCATTTTTAAAACTCCTTTTTTAATAACTAGATGATTAATTTCCATGTAAACATATGTCTAACCTCTAGAATATCTAACCATGAACAGAATATTATTGAACTTTCTTAAAGTTCCAAAACAAAATACACATTTAAGAATATTTATCTGAAAGCATGGTGCCTTAAACCAGAAATCAAGTTTAAGTAGAAGCACATTTTTTCTTCCCCCCAAAACAATCCACTATGGAAGAATGAGAAGAAGGAGACCCACATTAAATATTAAGTAATCAAATAGCTTTACAAAACTAAATGGTCTACAGAGGCGTATAAGCTGCATTAATTTCATGCATTCTAAATTATTTGTCTAATGTTTCTTTTGTCTTCATTGTTTCAGAAATATTTCCTGTCGGACTCCTTTATGAATGCTAGATGACACTTATGTTTTAGCTTGTGGATGACTGAAAGGGTTTATTTTTATTATATATAAATTTGAATTCTTTCCAGCTTTTACAGTAATGCAGAAGTTCAAAGCACGTGTTTCAACATTGAGCTGTAACAATTATATCAAAAACAGCATTTATGATGAAAGATTATAAATATGACATCAGTTAAATGAAAGCCTTAGACTACAGTGAATTAAGTTAACGAGTGTATGCTTTTCCCTTTTTATTTTCTGACATACATATTAAAATCATACAATATTACATTTGTTTTAATAAGTTAGAGAGATGAAGTTACAATCTTAATTACCAATTAATTAAAACACATGAAAATGACTGAAGTCCAATAGATAAAAAGATATCTATGTTTCTGAGACAATTACTCCAGGTTAGAAACTGAGGACCTTACCTAAAAATATTATGACAATCCTTGGGCATAGTATTTTCCCTAGGAAAGGAAACAGCCTAGGAAAACTGTACAAATTCCATGGAGGACTTACACATGAAAGCTCTTCTTGTGCGCCTGAAGAGGGTAATAAATTGTCAGAATCTTGGGTTCAGTTATAGATTCAGATGATCACGGATAAGAGTGGAGAATGAGGGAAAGTTCCTTGCAGAGAGTAGAACTGCCGCCTCCTCATGGAATGTTCACACCTTCAGGACAGTGGACCCTCTCCAGATCATCACTGATTGCGGAACTACTGTGGCCCTGTCTTCCCTTCCTCCTATTTCAGAATGTGTGTGTGTGCATGGGCATGTGCATAGGTGCACATATGTTTTTACACGTGCATGCATACTGTGAAGGTAAGATAACTTGATTTACCATCTCATAAAGTATTAAGAAAGGGAGTTTGGGATAGGATGCAGAAACTTCTGTGAATCACCTTGACATGAAAACCTTGATGTGAAGCTGGATGCAGTGATGGTATCTAAGTCCTTTTGGGCTGTTATAAGAAGCACCATAACTGAGTGGCTAAAACAATATTTATTTCCCACAGTTCTGGAGGCTGGCAAGTCCAAAACCAAGGTGCCAACAGACGCTGTCTGGTGATAACTAATTTCCTGTTCAGAGATGGCTGTCTGCTCACTGTGTCCTCACAGGGTGGAAAGGGGAGGGTAGCTCTCTTCGCCTCTTTCATCAGGACCCTAATCCCATTCTTGGGGTTCCACCCTCATGACCTAATCACCTATCAAAGGCCCCACTTCCAACTACCACCACATTGGGTATTAGGTTTCACCTGAATTTTGGGAGGATGCCGACATTCAGTCTATTGCATATGGGATGGGACTTTGGGGCTGTTTTCCTTGGCAGGGATTCAGTTAGTTCTCTGTGTGGGAACAAAGGATGCAAAAAGAGTAAAGACCAGGAGGGAAACCATACCAGAGACTGGTAATGTTCACTAATGACCCCATGTGTTTCCCTACATTCTCAGCCTCTTGACAAGGTAGGCTGTGCTATATAATGAAAAGCTGGCCAGTGGGGTGTGGCTGGCTTGGCATGTTTCACTGGGGCAAAAATATTTCACAGCCAGTGTTCTGTCTGCTGTGCTCAGTTTTCATGGGTCAGCAGTTGTGAAGAACAACGGGAAATGGTAAAACTGTCCGATTTTGTCCTTTCATAACCACGATTGGTTTCTTGAGTAAGAAAGAAGTCTTTGTCATTGTAAAAGCCTAAGAGTGGGTGTCATTTTTTGCTTGTTTGTTTTGTTTTATTTATCACACCACAGCCTATTCTAATAGGTGAAGTTGTTGTTAGTTGCCAACATTTTATAATTCATCAGATGTGTGTATACATTTTTATTTAGGTTCTCATTAATTTAATTTTTAAAGCATACATAAAAACAGTTTCTAATCAATCATTTTCCTTCACAGTTCTTATCTACAATCATTTAGATAATAAGTATGGATGATAGGTAAAACATAATCTTTGTTTAGGAAAAGAAACCAGGAAAAATCTATTTTAATTTTCAATCCAAAAGAGGAAGCATGTAAGGGCATTTCAACAAGTGGCTAAAGTATATTTTGAAATCACATGTTTAAAAATATAAATTAATAAATATTACTAAAATATGCCCTTTATGACCTAAGTAGTAAAATACACATATACTTTCTCCCACTGTTTTTAGATAGAGAGCACATTCTCTAAAATCTATAAATACATCAGTGAAAAAATTTAACTCCATGAAATTGAAAATTAAATATTACATTATATAATCAGGTGTAACATTCCTATATTATTATTTTTTAAATTCAGTGTGTCTTCCATTCGATGTCCAGTGTTTTCTAATACCATTCTTAAATCCATCACTATCATTAACTCATAAAACTTCATCTTTGCCACAAGACACATGGTAATTACTGCAGTTCCTGGAATCAATCTGCATCATTAATGGTCTAGAAAAGTCACCTTTTCAAAAATGTCTTCGATGACTACTTACGTTTTTCATCTGGCTCATTATAGCACTCTGTGCTGATTTGATCAAGTAATTAGAAGGCTACAGGAAGCAGTGCTTGATACCCCACTGCCAATCTTAGAAGAGACAAATTACTTGGAGATGATTTCAAACTAAGATCATTCTCTCCTCAAATCTGTTAATGGTTAGGTCTTTCCCACCAACACCTTGGCTTTGTCTCCCTGCTCCCCACGTACCTAAGGACTTTGTCTATGCTAAAGTAGAATGAATAGAATATATTTCTCGCACCATGAGGAGGAACAACATTATATTCTTAAATAGTGAGCATTTTAGGAACATAGTAACCTAGTTGCAATGGGCCTTGTCTTACCCCTCCAAATTTTATTTATTTAATGCTGTTAAATGTGAGTGGTTTGAGAATATGAAAGTACATGCAGTATGTGTGTGAGTGTGTGTGTGTAAAATACTGTGACACAGACTTACTTGGCTTAATCAGTTAGTGAACACCAGTTCCTTAAAAACCAATGGAACAAAAGTTTGATCTACCAACTTTACATATGTTAACTGTTTGTAAAAGTTAGAAATTATTCTTCAAATTCAGTTTGAACAATTTTGAAAATTCTTGTGAAGTTTTAATTTCCCTGTAGGTCTTTTTTCTGCACAATTGTGTCACACTTGGTCAAAATTTTTTCTGTCTTGTGGAATGAAATGATAATTATATGTTGATTTTAGCTTCTCAGTGTCATATGCTCAAAAGATATGATAATAGTATTTCCATCCAAAAAGTTAAAAATTGATAAATAAGTTAGAAAAAATTAGAGTGAAACCATATTGGAAGAAAGAAACTTGCCCTGTGTATTATGCTTCAATTTCAAAATATACAGGAAATTCTCATTTTGCAACATCTTATACCCTGCAATTAACTAAATTTTGGCCTGTGCTGACAAAATGATTTCAGCTATACTAATATTAATTATATCAAACTACATAACTTTAAAGAATGTCACAGGTAGTTAAAAGTATACCATGTCACAGTAAATGCTAAAGTAGGTGTTGTGAATATAATTTGGGTTAATAAATATTTGGTAATGGGCATTTTTCTTATGAAAAACAACCTGTGGTGAGAAATGAGTAAAGTGAAGCAGGGAGTGTTTAAGTAATTTACCCAGATACATTTTTCTAATAATTGGAACCCATGCAATATATCAATAGTATATTGGTATTCAATACCAATTTCAGTATTCAATATACAGAATTGACTTTCTGAGACTATTTCTTTCCATGATAGGTCCGTTCACTAATTGACTTTTGGCAAATTTATTGCAGTAAACACATTCCCCACAATTAAGTCATTGTACACATTTTTTGACCCTGTAAAGCAATAATGAACTTATCACATATTTAGTGAACTATTAATAAAAAATGGCATATCATTTTCAATCTTTTAAATGTTTTGTCTGCTTATCATCATTTATCGAGCATGTACTAAGGTTTAATAAAGCTGAGACAGAAACTTCCAGAACTTCCAGTATCAGAGTTGGGTCCATCGCTCTTCAGATATATGCATGGAGGCAAGTAGGGGAATTAGAGCCACCACAGTTCATGCAAGATGGATTAAGCGCTTAGTTATAATTATATATAATTTGAATATATAAACAAAATGGGCCAAAATTTGTTCTGTATGCCAAATTTTAGTTTATTAGTTGCCCATGAATAAACTTTTTTTCAGGAAACTGCAAATGTGTGTACAATTTGGGGTATCATTTTCCTAATTTTTAAGTCAGTTCATTCCCTTAATTAGAGCATGGAGAATTGAATGCTTGGCATTTAAGTGCTCACCTCTGGACCTCAGAGTCTGTCACAGAATCTGGCACAGACATAGCATGTGACAGCATGTTGTGCAAATTAAGAACCAGTAGAGCCTGGGAGGGCCTGATAAATAACCATCCCTCTCCATTTTCACAACCCTCATCAACTCAAGCATTCTCTACAATTTCCGGCCACTCATGAATACATTTGGCAAAGTCTTACACTTTGTGACATTCCCTACATCAAAAAATAGAGACCATCCCAATCTGTTGTATTTAACCTTAAGATAATTCTCTGGTCCCTCTTAGCTTCATTTCTAATGTTTCTTCTTCCTCTCATTGTTTGAATTTGCCTCTTTATTTTCAACCTATTTTAAATGTGCTGCCAATGTATTATTTTTAATAACATAAATATTTTTCTGCCTATCAGAGTATCACTTTTCATGATATTGTGTCATATGGGTGTTCAGAACATTAGCATGTATAGTATTAACTTCTACACTTTGATTTCCATAAGTTTACTTATGGCATTTATTTATTTTGTGCCATTGTTTCCTCTTTTATCTCTAGTTGTATCATATTTCTCTTTGCTTCACATTTTCCCATGTAAATCTGCACATTTTTTTCCATTCTATTTGTAGATACCTTCCCTTTTCCTGTTTTTTTAATGCAATGCATGAATCTAAATTATTTGTGAAGTCTTACTATTTTACTCTAAAAAAGATAAATATTTTTATTTTAACATTATCTTTCCTCCATCAGTTATATTTTTCTGTTTTTATGCCATGTCACTTTTATATGTGTAAGTCTTTTTACATTTTGTTTCATGAATTCCATTCCTTCAAGTTTTCGGTTTATGCCTAGATTTGTGGCCTGAAAGATGCATGGCAAACAATATCTCAGATATTTAACTGATGGGTGGTAGACACACACACGGGTGGCCCCATGAATTTTACCTGCAATAACTTCTTCTCCTTTAATGCAGGAGAAAAATGATACTTGGCTTTTAGCCAATGGAATATGACACAGCATATGGGATAGTTACTCTCAGGATTACTTAAATTATATAAGATTCCATCTTACAAGTCTAGAGGGACAATTCTCTTCTGGAACTTTAAAAAGTGAGCTGTCATGCTGTGAGATGCTGTGTGAGAGGACCACGAATTACAGGTGGCCTCAAGGAGCTGATAAAACCCCCATCTGACAACCAGCAGGAAAGTGGGAACCTCAGTCCTACAGCCACAAGAAACTTAACTCTGCCAACAGCTACTCAGTTTGGAAGAGGACACTGTGCTTCAGAAACACAACCCAGCAGACACCTTGGTGGCAGAGGACCCAATTAATCCTCACCCCACACTCCTGCCCTGGAGAAACTGTGAAATAATAGCACATGTGATTTTTAAACCACTAACTTTGTAATTCTCTTAAGATGCAATGGATAAATAATACATGAAGACTATTTCTACTTATATTGTTTTAATAGATTATTTTTCCTCAGTCTTATTGCTCTATTTTACTTTTACCCCTCCAATTTTGTTAAGGTTTGATTGGCAAATTAAAATCATATATATTAAAGTTGCATGACACAATTATTTTAATTTTTTAAGGTGCACAATATGATTTAATATATATGTACTCTGTGACATGATTACCACAATCAAGTGAGTTAACACATCCATCACCTCACACAGTTATCATGTCTATGTGTGTGGTAAGACCACTTAAGATCTACTCTCTTAGCAAATTTCAGTATGCAATACAGGATTGTTAATGACAATCACCATGCTGTATATTAGACCTCTGGAAATTTTTCATCTTATAACTAAAAGTTTGTATCATTTGACCAATATCTGCCCATTTCCTCGAAACCCCCAATGTCTGGCAACCATCATTCTACTCTCTGCTTCTATGAGTTTGAATTTATTTCAGATTCTTCATGTAAGTGAGATAACATTCTGTATCTTGCTTATTTCACTTAGATCTTATTTTCTAAGTTCACACATGTTGTCACAAATGGCAGGATTCCTTTTTTGTGTCAGAATAATATTCCATTATAATATATGCCACATTTTCTTTTCCAGCTATTTTGGTGGAACATAAATTGGTATAGCCACTATGGAATTAGTATGGTGGTTCCTCAAAAAATTAAAAAATAGAAATACCATGTGATCCCCAATACCACTTTTGGGTATATATACCGAGGAAATGAAGTCAGGATCTGGAAGAGATATCTACACTCCCAGATTCATTGCAGCATCATTCACAAAGGCCAAGATATGCTCTAACATTTTAATTAAAGTTTTCATAAATTTCCACTGGCAACTCTGTTTCTTTGGGTCTGAATTTTAACTACTCTGCCTAATAATCACTCTGTGTCCTGGGTTCCTTTAGATTAGTTTTCAATTTCTTGTTCAGCTTTTTACTAAAATATGGTTATAGGAGAGTGCTGAAGAACAAGATTTCCACCAGTGATTAGAGAATGTGGTCTTTATTTACATGACTAAAAGCTATTCAGTGTGTCAGGCCCTAAGAAAAGACCTCTCCTCTCTGGTCTGAAAGGTCTCTTCCAGCTCCAAAGGCAGAAAGGCTCAACCTGATTCTTTATCACATTCTTAGCTTTCCTGGGTCATAAATCCCCAGCACATATGAGCAATTAAAAACTTTTATGGAGATGAGATTGTTTTCCATAAAACTCAAGTCTTTGATCTCTTCCCAGAATCTGCCCCTTCCTGACAGTTATCCAGGATTTCCTCAGCCCCTGCAGTGAAAATCATGGTCAAATACCCTTGCTGGGACACAGAGAAAGTCCATCCATTTACTTCCATCCAGTTACCTGGGTCTCAGGAATCACCTGTCTCAAAGGCATCCAACATCATGGACTTGGAGGATAGAGTGGACCGGAACCTGTATTCACATTCCCAGAATTCCCGCTGCTCCCAGGTCCCTTCTGCCCAGCACCCTTACTCCAGACCCTTATTACCTTTCTACTTTAACTTGGGATATGTCCTGTTTAGGTTTTTAAAAGACTCATGTTTTAAAAATCAGCTTCAATAGTTTATTTGATACTACAGAGTTTCAGTTTACCCCTAAAGACATATAAAATAAACAAAACAAAAACAGATTCAATAAATACTAACAGCATTCTTCAATGAACTAGAGAAAATAGTTCTAAAATTATGGAACCACAAAAGACCCTGAATAGCCAAAGCAATCCTGAGAAGGAAGAATAAAGCTGGGGGGATTACGTTCCCTGACTTCAAGCTCTACTACAAAGCCACAGTAATCAAGATAATTTGGTACTGGCACAAAAACAGATCCATAGACCAATGGAACAGACTAGAAAGCCCAGATATAAGCCCAAGAATATATGGTCAATCAATATACGATAAAGGAGCCATGGACATACAAAGGGGAAATGACAACCTCTTCAACAACTGGTGTTGGCAAAACTGGACAGCTACATGCAAGAGAATGAAACTGGATTATTGTCTAACCCCATACACAAAAGTAAACTAGAAATGGATCAGGACAGTACTGTTCCAAATCAAATGAATATTTTCCTTTTAAAATTCTTCATATTAACATTTACTTTTCTAGATGCAGAATTTCTAAATAAAAGACAAATATCTAATGAAAGGACTCAGTATTTTAAAATCTGAAAAACCTAAAGTTTTCTTTATATAAACTGAGGAAGAGGGAGAATTTTTAAGTTCACTTATTATTATTTGCTTTAATCTTTTGTAGACAGGGATTATCTAATTATGGAATGACAATACAATCTAAATCCTTCTTTGTTTTCCCTTAATATAGAATATTTTAATGCACCAATCTCTTTTCAAATGGGCTCAGAAGATATGTAGTCTTTAAGATGGTGATTCTCACCTCACACAATGTTAACACACAAACACATACAATAAAGTGGGAAGACTATTTAAAGATACATGTTATTAATTATTTCATATTGGACATATCCTCATTTTACATATATACTGATATTTAAAGATAACTTCATGATCTAAACCAATTTATATTTTCATCACATTTATAGTTCTCAAATACAAATGATATTTAAAATTTTGGTTGAATTTATTTATAAATTGTTGACTTTAATCATTAATTTAAACTTTCTTTTCCCTCAACCCTTAGAGTTTTACCACCTATACACACTCACATCTCCGTATGGTTCTAAAAATAATTAAGTTAAAAGACAAAATTCTATTATCTATCTCCTTTTGTATAAAATAAAAAAAATTTATGTCATTTAAAGTATTATACCTTAGTAAAAAAGATAATAATGTGAACATGATTATTTGCAAAAGGTAAGCACAACTTTATTTTATAAAATTTCATTGTTTTGTGTTCCTGTCCTTTTAACAGTTTGGAAAAAATGTATAGTTTTTAATCTGATAAAATTTGAATAATAATTAATATTGTTTGATCTTAGAGAGTTAAGCAAACAGGAAGACAGGTTATTATTAGAACATAGGGAGCAAAAAGAATAAAGATTCACTTTATTCCTTTTGGACTAAACCATATTAACTAAATTTTACACTAGGTAATTTTAAATTTATGCTTATAGAATACAGCCCAAATGACAGATTAAACAGTGATTCACCTGACCTATGTTTCTGCCAGTATGACATTAAGAAGGGCATCATTTGCAAACATAAATGAATCTGATGTGTGCTTCCTTGATGTGATTATGGAAATGTTATGTATAAATAAATAATGAATACATAAATATATAAGACTTCTAATCAGAGACTATGCCATGTGTGACTTCAATAGCTTTCTATTCATTGAGACTTGTTTATATTTATTTTCAAGAATTATGGTGTATTTTTCTTTAAAAGCAGGTTCCATACATCATTTTTAATTTTTCTTAATAGGTTGATTAGCATTTTCAAACTGATTTTTTTTCAGATTTGAATTTTGGAGAATTTACTCTTCATTTGAGTCATACTGCCTACCCGTTCAAAAATGAAACACTAGGTGCAATTTAGGGCATGAAATTTTAAAAATGAAATCGAAAGGCAGAAAATGATATTCCCATGAAAGGCCCCAGTGGTAACATAACAGCTGAAACTAGCAGCAATTTTGGCTCTAGTTAAGCTATGGATGTATCATCCCATAAGCAAAATTATTTTTTGAAAATCTATACTCCAAGGGTCCAACTATAAACCTGGCTAAAAATATTTTTCAATGTACAGCTGCCACTACATTGGAAATGTGGTGAAGAAAACAGGACAGTCTGAGAGAGAGGAAAGAGAGATGTAATTACAGTTGCAGAGTTTAGAGAGATGCAAGGAAGAGGCCACTTGCCCAGGAATGACCTTTCTGAAAATAAGTCTGACTAGTCTACTGTGTGGAGGTCCTAATACTCTATTTCTTTATAATGTGAAAAACTCTCCAGTCAGTCACCCTATTTAAAAACTTGTAATGGAAAATGCCATTGTATATTGGATAAATATTAATTTTTCAGGTTATTTTAAACTATCTTCTGTCTGGTTCTTCATAAAATTACCAGATTTCATCTTAAAATATGATTTCTTTTTAACCTCTGTAGAATAACATCTCTTTGAGTTACAGATTCCATAAATGATACTAAAGCAATACTGGGAAATGTTTCCTAATTGACAGACTTGTATAAGGACAGTTTTCAATGTGCAACATGAGATGTCTGTTCAAGAGTCCATACATCACATTGATAATGTTTGTGTTTTTGGCCTGTTTATGGAGCATTACTTAGAGAATGAAATTTAGAATGTGGAGACCTTTCCATGGATATCAAGATGTTCTCTCATAGACTAGTCTGCTCAAACTTGTACTGAACTGATACAGGGTAGACTTGGAAGAGGAAGCTTTTCATCTACAGTCTATTATCTACTTTGCAGAACCAGATATTTCTTGCTTTCTTGTTTACCTTCCTCCTCTATAAACAAGGACACATCTCCATGTGGTGCTATCTCACTCTGGGCTGAGGATGCTTACCCCCCACCACTGATGTTGTGCTTAAGCACATGGTTTCCTTTGGCCAATGGAATGCCATTGCATGAGATGTGGTCCAAGGCTTTAAATGAGCCCACCCGGTTTGGCTTACTTTTTGCCCTCCAGGAAGTAATTCAAAGATTTGAATCTCCAGGTAGCATGGACTTCTATGGTAGGTAGGCATAATAATTGTCCCCCAAAGATGTCTACATTCTAATCCCCAGAACATGTGAATAGGTTGCCTTATAGACAAAAGGGACTTCACAGATGTGGTTAAGCATTTTGACATGGGAAGATGATCCTGGACTATCTGAATGGACCCATTCTAATCACAGTGGTTTTTATAAAAAGAAAACAGGACAGTCTGAGAGAGAGGAAAGAGAGATGTGATTACAGTTGCAGAGTTTAGAGAGATGCAAGGAAGGGGCCACTAGCCCAGGAATGCAGGTAAACTTCAGAAATCAGAAAAAGCAAGAAAGCAGATTCTACTTAACAGATTCTAGAAAGAATGCAGCCCTTTCAACACATTAAGTTTTGGGCTTTTATCTACAACTATAAGATAATGCATTTGCATTGTTTAAAGCTAATAAGTTTGTCATAATTTATTAGAGAAGAAACAGGAAACTAATCTGGTACCACAGACCTGAACCCAACCCACAGCCTGGGTCCAGACCAGCTAGCTTCCCTCAAAAACAGAGCCACCTTAAATGATCTATAAAAGTTTTTTGTGAAGCAGAAATTCTGTCATTTTCTCTTTGTCTCTCTCATTCTCCCTCTCCATAAGATAAGCACATATTTTTATTTTTCTGTTTTAACATAGAAATATGTTTTGTCTTTAAAATAGAATTATGGACAGATGGATATATAGACTCTTTTGAACTTTCTATTATCACTAAAGAATGCATCCTGTATGTAGTTTCATGTCTGCTTATACATATTTCTTCTTTATAAGGGCTCCACATTTTTAAGTACTACAGTTCATTTAACCAGTATCTAGATGAGGAATGAAACTCAGCTTAACTGTCTGTACTATATTAATAAGAGAATAGGGATCGTTGGTGTAGTTGGTAAATGTATAGTGAAGAAAAACCACAGTAGAAATTGTTTGGAATTTATTAAATACACATGAATGTTATTCACGCTGAATTATCAACCTCACATCTAGCCTGAATGGCAGGAATTAAAATTTAGATGATGAATCATACTAAGTTGAATATTATAGGCAGCTTTTAAAGTTCTTTTAATTGATCAGTCTGACCTCCCTCCTATGCTTATAGAAGCAGAGAAATAGGCCTTAGATATTGGGAAAAAAGATCTTATTTGTATTCTATGTTATCTCATTATATATTAACTTAAAAAGATTTGAAAATTTTAGATTTTGAATTATTTTTTTGAATATTATTATAGACATATATCAAAATATCACATGTATTATCACAATACATTCACATATATTTTTTAAAAAAGAATGTAGGTAATTTAATGTAAAAGACAAGTAATTACTTATTATCAAATGAAGATTACAATTAATCTTTCAAATCCTCAGTTATGCTTTATTGCCCAAATCACAGAAAAATAATAGATAATTAAGCATTTAAAATTCAGAGCTACCCCCAATCCTTTGCTAATCAGCTAATGCTCTGATTAGTTGATTTTGATGTAAGTAGAAAAATATCTGGAGACCTGTTCTATTATGTCATTAAAGAGCATAAAATAAGGATTTGATGTTGCAGCGTGGTAGCAATAACTCTAACCTGAGGATGTATATGTATTTTAATTATCTTCCTAAGGAAAAAGAATATGTATACATCTATCTTCTATCATTGTCTATAGAATTGCCAGAGAAATTAAAAGTTAAGGTTGATGTACAAGACCTAAGAATAAAAGTAAAATTTGAAAAATTAATAAGCTATGGAAGAGTGTGGCAAGGTAGAGTCTCCCTACAGATATTTCTCCACTGTGTGTTCCTGACATCCTGGTAGAGACAGAAGTTCAAGGCCAGCCTCTTTTTGTGTTTTGGTGGTGGGATTTCTCCCCTCACAGCACAAAGGCCTCCAGGTTGCTCTGTCCACATGCCCATTCTGCCATAGATCTTCCCTACAGCCACATCGCCAGGTGTGTAGAGGTAACTACCTTGGTTTAGGGATTAGCCTGGGGTTGGCATTCATTCTGGGTAGTGTATAAATATCCAGTGATAATTTGACATGTCAGAATTGCCAGTTATTGCAAAAGGTATGTAAACTCTTGTCAGATATTAATGGGATGGGAGGATTAACTGGCATTGGATCTGGGTGCTGGGAAGTTGCCCTACAAGTGGAAACCATGCCATGGGTGGATTGCGGTCCATGTAGCTCTTTACTGCAGAGCAGTGCTTCTGGCATTGATTCATTGCTTGGTCCACTTATTCTGTCTTCTCAGTCCACTGGGGCTGCCATAGCAACCTACCACAGACTGGGTGACTTATAAACAGAATTTATTTCTGACAGAGAAGTCCAAGATCATGGAGCTGGCGTGGTGAGGTTCTGGTGACAGCTCTTGTCCTGGTAGCCAACTGCCTACTCTCGCTGTGTTCTCACGTGGTCCAAGTGACTAGCAAGCTCTCGGGGCCTCTTTGATAAGGGCATGTTTATGGAGCATTCTAATCTCTGCCCTCCTGACCGAAGCATTTCCCAAAGGCCTCACCCCCTGATACCATCAGTTTGGAGGTTAGAATTTCAGCATAGGAGCTTTGGAGGAACATAAACATTCAGACCATAGCAGATTCTCTCCCGCTTTGGCAGTTTCCTGGAACTTGCTCCTGTGTTGGGGTATCACCATACCACATTCCCTTCCTTCTTCGGTTCTCTCCTGTCCACTCTCCAGTTCTGTACCACAGCTACACAGTCCCTCTGTAACTATGCTCCAGTTGCCAAAATGATTTTCTTCCTGTCCTTGTATGATAGAACTTGATGGGTTTTTATACCCAATGCTCTAATTGTGGCAATTTTTAAACAAATGCATTTTCTTCCCAGTGGGGAGGGAGAGTTTCAACTACAAACACATCTAGATGGTGTGGGAACAATATGGGCTTGCTACTCTTCTAATTAAGTAAAGAATGAACAAACAAGAAATGTCAGTTATTGTTAATTTTCTGTCACATTTAAGTTAAAGTGTGAATGACAAAGAGGGATATTTTCTAACAACTTCTTGAATTGCAATCATTTGATATTCAAAAAAAATGAAATTTGATGGAGAGAGATGAACACTTAACCAGTTCAAAATTTTGTCTAGGGAGCCCATCACCAACCAGAACTTCCTAAGTCTCATAGCAAACAAGCATAGTCAGAAAGTTGGAATTTCCCTGGTTTGAATGAAGGATATTTGTGATTTCTTGTCTTGATTATGTGTATTAATCACTGTGCTTTTGTTTTATTTTATTATAGATTATCCAGACCCTTATTATTAAGAGGTGCTTTCTTAATACCAATGTCTTATTCTATATCAGTGATACTGGATGATATCATCTTTTATGAAGGATGCAATTAAAATGACCTAAAACTTGCTGTTAAAGTAGTTACAGTAAAATATTTTGGTAATATTTAAGAATATTAGAAGTTATTTTAAATATGTTCTCTTTATATTATTTTTTAAGTTATTATTTAGTTTAAATTATGTATTTTTTAAATATTTTAATGAAATCACCAACTAGGAATTTATATAATTTCCTAGCAGTATCTCTGCTGAAACTTGTTTTTATGCTTGTCTCCAGCTCTTTGTTCTTGCTTAATCCTTTTGCTCTGGAAAGTGGAAATTATTCCCTGTGGAGATTTTTGCTCTCCAAAACTGTCAAAAAATTTGACAGCTCTCCAATGAAGATGAAATTAGAGTAACATAGCCCACAAAAGGAAAAACCCAACCCTGTAGCATATAATTGTTCACTGGAACCTAGAACTTGTAAGACAATGACCTGTTTCCTAGGCAATTATGTCTTCACAGGTGTGCATCAGATGGTGGTGTTCAGGCTTCATCAAAGGGCAAATGATGAGCTGGGGGTCTGAACTCCCCTGTGAAATGTGTGATACCCATCAAGGCACATTCCCAGCAGTTACTCACTGTCACTTCTGTGAGTTATGTGAGTTACTGAAATAGTCCAGAAGAGCTAAAAATGGCTGCTTAAGACTGGAAATCCAGCCTGAAAGAAATCTCCAGGAACTTGCTAGTTCCATTTTTTTTTTGGTTGTTGGTTTTAGTCTATTGAGTTCCTTGCTGCTAATGGAGTTTTAATGGAGGTAAAGCAAACGACAAACTGAATCAATAAAACAGTTAGGCTCCAGTTCTCTGAAGGATGTGCAATTATCTCTGATTATTTGTCATAGTAATAACAAATAATTAATAATAAAATAATCTCAACATTTTAGGCATTTGGATTTGTGTTATAACTGGGTTTCTATCTTCCTGCTACGTTATGATTTCCAGGGTAAATATAAGGAATATTTCAACCATACACAGTTGAGTGAACCCCTCTGAACCATTATTAGAGTGACTTTCTCCTATTCAATACAGTGTGCTGATTTATATTTAATAGAAAAAGGAAGCAATATGTATAACATGTAAAAGAAAATAATACATACACACACTTTTCTTTCAGAGCTTCTAAGCATTGGGAAGCATGTTTCATAAAATGTATGTCACACATACATATTTTATTTTATCACAATTATTGATACATAGCAGGAAATTAGTCAAATGGTAATACTAAATATCTTATGCACTATTTTAAAACAGGATTTCCAATGGATTTTGCTATTCAGTAGTCCAATTTTTAATGTTTTTCTTAGGTAGAGTGCTAATAGGATTACAGAAAAGCTCAAATACATTGGTTTCCTTAATAAATTATCTGCTTTAGAAGGAAAAGCACATTAACTTTTAAAATTTCTGATGGCAAAGAAATATTGCTATATAGGTACTCTAATTAAATAAAATTACATTTTAAAACAATCGCTCTTGATAGAATCTTTATCAAAAAGTGGTGTATTTTATGAAAGTAGGATGATTTTTATATAATTTACATATTTTTCAGTACTTTTAAATAGCAAATTAAATTTCATGATTAGTTTACATGCTTGTGATACACTGATTTTTTTTTCCTGACAAGACACTTTGTTTAACTCAGTGGTTTTGTATATCTGCAAAGAAAATGACAGATTCTTGAAGAAATAGTGTTATTTTTAGATCTTTAGTGCTTTAATTTAAAACACTGTTTTAAAATTCTGAGTGAAATTGCTTTGCCATATGGAAAAAAATGTACTTGTTTTACTAACAATTTTCATCTAAAAAAACTGTTATTTCAGTGAATTTTATCAAAGTCTACTCCTCAGATAATCTGTAAGTGTGAATACGTTAAAATGAAAAGAGCAAGAACTAGAGATTACACTCTTCAATTTGCTTAATATCCGATTGGATTAAAAAAACACATTCACTTAATGAGAAGGGGCTTCCCTTCTGAGGTCTTCCTCCAAAACACATAAACTCCAGTCTAACCATGAGACAAATATCAGAAAAACCCAAATTGAGGGATATTCTATAAAATTCCAGGTCCATATCCCTCCAAACTGTCAAGATCATCAAGAGTAAGAAAAGTCTGAAAAAAAGTCGCAGACCAGAGGAGGCTAAGCAGACATGATGCCTACGTGACTGTGTTCTCCTGAATGGGATTCTGAAACAGTAAAAGGGCAGTAGGGCAAACACAATAGAATTGGAATAAAATGTGGATTTTAACTAATAAGAATGTACCAGGGAAACACACAATTCACAATCAAAATTTAGAACTTGGAAAAGCACAGCTGTATCTCTGTTAGGAACAAAAGTAAATATGAGTGGGGTGGAGAGAAAATAAAGCCAGTAAAACCCACTAAAAGGGGCTCAAATAGTTAACCAGATAAAACCAGAGAGCCAGAAAAGACCTACAGAGAGAACATTTTTAGTTGAAATTTCAAGACCTAAGTTACTTGGAATGTTCAAACACTTCCCAGATGAATAAAACAACATACCCAGGTGAGAAGTCTCCAAGCACAGACACTCCCCACATAAGAGAAGAAATAAACAAAACAAAATCTTCAGAAGGCAAGCACAGTAACCATCAGAGACCAGCCCGTGTCTTCTTTTACCACTTAGACCAAGCCTCCAAGGCCAAAGATAGTCAATCAAGGACTTCTTTGTCCTGCATAAAATCCCATAAAAAGAAGCCTCACAGTAAGCATCCTGCCTTTTTCTGCCTTGACTCTGGCCTCTCCTCCCTTGGAGTGTATTCAAATAAAATTTTCATTCTGCTTCGCTATTGTGTCTCTGCCATTCAATTCCTTGTCATGGTGGGAACAAGAATCAAAGAGAACAAACTCAACCCCTGACACCTCTGGTGGTGAAGTGGCTTCTGTGATTCCTTTTGGAGATGTCACAAATTACATAAAACTAATGACCAGAAGACCAGGTGAATATCTCTTCTAAATTCCACTTTCAAGTAATTTACTTTGTCCAGATTCCTAGAAAAGGTTATATCACTCCAACTAGATTTTATTAGATGCTCTGAAATCAGGTCAGTACAACAGACATTTCTAAAAGGTGAAATCATCTTGAATTTTTTTGGGGGTCCCACCAATTCACTGTCTCCTTTCGTGGGGAGCAATCAGTCACAGGCCACCCAGGATCAATGAGGCTGTCACCATTTGGGGAAACAGACAACACTGCATACAACTATCACAAACTAGTTCATGTTTTTAAAAGATAATGTAACATAGATGCACATTCATATTCTAACTTCACTTGAAAAATAAGGACTTTACTTGGAACACACTGGTAAAATAATATAGTTGCATTTGCAGCAGAAGAAAAGATATTTCCCACCCAGGAGAAATCGAAATCTAACACTTAAAAGATGAGTGAAGAATACTGACATTTTCCTAACACTTGGGAAGAAGCAACAAGTACATGAACATACGGGGTTTGAACCCATTTTGTCATAACTGGGCAGCCATGGTCACCACTCCTTAGGACACAACTTAGGGAAGAGGGAGAGAATAATAAAGGTCCTTGACAGTGGACCACATCGAACCTGTTAGTTCTAGAGAAGGTGGAAACACTCTGACATATCTTTCCTCTTAGCAATTTGTCAAAACAAACTCTAGTGTTCCATAGATACTTCATTCAGTCCCTTGGAGGGATCACTCAGGTCTCGCAGGAAAAAAATCTGTCACAAATTAGATGCCAGTTCAAAATGACTTTTCCCCCGTGTGCCAGGAAGACATTCGAGCAAGTAAATGATGTCCTATTTGGTGGGAAGTCCCTTGTAAAAGGTTATGGATCCAAGCTAATGGGAAAGAGAAAACACAGCTGTGACAAATGGCTCCTTGAAGGGCTATATTCACCCAGAACATGGGTGGGATCCCAGAGAATAACTTCCCTTGACCTAGACAATGGACTACATGATGGCACCTCTATGGTCCTTAATGTGGCAGAATATGCCAAGGAGTTGATGGATCCAGGAGTGTCATTTGAAAAAGAGAAATGGTTCCATGATTCCCTATACAGCATCAGGCACGGAGGTGAGATAAGAACACTTTTTACAGCATTTCAAAAGCAAGGAATGATGCCCTATGACTCCTAACACTTCACACAGCTCTGGTTTCTGAAGAATCACCCAGAGAGGTGGACATATTGTAGATGGGCCTTTCTTCTTAAAATGTGCTAAATTCAGTGATCTGCCCCTTTGGGAAACACTAGGATTTCCACTCCAGCACACAGTAGACTTCAAGGCCCACATGGTCTATGGGAAATGGCGATGCACACATGCTCTCCATCCCTCGTGGTTGGCATACGTGTGGCGGAAGTGGCAAATTCACCTGCTTAAGAGTGACTGGGAGAACTTCCCATTCTAGGATTTTCACACCATGCTTGTATTTGAGTTTTTGAAAACGATCCTGAAACAGATGGCTATCAAAAACCTGAAAAAAATAAAATACTTGAAAATTTAAATTCAGTAAAGTAAGAAACAGACTCAACAAGACTTTAGTCCTCATAATAGGAGAGCATCTAATAGGCTATGAAAAAGCAAAGGAGTGTGAACTTAGAATATTATTTGATTAGGCAAATAAACATGACTTTTGGAAACCATTATTCTAAGTAACAGATTTAAAAATAGAAAAGAAAAAACATTAAAGAAAAAACTGAATTCAAACAAGCATGATACGTCTGGCTTCACTCCTGCCAACCATCATAGTTTAACAGTCTCAATGCCCTGCCATTAGGAGATTATCAAGTTAACAAAAACAGTAATTTACACTGAATAAACCAAAGTACTTAATTGATTATCAAATATGTGTGCATTGTAATTATGAGGTATGAGCATGTCGTTCAATTTTGTTTTACAGTGAAATACTGTTGCTCATTTAACACTGATATATTTAAAATCCTGGGTTAGGGCATCTTGAAAACACAAAAACTTGTTATCTGGAATTGCAAGCATCTTACTGTTGGAGGAAGAAAAGACTGCTGCATATTTAATATTTGATATTTAATTAAAAATTCCCTCTAGGTAGATTTTTCTGGAAACAAGATGCATAGGGCACTTCAGTCTCGCCTACATTCTGTTTGTAAACTAGTCATTTATTAGTCTCATGTATCATGACGTTTTATACACTTTAAATTAGATGAAATACTTAAAAAATCATTACACTATTGTCAGAAAAAAAGGAACTTTGAGAATAGCTTTAAACAATTTCAGAATGAACTCAACAGTAGTTGCTTGTATTGTTATTAAAGAAAATGTTCTTTTGCATTATAAATTAATAGAAAGTGGTGTGGAAAAGAATATAAAAGTCCTTCTATGTGATTGTAGTTGATACTTTGCTGATCACTATGTAATACTACCGGTCATAATCCTTTTGGAGTCACTTTTTCTTCTGGAAGCTATATTACACATGTGATATATTTAGTTTGAAGACTTCACACTCCCAACCTGTTCATAACATTTTTTTTCATGTTGAGGGTGGGTGAGGCAGAACTCCCCATAATCTACTAGCTCAAACTATCTTAAACTCTCTAGGTTGTTTAGAATTTTATCCAGTATATTGGATACTTTCCCTAAAGTTTCTTTTTTGATAAGCAAGACCATCATTTTTTTTTATTATGGAATGTTACCAAAATACAAAAATGCTCACAAAAAAAAGGATGCAGGTTAGAGAACTATTATAAAGTGAAAATTGATGGAACTGCCAACCAAAAAAGAATAAAACATTGTCAGAACCTTTCGTGAGGTTTTATTGCTTTTAGCTGTCTTTTTTTTCCCTGAATTTTAAGATAATCATTCACTGTATTATTTTCTACTTATCTTTATTTGCCACTTAACTACGCATTCTTTAACATTCTTAAACCCTGTGGTTATTCTCTTTGTTTAAGACATGTGTAATTAATGGAATCATGTAGGATATGTATTTTTGTTTCTGGTTTCTTTTTCTAAACATCATGTTTTTGAGGTTTATTTTCATTCCTGTGTGGCATTTCAATGCAGAAATATATGACAGTTACTTATGCATTTGACAATGAAGGGCATTTTATTGTTTCCAGTTTTTGGGAAATTAGAAATAATCTGCTATTAACACATTACCATATTAATGGAAAGTCATGAATAAATTAGTATCATATTAACCCAAGTACTCTTTGAATAGTATGAATGACCAAGAGCAAGTGACATTTGTCTATGTATACAAATATGACTCAAAATTAGGAGATCTAATAATCAAACTTATAATATTCATTCAATTGAAATAGAAAAAGATACCTAATGATCTCAATATATTTTAAACTGGCATTAATAAAAATCAACATACATCCCAATTCAAACAAAAGCAAAATCTTACTAAAGCAGCAAATAATGACACTTTGTGATGAATATATCTGAAAATCTGGCCTATTTTGTGACAGAATAGAATTTTTTAGGTAAGAATGTCTGCATTGAGTCACAGAATAAAATACTGTTCCTATATAGGTCTCAATCCAAAATCCAGAGTGCTAATAAGTCAACTTTTATTTTGATTTATACTTCAAAATTTAAGCTCAAGACTTGGTGACTTCACAGGAAACTCACTTTGAAACATGTTTCTCTAGGCTAAGCATCTGCTTCCCCTTTGTCTCCCACAACATGTATGTGTCAACTACTTTCAACTTACAAGTACCACAGTCCCTTACATGTATATGTAGCATGAGTTATACGCAGAACACCCTACTGTGGTTAGTTATACCCTGATTTCACTAACTGCCAAAGATTTTCCTGGGGTGAACTCACTATCTTCGACTGTTTTTGTAGATGAAGTCTAGAGAACTCGTAAGTGATTCTCCTTTGGGGGGATTATTTTATAGACATTAGAAATCAGCAGCAGAGGCTGTGCTAATCCCATCTGGCATCATTGGGAGATAAACTGTAAATCCAAAGGAGGATCATTTGATATAACAGCCAATTGAGCGACTCAAAATTGAATGCTACGTCTAAAGAACAGGCTAACAGAGGAAAAAGGGCCATCACAGAGCCATTCATTCTAACTTATCTTTAGGCCTGTGCGTGTTGAAGACATGATGAGACAGTTTCAGGGCAGACCATTATGTTCACATAACAGACAATCATCAGAAATGACTGAATTCCTGTTATTATATAATTATTTATCTTTTTTTTATGGAATCATTAACCAACTTATTTAAAGAGGCAGGCATAATAAACATAAATTGGGAAGAAAGAAACATTACCAATTATAAGTATTTGCCATTAATGGTTTTTCTGTAGGAAACTCAAGAGAATCAACTGATGAAGTTAGAAAAATAGGAGGAAATAAATATAATAATAGCTTCAGAAAACTCTGACATTTTTAGGTTCAAAGTCTCTTGCTTTATTATCATTCATAAACAACCAAAAATCATTCAAAATGACATTCCAAAAGCAAAGCTACAGGACAATATGTAAGAATTGCACATTACCTATGCCAAAAAAAATCTATTTAGCCACATAGAAAAATTGGATCAGATTGATACATGTAAATGTTTTGTCCGAATCTGATATTGAAAGTGGGGAATTATCTCCAAATACATTCATAAAGTCAATGCAATGACAATTAGCAGAATACCATGAGAGGTAGCAGAAGTTATTTTTAAAGCTATTTAAAAAATTATCTAAATGAAAAAAATACATATGAAGGTATACCACAACGTTTGACAAAACAAAAGGTAAGCATGGTTTTGCACAAAGCCTTTTATGTCACCCTTATTTTCTTTAGATTTGAAATTTTCATGTAAAAGTTAAATCCATTTATAATTTATTTGCTGTGGTGTGAGATGAGGAAATCAAGTGACGGGACTGTGATGTCATTAGCCAATGATCTTATTGGCATGTGCCTCACTATCCCCTCTCTATTGGTTTGAATGACTCCAATTAAATTTCACTTCATAACTAAAATTTCCTATAAGCACCTTTATTTTAATTTTGTGATATCTGACATCATCTATAATTTTATATCATTGCAAAGCTATTTTAAAGGGTCACATATGTGTATGGTTATATACTAATAAGGATACATTGCAGAAAGCACAGAGCACCGTGTGGCGCCTTGCTACAAAGAAATGCCAGGGTCTGAAGGAGAATGTTTAAACCATTATACTGGGTGAGGGATCTAAGTAAAATTTTTAAAAATCTCTTTATTCACTTTTTATAGTTTAGCCTGCCTGAGCAGGAGATGCCTTCCTCTTCCTCTTCTGTAGACTGTTTTTAGGGAGGTGCACATTTTTCTTTTTTTTTTTGCCATTGCAGAAGTTCTAACCCCATCTCAGACTTCTATGTATTAATATTTTTCTACTTGCTGTGAGGTCATGGAATCACATCATGGAATTATTTTTAAATGGTTTTGATGTTTAAAAAATTCAGAACAACTTCCATATGTGCAGGGAGAATAAAATGTGCAAATTGCCAGATGACACATTTAAATTTACAGATAGATTTTTTTTTTATATTATGAACCAGATAAAATTGCCCCTTTCTGACAAGATCAGTAACTGAATATCGCAGAGTCTCTGGACGTCTTTCCCAACACCCAGCCCTAGAGATTCTACAATCACACAAAATTGAAGAATGACCCAAAGTGTTAACAGTGTTGATGGCTTTCCTTAGGATGCAAAGGCAGGTGCTAAGCCTTGTGCTCTGAGGCCAGCAGTGACATTAGGAAGGAGACGGTAAACCATCATGTGGAGGAAAGCACTTGATGTGTGCTCCCCTTTCTTCTCCACGTTGTTCCGGGCCAATCTTGCCTTCTCATACTTTTTATTACTAAGAAAAAAGAAGTTTCGGTTCAGTGTCCTGGGACAGGTGAGAAAAGAAGTGGGGCGTGGGTCCTGTAAGAGGGAGAAGGCTGTAATCTGCAGGCAGGCAGGCCGGAGGCCCAGGACAGAACCCAAAGGCAGGCTGGAGTACAACTCCTTCCTCGGGGTACTCAAGTAACTTTGCCTGAGAGCTTTCAGCTGACCAGCTGAGGTCGGGCCATCCACATGATGGAGGGCAATGTGCTTTACTCAAAAGTCTACTGGTATATATGTTAATCTCAACTAAAAAAATACCTCGACAACATCCAGATTGGTGTTTGGCCCCAAACTGGGTACCATAGCCTAGCCAAGTTGACAAGCAAAACTCACCATCACAATGTGGTTGAGTTAGGAGGTCTTTGTCCTGCAGAATCTTTCACCTGTCCATATGAGCCAGGAGGGGCACAGCTTAGGGCCAAGGTTTGACCCTTTGTTCTTGTATATTTATTTCACCTGCCAATTTAGGCGTAATCCTAGAAGAATTTGAGTTCACAGGAAAATCATGCTAGTATTCTGGTGACCACAGAGGTCTTTAAGCGGAATAAATGCACTAAGAAAATTAATAGTAGACAAAAATAGGAAACAAAAATGTAACAGAGGTAAAAAATCTTAAGTAAGCATAAAAACACTATCAAAAAGTTGTGGGATAACACTGTAAACAAAAAGCAGGAATAACCTGGCAAAACAACGAATCAAAGAAAAATTCCAGGAATGAACAACATAATGGGTGAAATAAAAGCTTCACAGATGAGATAAAAATCAAAACATAGTTGATGAGACTTAATTGAGTTGGAATACATGGTTGGGGAACTCTATCAGAAGTCATAAAGAAATGATAGTGATAGGAAATATATCCAAGTAAAGGGATCCTAGGGACAGAAAGAGAAGAGACATTCATAGGATGAACAGGAATACTCACTATCATAAAATTAGATTCTCAAAAAGAGAGAAAAGATTTAAAAGTATCGAAAGGAATATTTATCAAGAATTACTAAGAAAGGGAGATAGATTTCAGACAAAAAGCTTACAGAATATTAAAGACAATAGCTAATCAAATCTTATACTGGGATAATAGGGAACTTCAAGAAAACTGAAACTTTAATAAATTTCCAAAACCTTCCAGATACCAATTATGAATCAATAGTCCATTTAATTTAGGCCTTGTAACAGTGATACCAAATGAAGACAAACATGATTTGACAAAGTAATTGAAGGGAAAAAAATCATGTATTTGAAAGTATTTGACAATGTGAGTTCAGAAGATCTTCCTGTTTACTTGTTCTTAAAAAGAGAATTATACAGATTCAGTGTTTGATGAGAGCAAGAGAGAGAGAGAGAAAGAGATAGATCCAAGGGACAGCAGCAGTTCAAGCCAATCGGGTGATCAGTTTCAACATAAATATCAGAGTGTCTCTCAGCAGCCATAGGAAAAGGGGGCATTAGCATCGTTTTAGAGAGGCAAGTAGACTTAAATAGAAGTCACTTTATAGAGTATTCCTTTTCTCAAAGAGTGTATTTGTATTAGTAGCCCCCAACAAATCTCTTTAAATTCAAATGTTGGAAAATATACAAAATATACAAACCGATGTCACTTGGCGATAACCTTTAAGCAGCATTATACGATAAACAAATTCAGCATATCAAAGTTTTCACAAATAGGATTCTTGGTAAATCACTGATGACCTTTCACTGAGGGCTAGCAAATTGTGGGAGCAAGTGACAGCTGCTAAAGGCAATTTTTAGCCATGTTCTGGATTGTTCCATTGAGTCTCAAGGCCACTTCACTCTGCTGGCTCACCTTCGTCAGTTGGTAGATGTACCTTCATGCATGTGAGCTGAAAGGACTCCCTTATTCACGCTACACCTACAAAAACTGAATTTCTAAACTACCTGTATGTGACTTTTTTTTTCCTACTTTCCCTATATATTATGCTGCTTTTCAATCAACCATATTAATTTGCTTACATAGCCACAAACTGGACAGCCGGATTTATTGGTTAGTGTGAGGAAAACTCACAAGCGTCCCTTGACAGATACTTTAACGGTGCTTAGGCCTCTGTAGTAAAAATAAATTACTATTTATCAACATTTTTGCTAATTGAAAATATAGCTCATTCCAGGTCCCCAGGACCCAGGTCCCCAGCATCAGGATTTCCATAGTTATAGTTTCAATAAGTTCAGCAACAAAATCTCTTCCAGTATCGCATTGGGAATTGGAGGAAGAAATAATAGTTTTCAGACAAAAAAGGAAGGAAAAATATTTATTGTTTGAGTCATTTGCTACCTAAACTTTCAAATCATTTCCCTTTTCCCTACATAGCAAAAGAAAAAAAGCCTTCATACTTATGTATATAATTACTGTCAAGTTTTGGAACATGGTTACGCTAGAAAAAAAGACTTTGTGTTGTAAGGTTCCTTAAGCTTCAAACCCATTATATATTGGCAGTGCATTAAGCATATAGACATGGAAGTTTAGAAAATTTCACTTAGGAAAAATTAGTGGTTAACACTGAAATACTGTTGAAGGTGAAAAATATTTCTCTTTCATAATGAAGCCACAAGGAGAGACAGGATTTTAATAAATTAAGATGATTACATAAATCCATGCTTACGTGAAATGTTAAATACCAAATGTCCAGAGGGAAAATAGGAAGCTATTTTCAGTTTATTATCATATAACTAGGCTCATAAATATGTTTGCTACTGTTTCTCTGAATGCATAATAATAGAGTTTTTCTCTATTGTCATGGAGAATTTAATGCTACACACTTGATTTCTTGGTGGCAAAGGACTTAGATAAGCGTGGAGTACACTCAGGGATAAATGGAAGATTTGATGACTAGGTCCTGGTAAAGATTATGTTCTATTTTTGAATATGTTCTATTTATTGAACTTGTAAAGAAGGATCAATCCATTGTATGCTTGGATTATAACACAATTATGCTGTGTTGGGTAGTAGTTTCAGAGAATAAAATATAGAGTCATTAAACAAAGGACCAAAAACAGAGAAGAAGCCTTGAGCTGTTAATCAGAAAAGTAACCCACACTGGTTGTGAGGAGAGCAGAGAAGCAGACTAGCTTTCACTTTAGAATCCTCCAGACACAAATTTAGTGGCTCCAGATACCTTGGGAAGGAGGTGTGAAGGAAGTGGCTAAAATAAGGAGGAATTTTAAATACAGTAAATCTCTAGGTTCCATCACTATCTCTACGGTGCCACTAGCCCAGGACAGTAAAAGACAGGTGAGTTTATGTAGAGTATTAATCAAATGCTCTCTGGACTTGGAGATACAAGGCAACATTGAGAATGAGTGTGCCAAGCACAAAATACAAGTTGAAGTTAGCTCTGATGTACCAAGAGCAAAATTCTCAGTCCATTTCACCAACAGACCTCCCAGAATGCTGTCAGCCAGACCTATAAAATTGCCATGAGAACTTCTATAGTCAATATTCTGGCTCATCACTAAACCACTAAACAAATACCACCAATCAGTTTAGATACTCAAATGAAATTCGTAAAGCCCCAATTTTAAATATGAATAGCACATCAAATGTGAATATACATCTGTGAAAAACTGATAATATAAAAGAAACCAAAACGGGAATAAAGTAAATATTTTGGAGAAAGAAGATAAGGTTCATACTTTCAGAAAAAGAAAAAATGAGTAGAAATACATTTTGAAAAATACAAATACACACACAATATATATATATATTCAAAACACAAAATAGTGAGAAAAACATCTTTTTTTCATTTTTGCAAGTATTCTGAATGTCTAGTTTATTAGAAGAAAGCTGACATCTTATGAGTGCCTCTGCATTCCATCTGTTGTATTACATTGTTTTTTGAAGTATATGAATAAAATCTGACCTCACACAGATTCTTAATTGGAAAGAGAGGATTAGTTTAATAGACTTTCAGACAATATGGATATTTTTCAGTAATACTACTCCAAAATGGACAGGTGGTAATTTCATAATAGTTAGTTGCGCTATGGAATTGGGAACCTTATCAACAAACATTTTATGCTCTGTTACATGAAAATCCATTGATTCAACATAGATTTCAAATAGATCTTCAGCTCAAGTGTGATCTTGTAACGTTAATCATTGCTAATTTGGAAAACACTGACTCACTGACTAGTTCAGTTACTTCGTATGTTGACACATTTCATGAAAAAATATTTCTTAAAAATCACATTCATTAATACCACCACTATCTCATTAGGAAAGTTGAGTATTGGGAATCCCACAAACTTATATGGCTGATACACATTTTCTAAATGTCTATGGCTCATGCAAAGTTTTCTCAAATTTAATTTTATTATAAAAGTTTGTTTTATCATTTGCAACAGTAAATGTCTTATTTTTCTGTTCTTTTTTTTCCAGTAAGATACAGGCTCACATCATTAATAACCAAACCCGAATATCCACAGTTATTGCAATCCTGCAAACCTTCCAAATATGCGTTCAAACTGATCCTCAGCTTTTCCTGCTCTTCTGCTATAGGAGAGAGGAATTTCTTTAAAGCTAAGTCGACACACTTCTAAAATGGCAAATATTTTAGGCTTGCAGGTTATGTTTTTTGCTGCAACTATTCTCTTTCCCTTTGTGGAACGAATGCAGCAACAGACATCACTTCAGCAAACCCTATCCTGTAAAATTTTATTATTGGCCATAGACATTAAAAGTTCATATAATTTTTATGTCTCATATAACACTACTATTCTTTGATTTCTTTAAACCATTTAAAAAGTATAAACAATTCCTTAGCTTGCAGGGCATGCACAGACAGGTGACAGACCTATCTGGCTTTGACTCAAAGGGAATATTTTACCTTGCTTTAAAAATGAGAGCGAAAGGGATAGACAGAGAGAGAGAAAGGCTTTATGATTCACTTCCTGTTCCTGGAACTGAGAATTAAATGCTCACATTTGCATTTTACCTTGTGTGTACTCCTTGGAGGAGTCAAATGAAGTCAAGCCTATTCATAATCTCTGAATTCACTACTGTCGTTACAGCTACTATGTGCTATGGCCATTTGATGTGTCTATGTTTTTCCTTCCTTCATACTATAGTAGAGCATCATTTGCATGCTCTGGTTTACCAATGTCCCAGGCAGGCTCTTATTCCTGTGAGTCTTGCTCATCAAATATGTAACCAACTTAATCCAAAAATCCATTTTAAGTTTTCATTTCTCTAATCTATGTTAATTACAATATTACTATATTACAGTCTCAGAAGGAAATAGATGGCACAGTTATAAAAGGTTGTTTCAGATCACTTAATGAAATAGCAATTTAGAGAAGCTTGAATATACCTAAGGGAACCAGGTAGGAATGGTGAATAGCCATGGGACTGAGGACATCTGTGGGTCTGTGTGGGGGAAGCAGGTTCACCAGAACTTCATCAGAGCTGTAACCATTGCAGGGAAAAATGAAGCCACAAGAAAGGAACTCTGATCACATGAGTAACTCATCATTGTCAGAATTTTGGCCTAGTAGGGAAGAAGTAGGGTGTAAATATCTTAACCTGTCTCGGCTCCCTCCCTTCAGTGTTGCGCTGGTCATTCTCACCCATCAAGCCTAACTGACGCTGGCAGACAGTGGAGCCTGGTGATGGAGTTCATAGAGCTCAAATTTCTGGGACACAGAGTAAAGAGGAAAAGGTGAGGGAAAAGATATTGAAGGTCATTCAGAAGATAAAGCTCAAGCTATGACTCTGGCTACATTACAAATTATGGGCTAGTTTGGGGATAAACCTGATGAAGTCCTACTGTTAGGGATTCCCTTAGATTATCTGCCAGAGTTCTCAATGAGAATTGAAGAAGGAATGTACACAAGATGATTTATCTGTCTTATTCAGAAAAATCTAATTACTTGTGAAATGTGGACTGTGTGTTTGAGAGATGGTGACAAATTTAAGACAAGAGAAACAAAGAGATGAGATAACAACAAAGAAAGAAAAGAAGAAAAGAGAAGAGAAAAGAGGAGAAGATATAGGAAAATAAAAAGCAGCAGAAAGAAAAGGGGGAAGAAGAGAGGAAAGGAGAGTGCAAGTGAAAAAGAAAGAGTTAAAAAATAAATTAGCAAGGAGCCATGGATAGGGAAATGACAGCCTCTTCAACAACTAGTGTTGGCAAAACTGGACAGCTACATGTAAGAGAGTGAAACTGGATTATTGCCTAACTCCATACACAAATATAAACTCAAAATGGATCAAAGACTTTAAAATAAGTCATGAAACCATAAAACTCATAGAAGAAAACATAGGCAAAAATCTCTTCAGTATAAACATGAGCAACTTTTTCCTGAATTCATCTCCTTAGGCAAGGGAAACAAAAGCAAAAATAAACAAATGGGACTACGTCAAACTAAAAGTCTTCAGTACATCACAGGACACCATCAGTAGAAAAAAGGCATCCTACAGTATAGGAGAACATATTCATAAACAATATATCCAATAAGGGGTTAACATCGAAAATACATAAAAAGCTCACATGTCTCAACACCCAAAAAGCAAATAACCTGATTAAAAAATGGGCGGAGGATATGAACAGACATTTCTCCAAGGAAGAAATTCTGATGGCCAGCAGGCACATGAAAATCATCAGGGAAATACAAATTAAAACCACAATGATTTTATCACCTTACACCAGTTAAGATGGCCAAAATCCAAAAGACAAGGAACAACAAATGCTGGCAAGGATGTGGAGAAACGGGAACACTCCTACACATAGTGCCTTCTAAGTCCTCTTCTAAGGATGTGTAAATTCCTTTAGGAAGGGCATATTTTTTCATCCTTAAGGTAAAAAGGGGATGAACAACCAGGGAAAGGTTGCCTCAATAGCAAATATTTTACAAAGTTTTTTGACTAGAGATTTTCAAACTCCCATCACTACATTCTCCAATTGTCTGACATATTGATCGATATCTGTCATTTACTTCTTGTGACCAATTTTTTTAATGGACTCCAAACTTGGAAGCTTTTGTTGCTTCTTTCTTTATTTCTTAAAATTTTGTCATCAAAGTTGGAAAGTGTAGGATATTAATCATTACACCTACCATTTCTACCCATAAATCCAACAGTGATGAATATCTACTTAATGTTTTATTGATGGCTTTACCAAATTCACTTAGGAATAAAAACTTATTTCTTGAACTTAATTTTCTCTCTCAAACAATTTATCACAGTATGTGGCAATTTATATATATTATGTATATATAATTTATATTTATTTTTAAATTTTTAAAAATTATATTTCAATAATATAAAACATATTTTTGTTTTAAGTTTTAATGAAAGCTTTTTTGTTGGCTTACATTTAATGAATGTAACTGAAGGACATACTGTGGGTTTTGTGTGACTGAAAGAATTTTAGAAAATTCTACTACATCTGTATCTGAGATTAAGACCAAATAATATCTTGAGTTAATAAACATAGGTTTAGTTGTTCAGACGGTGAAAAGTCATCTAAATAAATATTTTGCTTTCAACAATGGCCAACACTAAATTACTTTCTCTTTGAGTTATCCATTTTGAATGATGAATTATTTTTAATTATGTTAATGGCTTTATATTTATCACTGGCCAATGGGTATCTTATGATTTCTGGGCAGCTAATAAGAAACTTAACTGTCCTTCTGAATATTTAAAAGAAAATTTGTTTTCTGGCTTTCAATCAGTAAAGAGCATCTTTTCTCTCTTTTATTTACTTTATAATAATTTTTCTTGTGTTTTTTTTCTGTGACCTCCATTTTGAATGCCTTATTTATAATTTATTAGTTACCAAATTTAAAGTGGTTGAAACAGTCCTGTTTCCTCTCTGACTTTCCAGAAGCGACATGTGAAATGGGTAGCTCAGAGTTTATACAGCTATGTACACTTGTTTAAAATTAATTAAAGTAATATAAATTTAAAAAACTAATTTCTTAGTTGGCCTAACCATAGTTCAAAAGTTTAATTACCACAGGCATTTACTGTTACACTGTTGCAAAGAACTGATTTATAAATATACAGACAACATTATTCTACCAAAGGGCTTTATTCTACATGCAGGAAATCTTTTTTCTTACTGAAAAGTCTGGAGTCTTAGACATGGCAGTATGCTACAGTATATCTAATGTTTTTGCATTATTTTAACATATAAAATCAAATATTTTAAATAGTCTATCATAAAATGACAGATATATCATTAAAAGCAATGGCCACGTTAAAATGTTTTGACATAATTGTTTATAGAAACTGTGCAGATCGAAAATTATTTCAAATTTTTGTTAGGTACTAAATGAAAAATGTTTGTATAAATGTATTTTGCTCCAATGAAAATGGATTCTCTATCAAGTTATTTGTAATCCAATGATTTTTACCAACATGTATTTTGTAATGTCCAAGTGTCAGGTACAGGGAATAAAAAGATATATAATCAAGGGTTCTGCTCATTTCAGGGAGACTTCATGAAATCATATTGAGATATTATGGTTTTTGTGGTGAGCTGGGAGGATAGGGAGGGAAAGGCCACATCTGAACTGATTCCATTGCGCTAGACGTGTATATGATGGGGCAGAAGAGGACCTGACACACTGCTTTAAAAAATAGCTTTTATATGTTTAATTATTTTAAAATGTATTCCAACTATGTGCTTGAATGATAAGGGGAAAGTACCAGAAAAGTGCCCCCAAATAGCAAACTCAAACCAGTGATAACCTCACAGTGTCTTGAAAAATGTGGCACTAGATAGCTATTACAGCTTTTGCTCCCCAGGCTGGATGAAATGTGGGCACGTCTCATATTTCTCACTGCAGAAGATCTTAATGTCATGTTTTCAGAGAGTCTGCATTGCCAGTAGCTCTCAGCTCTTATGTTCCATTTTAAGGTTGGATGAGCAGTGCCAACCTTACGCATACAGCTTTATTGGCCGTGAATTTCACTTTCAATTGACTGGTAATGACTCTTTAAAGAAAGGATGCAGGTGACAGTAAAACAGTGGACAGCTTATGGACTCCAGTGGCTGAATAAACTAAGAAGAAGAGAGGATGGTGTCAAGAAGTTTACAATAAAATAGCAGTAATGTGTGCATGTCGGTAAATTGTCTTGAATCTAAAAACAGTGCTTATGAATGCTTCGTGCTATTTGTTTTGTGTATCTGGTATAGATCTATAGGAAAATTAATTTCTCCAGGTAACAGGAAATTATTAAATTATCTTTGTCCATCACAATAATAGAAAGTGTCTCATTCCAAAATTCTTACTGGCTGATCTTTGATAACCTTTCTTTCAGATGTCTGCTAGTTGAAGTCAGGCTGAATTTATACTCCCTAGGTAGAAATGAATAAGTCCTTTTCCAAAAGAGAATATAAAAATGAAATAGGAAATTGTTAACTGGATCATAGTATAGCATCATAATTGCATAGAATCATAAACTATTTATACAATATAAAAAGCAATGGCTTGGATATTAGTATACCCACATTCTAAAACTCACATAAGACTTAGTGTAACAAAATGGATCCTTATGATGCAGTAACATGGAGTTCTTTATTGAAATTAAACCAGGCCACTGTATATTTACAAAATCATATTGTATACTTAAACATAGTAATCTTACTCAAAATACTAGTAATATGTACTTTCTTTTTTTGACTATTTTGGTTAACTATTTCTAATTCAATGTGATAGAGAAAGTCAGAGAAAGTCTGTAGATTATTTGTTAAAATGAGGATTTTAACACATATTTACATACAAAATTATGATTTCATTAGTCTTCAATATACAGAATAAATTAGCCATTAATAGAACATTGCTTGGAAAGAAAAAGGGATACAATTTTGGCAGTTTTTCTGGGTTAAAAAGTCATTTGTAAACGTGTTTTTTATATTTATAAAAGCAGAGACTGGTAAATCTTTTAAAATTCCTTGGTGTGACTCTTAACAGGGCACTTAGTCCAAAGCTCTCTCTGTTTTTAAAGCAATGCTGCACCTACAATAGCCTTAAATGTTATCACTTCACACTTCAATATTCACCAATGGATTGAAATAAGATTCTTTCTGGAATAAGGTTGTCACTCATGATTCTGAGATCCAACTGCACAGACCCTGGCAAAGCCATGAATACAGATGAGAAGCAGTGCTGAGTCAAGCGAGACGTCCACCCTCAGCCTTTTACTTTGAAGAAGCTATTTAACCCAAACGTGAGGCTGAAAATAATAAACTATTTTTGCATAATGGAGATATTTAATTTATTATTATTATTATTTTCTTTGGTATTTCTTAATATTAGCTGGCAAGGAGCTCTGAAAACATGGGTTAATAAATCTAATGCTAAGAGACACATATAAAAGAACTGAACTCAATATACAAGAAGTTAGGGAAAATATCTTATTGACACATTAGATAATACAAATGAAGTGATGCTTTCTAATTCATTGTTATCTTTCAGCACCAATACGTTTTATATAATGTCAAGCACCTACACCTGCATTCTGAAGATGCAGGAATTATATATAGGATCTTGGTCCCATATTAAAGATATTAGAACAATTATATAAGGGTGTGCTTTCTCACGTATCGGCAATACAAATTTGACAGGTTTTTTTTTAGCAAGATTGGTGATCTCAAGGGGAAAACCTTTGCATGTAAAAATAATGTGGAAATAAGTGTAAAGGACTCTGTCACAGGTTGAATTCCTCAAGAAGCAAACCCTTAGACAGACTAATGTGCAGAGAGTTTATTAAAATACTCTCAGGATCAACACTTGAAGAGAAGGGTAGGGAAACACCGCTGGGCAGAGTGAGAAGCTCATCTCAATGCAGTCTCTAGAGAGGCTTCAGCCACCCTTGTTATGAGCTCTGAAGATGAAGTAGCCCATCCACATTTTCCAAAATGGGGCTAGGAGACTGGGATTTTGCACCCAAGATGACTGGCAATTGATTGCTGGTTCCACTGGGAATAGTGCATGACTTTAGGTGAGGCAGCTCTCTTCAAACAATTCCTGAGAAGTTTGAAAACAAAGGTGTCACCTGCCACCTTTCCAGAAGTCAGGATTAACAAGAGACATAACACAACTTCCATCATTAATGCAGCCCCCAGTCATCCTCACCTGTAGATTTCCTCTAGACTCTGCCTGACCTACTGTCTCCGGGCTCTAGAACCAATTCGGCTCTGACTGAGGAGGTTTGGTGTGGAATATCAGGTTCCCTGATGGAAGCATAAGAACTCTTATGTATCCAGGCAGCAGGGTGCAGTCAGAAAGCAAAATGTGCAAATGGGGCTTCAGGAGTCCTGCTCTGACCTCCCTCCGGAAGAAACGAAAGTGTAGTTGAGCAGTGAGCTGGAGGAAGAAGTCAACACAATCAACAACCTGAAATGTGGCATTACATTTCTCTTAATCTAACTACGGTTCTTTTCAGCCAGAACACCCAGAGCAAAATATGAAGAACTAGAGGCCAAAGTCCTAGAACGTATGGGGACTGGGGATGAGGAAGACATTATTTCTAAGGGGCACTAACAGCGGCAATTCTAGACGAAAAGGATAAGTAATTCATTGCACACAACTTATTTACGTTGCATCTGAGATGCAAAATAAGAAAGCTGCCAACATAATTAAGGTCTATTCAGCATGTGGTGCTATTACTCTCAGTGGACAGCCTGGAGAAAATACCTGATGTTTAAAATATATATTTTATATTTTGTCCTACTCTGTAAGGCATATGGAGGGAGAGTTTAAAGGACAGATGCTGCTTTCAGGAGTTGCAAATACTTCCCCAGAGAGAAAGTGACTTGAGTGGGAAAATAATTATAACAAGAGATGGCTCGTAAGTCTTGAAAATGACTGGAGAGCCTCTGTTCAGCAGACTATCTGGAAGTCCCTTAGGGAGGGGTCGACAAACGGTTTTCTGTAAAGGGCCACAGAGTAAATATTTTAGTCTTGCCATCTATACAGTTTCTGTTGCACATACTTAACTTCATTTTCAGTCATTATGGGCTATACAGAAATGAATGATATGGCTATGTCTCAATAAAGTTTATTAAAAATGAACAAGTGGGTTGAGATGTACGTGGTCCATGGGCTGTAGTTTACCCATCTCTGGTTTGCAAGTGATGTCATCAAGGCATGTATTATAAGAAGATTATGAAATAGAAATAAGGGGTAAATTATTACAGATGTAATATCAGGATTCTGTGGGTGTAGCAAGGAGGGGAGGAGGTCAGGAGTGACAGAGGCACAGAATCAGGGGAGGAGGCCAGGGTGTAGACCTGTGGCAAAAGATGGTTAATTCCTGCTAACACACTGACCACAGCATGATCTCTTATCCAATTTTATGCTATTTGAACAATTGCAGTGTAAGCAAGCCATCCTACCTCCTGAACCTTCACTGAAATTGCTGTATAGACACTACAAGCACACTATAAAATAAAAATGGTTTACCTATGTTTATTTACTTGCCTACATTGAAACTATTAAGGAATAGAGATTGATTTTTTATATGTGGTCAGTTGCCCTGGATCAAAGAGATAAGAACTACATTGCCACATGTTGAGAATGATAGTCTGAGTCCTGTGGACACTGTAACTGAGAGCCAGTGATCCTGAGATCTTAAGACTTTAATAATGTTCAGAAATCCTGGGGAAGGTAGCAGACTGTTAGTGTGAGTTGAAATCTGGATATAAAAGAATCTCATGTATCATTACACCATTGTAATAAGCATGCATAAATTAATTCACCTATAAAATGGTTACATGTATGCCCACCAGCTCTCAAGAAAATATGTATTTCATTGCATTCTTAGCTGGAAATTATTATGGTGTTGTGCATGGCAATCTGAAATAAATGTTTGCTGAATCTGATGCAAAAATTGGTTAAAACAGAGTTGACCAATGTTTCACTTTTTATTATAATATTATTGGGCACTACTATGAGATTCTGATTTAGTAGATCTAGATGGGTCTTTGAATTGTTATTTATAAAAGTCATCTCAGAGCTTCTCATATACCACCAAATTTGGAAATCACTAAATGTGTTTGAACATAATTTGAATTAAAAAAAAATTACCTACTACTGTAGTCAAAGGACATATTTGTGATCTTTAAGGGTCTTATTCATAGTAAGAATTGTTGAATGTGTAATAGTAAGAATTGAAGAATGTATTGCCTGGTTGGACTCCAAGTAGAAAGTGCCCTAGTTCATGTCAAGGGGGGTTGGAACACAAACGGTATCCACAGCATAGAACACAGGGACAGTGAGAATGCAATTGTTGAGAACTCCAACCAATACTGGAAAGACAGAGAACTGCATGGTCAGTAATTAGAAGGTCAAAATTTTCTATCATACTGGAAGATTTTTTAAAACAGTTGAATTGAGTAATTTTTATACTCTGTTACACCTGCATATGTTACATCATGGTAAAAGGCCATTAGGAGAGACTTAAATGAGCTATCACAGTCCTTACAAGACTAATTAAAGGCAATGCAGACTAAATGCAGACTTTATTCCATTGTTGGAGAAAGCACCTGTGGAAAGGCCCTCTCTGTCTACCAAGCCTAGTAATTGTAATTCTTTGTTGAATAAAAGTGAACATTTAGGGTAAAATCTATGTGGTAATGTAGGTATAATATTCTGGAATTAAAGAGAAATGTTCTACTGGAATCTTCTTCGTAATAAGCACCCACCTACCATCTTGGTTCCTGTAATACTGCCATCAGTACTGGAACATTGTAATGCATTCAACAAGTTTTTATTGAAGACCCAATATTTGAAAGCTTCCTCCAGGCCTACAGATGTATCAGGGACCAAATAGACAAAGTCCCTTATCTCTCAGAGCTTAAATTACAGAGGGGGAAATTGACAATATGCCTTCTTAAATAAGTATATTATACAATGTCAGACATTGAAAAGCCCAGTAAAGAATAACATAACAGAAGGTGAAATATGAAGCAATGAGATAGGAAGATGTTATTTTACATGGGAAGATGGGAGGAAGATCTTAGGCAGGGGTGTGCTTGGTGAGTGAGGAGCAGTGAGGAAGCAAGGAGGCTAGATGGCACCAGACATTATTACTAAATAAATGAATGAAGAGCGAGGACAGTTTTTGTAAGTAGGTAGGATGGAAGAAATGTCTATGAGCAGAAAGTGTATGGGCAAAGCTTTGATGGTACAAAGCTTGTCCAGGGTTTCTTAGCACTGTTAGAGCGCTCACATGGCTTAGGCCCTATTAAGCCTAAGTACTAAGGTGCTATTGAAGGCTTTTGAGCATGAAAGTGACATGGAGAAATGAGTATTTAAAGATTCTCTTTGCAGTGCTATGAAGTACAAACTGAAATGAAGAGGAAATGAGGAATGGGGGACTAGTAATTAATGGAGTATTTCTGTATAATAGATAAGGACAAGGGATGAAAATAAAGGTCAGAATAGTAGACATCATAAAGGAAGATGTACAAGTAACTGGTAAGTGATTCACATTTGGGGCAAGAAAGAAAGAATCAAGATTTTTGTGAATGAATAATTGATACACTGGTACTAGAGGAGTCAGAAGATGAAATTACTATCATATAACTGATTCAGGCATAGGCTTATTTTTAAGTTATGGCTTGCGTATTCAAATATTCAGCATATTATAACTGTAACTCCAGTAGTCAAGCCTACGAAATTGTTACGATCTGATATGTTTGGGTATGTGAGTTGAAGTTATCAAAGTAGTGGGCTCCAAAATAAAAGTATCTGAATTTAGAATTTCAGAATGTAAAAGATGGTATATTAAGAAATAGGTGATTTACTATTTGCAGATGACATGATATTGTACAGAAAACACACTAAAGACTCCACACCAAAATTACTAGAACTAATATCTAAATTCAGCAAATTTGCAGGATACAAAATTAACACACAGAAATCTGTTGCTTTCCTATACACTAAAGATGAACTAGCAGAAAGAGAAATCAGGAAAACAATTCCGTTCACAATCGCATCAAAAAGAACAAAATACCTAGGAATAAACCTAACGAAGGAAGTGAAAGACCTATACCCTGAAAACTACAAGACACTTCTAAGAGAAATGAAAGAGGACACAAACAAATGGAAATTCATCTCATGCTCTTGGCTAGGAAGAACAAATATTGCCAAAATGGCTATACTACCTAAAGCAATCTACAGATTCAATGCAATCGCTATCAAAATACCAACAGCATTCTTCAAGGAACTGGAACAAATAGTTCTAAAATTCATATGTAACCACAAAAGACCCCAAATAGCCAAAGAAATCCTGAGAAGGAAGAATAAAACAGGGGTAATTACGCTCCCAGACTTCAAACTCTACTACAAAGCTACAGTAATCAAGACAATTTGATACTGGCACAATAACAGACCTACAGACCAGTGGAACAGAATAGAAAATACAGACTTTAACCCAAACATATACGGTCAATTAATATATGATAAAGGAGCCTTGGATATACAATGGGGAGATGACAACATCTTCAGCAGCTGGTGTTGGCAAAACTGGACAGCTACATGTAAGAGAATGAAAATGAACTACTGTTTAACCCCATACACAAAAGTAAACTCAAAATGGATCAAAGACATGAATGTAATTCATGAAACCATAAAACTCTTAGAAAAAAGCATAGGCAAAAATCTCTTGGACATAAACATGAGCGACTTCATGAACATATCTCCTCGGGCATGGGAAACAAAAGCAAAAATGAACAAGTGCGACTATATAAAGCTGAAAAGCTTCTGTACAGCAAAGGACACCATCAATAGAACAAAAAGACATCCTACAGTATGGGAGAATATATTCATAAATGACATATCCGATAAGGGGTTGACATCCAAAATATATAAAGAACTCATGCACCTCAATAAACAAAAAGCAAATAATCCAATTAAGAAATGGGCAGAGGACATGAATAGGCACTTCTCCAAAGAAGAAATTCAGATGGCCAACAGGCACATGAAAAGATGTTCCACATCGGTAATCATCTGAGAAATGGAAATTAAAACCACAATGAGATATCACCTCACACCAGTAAGGTTGGCCAACATCCAAAACACGAACAAGTCCATGCTAAGAAGAAAGTATATTGTAATACAGGCCTACCTCAAGAAAGAACATTCCCATATGAGCAGTCTAAACTCACAATTAACGAAACTAGTAAAAGAAGAACAAATGAGCCCCAAAGTCAGTAGAAGGAGGGACATACTAAAGATTACAGCAGAAATAAATAAAATCAAGAAGAATAAAACAATAGAAAGGATCAAGGAAAGCAAGAGCTGGTTCTTCAAGAAAATAAACAAAATAGATAAACCCCTAGCCAGACTTATCAAGAAAAAAAGAGTCTACTCACATAAACATAATCAGAAATGAGAAAAGAAAAATAACTACGGACACCACAGAAATATAAAGAACTATTAGAGAATACTATGAAAAATTATGTGCAACAAACTGGATAACCTAGAAGAAATGTACAACTTTCTAGAAAAATACAACCTTCCAAGGCTGACCCAGAAAGAAACAGAAAATCTCAACAGACCAATTACCAGCAACATTGAACTGATAATCAAAAACCTATCTAAGAACAAAATCCCTAACCAGATGGAGTCACCGCTGAATTTTACCAAACATTTAGTGAAGACCTAATACCCATCCTCCTTAAAGTTTTCCAAGGAGTAGAAGAAGAGGGAATACTTCCAAACTCATTCTATGAGGCCAGCATCACTCTAATACCAAAACTGGGCAAAGACACCACAAAAAAAGAAAACTACAGACCAATATCCTGATGAACATAGATGCAAAAATACTCAAAACTGAATTCAAAAGTGCATTGAAAGGATCATCCGTTTTTTCCAGGGATTTATTCCAGGGATGCAAGGATGATTCAACATTCGAAAATCCGTCAACATAATCCACCACATCAACAAAAAGAAGGACAAAAACGACATGATCATCTCCAGAGATGCTGAAAAAGCATTTGACAAAATTCAACATCCATTCATGATAAAAACTCTCAACAAAATGGGTATAGAGGACATGTACTTCAATGTAATAAAGGCTGTGTATGACAAACCCACAGCCAACATTATACTTAACAGTGAAAAGCTGAAAGCTTTTCCTTTAAGATCGGGAACAAGAAAATGATGCCCACTCTCCCCACTTCTTTTCAACATAGTACAGGGGGTCCTAGCCACGGCAATCAGACATCACAAAGAAATAAAAGGTATCCAGATTGGCAGGGAAGAAGTTAAACTCTCCCTGTTTGCAGATGACATGATACTGTAAGTAAAAAACCCTAAGGAATCTATTCCAAAACTACTAGATCTAATATCTGAATTCAGCAAAGTTGCCAGATACAAAATTAATGCACAGAAATCGATGGCATTCCTATACACTAACAATGACCTAGCAGAGAGAGATATCAGGAAAACAATTCAATTCAAAGTTGCATCAAAAAGAATAAAATACCTAGGAGTAAACCTAACCAAGGAAGTGAAAGACCTATACTCTGAAAACTACAAGAAACTCATGAGAGAAATTAAAGAAGATACCAATAAATGGAAACATCCCCATCCCGTGCTCATGGATAGGAAGAATTAATATTGTCAAAATGGCCATCCTGCCTAAAGCAATCTACAGATTTAAAGCAATTCCTATCAAAACACCAACAGCATTTTACAACGAATTAGAGAAAATCATTCTAAAATTCATATGGAACCACAAAAGACCCCGAATAGCCAAAGCAATCCTGAGAAGGAAGAATGAAGCTGGGGGGATTATGCTCCCCAACTTCAAGCTTTACTAAAAAGCCGCAGTACTCAAGGCAATTTGTAACTGGCACAAGAACAGACCCATAGACCAATGGAACAGACTAGAGAGCCCTGATATAAATCCAACCATATATGGTCAATTAATATATGATAATGGAGCCATGGACATACAATGGAGAAACGACAGCCTCTTCAACAGCTAGTGTTGGCAAAACTGGACAGCTACATGCAAGAGAGTGAAACTGGATTATTGTTTAACCCCATACACAAAAGTAAACTCGAAATGGATCAAAGACCTGAATGTAAGTCATGAAACCATAAAACTCTTAGAAGACAATATAGGCAAAAATCTCCTGAATATAAGGATGAGCAACTTCTTCCTGCACGCATCTCCTTGAGGAAGGGAAACAAAAGCAAAAATGAACTCATGGGCCTACATCAAACTAAAAAGTTTTGGTATGGCAAAGGACACCATCAACAGAACAAAAAGGCCTCCAAAAGTATGGGAGAATATATTTGTAAATGACATAACTGACAAGGGGTTAACATCCAAAATATATAAAGAATTTACACGCCTCTACACCCAAAAAGCAAATAACCTGAATAAAAAATGGGCAGAGGAAATGAAGAGACAGTTCTCCAAAGAAGAAATTCAGGTGGCCAACAGACACATGAAAAGATGCTCCACATCACTAATCATCAGGGAAATGCAAATTAAAACCACAATGAGATATCACCTCACACCAATAAGGATGGCCAGCATCCAAAAGACTAAGAACAACAAATGCTGGCGAGGATGTGGAGAAAGGGGAACCCTCCTACACTGCTGGTGGGAATGTAAGCTGTTCAACCATTGTGGAAAGCAGTATGGAGGTTCCTCCAAAAACTAAAAATACAAATACCATTTGACCTAGGAATCCCACTTCTTGGAATTTACCCAAAGAATACTTCTCAGATTCAAAAAGACATATTCACCCCTATGTTTATTGCAGCACTTTTTACAATAGCCAAGAAATGGAAGCAACCTAAGTGTCCATCAGTAGATGAGTGGATAAAGAGGAAGTGGTACATATACACAATGGAATACTATTCAGCCATAAGAAGGAAACAAATCCTGCCATTTGCAACAACATGGATGGAGCTGGAGGATATTATGCTCAGTGAAATAAGCCAGGCGGAGAAAGATAAGTGCCAAATGATTTCCCTCATTTGTGGAGTATAACAATGAAGCAAAACTGAAGGAACAAAATAGTAGCAGACTCAGAGACTCCAAGAAGGAGCTAGTGGTGTTGGAGGGTGGGAGGGGAGGGTGGGAGATGGGGATTGTGGGGTATTATGTTTAGTACACATGGTGTAGGGAATCACTGGGAAAACAGTGTAGCACAGAGAAGGAAACAGTGAATCTGTGTCATCTTACTACACTGATGGACAGTGACTGAATTGTGGTATGAGTGGGGACTTGATACTATGGGTAAATGTAGTAACCACATTGTTTTTTCATGTGAAACCTTCATAAGAGTGTATATCAATAATACCTTAATAAAAAAATCTCTTGGACATAAATATGAGCAACCTCTCAAAAATAAAAAGAAATAGGTGAATTAAATTAACGTATGTTAATTTAATATTAGATTATTTGAAATATGAATACTTTAGCATGCAAATATATTCATATATGCATAAAATACTCTGTAAAGCTGTTCCAATTTAAGTTTATTTTCATTGTGGTCATGCTATTTTGAAGGATTCTTAAATTTCTAAACAAATTATTTACAATCAGAAAGTGACTTTTTGTTTCTTGTACACTATTTCTAGAATATATTTGTCTCTAAAATGTATTGTTAAATAAGCTTATTTTGACAAGTGATGTGTACAAAGTACTTGGAACACGTTATAATAAAAAATGATTAATACAAGATTATGCTTAAATTTTATTTTCTAAATAATAATCATATCGATAATTTTGATTATACCTAACATCATGATGTCTATTCTGTGCCAGGCACATTTCAAGACAGGTTCCCTTATTAAATCATTTAAATATCATAACACTATTAAATATGTACCACTAATTTTGATAGTTTACAGGTGAGGAAACAGTAGTGTGTAGAAGAAATGTAACTTGCTCAAGGTCACACAACTAGCAACTGGTAGAGTCAGATGTAGAGACCTCTATTCTCTAAATGTTAACATTTCTTACCATTTAAATATTAAAAAGATGGTAGGGAAAATGCATATTCAATAACATATTGCAATTCTATGTGGAGAATACATTTTGTTTGACAAAGCAGCCTGTTGAAATAGGTTTTCAGAAATACTCATCTTTGGGTGGATTTCATGAGTGTAGAGGTGGTGAAACTTATCTCAAGTTGTTGAATTCTTTCAAGTTTAAGACAATTGATTCCTTGTAGGGAAGGCCCACCCCACAACTTTCCCTACTGTTCTATGAGGACAGCTGTCCACTGCCTCACCCCAGATATGTCTGGCCTCGTCCATGAAACCTTGAAAACACCCATGAGTAAGGAGCTAGATAAGGGTCTTGAAGGCCGGACACCTGGCCATGAAGGCCACACACATGTGCATCTTCAATACTTATGCAACAATGACTCAGCACTATAGCAGTATAAAAAGTATAGCTTTATGCAGAAAGAAGTGACTTCTTTTGAGCACCCTCCACAATGACTCCAGTCTCCTTCTTTGCTCTTCACATCACCCAAGACCTCAACAGCAACCCCCAGACCCTGACACTCCTCAAGGAAGCTTTATTGTAAGAAGCTAACTTCTCTTGCTTTTTACATAGTTTTATCTATTATCCTTCCAAACGAAGATTCATTTTATCCTAAGCACTGAAATTATTATATCACTAGCTTACATATGCTCTTGAGGCTTTTATCAGTAAAATATACATAATAATAAAAAATTAAACCCTAACAATAAAACCCCCCTCCATATCCAAAGAGTTTATAGGAAACTCTCAATATGCCTTGAATGTTTCAGAGGTTCATATCCATAACTCTGCTACAACTTTGTACCTTCCTGGTTTGTTAAGATTACTACCAGTTGGTGTGTATACAACAGATCTGTATTCTGCATGGTGTCCTTTAACCAGAGAAGACAGTATTAAATTAATGGTCATTAATTCCATTTCAAATGTAGATTCTTAATAACAGACAATGAAATCTTAATTGGAAATGCCTTTTTAAAGCACAAAACCAAAGTTTTGTAATCCAACTCCAATAACATTAATGGAGGACACATGAAATAATATCCCTTAAGAATCTAGGTAATTTACAGCTGACATAAAGTGTCTCACTGAATTAGAGGCATTATAACAATTTCTTCACTCATAGAAAAATTTATTTAATTTGCATAACTACAATTCAAGTATCATTATTGTTCTTTAATTAAAATGTAGCCTGTATAGTACATTCATATGAATCAAGAGATCAGAGTACATTACTTAAACTTCTCTTAACAGCTACAGATTAAAGTCCTTCTTTGTGAACATTTTATAATATACAAAAGATAACAGAGCAGTACTTTGAAAGAAAAAAATTCTTCCAAACACTCTTAATTTTAGAAATGTGTATATAAAATAGGTAGTTTGCTATGAAATCAGTAATTTCTTTATAGTTAATCTTAACATTATTCTTTTTAGAAGCATTATATATTTTATTATATCTTTTCTAAAATTATACATGGAGATTTTTGTACTTATGAATGTATGTGTTTAAAATATAATTTATGCAAAAATAGCGTGGAAATATTTGAGAGAATCTGGACACTACATGTCATACATATGTAATATACAAAGCAGATTTAAGTTCTGCTATAGTTTTTAAGTTCCCTTACAGTCTTTCTTTACATTTCCTTTAACTTTTTCAGCTACACAAATTTTCTTTTCCTTCGGTTTTTTAAATTCTTTGTAGGTTGCTTTCTCGTCGCATCTTCAGAGTAAAATGACATTTTTCCAAAATTTTTTATTTATATTTCCATAGTCCTTGGTTTTAGACCATTGCCATTCTGTTGTTCCCTGTGTAACCAGAAAGTGCTTGAATTTTCCTTGGACTCCAGTCATTTCTTCATAGTTTCCATGTTTGTTATTTCCTTACTTCCATAACTTCAGACTAGGTAATTTCCAGTACATTAGGTAGGAGAGGTTCATTCATCCTCTCTTCTATTTGGACTTAATCCATTCATACTCTCAGATCTTTATCTGAAGGGCAGGTTGAGTTACGCAAATCTGAGGAATGTTCCCATCATTTGTCTGATTTCTATCTATTACAGGTATGTGGGTCTGAAAACAGTTTATCCCCTACCTAACTCATCTGCCTTTCTGACATTTCAAAAATTATTAACACAAGAGGAATTACATTCTTCAGGTGAGCTTCTAGTAAGACTCTTCTTTCTTCATTCTCTGTTCCTGCAAATAAAGCTTTAATTTATGGGCATCACATTTCCAAAATTCAGTGAAAATGTGTCAATAATTTGTCACTAGGGTAAGTGGAATAATGCCCCCCAACTCAACTGTGAATGTGTATACCCCAGAACTTGTGACTATGTTCTCTTTCTTGGGTAGGGAATTTTGCAGATGTGATTAAGTATATAGACCTTAAGAAGGTGAAATTATTCTGGATTATCCATGTGGACATAATGTAATCACATAATTCCTTAAAAGCAGAGAACATTTATTGGCTAGCTTGGAGAAATATAAGAAGAGCACAATTACTTTTGCTGGTTTGAAAGACAGGGAAAGAAGTTCATGAAACAAGAAATACAGGAAATAATAGAAGCTGGATACAGTCCTCAGCAGACAGTCAGAAATGACACAAGGATCCAGTGCTACAACTCCGAGGAACTAAATTCTACCAACAATCCAAATGAACAGGAAATTGGTCCTTCTCTCCACTCTCCAGAGAAGGAACACAGACTGACAAAACCTTGATTTTAGTTCATTGGGGTTCTTGCTAGACATCAGACTTGAAGAATTTTAAGAATAAATTTGTGATTTATGAATTCACTGAGTTTTTGATGATTGGTTACAAGAGAAATAGAAAACTATTTCCATATCCTTAACCTTCATGTCTCTCCCTTCTACCTTTTATCAAATTGTTTCTTGGCTAAATTTTACGGATATAGGGAAAGAGAAAAAGGGTAAAAGAATATTACCCTTATATTAGGAAACACACACACAAACATATATGAATTATACAGGACCATTTTATTTGATAAGTATAAACTTTGAACAACTGCAGAACAAGAGTCATTCAGATGGTGGTTGGGTAGCACAGAACGGAGGTTGTCCTATGTGCCTTGTACCTTAGGAAAAATACTCTCACATTTTGTAAGTTGTCCAGAAAGACACATTTATAAAAGGCAGTGTTGAGATTTACTTCCTAGTCAAAACCCTTAGTTTAAAACAAGTCATTGGATTTAACTGCATTCCTTTATTTATTAAGAAAGATATGTTCAGTCTTTCAAGGGTATGGTAGGAGTTAATTTGGTATGGAATTTGTAAGATTAAAAATGAAATACTTAGCTTAAATTGAAAGCAAAGAATAATTGGTTATATATTATTTTCAATAAGATAATATCAAGCAATTTATCTCTTTTAACATTTGTTAACCAGTACAGAGGTTTTGCACTGAAGCATTGCTTGAGCTGTTTCAACATTTGGTTCTACCCAGTACCTAAAAATTCTCATATTAATAATTCTTTCAATTTACATACAGTGAAACCCCATTAGGAGAAATGATAGGGTAGAGAACTCTAAAAATCTGCTCCTCCATAAATGCCATGAGAATATGGCAAAATTGTCAATAACCCCATTTTCAAAACTCTTGAAATTAACTAAATATTTGCAACAATCTAAGGCGTGTTTAATAAAGTCCACTGAATCTTGTTAAAAATTGTGATCTTTGTAATATATTAATTTATGCCATCCCATTCCACCACTCCACAGACCTTGAGTAGCTTTGAAAACTAATAGCTCAACAATCATCGTGGCAAAAGAGTAGCCTAACAGTCAGTGGAGTGGGTAGAATGGGTTTGGAGTTCTCCAGAAACACCATTCTAAGGGAACTGTGATCATTTGACCTGCCTGACCATTTTCCAGAGTTGCTAAATTATATTAGTTAAAGTGCCCAGTTTTCAACCAAAACTTCTGAGACATGCAATGAAACATGAAAATGTGAATATACACAAGCAAAACAAAGCCAGTAAATAGTAACTGTCCCTGAAGAAACATAGATGTTGGACTTACTAAAAAAAAATAACTTAATTGAGATGTTTTAAATATGTTATAAGAAATATAAGAACAATATATGTTGGTTTACTAAGGATGCCATAACAAAATACCACCATCTGGGTTACATAAAACACAGCAATTTATTTTCTCACAATTCCAGAGGGTGGACATCCAAGCTTAGGGTTCCAGGAGGGATGGTTTCAGGTGAGACCTCTTCCTTCAGCTTAAGGACAGAGTCTGCTCACTGTATCCTCGTATGGCCTTTTCTCTGTGGAGAGAGAGAGAAAGCAAAACAAGCCAATCCTTTCAGGTTAGGAGCCCACCCTTATGATGTCATTTAACCTTAATTACCTCCTTGAAGGCCATATCTCCAAATTAAATTATATTGGGTTTAAGAGTTCCAACATAAAAATTGTGAGGGGAAAATTCAGTCTATAATGCTGTGCTTAAAGAACTCCAGGAAAATGTGAGAATAACATTTCATTGAACAGAGAACATTGTTAATAAACTCATAAAAGTTATAAGATCCAAATAAAAATTCAAGACTTGAAAATTATACTTCCCTGGGAAGACTTAGTGGCAGAATTGAGCTGGAAAGAATGAATTTTAAAGTAGGTCAGTTGAGATTATCCAGTCTGGGGAGCAGAAAGAAAAAAAAAAATGAAGAAAAATAAATGAAGCCTTAGAGACCATGGAAACAATCACACACACTAACGGACATGTAACGGAAGTCTCAGAAGGAGAGGAGATAGATATGCAGATTTAACATTTTAAGAAACAATGGCCTGAAACATCCCGAATTTGATGGTCAGCATTAATCTATACATCCGAGAACCTCAACAATAACCAGTTTTGATAAACACAAAGAAACTCACATACCAAAATAAATCTGTTGAAAGCCAAAGGAAAAAAGAACATTAAAAGCAAAGAGAGAGAAGCAATTCATCACACTGATTTTTATAAACCCCAAATTCATATCTGAAGCCCTAACTCTCAATATGACTGTGTTTGAAACTAGGTCCTTTAAGGAGGTAATTTTAAATGAGGTCACAAAGGTAAAGCTCTAATATAATAGGACTAGTGTCCTTACAGGACAAGGAAGAGACAAAGGAATGTGCGAGCCCAGAAGGAAGGCCATGCGAGAATGTAATGATAAGGCCTATGAGAACGTATATGCAGGCCCAGGAAACAGGCTTCAGGAGGAGCCAGTCCTGCTGACACCTTGATCTTGAACTTCCAGCTTCCACAATTGTGAGAAAACACATTTCTGTGGTTTAAGCCACCCAATCTCCGGTATTTTGCTATGGCAGCCCTTGATATAATGAGTTATAAGAAATACACATTTGGTCATTCATATAATCAAATATATATTTCTCAGGTATAGTTGGTGTTCATCCCCAGGGCAGAGTCTTAAAGGTGAAATGGGTGTTTTGTCATGTTAATGAGACACTTTTGTACACCACCCAAGGATGGGGCCTGGAGGTTCAATCAGCCAATGGTCAATAATTGAGTCAATTATGACTATGCAATAAAGCCCTCGCAAACCCCCCTGAGAAGACCTTACTGCTCTCTGTGCTCTGGTTCACTCTGCTCGCTCGTATCCTGCTTCTCAGTCAGGGAGAGCTTCTGTGCTTGGGGAACCAGACCGCCACCATGTACCACTGAGCCAGGCCCCGAGGTCCAAGAGGATAGATGCTCCTTTATTTGGGACCTCTCCCTATGTCTCTCTTCATCTGTCTGTTAACTTGTATCCTTTATCAAACTGGTAAACGTAAGTGTTTTCCTGAGTTCTTTGAGCCGCTCTAGCAAATTAATCCAACCTAAGGGGGAGGTCGTGGGAACCTGCAATCTGAATGGGGTATGTCAGAAGCACAGGCAACTGCCTGGGGCTTGTGACAGGTGCCTGGAGTGAGGGGTGGAGGGCAGTCCTGTAGGACAGAGCCTTTAACCTAAGGAATCTGGTGCTGTCTCCAGGCAGATAGTGTCAGAATTGAGTTGAGTTCTTGGATACCCTGCTGGTGTTCATACATTGGAATTGGGTTGAGAACCCAAATGAAGTTATACTACTATTACTGCTGGGTATAATATTTTTACTGTTGTACATACATGTAGGGAAGAAATACGCCATTGCCTTTGGCGTCGGAGGTGTGGGTTTAATACAGTGAACTAATATGCCATAAAATTCTCAATACTATTAACTGCTGATTTCTTATCAGAAACCATCAAGGCCAGAAATCAGCAGGGATACCACAAGAAAGAAGGCAGAAAGATGGCAAATAAGCATATGAGAACATGCTCAGTGCCACAGGCCACTGTAGAAGAGCAAAATAAAATAATAAAACAACATCATATTATTTCAGAATGGCTGACAGTTTTTTTTAAAGTCTGACACTACCGAATGTTGGTAAGGATGTAGAAAAAGAAAAACTCTTTTTTTTATGGCTGATGCTAGGATTGAGCAGGAAATATAGAATATAAGCCTGGAGCATTTTGCTAGTACCACAAAGTGAACACACACACACACACACACACACACACACACACAAGATGGTATGTCACAGGAAGTCAATGGAAAGTATTTCCAATGGTCAAAACCAGAACGATTTGAGTGACAAATAAAGATGTATTGAGTTATAACCCAAAGTACAAAATATCTGAATCCATACTGATATAAATTAGTAAATATATAAAAGATGGAGAAAACAGACAAATATCAAGTGCAGAATAATACCAAATATGTAGCTACTCTGCAGGTAACACAGATTGCATAACTCCACCCAGCTCCTTGGTTATGGTTTGTGCACAGTGAATTCTTTTGAAACAGTAAAGCCTAGAAAAGGGAAAAGAGAATAATTTTATCATCTAGAAATCATATAGAAACATTATCACACTAACACAGATAGTCTGTAGCCTTGACATGATATAATGAGAATGACATTTTACCTCTTCTCAAAACCCCATACCACTGTCTAATCATGAGAAAAACATCAGACCATTCCCACTTGAGGACAGTCCCCAAAATATCTGACAAGCACTCCACAGAACTGACAAGGCCACAGAAAATAAAAAAAATCCTGGGAGACTGTCATAGCCAAGAGAAGGCTAAAAGAGGTATGAAGACTAAATGTAAGGTTGTGTCCCGGATGGGACATTGGCACAGAAAGGAAATTCAGTAAAAATGAAGGAAATATGAACAAAGTGTAGATTTTAGTTAAAAAGTAATATATCAATATTGGTTCAGTATGACAAATATCCCATACTAACATAAGATATCAGCAAGGAAAACTGAGTACAGGGCACAGAGTGACTCTTGGTACTATCTTTGCAATTTTTCTGTAAACCTAAAACTATTCCTTAAATACACTTATTTTTAAAACTCTTTAGAAGGCTGGAATTTTTCTTTATTAAAAGGAAATATCTTTCATATTATAGTGATACACTGATAAAGTCAAGTTTTAGTACATAAGTACGTTTTTCTCTTTCATAAGTTATTCATAATATCTCAGTAGAATATTAGTCAGCCTAGTTAAACAGATCACCCACACCTTTTTTACTGATATCTCAAGGTAAACAAACAAAGAACTAAGCAAACATTGGAAATGTAGCACAACCTCAAACATTTTATTTTCTTTTTGCCTTTATTTTAAATAGCGAAATAGTCATAGTATTCCAAATATGTAATTTATCTTGTTATTCTTTTATTACTCTAAATGTTAATTCTAAGTTTTACTATATCTCTTATTCCTTATTTTGGCTATTTCCTTTAGAACCATTAAGTATGGACATTGTGTGGTGATTTGTAGATTGTGATGATATTCAAAAATACATTATAGTCTCTTAGGGTTGGATATGTCATAATTAAATATAATATACACAACATTAATACAGAAACCTAAGTAATAAAAATGAATATTTCAGGATTCTATTATCACAGGGTATAGTGATACAGGTTTTTCATTTAACATCAACTTATTGCTTTTCAGTCAATGTACACTGGGACATTCCAACAAGTTAAAATTTGTAGGAATTTTCTATTTTTGGAAAAAGGAAAAGGTAATCTACTAGAAGATAGGTTAGCATTTCCCAAGGACATTTTCAACTAGAATTCAGATAGAACCGAGGTTGAAAATCTATAGTATGTCTCATTAAAAAGGTAGCAACTATTCTGCAGTTTCATTACAATGAGCGTTTTCCAGGAATATATTACATTATTACCTAAGGTAAAATGACAAGAATAGTCTTCAAAATAATCCCTAAAGCATAGTGAGAAAAGGAACATGAAAATAAAATTTAAAAACCTGTTAATTTGATATTGTTTCAATGAATGACTTCATAGTTTCTACGTTTAATTAAAATACCAGGCTATGTACAGCTCAGAGCTAATCTCAAATTCTCTTTTCAAAATGTTCCAGAATATATGTATCACCACTGTAGTTTTCATGACAAAACCTTTTATCATTTTACCCCATCATGGTTAAGCAGCATTCTATTTCTGTCATCATATTGTGAATTATTAGTGTTGTCTGTGGGCTCAAGCCAAAGAAAAAGGTTTCATGGAAGAGCTTTAAAAAGTTTTAGGTGCACAACTATAGTATAGTTTGAAATGTTAGAAAATGTGAGATAAGACAAACTTGTGGTGTTTTAGTCTTCCAAGTATTATTTCAGCCAAGGTAAAAATAGACAGTATTCAATTCCAAGCCACTCCTGTGAGTTGGTGGCAAATGTTTGAATAATCTAAAAGGTATAAATGTGAATGTTGGGTAATAGATTTGAAAAAGTTCATCCAATTTATGTCTTTTAACATATATATCCATGAAAGGTTTAGGACAACACAAGGTATTCAAGGCAAAATATGTATGGGGATATATTTTCAGGGATGCCTAACTTTCAAATAGGAAAACAGTACTTGATTCCTGATCCTTTTCACCTACAGAAATCTCATTATAGAATAATTAGTTGATTTTAATTGATTAATTCATTATTAGATAGCTAACATGGAAGACAGTGGAGCAGACATTGAAATTACACAGGGGAGTATGTCTTTTATTTAAGATAGGCTAAAAATAGTTCTCAATATTCTGACCACACAATAAGTAAAAGTTTTTCGAGATGAATCATTAGTATATGCGTATGTTTTATGTTATATATGTGTATGTGTATGGTGTATGTATGAGGCAGGGACCATGGGTTTAGACAGAGTAGGGTGAGGGCCTCTGGAAAAAAAGCAAAGTGGGATAATTACAGTCAAAGCAATGTAACAATGTGCAAAGAAACCCCGACTGAAACTCCATGTTAAATATTAAGCAAAGTCAGAGTAACACTAATTACCTAAGGTAAAAATATATCAAACTAAGAATATAGGCATTCTTCAGTGAGATTAGTTAAAACTAGAAAGCCAGAAAAGACTCAAAATTAATGAGCTAATCAGTTAAAGCTCAAAAAACAAGGAGTAACTTGGCCTGGAATGTTTGAATATTCCCCAGTCAAGAAAATATCTCAGCATAGCCCAGGTCTTCATTGTGTCAATTATATCATGCCACTGTAAGATTTACTTTAGTCTGCTAAAAGGCCCAGCTTATTTTTTTAGCTTTACCCATGTGATGCTTTTCCTCCTCCAGCCCTTAATCAAGTAATTTGCAACCTAGGCAATTAGTTTAGCAAGCAAGCCCAGCCATAAGCAACGTAGTAAAAACAAGAAAGATTCAATCTTAAGATAAGATTGCATGTTAAAACCCAGGAAGTTAAGAAGTACAGTTCTTAACATACTCTTTAGCAAACAGACAATAACTCAGCCCACTTTGGGGGCAGCGCAGGCGGTTTTGTTTGATATGCTCCCAGACCAAGAAGCTGCTATCCTGGGAAGGAATCAAAGCAATAAATTTCTTCTGTTACCTGAAGAACTGACATATGAGGAAAAGAGACTTAGGATATTGTCAAAAATAAACATTCTAAGATCATTTGGCAGGTCTTTATCACATTCCCGAAAATCCTCAATCATCCATAAAATCCCTAGACAACACACGACTATGGGTTCTCTTGTCCTCACCTGGAATGACAGGACTAGAGATAAAGTCCTCTCAATTTATCTCTAAATAAAATACTCCCCCTTGCTTTCCTGCCTTGAGTGTTTGGTAAGTTCATTCTTCCACTCTGTGAACAAGAACCCCAGCATCATGTATATACCACACTACCAACATATTGTTTATTTTAAAACCCAAATAAATATATGATAAGAAAATAGTAAAAATTTATGCTATTTCCTTCCCATAAACAAATTAACAGTTCGATGCTTTCTTAGGGTACATGACTTCCATCTGAAACTAGTTTTTCAGAGTTTCTGGTGGTAGAAATTTCCATTTCCCAGCTTGACTCATACCTTAATCTCTTTTACAGTTTGGGAGACCCCATGTACAGTCTATGCTTAATTTCTATTCAAAGTTATAAAAGGCAAAACAAGTTAGAGTTATCTAAAATACATTTGCATTTACTTTTCAAAATAAGTGTTTTTTTAATTCTTGAATTTTAATTGAGAATAATGTGTGAGGCAACAAAGAAACACAAAATTTATATAACAGAGCAAGTCTAATCAATGCTACATTGCCAAGTATGTTCTTGTAGTATTATTCTCAACATCTTTCTGAAGTATTTTATTCAAGAGTAAGTGGCTAGTAATTAATCCAGAAGTGAAATCAGAGCAATGCTTTTATTTAGGAAGAAAAACATAAATAGTAATACAAAAATGGCTCATACAAATATGGAACTTATTGTTTTACTACCAAGTAGAGACTCAGGGTAAGATCATTTTGCATAAATATTCTGAACAAAATCAGTAACTTGTCTGGAAGTTGTAGGAGGAAAGAACTTTAAATAATTTGTTTATTGTTATTAATTCCTGTACACCTAATTAAAAGTATGACCCAAAATAAGCATTGCTGGAAATTTTAGACTTGCAGGTATTAGCTACTAATATAGAGTGAAGTTTTTTTTTTTTTTAACCAGCCCATTTGGGGCATGATGGCAAAATAAAATGTCCAGTGGAGCCAGGGGTCAAGAGTAAAAACATCTTACCTCTTTCCCTCTTCTGAAACACAATGGAATTTGAGGGCAGGGTTAATGCTATGGTTCTAGAATCGTCCTCTTTCTAGCTTTAAATGGTTTAGCATCTTCAGGGTTATTATTGTCTGTGTAATTATGTTCCTGCTGTGTCTCAAAACTGCTAATGTATTATTAAAGAATGTCAAGGCTGTAAACCTAGTCCAGCAAAAAAAAAATTGCAAAATTGAAATTACATGCTGGTAAAATAAATGAATACTCGAATAATATAGTGCATTTGGTGCCAAAAGAGGAGAGGGCTTCTGATTTCATGACTCTGAGACTGACACTCTACTATATCACACAACTCAAGGCATTGTTGTTTTTTATCTGTTTATTGTTTAATTTTATTATTATTATGTTCTTATATTAAGGTGATTCACAAGAATTCAAGACATTGCAATGTTTGTCCACAAAGACATTTAGAAGAAAATCCTCTCTGAGCATAATATACATTTGGAACAGATTTGTCCAAAAATGAGATTGGCACTAATCGCTTAACTTAAGAGAAAGACAAATTTTAAGCTGTCAAGAACATCCCTGGAAATGCTTCAGAAGAGGATATAGATAGATAGATAGATGATAGATAGATAGATAGATAGATAGATAGATAGATAGATAGATAGTTGAAAAGGCATGAGACACCCCAAAACATCTAAAGAATAATCAAATGAACAAGCCATCATTTGCAAAGAAAGATATCAGAATAGTTCAACTGTGTCTTTCAGTGCTCCCTCAAATCATCAGGATATCCTCCTGTTTTACACAGTCTTGTTTTTAAAATCACACATTTCATCTGAAATATTATGCTTCAAAATAAAATCTTCCTTTAGGAAGTTTGAGCAAAAAGATTAAAACAAATATATACAGTTTGGTATATTCCACTATGTTTACTTACTCCTTGTATAAACAACCAAAACTAAATTGAGAAATGACTTTAAAATACAATATACTGTACGTATATACTTCTGGCTAATTTCTATCAGTAGAGTATTTTCACAAGCAAACAAAAAAATGACAAACTCTATTTCATTCCTCTTCCTCTCCCTTCACTCCTTTTCCTTCTTTATTTCTTCTTTCTTGTAATTAAAAAAAAATCCTCTCAGCTAATTATTTCCCCTCTTCAGGATGTTGCAACATGGAGACAGACCTAGTTAAAGCTTCATTTTGACATCTTCACCATTATGTCAAGCCACTCCTATAGGTAGAGCTTCCCCTCACCGCACTCTCCCTCGTTGCCAGTCTCCTAGGAGCGCTCAGCAAGGAGCACAGAGACCCTGTTCAGAGTTCAGAGCCATGCATCCAGACCGGTCTGCCTTGCCCTTCTGGACTTGTCCTCACCAATGCTCATCATCCCATGAGAGCCTGCCGGCACAGGCCATTCTGTCACCCAACAGAAGGCAATGCGGTTTGTACCCTACCTGGAATGATGTCTTCCCTTCTCTCCTGGTATTGAAGGACATTGATGAACTTATGCCCCGCAGATACAGTGAGGGAGTTTCCGCTGACACCCTGACATGACTGTGGAGCAGGAAAGATGGAATAAAAAAATATCATAACTGAGACAACATGTTAATAAAAAAGCTCTGGTGTTAATTTATGTGTGGACAAGGAGTACTATCATTAAGTATTTCTTCACGATTGTTAATGCTACTTTTCTTTCAATTCTCCCTGAGCACCGGGCACACAGGCAGTATCTCTATCAGTTAACTAATATATTCATTGATGTGAACAATAGATCAATGACAAAAGTCAACCACATCGAAATTAGTTCATGCTCAATAGCAAATGAATACAGTTAAAAGAGACTGATTGTTAGATTGATTTATAAATTAATAGAAAATAGCATGGCACACATGTCTAATAAGAGGGATAGGGATATAATTATGAATATCAATATAGAGTGAAAAACTGGCAGAGATATAGTATTTTAGAGGGAAAGGTACATGCTGATTTCCATTATCTTTCTATATTTAAAACGATATAGCATAGAGTGAAGCATTGTTTATGTTGAATTACAGAAAATAATTTATTCTCCCACTTTTTCTCATGCTAAGTTTTTAACAGGCTTATTCCATATGAAATGCAAATATATTTGAAAGCACTATTTCAAGCCTCACCTAGAAAACAGCCATGGACATTTTCAGTTTATATTCCAACTAGGATGTCCTCAAGGCCTTTGACAATTCCGTAAACTCAGTCAAGTTTCCGAACTTCATACCTCAGAATCCTTTGAGTGTCCTTACCCACCTATCGTCTGTGTGACGCACTCATCCTGTTCCTGTTTTGGGTGATGTGGCCGTAGAGAAGGAATTCCTGCTGTTTGCGCACCAGGGAAATGACATGCCCGTGTTAATGATAAGACTGGTCTCGTATTTTTGTCCATTGCCAGCTTGTCAGGGTTTGCCTCTTAATATAATTCTATAGTTTCATATGAAATAGGTATCAGTGTAAAAAAAAAGTCAACTCTAATTTAGATGTAATTTAAAATAGTAATGAATTCATTATAAGATCAGTGGAATTATATACAGTCTGTGCAACAAATATTTAAAAAGTGTGATAGGATGAAAAGGTCTGATGAACTGGAATATCTGAAGAAATGCTGTAGGAATTATTGAAACTTACAGAACAAAGAAGTGATTTAAGTGAAGTTTCAAATTAAAATCAAGCTTGACCAAAAAGGTGTGGGGTGGGGGTGAGGACTAACTCCAGTTCAGGTATATACTACTGGTGCAGAAATAAGATATAAAAAAATGCATAATTCAGACAATAGAGTCAATGGTAATACATTTCAATGTGCCACTAATTACTGATTTTTAGATATCCTTATTAAAGAGATTTTATAATTAAAAAGCACATAGAAGTAGAATAGAATAATTACCTTGAAAGAAAAAGAAATGTAATGTCTAATCAATTTTTTTAAATCCTAATCTGGATCGTTTTTAGGGATTTGTGCCTTACCTGGTAATATGATATGGATTTGATTTATAGCCCCATTTAGGACAATAAATCTGAAGCCTGATTAACTTATTGAAGTGACAGAAGAATAATTATCTTATTATTGTATCGCAAAACATTGTCTTTCCTAGGAAATATGACAAAGTCTGAAAAGCCATGTTTTATTCCATTTTATTTTTATTTTTTAATAACACAATTGTTAAGTAACATATAAGTCCTCAGTACTTCCTATGCTGCAGAAACATGACTAGTATCAGGACACACAGAGATAAAAAATAAAACGTGTAATGTAACTTTTAGGCAGCTTACAACATTCAAATGGAGAAGAGGCAGCTTGAATAAAACAAGACACAATACTTTAAAAAACTATTTAAAAAAACAATGTGGTGAGAATGCAAAAAGTTGCTTCAGAATACAATCTGACACTTTCTTACAAAAATTGAACATGCACTTCTCATATGATCCAGCAATCACACTCTTTGATACTTACAGAGTTGAAAATCAATGTCCACACAAAACACTGCCCATGGATGTTTATAGCAGTTTTATTCATAACTGCCAAACCTTGGAGGCAATCAAGATGTAGAAGAGTGGATAAACTAACTGTGGTGCATCCAGACAATGGAATATTACTCACTGCTATAAAGAAATAGCTATCAAGCCGGGAGGACATGGAGGAAACCTAAAGGCATATTTCTAAGTGAAAGAGGACAATCTGAGAAGGCTACATACTGTATGATTCCAACTCTATGACATTCTGAAAAAGGTATAACTATGGAGAGAGTAAAATTATCGGTGGTTGCCAGGGGTTGAGGAAAGGGAGAGATTAATAGGCAGAACAGAGGGGATTTTTAGGGCAGTGAAACTACTCTGTATGATACCATAAGAGTGGATGCATGCCATTATAGTTTTGTCCAAACCCCTTAAAATGTACAACATGAAGAGTGAACTCTAAATAACAATGGACTTTGGATAATGATATGTCAGTAGAGGTTGTAACAAATTGACCTTAATAAATGTCCCACTCTGGGGTAGGATTTTCATAGTGGGGATGGCTGTGCTTTTGTAGGGTCAGGGCAAATATGAGAAATCTCTGTACTTTCTGTTCTATTGTCCTGTGAATCTAAACTGCTCTAAAAAATAGTCTATTTTTAAAAAGCAATGCTGAAACATAGTGGGATTCATCTCCATTGGTAGCTGCTGAAAAGTACTGAGACTAGAGAACTGCGGACCCTTGTGAAGCATTTAGGATTTCATCCAACAGACACAAATGACAAAATTTTCCTACAGAAGTAGGCAGTGTCAAAGTTGTTACAAGCAGAGTTTGCCCAAGTGCAGAGCTCCCATGACTCAAAATACTGTTGAGAGTGGGAGGTGCTTGGTAAATTGTACTGTGAAGCATTGATAGACCTGGGTGAGGCTTTACTTTATTTTGTTTTAAATTTGCATGTAGGGAAAGCTAGGCCTGGAGCCAATTTTTCAAAGACAATTAAAAAAGAAAAAACACATGGGAAAATGAGACTTGGAGAAAGTACGAAGTCCTCTAAGAGTTGAAGAGGAAATTTTAAAAATCAATAGGGCAAACAAAATGTTTAGGGTCAATATTTCCCCAAACTTGTTCTGCCAGACTCCCCCTCTGTCACTAAAGGCAAACACCTGGGGACTGGGGACTCTGACAAGAAAGATGCCTTCTCCTCTGCCCTCCACTGTGGGTGCTAAAAGCATGGGAAGAACTGAAATCGGCCTTGTGATATGCTCCCTGCTGACATGCCATGGGCAAGATGAATAAACTATATCTCCCTTCTCTCCTATAATGTTTTCTTAGGAACTGTTTCAGGGTGAAAGAAGAAAAGAACAGATATTTCCATTTTTTTCTAAATCATTAATTGTCTTAAAAATACTGACCTGAATCCTAACAGTAAGATCTCTTTGCCACAAGTTCTCTGGACCAGTTTGCAAAAGACACCAATCATACAAAATGTGGGGCACACCACTTTATCATAGCATGATTTTAATGGACACAATGGATTGACAACGTGAACAACTTAAAAAATGTGTAAGTCAAGCCACTATTGGTTTCTCTTACAGTACACAAATTGCCCAAGGAAGTGAAAGGTACTTGCTCATGTTATTTTAAGGTATTTGAACAAGATAAATGTTTTAGTTCTAAGGGACATTGCACATTGGTTTTGTTTTAAAGCCAGTGAGCGGTCAGTTCAGCAGTACAGCTGTGTATGTTGTGCATTTTCTTTTTCAATTCTATTAATACTAATTTACAAGTGCTGAGAGTGTATCTTTCAGAAATTCATGCAAATGACTTCCTGAAACGGATCATTAAATATTTGCCTTTTATCAGAATACATTTAATTCACCCACTTACAGCATTTAGCTAGTGAAAAATATAAAAGTAATAAATCAGTTTTTTATTTGAAAGAAATAGCCAGCAACCTCTTCCCCTCCCTACATACCAAATAGCATTTGGTGGTATACAATAACTGTTGTTATCACTGTCGAGGAAATATCACTGTCCTTGTACTGTTTCTGCTGCATTTAATTGGCATGGCAAGAATGAGTAGCTCTTTCTTACAATAGACCTATTTTCATGATTATTCTTCTCACCCCTCAGACTTTGCTATAGCAAATGGAATTTTAAACTCCATAATGAATTAGAACATATAAACAAAAACGTGTACCAATTGAAGAGTGAACCTTGATGAATTCTCACCAAGTGATGACACTGTGTGGCTGTGGAAGCAGAACATCACCAGCACCTGGAGGTCGCCCAGGTCCCTTCTCACTGTGACTGTCCCAATAGCAAACAACTGCATCGAGTCCCAGCTTCACAGATGAGGGTGGCTGGTTGCTGAAATTTATCTAAATGGAAAGTTACAGTATGTGATGTTCTCTGTTCACCTTCGCTTCTTAAAGAATAAGTTGAGGTGCATCTATATTCCCGTGTTATTACAGCCCATGCGGTCTCATCGCTCTTTTGTGTGAACATGCCAAAATTTCTCCACTCATTTTGCTGTTGATGGAGCTTTAGGTATTGTCACTTAGGAATAATTTTGTGTAACGCTGCTCTGAGCATCCTTGTATTGGATTATTTTTAGCATGAGTATGCACCTCTCTTGAGGACGGCAGGAAGAGGATAGCTGGGACCCTGATTATGAAGAAGTCCTTTTTAGTAGATCCTGATGAACAGTTTTCAAAAGAGATTGCAGCAATTTCTGCCTTCACTAGCTGAGCATGTGAGTTCTGGTGGCTTCATTTCTGTTGTTAATGTTTGGCATTATATACTGTGATATTGTGATTTATACTAAGAATTGTATGTTTGGTGTTCTTCCTTTTCCTGGTATACAGCTCCTCAAACCTTGGGACTTCTTAAGTGATGAGAGTCATCACAGTGTCTCTCATTATGTTAATGAGGTGGCTTCTGGAATGTTCCTAGATCATCCAAGCATCATCCAGACAGGTGGACTTTTTAGTCCTCATCCCCTTGATCTCTGGGAAGGGTAAAGGGGCTGGAGGTTGAATCCGTAGCCAACGGCCAAATGATTTACTCAATTATCCCTATAAAATTAAGTCAAGAGAATAGGGTTTTGAGAGCTTCCAGGCTGATGAACACATGGAGATTGGGGGACAGTGGAACACCTTAAGAGGGCATGGAAGCTCCATGCCCTTTCCCCACAACTTGTCCTGTGCATTTCTTCCAGCTGAATGTTCCTGAGTTTTGTCTTTTTGTAGTAAAGTAGTGATCTTGTAAATAAAATGTTTTTCTGAGTTCTGTGAACCCCTCTAGAAATTAATTGAACCCAAGAAGGAGGGCTGTGGAATGTCTGATTTATAGGCAGCTGGTCAAAAGCACGGGTGATAACTTGGGCTAGCAACTGGTATCAGCAGTGTTGGGGTGGGGGAACCTCTTGTGGAGATCAACTTCCAACCTGTGGTTCTAGACAGGATCAGAAATTGAGTTGCTTGGTAGTGTTGGTGTGGGGAAGTAACCCCTAGAGAAAATTGATCCCAGAATCCAAAATGATATACCGTTTTCATTTTAGTTATTGTTATGTCTGTGTAGCTGTTTTGCATTGTATTTTTAATTTACATTTCCAGGATGACTAATAAAATTGAGTAACTCTTCATATGGTTATTGTATATTTGAATATACCTTTTTATGTATTGCTTCAAGACTTTTTCACCCATTTCTCTACAGGGCTTTCTGACTTTTTTATCTTTAATTTGCAGTTGTGTTTTTATTATCTAGATGCAAGTCCTTAGGGATCTGTGCTGCAAATATTTCCTCTTGTTTTGAGATATGTTTTTCTCTTAATGATATCTTTTGATAAAAATAAATTCTTTATCTTAATATACTCCAATAATTAAAGAGTAAACTTTTTCTTTCACTGTTTTAGAAATGTGTTTCCCCACCTCCAAGGCAATGAAATGTTCTCCTATTAACCATTCCAGAATCTTTATCATTTCACTTTTTAGATATATTTAGATAGGGAATTCATCTAGTATTGATTTATTTGTATAGCTTGAGGTAACAAATGTTGGGTAAATAAATGATTGATCAGAAAGACAGTAAGTACCTATATACTTGAAACTTGCTAAGAAAGTCTATCACAAGTGTTCGCGCCACAGAAACAAAATCATAACTACATGAAGCAATATGTTAGCTTGATTGCGGTAATCATTTCACAATGTATACATATATAAAAACATCATGTTATAACTTAAATACATATAATTTTGTCACCTATACCTCAATAAAGCTGAGGTGAAAAAGAAAAATTATGTTATTATTTCAAATTTATCTTTGCATTGTGTCTAACTACTATAACAAATTACTTTAGACAAGGCAGCTTATACATGATACAAATTTGTATCTCATGGTGAAAGTCCTCTTCCTGATTGAATCAGAAGACTGACTTCTTGTATCTTCACATTCCAGAAAGAGAGTGAAGGAGCCCTCTGAAGTCTCTTTTATATGGGCACTAATCCATTCATGGAGGCTTCACCCTCATGACTTAAATTACCTCCCAAATATCCCACCTCCTAAACCATCCTATCAGGGGTCAAGATTTCAACAAATGAATTTTGGAGGCACACAAACATTTAGTCTACTGCACATTGATATTGTTTTCTTAAATATATTATATGGACTTCTGTCTCTGTGTTTTCTACTCACTTATTATCATTTTACTTAATACATTTTCAGCTTTTTTTAAAGTCGACCCCCACAATAACTAAAACAGTGTTTCATGCAAATTAAAGAAATTACAGATTGGAGTTGATAGAAAAAATATAGAAATGTTCACTTGATTTCTGTATTGAAAAGTCCCTAAAAATAAACCAAAAAGTCATAAACTCTAAAGAAAACAAAATATTATAAAAACAGCAAATTGCAAAAATGGTCATGGTGATAATGTAATAATTTGAAAGGTGACAACCCTTCAGAATGAACATAGATAAAATATATCACGTGTTTTAGAAAAACAGATAATTTATCATACTATGGGTGCACCAATTTTTACCTAGGGAATTTTTATATGCATAAATATAATAAAAATAATCCTAATAAGTATTATCATGGTCATCATAATATCAATAATGTATTGGATACTACTTTTTAAGCACTTATTATAAAATAGCCACTAAGATAAGTACTGCTCTTACAACTTACAGCTAACCTAGTCTTAAAAATTATTTATGTCAGAATGATTCAATTAGATAAATGTCAAGAAATGTGTATCTCCACATATTTATATGTTTGCAAATATGTAAAGTATCATATTATTTCTGATGTGAATCAAACTATACATATGTAAATAGGTATAGATATGAATATAGATAAAAATCAGGTATACATAGTTGTGTGTATTGAAAGGAAGAAGAAAGCAAGGAAGGAAGGCAAGAAGGGAAAGAAAAAATTTATATACAGACACACAGAATTATCTGTAAGATACTGTAGCTACACAACAATATTATGTGATTAAATTTGGGGTTTCATTGTGGTTACCTTTATTGTTTATTTATATTTTAATGCATTTATCACACATATAGATAATATTTTAAATCAGAAAAATAACATTTTTGAAAATAAATAATGCATTCTATAACATAGGGAGGTGTCCATAGAGTATTAAGAACAAAATGGTTGTAATCCCACATCATTACGGATGGTAAAGTAGAAATATAGATGGTATGTTTTTTACACATTATGCTGGTGTGTAAAATTCTAATATTAATAACAGCTGTATGTTTTGGTGTCTACTATGCACTGTTACCAAAATCTCTCCTTTTTAAACAAGAGAACGCTGAGGATCGTAGATTTAGATAATGCAATTCTTAATTGACAGAGCTCGGCCCAAGGTCACTGTGCCCTACTGTAGACCTTTGTACTTGGGAAGGGTTGAAAGTGAAAATTTTAAAGGGCTGGAGGAACTGATTCAATCTCAAAAGATGGTTAGAGGTTTGTCATTTTTGAGAGTTCAGGGTTGGTTCAGAGGAACCATTTTCTTTGCAGGAAGTCATGGGGATGAAAGACTTGAGACTTGGTCTAGTGGTTGGAGTGGAGGTGGGATGAGACTGGAGAGAGGAAACACTGGAAAGATATGCAAAGAGCACATCATGAACAGCTTAAACTGGAAAGGAGGGGATGATAAATGGGGATTTGAACAATTGCCAAAAGATAGGATAAAGGTAGAGATGTATACTAATGCAGTCCATGTATAAATCAATCTATTATCAACATTACTGCTTCCAAATTATGCATTAGGTGCTTTAAAAACTCCTCTGAGATTTTTGAGAATTTATTTAATGAATTGAATATAATATAAAGCCAATGATATCAAACATTCTACTGAAAACTTACTTGTATCTGCTAGAAGGCATTAGATCCCATCCTTCAATTAGTTTAAAAGGAAACTGTCATGTTTTTAAAAGACTATTGGGTCTGGCACTTGAGATACCTATTGAAAAAACTGGATAAATACTTCCACAGTTACTGCAGTATAAGAGTCTGAATACTACTCAAGTTCCTAAATTTCTGATAGGAGAAAACACACAAAGAATTGATTCCAAAATGAGAGGAATAACCTATTTAATTATCATCACAGATATATGCTTCTATATTCCCCTCATAGATGCCATTATAAGCCAAGATTTTTTACTTTTGTCCTTGTCTTTTTTTCTTTATATCTGAGTCCATATTTTTCTACTAAATGCTATTATAATCTATTTCAAATAAGTATAATTTATTTTAAATGTGTGTATTTTAAAATTGATTACAATAAGTATATTTTATTTTGCTGATTTACTCATATTTTTGTCTTAATTTAAATTTAGAAATTGGCGCTACTATTTTCTTCTGAATTTTATTTTTGTCTTTCGAGCAATATTTTATGAGCCATGATTTATAATGGTCACTCAGTTTATTAGCCAGAAAATGGCAGTAAAAACTGCTTTTATCATTTATCTACTCTGGTACCAGATTATTAAGCAGCCAAACTCTCCCTAACGACAGTCTACATGAATAGTTGTCAATTCCATAGAAGTAGAAGGAAATAATGGAGACAGAGAGACTCACTTAGTCTTCATCTTGTTACTCTCATAATCAGTCTTTTTATGACCAAGGTCAAAATCATGGAGAGAGAAGCATATATGGTCATAGTACTCAGTCTAAAATGTCTTTAATATATGAAGATAAAAACAGAATGAATGAGTCAATGCTACTCTTTCTTTCTGTAATATAAGTTTCCTGGTGTAGAAAAACACAGCAAGGAACAAGACATTCTTTTAGTTTATGGAGAGGAAGGTTGGCAAGAGAACTGAAAAGAGGAAAGACAAGTCCACACTCGGGGCAACTCTGCTTTCCAAGGAAAATAAATTGCCTCCCTTCCAGTATGAAGGGGCCCAATATAATTAATCTGCCACTAGGAGGCTGGCTAGCTCTTACGCATGATGACCTGTTTGGAGCTCAGTATCTGTCTCTGCAATGGCTAGACAGATCATATATTGCTGAGACCATGTACTGTGATCTCTGTATCTTCCCTCATGGCTACCTCATGCATGGGGTCATCCAGCAAGAGGCAGGGAAGGCATGGTAAAAAGCCATCTCACATCCATAGACTAGGTTATCTTGAACGGATTATGGGAAACAGTCACTGAAATCAACACCTAATGAGAGTCACCCAAGACAAAATACCCTCATATCCTCACTCATTCACAGAGATTAATCCACAAACATTATTGGTAGGCTTGCCTATTACCAATTTTCTTATCTTGTACTTTCCAGATCCATGACTATTCAGCCATATGTCTAGTGACTGCCAAAAAATAGCTACTGTCGTTCCTCCTTTAAGGCAGAGTGAATGATCACGCGCACCACTCATGTCTGTTGAGGCTACTTCCCTCCCCACTGTCCTTCAGGGAAGCACTTTAGTGGAGCTGTAAGGCTGCAGCCTTCCAATTTGGGGAATATTGGCATATGTGTGGGATCGCTGGTGTCATTCACATTGGTAATCATTCACAAAGCCATGAGTGAAGGTCAAGGGAGAGGCCAGTGCGGCAGCAATCGATATCATGGGAATGTAAGTCACTTGCACTTTCTATTCACTTTCGCCATCAGAACCTGTTCACACCCTATGTCATCCTTGCCAGTTTCACTTAAGCATGAATGTTTCTGTGATCACCCAACTTGATAGGTTGGTTCATCAAATGGCATCCAAAAAATTACAAAGGGCTTAGGTCTCATGGTTTCTTATGGTAGAGCTTCAGATGTATATTATAAGATAGAAAATACTTTTGGTTTGTTTTCTTACCAAAATATGAATAGTTAACTGCAGAAGTAGTCACGTTTTTGTCCCCAAATCTTAAGGATCTCTACTGTGATTCTCCTGTACAGGCTTTCAGAGCTTTATACATTCATATAACCTAAATCGATTGGAGCATTTTTCTTCCTTTTGGTGCCACTTCTTTTGGGTGCCTTGGAAAACAAATCAAATTAACAAAAAGCTGTGGAGGATGCCCACATGCAAGACATTTATCCAGAATTCAAAGACCCGTGAGGCTTTATACTTCTTTGAGTGGCAGGACAGAGCTTACACTTACCCTTGAAGTCTCAGGACATTTCAGATCTCACAATCCTTAAAACACCATCCAAGGGGAGGGTTCCTTAACTTCATGTGTTAATTTCTATCTACCAGCATCAAGACTCTTAGGAAAACATCTAGAGCATTTTCTGCTTCCTGTTTATCCAGCCCAGCAGAATAATATCATAAATATAGAGGATTGCAGTGATATCATGTATATAATAAGATAATTACAGCTCCTGCAGACCAGATTATTACAGAGTTCAAGAGCTGGCTTTCCCTTGATGTAAAAAAGGATTGCTGTTGTGTCTGTTACATTAAATCAAATGTTTCTTTGTGGCCTTTGCTAACAGATATGGAGAAAATATTGCTCTAGGAATATCTGCAAGTATCAAGGTCTCTTTTGACTTGCTTCAGTAAGATCACATCTGGAACAATTTTCACAATTATAACCAATAATGATTTGGTTTTTCATATCCCACTCTCATTCCTTAGAATTGAACAATATGCTACTTAGATTGTGATATGATAGTAATTATCAACCTGGCATTTTCCAAGTATTCGATGGGGCACAAACTCTGAAATTCCTCTACAAGTGTGACACAGTTTTTGGTTTACTATTCTGATAAGGATGCAGTCTGCTATTTGTTCTTTCTACCATGGCAACTGTAACTCCAAGGGTGTAAAAAAAAAAAATACGAGACTCCTGCCATTATTATGCTTAAAACATTTGTTTTGACCATGCATCCAAAAATTCAGGAAATTAACAAGATATTAGAGATTCACTGAGCCAACTATTTCTTGGGGCAAGACTATTTGTCACCTGATTTATACAGGTTCTTATTCTGGCTGCTGGAGTGCAGTTGTTTTGGTCCAGTTCACTGTAAATTGTAAAAGTAGATAGAGGGGAAAATATATACATATTATGTGTAAGAGAAACCCATACCTGAGTTTTTTCTTTCTTTTGCTTCAAGACCTCGGCCTATAATGGAATCTGCCCCTGTTGGGGAGAGTTGCTTTGACAAGCTGTGCCTAGAGTTCTTTTGGCCTCCTTACACCCTCTTGATTTCTTAGGATGGTGAATAAGATTCACCATGGTAAGTCCTAAATAAGTAAGTAATTATTAATAGAAACCTCTTTGCTGTTCAAGTTGGAGGATGGGGGCTAATGGGGAAGGGAACAATCTGGGGCATAAGTGGCCTATATAAGAGGAATGTTGTCATAAATTATAACTAACAAATTAAGATTAATTAAAAAACATACTCAGGAGACTCCAAAACAACTACTGAGAGGTTATAAAATCTTTAAAGTCACTAAGGCCCTGAAATCCTTTTATGGGAAGTGGGAGGTATAAATTTGCTTTCACTATTATAAAAGGAATACAGAAACATGGACCAACAGGAAAAATGGCTCAAAATGTTCACCCATCACTCTGCCATCAATAAATCTGTCATAGGTTGACTGTTGATCAGACTTCTCTTCTTGGAATAGCATCATGTGTTCCTGCCTGTTTGCTAAGTTTTAGGTTGCTAAGAATTTAAGTACTTCACTAACTTTATGCATGTTTGAAACTAATTTCAACTTCTGTTTTATAGACAATGCATATAAAGTGCCTGGGAAGAAGATGCATGGGGTACGTGTTGATTATTCTGTTTAGCCAGCTTCAGAATGAGTTTGAAAGGGGAATTTCCAGACTACCACAGGATGATCCATGGGCTCCCAGAATATATGAAATACAAAAATATTGATTAACCATCCAATTCAGGTATGAACAATTTGTCCCCAGTACTCATTTTGTGTGCGTGTGTGTGTTTGTATATAGCTTTATCCAAGATTACATTATGTACAAATTCAGAGTCACACCATCTCAAGCACATGTTTTTTGGTTTGTTTACCTTGGTAGTTATATACCAGCACAATTCAAATCTTGTGTCTAACCTTCCTACTTCACTTCTGTTTTTCTCAAGGCTTTCTTGCAAAATCTTTACTGTCCCTTGTCACATTTTCTTGTCCACTATTTTTTTTAAATTTCCCCCTGTTCTCACTTTTTCTATTTATTCCCAAGAGCTCCATGAGACCTATACCTCATGCATGTTGGCACCACATTTCTATGGAATATGATAAAATAAACAGAAATAAATATACGAAAAAAATCTGTGAAAAGAGAACTTCCTGTTTGCCAAGGATTCTTGTATAACATTTTCTGAGTGAAATCATTTCTTAATTAGCATGAAATGTAAATGTCTAAGGATGTGATGCATATATAGAATGCAAACAAGACTGAGGGATGGAAGAGTTGAAAACATGAGAGTATGAGCAAGCTGGGGAATTTCCAAGAGGAGAAAAATGGCTAAATCCAGCTTAGACTGAGGTATGTATGACCTGAGGACTGTTTTGAATTTCTTGAAAGGTAAGTACTCTCGTGTAAGAATTAGCAACTAAATCAGGAAAAGGAAAGATGGGACAGTAACCTCTTAAAATAGTTGGGAATAGACCCAGATTGAAGCTACATTCTTTGTGAATGTGTATCTCACTCTGATTACAGTGGGCCACAGAGAATTTCAGCTAGTTAGTTTTCCTTAGTTGATGGATGTGATCCTCAGTTTAAATTATCTGGCTATAATTTGGTCTGCAATTATTAAATAACATGGAGTAATACTTTTTAAGATGTGACTTTATGATGTTGAATCTTATCATCAGTATCCGTGCAATTAGATCATATTTTTAAATCCTATAGCAAAACAATAACTCTCTGTTTTCCTAGATGAAACCATAACTTCACCTAGAGAGTTGACATAAATATTTTTTTTAGGAAAAACTATGTCCAAATACTTGCCAAATATCATGAAACATGTATTTCATTTCTCTTCAGATTTAGCATCAGCAGGCTAAGGGGTTAAGAGTATATCAGATATGGCATGAACACCCCGCTTCTTAGTGATGCCTTCTACAATCTAATTTGTATTTTATTATCTTTTCTGCAACAAAATAACCCCTACATATGCAAAACTCTATCAGGATTATTTCACAAGAATATAGATATTTTAAGAATTATTTTGTCCCTGTTGTATGTAGTTTAATGTGCTTACTCTGAAGCTACAAGGTATTATTTTTAACTTTAACATAATTTATCTTTGGATCAATAAACATCATCAGATACTTCCTTTCTGATTCTGATTTATCTGTAAAATGCTGGTCTATAGTTACCTTATCCTTGAGTAATTCTCCTCTATTTAAATAAGAAAAAATTAAATATAATGCTCATTTTAAAGTTTAAAAACAAAATTTTCAAAATATTTAACTTCAATTTCCTTTTGTTGTAAATATTGGTATGTGCAGAAGCTTTTTAGTTTTCTGCATAGCAAAGGACACCATCAGCAGAACAAAAAGGCAACCTACAGTATGGGAGAATATATTTGTAAATGATTTATCTGATAAGGGGTTAACATCCGAAATACATAAAGAGGTGATATTGCTCAACACCAAAAAAACAAATGACTCAGTTAGAAAATGGGTGGAGGACCCAAAAAGACATTTCTCCAAAGGTGAAATACAGATGGCCAACAGGCACATGAAAAGATGCTCCACATCACTAATCATCAGGGAAATACAAATTAAAACCATAATGAGATATCACCTCACACCAGTCAGAATGGCCACTATCCAAAAAACAAGAAATAACAAGTGTTGGCGAGGATGCAGAGAAATGGGAACCCTCCTACACCGTTGATGGGAATGTCAATTGGTACAGCCACTGGGAAAGCAGTATGGAGGTTCCTTAAAAAACTAAAAATAGAAATACCAGTAATTGCACTTCTAGGAATTCACCTGAAGAAAACAAAATCCCTGATTTGAAAAGATATATGCACCCCCTATGTTTATTGCTGCATTATTTACAATAGCAAAGATATGGAAGCAACCTCAGTGTCCATTAATAGATGAATGGATAAAGAAGATGTGGTACAGATACATTATGGAATATTATTCAGCCATAAAAAAGAAATCCTGCAGTTCATAACAACATGGAAAGATCTAGAAGGTATTATGCTCAGTGAAATAAACCAGGTGGAGAAAGACAAATACCATAAGATTTCACTTATTTGTAGAATATAAAAGCAAAACAAAGCAAAGGAACAAAACAGCAGTAGACTCAGAGACACTGAGAAGTGACTAGTGGTCACCATGGGGGAGGGGTTGGGGTTGGTGGGTGGGGAGGGGGTGGATAAAGGGGCATAAAAATTGTCACTCATAATATAAGTTGGTCATGGGGATAGTAGTAGAGCATGGATAATGCAGCCAATGATTCTGTCACATTTTCCTGTGTTTACAGAAAATAACTGTACTAGTGGGGGTGAGGATTTAATAATCTGGGTAACTGTTTAACCGCTGTGCTGTATCTTGAAACTAATATAAGATTGTGTATCAAGGATACTTCAATTAAATAAATAAATAAATAAAAATAAAGCACACAAAAAAAATTGATACATAATTTTAAATGTTTCTGTTAGGATTTAAAATTAAAGTGTTTCCTTTATTTTCTATGGTGCAATTAGAATCAATTTCCAAGTGCATAAAATGAAATTGTCAGAATTATTTTAAGTTCTCTCTTTTTTCCCTTTCAGCTTCCTCCCCTTTGTTTCGTACCATTACTAAAATGATGGAGCATAAATCAGGGACCAGCTATCACGGTGTGGTCATGACACTGTTTATTTTCCTGTTTTTTTAAAACAAGTGTCGGACACAAAAACACTGGAAAAATATCCATGAATCAAAATAATATTCTAAAACTAAACGAGACTTCCTATTGTCACAAAACAACTGCAACCACCTGCCCACCTCTTCCCTGACTTTTCTCTATTCTTACTTTCACTAATATTCAACACACTACAGAGGACTTTCTAAAAAAAAGAAAAAATAATAATTTACTCCCCTAATTGGAAATCTTAAATGAATCTTAGTTGCTGTTATGGTACTAAGCCAAGCCCCTCATGATGGCATAGCCCATCCCATAGGATTTGCATCTTCCCTTATAAACTCATCATTAGCCTCTTCTGTGTCTTTTCTATGCTACACACACATTCTCCTCCTGGTTATGACAGCCTCTTTGTGTTAGATCACTAAGGCATGAGCTACTGCAGCCAAGTTCAATTCAGGTGGAAGTGTGTACAAAGTTCTTTTTAATTTCTTGTCTAAACAGTACTTTCTTGTCAACTCTACTGGTAATAAAGATATTTTATTCAATATTTTACTTACATACTCTACTTCTCAATTGCCTCAAAGTCTAGATGGGAAAAAGCACGACACAATCCCTTCATCAAATCACAACAAATCACAAGACCCAAGAGCTTTTTCAGAGGATTGAACGTTTAAGAGGATTTCCCTAAATTCCTTAAATGAGCACAAGTGCCCTGAATAAACCACCACTTATTAAAATGCCTGTCTAAGCCCCCCAGGGCGATTCTTTCAGTGTCTCCTTCATAGTAAATGTTCAAACCATATTGGCGAAATAATGAAATTAAGAGAAAGAATAAAAAGTCTCCTGGTAGAAATACAATGTATTCTGCAATTTACCTGGCAAAAGAAGGTTAATGGATGGTGTTTCTGTTTCTGAAGTGGGCAAAGATATTACTGCAATTATTGTATATTTCAGGTTAATATGACATTACGGTTTCAGTTTAGGACACATGTTATGCTGTAAGCATGTTTACATTACCCAACCATATAGCACAGTAGGAACTTAATAAATAATTGCTGAAATACAGATACTTAAGTTTAAAAGGGCGCTCTAGAAAGTAAACTCTGTATCAGAAATACATTAATTTTCTTCTGTAGTTCATTAAAAAACCATGGGTAGATATAGGGCTCATTTAACCTTGAAGACTTCTGGCTAGAAGCAAAGTTTACCTAACTCAGTCAATAAAACTCCACAAAAGGGACAAAGTCATTCAATATTTAGATACTTTCTGATATTCCAGTTACACAAACAAAGAACCAACAGCTGTTTATAAATCTCCATAGCATTACATTTTGGCTTCAGAATATCAAATTTCTAACATATATAATGTACCCCAGCCCTAGGGTACACTTAATCCAATTGGAATTTGGCAACAGAAACTGGCTTCAAGATTTAGGCCTCACTGTGTGTTCATTGATCTTGAAAGATGTTGTAGGAACATGGACCAGGATGCATGCACTAAACAGGAATTTACCTGGTGAGCAATTAGAACAGACTACTTAGTGAATTCTTGGTATGACTCCCCTTCTCTCATATAAAATAAGAGGACCACATTCTTTGGAAATTGTTGCATGGTAGGTTTCTATTTTCAAATCTACTTGAACTCTTATCAAATGTCATTTACATCTAAAAGAATCATCAGAGCTGATTATCATCAGAGCCTTCATAGAACACTTAAATCAATTTCCACTCCCTTCTCTGCATGGCTCATCATTCACAATTACCCAGGCTCTCTATGCCATTGAGGTATTTAGCTGTTCAGTGGGATTTCAAGCATTTAGCAGGCAGCCATGACTTCACCCAGATCAAAGGTGCCAATTGCATTAAGACCACCAGACTGGAAGTAAAATTAAATGACCATATGGAAATTGATCTTTGGATAGTTTCCCAACCCTGCACTCCTAGATTTATTATTCTTGTTTTTATAGAATACCTCAAAGGGGAAAAAGGTAACATGTCTGAAAAACAATTCCATTTTTTGAAATTATGCTGCTTTCAGTCATTTTAATAATTCAGTAGATTTATGCCATCCACATTTACTTTTTTTCAAGAGAACATTCACAAAAAGACTATGCTAGGAAAAAATATAAAAATAAGTCTATGTTTATGATAAATCACAGACTTATTTACCTGTCTTTTTGTTATGCGGAGAAAGGGGGAAACAGTGCTAAGACAACAAGATGAATAATGTAATATGTTTCTACGACTACAAGAACAGACATATCGAGCAGGTCTATTGTTAAGACATTTGACAAAGTAATAGGCAAAGAAGGAAAATTCACATCTTAGCTATAAGAAGTTTGTGTAAACTATATTAACAGTGCACAGTCTAAATACTTATGATTCCATTTTTGAATTAGGGAATATTCTAATGTAAGTACTGGTAGTAGCTATGTGTAAATTTTTTTTGTTTCATTGCATTTTATACAATGTATAAAAGGTGTTTAAAATAAATCTTACAGAAAAAATCCTCAGGGCACTTAAATTATAGAGATAGTTATATGAACACTGAAAGTACTGTTATTGTTATATTTCTTTAAGATGAAGAAGAATGAAAGGTATTTTCCCTTGTTATGAAACAAGAGACTAAAATACTTCATGAAATCAGAAGTATTTTCTGCTTCAGATAATCAGCAATATGAGGACAGAATAATGAAGTAGAGAAACGCAATGCATTTGGAATGAAAAGGTCAGGGTTTCAAGTCCTGGCTGTCATCGTCCGTCTGGACCCATTTCCTTGTCTGTGAAATGACTGGGTTGGTGTGAAAGAACCGTTTCTCTTAAAACATTGATCGAGTATATTCCAGACGCTAAGTTTTTAGAAGTTGCTCGAATGCGCAGAAACCATCCCGTTAAGCCAAAGCCTGTTTTCTCTAACTCCCAAGAAGGGCCAGTGAGCCGACACTCACTATTCAGCCCTTATTTTGTCATCCTCTGGACGTGATATTAGCATCGAGCAGACAGTACCTAAGTCATTGTGTTCAGAGAGCCTTTTTTAGTCCTGGGGATATGACAAATTACATAGTCTTTTAAATCTCTGGTGCTAAGGCCCCTTTCGCATGATTGTAACAGAGAGTCCATCACACTGATGATTATGCATGACTATTCTATCTTTCCTCACTAGACTGCAAACATCATGAAAACGTCATGCAAAGTCAGGGTATCTATTTTTTTCCAGTGAATCCCTAGTGCCCTATGCAAGGAGTGTATTGAAAGTCTCTGTAATGGTGTATGGCATAGAACAGGGCTCAAAATGCTAGGAAACAATGTGGGTTTAATGAGTCTAATAAAGAATATTTGATTTTGTTTCTTCATTGTTCTAAGTATACTGTGCACTTTTAAATTTTTCTCAGCATTGCCGCTACTGAAATTTTCACGAGTGTATACAAAATAGAACTTTCCTTGAAATCAACTATTTTTATCATTAAAATAATCTTTCTACAATGTCTTGAGACTCTCAATACCACAAGAGTTGCTCTGTCAAGAGTAAAGAATCAAATAACCTCTCTCCTTTTAGAATGCAGCCATGGCCTGTCAACAAGTCTCCTACCTCAGGCCTTCTTTGGAAAACAATGATAATATTAGCTTATCTTAAATATAATTACAGGATGTACTTTTGCTTCATGGCTGTTTACTTCAAGTTGAACATAAAAAAAACTTTAAATAGAGCACCTTACATTTAACACAGTGAACACGCATTATGTACAAATTAGAAATATGTTGATATTTTCTTGAACAGTTATTCGCTGAGTTGTCTTCACAATGTTTTTCCACTGTCAAATAAAATATATGGCCTATAGTAATAGTTCAGAACTTTAATAAAATGCCATTTAATTAGACAGTAACTTTTTTGAATGGCATGCTTATCCTCCATTGTGATTTGATAGTCCGGGTAATTTATACAGCTCTTCTTTTGCTTACTGACTGCTACATAAATTGCATAGGGTTTAGATGCTTTTATGCCTAAATTATATAATCTCTACGCAGCTGGGCCAAACAAATCCCAATGTCTCTAGGATAATTAAAGGTAGCAAAACACCTGTATCTCTAACACCTGGTGGCAGTAAAACCTAAGTGCAGATTGGACTTTTAAAAATTAGTGAAGTCTTTAGCATCTTGAGGATTTTGGTAACCATAAAAGTAACTACAAAGTAACACAAAGAAATCAAGTTGTACAAATAGCTAATTTTGCCTCAATAGAGCCACTGAATATGCATACAAAAATAAATGAAATCTAGACCTACCTCTTTCTGGTTTCCCTATCACCCTTCTCAACTTTGGTAAGTGAGCTAAAGCAGGGTGAGCAAATTGCCATAATCAAACGTAGAAAATATGTAACTTCTTAATTTTAAGATAAGAACAGCATCTTGATAGATCAGCTTCTGGAGGCAGATATGTAAAGAACATCATCAGAATTCCCATAGCCTAACTCCATAAGAATATTAGAGCAAAAAGAAACCAATTTAGTTCTAACTTAATTGGATGAAATCTAAAAGTAATCTATTGCAGAGTGTATTGAAATTACCCTGGTGTTTGGTGTTCACAACATATGTACTAGAGTTTCTCAGAAGTGTGATTGTTTCAAGTATTTTGCATGCAAATTCACCATAAATAGGCGAGTGTATGCAATATCAAGTGCGGAATGTTGAGCCTGATTCTTAGTACATCCCTGCTGAAGGACAATTGCCTTGCAGTGCCAGATATTCATACATATAAAATATAAAGACAGCACTTAATATTCTCAAGTGTCATCCTGTTTCTTTGGAGAATATTTATGTCCTGTGTTCCGCTTTGATTCACAATCACAGTCTTTAACAGTAGATTCTCCCAAATGTTTCTCTTTCTCCTTCCTTACTTTGAAATACTAACTTCCGCCCTTACTTCCTCAGAAATTGTTCTAACAATTTCAGCAATGGCCTCCATACTGACCTGTTCTGAAACTACTCACTCCATTTTGGAGTTCTTTAGTCATTTGTCTTCTGTGACACCCTTTCCTTTTAGAACCCTCTCTGTCTCCCACAAATTTCCCTTTCTATTTTTATTCTTTAAACATCTTTCTCCCCTCCTTCTTCTTGGTCATGATTAGCTATCATCTTTATTGATCATTCCCAAATGTATAATTTTCTCCCATAATGTCCCTGAATTTTAAATTTTACTATCAATTGCCTGAAGGGCATGTGTACAGGGGATATCCTCACACATTTCTACTTCAGTACATATGTTTTAACTCATTCTCTTCTCTCTGAAATGTGTCCCTCTGTATTTATTCCATTTTTTTCAGGACGTGGCACAGTCACGCACATGAAATTCAGAAGCTTTGAAGTTATCCTGGATTTCTCTTTTTCTTGGTTCTGACCAGCCAAAATTCCTTTTTCTTATATCCTCTTTTTCTCAGTCCATCTAATCACCCCTGTATCTATTGACACTGCTTCAGCTCTTTTCGAGTCTCCCTTGAACAATTGTGATTGAGTTTGTTCCCCTTTCTCCCTTGTCTGCCTCAAAACCATATTTTACAGAACTGCCAGATTGAGCTAAATGAAATGAAAAATGTGAACAGCAAATGGTTCCCAGGGTGAGGTCCTCAAACCAGCAGGACCAGAATTAACTGAGAGATCATTTGAATGAAAATCTCAAGCCTCATCTCAGAACCACCAAATCAGAAACGGGGTTGGTGAGGATATGGAACAGCTAAAACTCTTATTCATTGTGGAGGAGGTGGGCCGAAGTGGACATGATTATACCCAGTTTGGAAAGAAACTGGGCATTTTCTAATACAGCTGAAAATATGAATACAATAATCATAACCCAGCAGTTGCACATTTGCATGTGCATGTAGAACATCACACATAGTCCACAATAAATATTCATAGTAGCTTTATTTTTAGTAGCCCAAAGTGAGAGAAATCATTGTTCATCAGTAATACATAAATAAATTGTGACATATTTTTCTTTCCAAAATGGGAAAGACAATTGGGAGGACCTTCCTGCACTGTTAAGTAAATAAATAATTTATTTAAAATATAATGAAATATAAAGAGAAAGGATAGGTCTATGCTCAGTGCAATTATTTGACCACTCTAGTTGGCAGTTTGATTAACCATAAAATGAGACCTCTCCAATACTAATAGAGGTGAATAATGGAGGATTGTGCACAGGATAAAGAGGAAAATACTCTCTTGTTGAGACTATATGGGGAATTTGGTATTTTTCTCCCTCTAATATGCCCAAAAGAAAACATAGTGCATTTTATCAAAGAAGTGGCATTCATAAGAAAAATATATTACAAAAATTTAATTTTCCTAATTTTATATTTAATCCATAAGATGTTTGCGTTTTCATTACTAAAAAGAGAACAGGTCAAAATGTAAACATGGAAAATACATTTTGTGGGAGCAGGCGAGAAGAATCTTTTCTGATCAAAAGCTACATAGAACTAGTTCTATATCTGATCTTGGCTCCTGGTTTTGTCTTTGAGCTAGCCATATTACATGGTTCTTATATTAGCAAGGAGGTAACCCATAGTGACAAAATACCCCTATTTCTGACACACAGTAAATTTTAGAATCACCCTTCCTTCTTGTATGGGATTATTATTCAGGATTGATACAGGGCAAAAAACCATAGAAGAAAGAGAAAAGCAATTTCTCCTAGTTGTTTTTAACAGGAAACAATTAAAGATTTTTAAAATCAACACACATAATAGCCTCAGAGTAAACCATCATTAATTGTGCAAAGATGGGGGAGTAATCATTATGAAAGAAGAGGAAGGGAAAAAAAGCATTTCCCTCTAGGAAAAAAGAAAAAGATAGTTCCATTGAACATTTAAAGTTCAATTATCTAAAAATGAGTTTAGTTCTTTAATCTACTACAGCAGCAGTTTGGAAAGGAAAAGCTATGTTTTTTTAAATACTGCTTTCAGTGGGTATTAAAAATTGACGAGCTGTATCAGAGACTCAACAGCTTGAAATGTTAATAGAAAAAGAGAACACAATTGAAGTAAATAAAGTTTATTTTTACATGACAGATTTCATAGGAAAAGGTACTTCAGAAACAATTATGATTGCAGCATTCAAATAACAATAGTGTAAGGGGGCAGATGTAACACCTGTTAAAACTGTAAAGTCAAGACAAACTTTGACACCATGAAAACAATGGCCTGAAAAGATTAACAATGACATAAATATAGCCGAAGCTCCAGCAGGTCTTTTACATACTGTGTACGTGGGTAGAAGGACATTTTCCTCTCAAATATTTATGGACATGCAAATAAGCATCCCAGTAATCTTAAATTATGTATTTCTGCATTTCTACTTGAAATAAGCAGACATCAACTAGCCCTTTCCTCTGGAATAACAACATTTCATGTCCAGAATTCATTATGGAATCCCAAGCTGTACATTGGCCAGCCCTCTTTCAGATGCAGGAGTGTCTGACAAGAGAAATAGCTCTAACCTGTATATGCTGAAGTCTTGGCTGCATGAAATACACGCGTTCCAGGAATTCACCCAGGGTGCTGCATTGTTAGAATTAAATGTGCACTGTTTCTCCATGTCCCTCCACCAGGCTCAGAAGGAGGGGTCTGACTTGGCAAAGCTCCACCATAAAGCAGTTAAGATTTACCCAGTGAGCTCATGTATCTTACTTTTTCTATTTTCAAACACACTAAACTCGCAGAAATTTAAGTCCAAATTCACCAAGGAAGAAATTTTAATGGCAGGCCTCTATATCTATGATAGATGAGGCTGTCATGAATTAAAATATTTTGTTTCAAAATTATGAAAATTTGGACTAATAATAATGAGAACAATTACAAGGATTAAAATTCATATAGATTGAGTATAGTTTTTATCATCAATAAAAATGTGTGTATTTTTTGTAGAGTACCATGTAAATGTCATAAAAAATAAACCAAAATACATTTTTGTATAAATTAGCTGTATACACATATATATTTACATGTATGTGTGTCCATGTGCTTATATGGAATACTTATATCAGAATACCTCTGAGTGTTTATCATTGTGATATTCTTTGATTTGAAGTGATTATTACAGGTTTTGCCCATTTTACCACCTGCCCTCCTGCTTGTTTCTTAGGACACAAGTATGAAATTTAATCCTACAAGGATGACCTGTGAGCTTGTCTTAGGAGGTAGATGGAGGGCTCCCCAGGGAGAATAAGTACACATGATGGACGGCAGTAATGACTGAATTAAAATGCTGATGGTATTGTCCTCCATTTCTTAAGTTTCCCCTGTGTTGAATGGGGAGACCATGTATTCAAGCGTTGCCTAAGCCGGGACACTGTCTTTCACTTGGCAACATATCAAATGGTTATGTTCTGAGTTAAATTATGTCCCCTAAAAGACATGTTAAAATTCTATATTCTAGTACCTGTGAGGGTGAACTAACTAGAAAAAAGGTCTTTGCAGATGTAATTAAAATGTCCATTAAGAGGAGGTCGCATGGAGTAAGGTAGACTTTTAATCCGATATGACTCATGTCCTTATAAGAAGAGGAGAAGAAGCATTAAAGAGAGAGACGCATGGAGGAAAAACAATGTGAACACCCAGGGAGAACATCTCTGGGCCATGCAGGCAGAAATCTGAGTCATGTGTCCACAAGCCAAAGGCTGCCGGCAGCCTCAGAAGCTGAAAGGAAGGCATGAAGCCAGTCTTCTTCTGGAGACTTCAGAGAGAGAGCAAGTCCTGGCCATCTGAATTCAGAACCTCTAACGTCAGAAATAGGAGAGAATAAATTTCTTTTGTTTTAAGCCATCCAATCTTTGGTAATTTGCAATAACTGCCCTAGGAAATGATGTGAGAAGATCAAATGGTGATATGTTAATTCAACTCAATCATCCCTTTAAATACCCTAAAAACCTTATCTACTTAAAACACCTTATTAATTGAAATGTGTGCTTCATGTTTTATTAATCACTCCACTTTTTGAATAGATAATTGCTTAAAGTGATGAGATTTTGTTTGAAAAACAGATCCACTTTTGGGACAGGGACAATAAAAACACGGTTGCTCTGACCACAGAAGGTGTGGAAGCGGCCTCTTGGGAATAGAGGGGGGGGTGATGAGATGATGTCAGAAAGAGGAGATAAAACTGCTCTCTTCATGATATGGGAACTTTCCTGACCTTACAGGGCAGAAAGAGACACTTTGCAAAGTCAGTGGAACCAGAGGGTGTAAGTCACTGAGATAAGGACAGGGTCTTCTCTGTCATCAACTTGCAGAAGATATTTTCAAGAATTTGTATGGCAAAGACATAGACAAATCATAGACAAATATGTGGCTTGCATTTTTCTCTTCTCTTAACCTTATAGTACATTTCCCTGAATCATTCTGAACCTTACAGCAATACTTCAAGTTAACCCTTTGTCCTTAATTTGGACACTCTGGTGAATGACCGATGCTCTATCTTCCTCAGTAGAAAGGTTGAACAGGAGGGAGCTTTTCTTTTTACAGTTGCTGCGTAACGGATCATCTTCGGTTCAGTCCGTTTACTCATGGCCTGCAACAAATCTTAAAAACTCAGCAGTCTAAAGCAACGACTGTCCCTTTCTCTTAATTTTGTCAGCCAATGTATTCATTTTTTTATTATGGGTAAATTACAAGAAATTTAGGAGCTTAAAACAGCAACTATCTATTATCGCAAAATGTTAGGCAGAAAGACAGACATGAGGGGCGTGGAGAGAGAATAAGGCCAGTAAATCCCACTAAAAGGGATCAAAGAGTTACCCAGATAAAACCAGAGAGCCAGAAAGGACTCACAGAGTTAATTATTTAATTAATTGAAGCTTCAAAGGCCAGGAGGGGTGACTTGGAATGTCCAGATATCCCCAGATAAAGAAAAGTATCAGAGCACAGCCCATGTCTTCAATGTATAAATTAGATCATGCCATTGTAAAATCTACTTAGCCTGGGAAAAAGGCCCAGTTTATTCTTTACTTTAATCTAGATGCTGTTCTTTCTCTTCTTCCAGCCCCTTAATCAAGTAACTTTGTACCCAGGACTAGAGATAGACCTCGTAAGTGTAAATAAACCTATGTGGGTAAAGAACACTGAGATCTGAACCAACACAGTCAACTAAATAACCTTATTCTTAAAACAAAACTTCAAAGGAATTATGAATCACCTGAATACATCATACCTTATGCTGACTCCTACCCAAAAAAGCCCTATAACCCCTTAAGGGCGCCTCCTCTCCGAGGTTGCCAGCACTCGCCTTTCTCTGAGTGTGTCTCTCTGTCTCTGTTCTCCTTTAGAGAAGTAGGGAGCGGCTGCTGTGAGCTCCGATCTGGGCTGACAACGTCCCATCGCCTGAGTGACCCAGACAGGACTGCAGCTGTAGGATCAGGCTCTTTAGTCGCCTGCCTGAAAATCTCCTTTCTTTGCCTTTGGACAAGTCTCAGAACATAATCCCACTCCATCCAGTGTTCTGCAGCTCCCCCAAATCCTGGGGCGGTAGGGACTTAGTTCTCAGGCAGGGCAGATTCATGTGGACGCTGGATGCCAGGTGACCCTGGCTTCAGGAGTTGGCAAGGGATTTGCCCCCTGCCGAGCAAAAGTTCGTGACTTCCTGTTTCTGCCTCTGTTCTGTCTTATTCTCTGCGGCCTGCAAGGCAGCCGCCATTCCCTGCTATTCTTGATTTAATGAATTCCTTCCACTCTGACTTCCTTGCATCTCCAAACCGAATTTCTTCCTCAACAAAAAGTTCTTGTGAGTCAGAAGGCTGGGCATGAAGTAGCAGGTAAGTCTGCTCAGGGGTAACACATGGCAGCCACCATCTTCCAAGCCAGCAGAAGAAATCTGTCTTTGGTCTGCTACCACAGAATCTTATAAAAGTAACAAAATCACAGAAATGATTATCGTATTACCTTTGTCTTATAGAACATGGCTAATCAAAGGAGTGGATAGCCTGTCATACTCACACTCTTGCGCACGCTCAAGGGGAGGGGAATGTACAGGCTGTTATCCTTCGGTGGGCGTGCCTGGGAGCCACCTTAGAATTCTGCCTACAAGTCAGGAGTTAGGACAGAACTTTCCCGGGCGGTTCTCACTGGGTCTCTCATGTGGTGCAGTCAGGGGCCTGCTCTCTGCAGTCCTGCGCAGGTGAGGCTGGGCTGGACAACCAAGGCGACTTATTCCCATGGTGGCATGGAGGCTGGCCACCGTTTGGGAGGTGTTATCAGAGAGGGGCTCTCAAGCCGGGAGAGCCAGGCTTCTGATGTGGCAATTGACTTCTTCTGGATCAAATATCCAAATACAGCAGCGGGAGCAGACAGCTCTCTTCGGACCTGGCCTTGGAAGTCACTCTGTGTCATTTTCCCTGTGCTCTATTGGTTACACTGGTTTCAAATCCATCCAGAGTTGAGGGCTGGGGATCCTCAATGCAATGCGTGTGGAATAATTTGTAGCCATGTTTGAAATTACCACAGGGCGCTGGAATATAAAGTCAGTCAAGTTACCAATCTTTATGGGGATCTTTATAAAAATGACAATGAAACCTATTCAGCAGAACTCTTACAATAAGAACACATGGCAAACAAAGATATAACCAGGACACGCAAACATCTATTTTGTCCTTTTTTATTTTTCCCAACATTTGTCACTTTTATTTCACTAAGGGTCCTCTGCTGGCTCTAGATCAGAAGAGGGTTTTCACAAAAGTGATGTTTTCACTGAGAAATGGTTTGTGTGATGTGACAGTGAAGGATCATATGACTGTAGGTTCACAGGCATTTTAACATGGTCAAATCAGGTCAGTCTACATGCAAAAAACATACCTGACTCCTCTACAGTTTTTGGAGATGAATTTTCCTGTTTTCCTCACTGTTACCTATAGCTGAAACAGGAAGAGGCTCCATCTTCATCATCTTCCGTACAATTTAAAATTTTTTCTTTCAAATGACCTCCTATAAAGCAATAGTTCTCAACACTTGTTCAATATTCATAATAAGGTCATAAAGTACACTATCTTTCAATATTTGGTACAACTCATATATTTTATTGAATACCCATAGTTTCAAGTTTGAATGGTTAGCTCTCTTGCTATGCCTTTTTGTTCTTTTACTTAAGTATGTACTTGCTAATGTTTCTTTTCCTATTTTGTATTCTAATGATTTGAACAATATTTACCTAATTAAAATGTCTTAAATAAATAACTACTGGCCAATCAGTTAAATGACCCCTTAACTTTTTTGACTTAAAGTCATCTCTTCATTCTAACAAATGAGAAACTTTTTCAATTAGTATCAACAGTCACACTTTTGCTCAGAGAAATGCAGTAGCAAATGAAATTTGCAGAAGGAAATTAATGTGTGTGCAACCAAAACGTTAATATAAAATAGCTTAAAAGTTATAGTTCTGGACATTTATGGCTAAAATACATTAACAAAATATCTCATATACATATATATAAAGTTAGGATTTATTACCTACTGGTAGCCTGTGAGAGGTTTTGATATTTAATTACATAAATTAGAAATCTTAACCTGTAAAAAATAAAGTGCCTATACATACTTGGTAAGTGAGCAAACACACAGAATCAATACAATACTTTTTACACATTATGACACTTTTTAAAAATGTATAATTTAATGCTTCATGCACAAGTGACTTTGAAACTGTGAGTAGCATGGACTTCATGTTGGGATTGAAAGAGTTTTTTTTTTCTTTGTATCTTTACAGTTCTGTGGTTTCCCCTTGATACTTTACAGGTTCTGCAAAACTGTGACTGATATACACCTGGGATGGGTTACCAGAGGAGATTCACTTAACCTTCCCATAGTTCTTGGGATGTTTATTTTAAATGTTTTTCCCATAAGCGCTTTATGTGTTAGAACAGATCTTTGGGCTCTAATAACTCAGAAATGCTTACATTTGACTTTCAGCCAAATCCCCTTACAAGCATATGTTTTCCCAAAATGCCAAGTTTGGAATTGTCCTTATACAAATTCATTGTGAAACTTCAATTTATTATTCAGAATGGGAAATAGGAATAAACCTATTAATCTATCAAAATGGCAAAGAAAGTTTTAGTTATATTTTCCTGGGATGGGCCATGCTTATTAGTCATTGTAAATCTTTCCCAACTCCCCAAGTTTATTTAAACTCTTTATTCTGAATGCTGATAACAAGAACAAAACAAAATGTACCCCTTCCACTTATTTTATGATAACTGCTGGGAAGATGAGAAATATTTAGTAATAATATTCAAAACCAATGAAATAAATGGCTTAATGGAAATAAGTCACAGAAAATTGGAAATATTACTGTCGTATTTCTCATACATACTCATGCATATTTATCCTGACATTTAAGCAACACATAAAAGCAACACAAAAGGACCTCTAACTTGTTTTATAAAGTCATTTAGAACAACTTCACCTGTTGCATGTTGGAAGTCTACAAGATAGAGCTTCTGTCTCTTGGGATAATTGCACTAGCATTGATTGCAATAATGAAATCCTACAATTAAATGCAGAAAAATGGCCATCATGATCCTTAAAGAAAAAAATAACTTTATTATTACTACTCACAGATAAAAATCCTAACTCACTGTTACATCAATTTTTTAATCCTGCTCCATGTCTTTCCAAACTATACTATGTTTGCTTTCTTATCCCACTAAACATTTTATCTTAATATACACAAACATATAAATACCTTCTAAAATCTTTGTTCCTGTACATAGTCTTCCAGTTTGGATCTATGGATGGCATATGTCTACCCCACCTGCAAACACCCAGATCACTGAGGAGATAGTTTCTGTAGATCTATTTGCTCCATTTTCAATGTTACTATCATAATTTAAATTTCCCTAGGGTAGAGACTGTCTCTTTTAAAAGTTTGCATCTTCTGGACTTGACAATAACAGACTCAGTAAAATTACCTAGGCATCTTCTCAGCCAGATTGCTAGGGGTTCAAGTTCAGGTCCACAGTTGACTACATACTGTAGATCAAGGGTGGGCTAACTAAAATTCTATGAGCTATTTGGTGTTTCTGTTCCTATAGAGTTCACAATTTTGAAATGAAAGATTAATTGAAGTTTTCACAGTGAGTTTGCAAAATCTCTAGAAAAACTATTTTTCAGTTAATTCCCATAGATTTATTGAATGAGGCTTTCCTTAGTTATTTCAAACCACTGGAATTTTTTTTAATTGTTATATTTCTTACTATTTATCATATTTTTAAAACATGAATCAGTGTTTTGAAACTTAATTGTATGCATGTAATAGTTTAAGAGTTGCATGTCCCATATTTCATGTTAACATTTCTGATACCAGGTTGTAAAAAAATGTAATTGGAGTTCCTTTTTCCAGTTGGTGATGAATGTTACATTATATGGCATCTTAAAGTCAATGTAATAAAGCATTATTTATCATTAAATAATAATAATGTTCTATAAAAATAAACAGGAGTATAAGATGACAAATACAAATTTCTAATTGGGCAAATGAACCTGCTAGTAAAGAGATATTGATGATGCAGGAAAAATGTAAAAACTGTGAATATGTAAGGAAGGAATTTCATTGGAAAAGTGACCCTAGTGCCTGCATGTAGTATGAAATGAATATAGATCTTACAGAAGCAACCTCAGATTTTTGCAAAACATTCAAAGTTTCTCTCCCATTAATTATTGAATTTTCCTAAGACAAGGACTAAATTGACTTTCATTATAAGCATTCAGTTTAGTAGCTAAAAAAGAGGAAGAGAAGAAAATTATGGGGCTATCATTCAAAGTTGTTCTCTTTGAAAAGAACTGGGAAAAGTTACAGTTATACTGAGAAACACTTAAGATGTGATGAGACGTTATGACAAATATTCTCAGACAAAAGCACAACCAAATTTTTGGAAAAATTCTTTCACGTGATGACATGATTGTGGTTCTATGATATTGTCATACCATATGGCAGAAAAAATCATACTGTGCTTATTAAAAAATTAGAGCTTCATGAAACCCTCAACATTTTAAATCTTGGTATGGCGGTGGTAAAGACTGAAATTTTCTCTTTGTAAAGAAAATTAAGAGATACGGGATTTTATTTTCAATTCTTCTGTATGCTGTAATGTAGACCGCACTTATTTGTGTATTGATGCACCAGAAATAGGTTTAAGAATAAAAGTCAGAAGAATGAATGAATTTATGCCTATGTAACAAATTACACAGTATTTTATATAAATTCGGTGGTCATTTATTAATAATATGTTCCCTGATCTTGGTTCAGTTTTGAGAACGATAAATCATGAGCCTCAATTGTATATGATTGCAACATGCAGTAAAAAATTAGACTTTTAGAAAAAGAAATAAAGACAGAGCAAGGGGTCAATCAATATACAACTTTGTCTTCCCCTCTCTAAAGTCCACTAGCCATCAAACAGAATGTTCTTACATGAGCTTTGAAGTGACGTTTGAAATAAAATTTGTGTTTTAATGATTTTATTCATGTCAGTAACTACCATTTATATGATTTCAAGCATATTTGAAAGGCTCCAAATTGTATATACATCAGTTGTATATTAGGATCTTAAGAGATCTAATTATATTATTTTAGTGTAAAAATGTTCCAATTTAAAATTTTCAGAGACTATTTCAGGACTACTTAAGAAAATCGCGATCTATGTGGTTTCATTTCTAGGATTTCAACTCTTTCTAAAAAGTTGTTGATTCATTATTTATGTCAGATGTTTTAAAGTGATTAATATTATGGCATAATTAAAATTCCTTAAAACAGTTAGTTGAATGTTAATAATTGCTTTGTAGAATCATATGCCATCGAATTAGTGTTAGAAATCCAGTCCCTGATTCCCAGTCTTCCAATTTCGAAAGTTATTTGATTAATCCCAGAGTAGCTAATGACATATTTCAAGTGGTCTTTAGTAAGAAAAATCTCTGAGGCTTTGGGTCCACCTTACATTCAACTTTTTAGTCAAGGGCTCTGCCATTTTCAAGCCTCTATACTCATTTTTTTATTATTGACATTCTCTTTGGTAACTACAATGTTCTTAGGTTTCAACGCTCTGGCAATCTTAACATCATTTGTTTTTGCAAGAATAATTAGTAACTCTTTGAAGGGGTTCAGAAAAGAAATAGTCAACATTTTAGAGAGTGGGGTAGTGAGTTGAACAGAAAATTTTGAATTGAGGCTGATAGAGTTTCACCTGCATTTTATGCTGCTTAGTGAAGCACAGAGGTGACCGATACCTGCCTTTAACAGGAGTCGGGGTCTGAAGGGCGCTCACACAAGAAAAAAGGGTTGTGATGTTTGAAGGAAGTGATGGGTTTGTCAGAAGAGAGGGAGAAGTGGTTCTCAAAGTGTCATATATGAACAAGCAGGAGCATTCAGTTGGAGACTTTTAGAAAAAGAAATTCTAAGCCCCCCACCACAACCTACCTAAGCAGCCCCCCAAATAATCCTGATGTCTGCTGATGTTCATCTGGATGACTTTATTTGTAAAGATAGAGGATAATGTTAAGAGAGTGGGATTTTGAAATCAAGAGTTTTGGAAATGGAATATTAGGCTCATAGAAATCAACGGCTGATATGAAATGATAAAACAAATACCTGAAAGTGAGGAGGTCAAACAGGAGAGACAGATTGTTGGACAGTTCATACAGGGGGTTCATCAATTCACCGAAGGTTATTGTGAGAATATTAATGGCGAGAAATTCAGTGAGTTGGGGTGGCAAATATTTTCAGTATATCTGGAGCAATTAAAACTAAAAGGATACATCAGAGGAGCTAGGATTCTTAAAAAGTGAGGGAAGAATAATATTCTCAATTTAAGTAACAAAAATGAGCCCTGGATACACCTATTCCACCTCCAGGCGTCATGTTGCATTTGGTGGGGAAAAAAACAAAAGAAACAGCAAAAACACGGCCATGAGTAGTCAGGCTGGCAAGAGACCTTCTGTGTCTGTTTATGAAACATATGGTTTTTTATTTCCCTATATAGAGGTTTTTATTTTATACAATAAATATTTATCATCTTGAGGGAAGCATCAAATGATGCTATGGCCAAGGGTCAAAACAGGAAATTTTTTTTTCACAATGGTACAGAACATAGAAAAAAAAACATGAAATTTAAAGATTTACATATTTACACATTGACGTAGATCAGCCAATTCATATAAGTCTTTACTCAATTTTCACATAATTACAGATTTCTTTTAGGACTACCTTCTCAAAAAAAAAACAACAATCTTCCCCCACTTTCAATCTCTTATGTTCTCAATCACTCAACATCCAGGTTTATTCTTTCCTCATGCCACTTGCCAGGATCCTGAATTGCAGTAGGCTTTTATTCATCTATTTGTGTTGCCTAGTCTACCATAGAATGTGTAATGAGGTTATGGACTTCACCTCTTCTCTCATTACCATTAATTCCGAGAATAGCTTCTGATACATATTTCTCTTTTGGTTATTTCTGTTGAGTAAATGAACAAACACATTAATGTCTTTAGTGTTGCTGCTGTAGTGATATATGCCTTCCATTAGATAACATGGCATATTTATTTTTACATCAGAAATCACTGGTGCTGACAATTAGACTAATTTCTTAACCATGACAATATTTCAAAACATTCTCTGGGGGAAAAGCTGTGTCACTTGCATTAGATCTTCAAAGAAATCTATGAGGGTTAAATATATATATTTTTTTTTATTACAATTTATTTTGGTATCTTTAACCTACAATTACATGTGCAATGTTATGGTGATTAAACTACCCCCTTAATCAGATCTCCCCCACCAACCCTATTACAGTCACTGTCCATCAGTGTAGTGAGATGAGAATCACTACTTGCCTTCTCTGAGTTGTACAGCCCTCCCCGTGCCCCCCCTACCTTACGTCTGCTAATTGTAATGCTCTATGAGGGTTAAATATTAAGAACCATTGTTTAGGGAAGACAAAGTTAAACAAAGCCCTTAAAATCATCTCTCTCTAAAAAAAATATGTATAAAGATAAAAGTAAAAACCAAATGATATCTCAGGTAACCACTTTTAACAACATTCTATGCATTTAGATATATGGTAATAAAATACATAAATTAATACATTTAAATATTGTCATATTGTTTATTAAAATTTTTACTCAATAATGTGACATGGACAGGATCCCATTTCTATAAATTTTAATTAACTTTATTCAACCTTTACATGATATTAAAATGCATGTTTCAGAATAGAGTTAATTGGTATTAAGTGCTAGACTCTTAACTTGTCTCCAAAACTATACAATAATACAAAATATTGTTCAGTTGACTGACTTTCTATTTATGATCAATTCTGTCACGACCAAGAACACTTCCTGAATAATGTGCAAAATTCCATTTCTGTTCTTTTTACATTATTACTATTTCTGAATTTATTATATTAGTAACTTTCACTAGGGGAAATATTTAAAGTTAAAACAGCTGAAATGATAAAAAGGACATGTTCAGACTTGTGTGCAGTTTAATGGAAACACAGTAATAGCTACCGATTTGACAATAATGCTAAGATGTAAGAATAGAACACAAATTCCATGAACCACGGGCACTCTGCTTCCACCACTGGCAAATGCGAGTAGGTCACGGGAAGACATTGCGACGAAAGCTAACTCAGGCAAACAAGGTAAAAATGTAGATGCACTCTACTTCTGTATTCATGCTACTGACTTGATAAATGTCTTAGGAAATTTTATTTCCTCAGTGGTAAACCAGAGTGGATAACTTAGGTAAGTATCATTTTAAAGATAAGAAAACATGCCGGCTACAGGACCCCACAAAGTTAAACTATTCTATGGATTTTCCCTCCTTTTCCTGCTGCACCTCCATTTTTCTAATAAAAAGAAAAAGGTAAACATTTTAGGGAAAAACTGACTCCCTAATACTAATAATAATTGGAGCATAGTACTAAGATCTTTATGTAAATACATTGGAAATGTATTTAGCAGAATGAGAGCTAAGTGATTCTTGGCAGAATTAGATGAGTGGTTGTTAAATTTACTGTGAGAACTTGCTTTCCGACTGCATAGCTCCAGAATGTCATAACTTAACTCAGGGTGTATGACTGCCTCTATTTATTCATGCCTTCTTTTGTTGGAACTATCACCCCATTTCCAAGTCCATTCTAATATAAATTTACCTGATGCTTGCAGGATGCCCCCAGTGGTAATCAAAACATGCAGTCTCATCTCATTTAGCAGGAAATGAATGTTGGCTTCCCAAGTATCTTTCCTGAGAGTCAAATAGACTTTCCCCAAACTGTCTAGCAAACATTGTTTATCTGTGGCCAGACTTGTGGTATATGACTACTCATGACCAAATTCCTGGCAAGGAAAATGGTTTTGTCCTTAGAACAATCTTAACACTTCCTGAGAAATGAAATCTTTCTTACTGTCCTTAACTCCTTGAAAATCCTGAAGCACATACCAATAATTGTCTCATTGCTTTATTTCCATGCGTATGAGAATTTAACATCTGTGAAAGAATATCTCAGATGCTATTTTAAAAATGTAGTTTAGGTAAAGCAACACTCTAATTCTAGAGCACAGATCTGCAAACTATCCTTTCCGCAGACACGCAAATGGCACTCACAGGAAATGCAAATGGTGGTTTTAATGTCTTTATTCACCATTTAAAATTTTCCTATAGCCAGGGAATGGGCTCTTAATAAACTCCTCTCTCGGCATCACCTTAAGAAATTAAACTAATATATATATATATATATATGCATATATACATACACATATATAATTAAAAGGAAAAATCAGGATGTGGTAAAAAATTAAATAGGAGATATCACTGTGGTACAACAGATATTTCAAAGTGTTTGTAAACGTACAATAAAATCTGTGATTGCCTGAGTTAATTTTGCATGGAACTATCAGCAAAATATTCTTTGATCCGCTCCTGAGAAATGATCAAGACAGAATTCCCTAAGATGCAGGTACTTGAACACACACACAGACACACACCCCTACAGTTGAGTTTCTGTTTTATTTCTTTGTAAACCTAAGAGAAGAACTTGGTCATAACAATTTTGCTTCAGAAGAAATTTGCTGAAGCGGAATGAATGGCAGTCGTGTGATAGATGTGGTTCCCGACTGCAGGTGCGTAGAGCACACAGACAGCAATCAGGGCATCACGATCTTAAATGGAAATTCCACAGCTGACATTCCCTAGTTCACCTTTAAACTCTTCTTGGGAATAATCTTATTGTTTCGTGACTAATATATCTAGAAAAAAAGTGTGGAAATCTATTCATTTTCAAATGACTTTGAGACATACTAATTTCAATTTTAAAAAATGGGTTCAGGGAAACAATGCCGTGCTTAGAGCCTTTTTAAAATGAAAGAAAACAGCAACAAATAGGAACAAAATGCATTTTCAAATGTCTTACAATGACATTGTGAATAAGTTAAATAATTCTGGTTAGATGACTTGTATTTTTAAGTATTTCAAGAAGACTTTTATGCATTTTGATCAACGAAATTTCCTCTCAGCTCTAGTTGAGGTTTTTTTGTTTTTATTTTCATTTTGTTGGAATTCATGGTTTCAAAAAATGCAGCAAGTGGAAACCACCCTCCTTACGTCTCATCATTCCATATTCTTACACAAATCCTGAAGAGTGTAGCGGGCATGGCAGAGAGGAGCAGGGTGGTGGTCACCCTTAACCCCGACCAATGACTTGACACCATTCCATGATGTTTCAACAGATAAAGAGTGCCAACCCAACTTTAATTGCCAGAATTTACTGCTCTAATCCTAACTATTGTGTGTTTTTAGATGCTATGCAAACTTGTTGGAAAATTATATGAAAGAATGAAGATGCCATTAGTGAACTGTGGAGTGCCCCTCAGTTTGCCAACCCGTCTCCTGGGAGTAAGACATTTATATATAGTACAATTACTTCCCATAATTAAACCCAACTATCAGTTGGAAATCCTCAAAATGTGGCCTGTTAAGCAGGGAAATGCATGATTCAACTACAGAGTAGAGTTTTAGTCATTTGGAATCCAGGAGCAAAAGAATCATTTTACATGTTAGGAACTTTACACTGTGGTTCCCAAATTGTTCACATGGAGAAATGCAGAACCATTTAACTCCCTTTCCTTCTTTGGTATACTTTTTTCATACCTTGTAGCATTTTGCCAACCTTTCCTCAAAAATCCTTGAGAATTTTTTCTGCACTCATATTCTGTACAAACTTATCATATTAATTGCTATGTTTTGTTTTATTTTTTTAATCACAAAAGCCTCTAAACTTTTCTGACACATATATGTGTTTATGAAATGCAGAAGAAAAGGAAACATGTGGCCAACAGTATATATTATTTGTGAGGAGATGGGGAGAGTGACTGTGGAAAAATTCTTAAGAATTTTTGTCACAAATATATGATTGAAGGCTTAGACATTGAAAGTGCCTTACCCTCATACTTATTATATTTGAATTTCACCATTGAGTGATAATAGTTAAGTGACAATATAATTCATTAAAGAGCCAGGTAACAGTGCAGCTATCTTTTCTCAACTGCCACTTTTCACATAAGCTAGAAAAATGCAGTTTCTACAAACCATAGGAAGGAAAAAAATTAGATAAGAAAATGAGTGAAACACCCCCCTTAGCGTTAAGGACGAAAGATGTCTTGATTGCACATTTATTGGATATTGGGGTAGAGACATTGCTAATTTTTATTCCTAAAGCTCAATAAGATTAATTTCTGTTCATAAGAATGTACATAAAATATTCACATGAATAACATATTAAGCCATAAGGACACTGTTCCAAAGGAAAGCAATGATTTACAGACTTAAAATGTAGTTTTTATATACATATTGGGGCCTCGTCGATGAACCAAGTCCAATAGTCTAATAATGCATTGAGTAATTTTAGGAGGGATTAATTAGGTTGGTAATTATTCATTAGGATTTAAGAAATTAAAAAGTGATAAATTATTTTGGCAGCAGATAATGGCGGTTGGCCATTTGTTATAAATTCTCATAGTATTTATAATAATAACATTAATATTGCACAGCTGTTCTGCTCTTAAGGTAACTACAAGGGCAATTCCATAGAAATTCATTCAAACAGGAAGGGAGCTGAGTGCGTAAAGATACGTTGTATAATAAGAAATATGAGATTAGCTTTTGATGTGCTCATAAATTAATTTTAAAATGAGGCAACATGTTTCTAGGTGATGTTTTAGATAAATTTCTGAAATATTACAATACTACCGACTAGTATAGAACCCAATTTACCTTATTACTTAACAATACATGTAAATTTTATTAATATAGGAGATCTCGTTGTGAATTGTGAATTCAAATGTAGTCCTATTCCGAGGAAAAAATATTACCTTAAGTCAAAATAATTACACAATTATATTATAAAATTAGTTGTATATATGGATTAGGTAGTTTTTTTTTTCCAACTTAATATTTGTGCCTTAGCACATAGACAGCCATTACTCCCCTTATACTGAATTATTGGAAGGAACACATCTAGTCTTTCTTTCCCTTGTGCTCAGTCCTTTATTCCTCCCTTAATTAGGTTCTTTAAATGTGGGGGCAGGTGCAAAGCTGGGGAATCTGATACACTTTGCGGACATTTGCTTCTTCGAATGGATGGATTTAATTTACCTCAGGTTCAGGAAATGTGTTGCACTTCCTGACAAACTTGCGACCACAGAGATGATTAACTAAGAATGACCAGGGCATCCTCTCCAACTCTCTTTTCTGCTTAGCCAAACCAAGGTTAAGTGCAAAGGCCTGTTGTAGAAACAGGCTGGGAAGTCCTCCATCTTCCTACATGTCCAACTCTGTCATCATCCCTGGAGGTTAAGGTCCTCGAGTCTCTCTCGAGCCTCTAGGCTCCTTCTGTTAAACTACAAGGGCTGGCCCAGCAAGGCATCCAGTGTTTGTCCATAAATGGGGGTAAAGAATTTGTGTTTTTATGGCCTCAGCTTAAACTATACTATTTACCATACTTTAACATAAGGTAACATCATAAAATTGGGGAGACTTCTAACTTTGGACATTATCTGGAGAATTTCAATTATTTGGGCATTGCCTGCTTCTTAAAAGTCAGATGAAACTTATTTGTGAAAGCCTGAGGACCAAGTGCAGTTTAACTAAATCACGTTTTTGTCCCATGGTGCAGACCGGAAGATTCATTACAGTCATTTATATTTTGCAAGGAACATCCCCATTATGTCCAAGTTTCCAACATATTGCCCTAGGATTGGATAATAATAATTACTGGTAGTACTCATGCATTTGTGGTATCTCCCTTAACATTCTTAACTGCATATTTTTGCGCTCTATCTCACATCGTGCTTAGCAGTGATTTATCTAATAAATAATTGGTATCTTGCGAGTTACAAATAATTGAGTTTATTTATGCATTTGACTGTTTGTATGGTTCCTTAATTTCACTGCCTTTATTAATTTCCTCATGTTAATTACTTTTGGTTTACATTTTGTTGATTTTTCTAGTTTCCTAATATAAGTCCATCCTTTAGTTTTCATAATTAACTATTTCCTATACAATAAAATCAGATTAGTATACATGAACTATTAAATTTACTTTTCTGTAATCCATTAAGATTGGGAATTAGAAGAAATAGACTATGTGGTGCCTTAAAAAAAAATAAAAGATAATGTGAAATCCCCAACAGTAGACAGAAATCAGAGAAGCCTACTTCCACAAAAATGCAGGTGGAAGGGGAAGAATTAGGATTTTTGAGGCTTTTATACCTAAGAATCCTTGCCAAACTTCTCTTCTATGACTGGAAAACAGCAGCAGAAACCACCGCATTAGCCACTCAAGGTGCCAGAAATTGGGGTTTTCAGGAGGGATTGAAAGAGAAATTCTGGTAGCAAAGATAAATCATAGAACATCACATATTTTGAGTATACACGCCTCCTAAATCTCTGACTATTATATGAGTTATGCACATGTTAGGGAGACCCCAAGGCCCCACAGAATCAGTAGGGAAAGAGAAGAAGCCTGAAAGATAAAGCTGTGAGTTTTTTGCTTTTAAAACTGAGTGCATTCCTAAAAGTCTACAGTTCAAGAAACAGAAAGGTGAAGCCCTCTGGTTTTAAAATGTCAGGTGACAGAGTCTGAGGCTGGCTGGGAGTTGTAAATTGCACAGGAATCAGGGGGACGTCCTTAGGGGTTTGGGATAAAATAACAAGGCCTGGAAACCACAAGAACAGCATACTCACCAGTTTCTGTGAAATGCATGGAGGAAAAACTTTGTCATTTGCGCCCAGGAAAATTAACTGCCATTTAGAACAGCAGTTGCTATGTGTATTTTCAACAAGGTCCAGTTTTCAACCAAAGAAATAGAAACATGAGACATGTATGGAAGAAAAGAGGCAGTTATTAGAAGCAGGCTCTGAGTGTGCCCAGACTTTGGGCTTACCAGACAAGGATTTCAAAACAGCTATTACTCATATAGTTAAAGATTTAAAGGAAAATATGCTCTAAAATAAAGGAAACTATGGAATTGGATAACGATTGCCAAAGAGAAATTCAAATAACCTTCTTAAATAAAATTTTCAAAGCTGAGAAGTAGAATAACTAAACTTTTAAAAAACAACTGTGTAGACTGACAGCAGATAGAAGAAAAACAAAGTAATGTGTGACCTTGAAGACAGATCAAAAGAAACTACCCTCTCTGAAGAACAAAAGGATTGAAGAAATATGGACAGACTTCCACTGCTGTCAATGATGTGATTGCAAGAACTAGATTTAACCTTCTTTACGCAAGTAGAAAAACCAATAAAAAATTTGAAAGACTTGTTTTCAGACATTGTACAACCAAAAGCATAGGACAGTGATTGCTGAGAGTACCGTCCCAGACTGCTACTGAAGAGTATTTCCAGATCTCAGTATACAGAGAGTAAAACAAAAGCAAGCGCCCCGTGGGCCTGCTGACTGAAGCTCAAAGTCCAGGGAGATTCAAGTGTTTTCACTGCCAGCCCAGAACAGAAAGGATCAGTCCACAGAAGGGAAGAACAAATCAGAGATGTCTACAGGGATTCCCTACACTCTTTGGCTAAGAACTGATAGGCACATTTATGAGAGGAAACTACAAATGTTGGGGAAAGAGCCGTGAGAAAAAAGTGAGGAACCGAGTAATCTCTAGAGACCTCAAGGGCTGGGGATACCCTTGTGCTCAGCGAGAAGTGTGAAACACACTTCCTAGGAGGCTGGGTATTGGCTAAAGTCTTCAGACAGTTATTAGCTGAATCATAACCTAAAATCTGCTTCAGACCTGCCCTGAAAAATATATTTAAAAAGCTTCAGATAAGAGTTATTCCAAGTAACTTGGTCCCAAATAAATTATCTGAGTGACCATTTTAAGAAACAAAAAACATAAGCAAGTTAAAGTCAAACCTAAGCATAAAGAAGGAGATAAAGGTTAGTGCAGAAATCAATGAAGTATAAAACATTTAAGAAATAGGACAAAAAGGGAAGCAAATCAAAAAACATTGTTGTATTTTTAAAAATCACAAAAGTCGATAAACAGCCAGACTGACCAATAAAAATGTGATAAGAAACAAATCATCAATACCAAATACGTGGTACTTGTCAATACCACACGTACTATCCCCTTCTGCCGCGGCATTCAGCTCCATCCGATATCCAGGTCGTGACTCCTCGTGATTTGTGTTTATTTAAGTAATCAGTGCTTTTCTTCATTCTTTGCCTGTAGATTTTCTGAATCACCTTAAGTGTGTCTCTTACCAAAAGCATATAGTTGGTCTTATTTTGGGAACCAAGTTGATTTTTTCTTTTAATACGTGAATTAAGACCATTTATTGATTTGTGTGACCAATGGCTTTTCTTTCAACTCTACCATATTATCTATAATTGAATTATTTACTTCATTGGTGTTTAATAAAATCACTGGTATATTTGAGTTTCAAAATACTACTCTAAGATTTTTCTGTATGTCTGCCAGTTGTTTGTTCCTCTTTCTTCCCTTTTTTTTACATTCTTTCCATGACTTATTTTTATCATTATAATTCCCTCTCCCTTGGCTAGAAGTATTTTTAAAAACCATCCTTGACACACTAAAGAGTAATGCCCACTAATATTTTTGCCATGTCCTGGACAGTGAAGCACATTAATCATAGAGTACATTAGCCCCGTGTATTATCCTTATGTTTTTAAACCTTAGCCAATACTATCATTATGTTCATAGTCGAAATTAACTTAATTTTCCATGTGTTCATTCTTCGTGTTGGCTCCATTACTTCCTTCAACTATATCCTTTCTACTTCACCCTGCTGTTTTTCACCTCTGCTTTGTCAGTGTCTTTCAGCCAAAGACCAGAAGGAACAAGCCTGTGGTTTTAAAAGTTGGGTTTATTGTTGCTTTGCAGCAATGGGGCAAATACACCAGGATAGAACATCTTGGCAGCAGAGTAGTTTACAAACAGCCGTATTAAAGGATTAGGTGAATTTGGAGAGCGGTTAGAGAAGAAGGTCTTTGCAGTAGACTGGGTGCTGCTGGGAAGCAAGGGTCATTCTGTGACTGTGTCTTAACTCTTATTTATAGAGGAAGCAGACTTGATCTCAGCCAAAGCTGCAATTGGTAAAACAAAAACAAAAACAAAAAAACCCCAGCAAACAAAACCCAAAGCAAAGCAGCAGTCCCTCAAATCAACTAAAATAGAAGTATGACGGACAATGTCCTCTTTGTGCTCAGACATGATGACATTAACACCAAAGCCTCACTGTGGATGCCAGACCAGCTTGTAGGAACATTAAGTGCCAGATCCTAAAGGTGAGGGACTGCTTTTTTTCTTCTCAACCTGAAGAAATCCATGTAGCATTTTGGTCTGTTTTCTGTCTATAAAAATTCTCTCTCAGTTCCTGTTTCCCTAACAATTTCCTCCTCTCATCTTCATTTTGAAAGAATGAAATAAATTTTTTGTCAATACTCAGTGGCATTCATTGCATTTCAGGACTTCTGAGGTACTGTCACGTGATTTTTAATTTCCATTGTTTATACACACAATTTAATTGTCGACTTAGTTTTGTTCACTGAAGATAGTATGGTTTCCTGCAGATCTTACAAGTTCTGACGTTCCTTAGGTTTTCAGGTGTTGTGTTGTGATGTTCCTGGGTTATGTTTCTTTTTGTTTCTTTGCCAAGATCCTACTTGGCATCTAAACTTTTTCATAAACAGTCTTCTAACATATTTTGTAAAGTCTTTAGGCATTCCTTTTCAAGTGTTGATTCTGTCCTCTGCTTCTTGGAAAATAAAACAAAATCAGTAACAAAAACAATGACATGGGGCTTTCACAGTATTATGTTTCTAAATTAAATTATACTAACTAGACATATTTAATTTCCTACTGTAATTAGATGAATTACAGTTCATCTTATTGAGATATAATTCATGAACTATTACACCCATTTAAAGGGTAAATTCAATGTTTTCAAGTATAGTCAGAGTTTTATAACCACCACCATAATCTAATTTTAGAAAACACTTAACAGCCCAAAAGAAAACCCTACACCCATTAGCACAATATCCATTCCCCTTCAACCAGCACACCTAATCAACCACTAATCTACTTTTTGTAAAGGCTGTATTTATTTTAGAACAGTCTCAGGTTTGCAGCTAAATTGAATGGAAGTTACAGTTATACACTCGTCCCAACAAAGGCACAGCCTCCTTCATTATCAACTTCTCCATAACAGAATGTTTGTTACAGTTGATGAATGTACACTGGCATATCATAATCACCTGACATCCATAGTTCACATTAGGATTCGCTCTTAGCGTTATACATTCTAAAGATTTAAACAAATGTGTAAGAACATGAATCCATCAAGGTATTACCTTACAGAATAGTTTCATTGCCCTTAAACTTCTCTGTGAGATGCCTGTTCATCATCCCATAGCCACTGGCAACCACTGATAATTTCACTATCTCCAGTTTTCCCTTTTCCAGAATGTGAAATAGTTGGGTTTTTTGGATTTTTGTGTTTTTTTTTGGTATACAGTCCTTTCAGATTGGCTTCTTTCACTTAATAATAAGCACTGAAGATTACTCCCTATCTTTTCAAGGCTTGATAGCTGTTTTTTGTGTGTTTATTTGTTAGCGCTGAATAATATTTCACTGTCTAGATGGAGCAAACTTTATCCACTTGAAGGACATCTTGGTCAGTTCCAAATTTTGGCAATTATGAATAAAGTTTGGCATAAACAGCCCATGCAGGTTTGTGGGTGAACATAAGTCTTCAACTCCTTTGAGTAAATACCAAGGAGTGCATTTGATGGATCATATGGGAATACTATGTTTAGTTTTATAAGGAACCGCCAAATCATCGTCCAAAGTGGACCATTTTATGTTGCCACCAGCAGCAAATGAGAATTCCTGCTGCTCCAAACCCTCGTCAGCATCTGGTGCTGTTCGTGTTCCAGATTTTGGCTCTTCTAATGGGTATGTTGTGGAACTCCACTATTGTTTATTTTGCATTTTCCTGATGATACATCATGTGGAGCATCTTTTTTTTTATTACAGTCATTTATTACATGTGTCTATTGCAAAGATTTTCTCCCCGTCTATGGCTCATCTTCTCAACCTCTTGACATACTTACAGCAGAGCAGAAGTTTTTAGTTTTAATCAATTATTATTTTCATGGTCATGCCTTTGATGTTCTATCTGAAAAGTCATGACCATACCCAAACCATGTAGTTTTTCTTCTATTACCTTCTAGGAGTTTTATAGTTTTCAGTTTTACATTTAGGTCTGTGATCCATTTTGGGTTAATTTTTCTGAAGAGTGTAAAGGCTGTGTCTTCTTTTCTTTTGCATGTGGATGTCAGTTGTTGAATCACCATCATTTATTGAAAATACTATCTTTGCTTCACTGTGTTGCCTTTGTTCCTTTATTAAAAATTAATTGACTATATTTATGTGGATCTTTTTCTGGGCTCTCTATTCTATTGATCAATTTGTCTTGTTCACCAATACTGCATTATAATACTGCTGTAGCTTTATAATAGTTCTTACAGTTAAGTGCTGTCAGTTGTCCCACTCTGTTCTTCTCCTTTAATAATGTGTGGGCTATTCTGGCTCTCCAAACTTCATAATTTTCCATATATATTTTAGACTTTCCATATAAACCTTAGAATCAGGTTGTCAATCTACACAAAATGACTTGCTAGGATTTTTCTTTGGGGGTTGCATTGAATCTATGATCAAGTTGGGAAAAACTTACATATTGGTGATACTGACTCTCCCTACCCATGATTATGGAGTATGTCTCCACCTACTTAGTTCTTTGATTTTATTCATCAGAGTTGTATTATTTTTCTCATATTGATCTTGTACATATTTTGTTTGATTTATACCTAAGTCTTTCAAATTTTGGGGTGCTAATATACATAGTTTCATGTTTTTAAATTCAAATTTCATTATTCATTGCTGGAAAATAGGAAAATGATTGACTTCTGTATATTCACCTTATATCCTGCATCCTTGGTATAACAGCTCACTAGTTCCAGGAGTTTTTCTGTCGATTCTCCCAGAATTCCTATGTAAATCATTATGTCATCTGTGAACAAAGACAGTTTTACATCTTCATTTCCCATATGTATATCTTTTATATCATTTTCGTGGCTTGTTACACTAGCTAGGACCTCCAGTACAATGTTGAAAAGGAGTGCTGAGAGTGGATATAATTTGTACATGATCTTTATGAGAAAGCTTTGAGTTTTTCACCATTAAATATGATGCTTGCTGTAAGTATTTTGTAGATATTATTAAGTACCTCTCTAATCCTGGTTTACTCAGAATTTTTATCATGAATGGGTGTTAACGTTTGTCAAATAATTTCTCTGCACTGACTGATGTGTGATTTGTAAATCACACAAGTTGTTACATGATTTTTAAATTTGTAAAGGTAAGGTAGATCTCACAACATTGTAGGGTCTCTCTTATAACTGGGCCTGCCTGCAGCATTTAACTCTCAGAGTTCTCCACACGGAGCCTCCAGGAACTCGTCCATTACAGTTCAGGTTTTCATCCCTTGGCACTGGTTCCCATGGCAGAAATCCTTTGAGTCTCTGTCTCTATAAACTGTGATCCTCAGTATTCACTAAATTAGTCTCTCTAAGTTTGAAGGCAGTCATTTTCCTTGTGATTTCCTCCAAAAGAGTTGTTGATTTTTCAAATGTGCAACTTTTACTTGTTGGTAGAACAGAGTAGTGATTCTCAAGCTCCATTAACGTAGAACCCCAAACCGGACTAGTCTACTTTTGGCCATATAAATCTGCCTATTATATTTCATATAAATAAATAGAATCATACATTTGTGGTCATTTGTGACATTTCTCTGAGGCTCTGCTCCTTTTTCTTCATTCTTCCGATTACACAGTCTCTTGACCTACCTTCAGGTTATGGATTCTTTCTTCTGCCAACGAAAATCCCTGTGATCAAGCCTCCTCAATTGAAATTTTAATTTTGGTTATTATACTTTTGAACAACATAATTTTCACTTTTAAAATAATTTCTTCTTATTCCTATTTGATAATTTGATGAGACATTGTTAACCTACCTTCCTACAATTCTCTAAGCACAGATTTCCTTTAGATCTTTGAACATATTTACAATAGATCCTTAGAAGCCTTTGCTAATTCTCCCAATTGTCCATTTCTATGACAATTTTTATTGTCTGATCTTTTTCTTGAATATGGTTCAAATTTTCCTTTTCTTTGCATGTCTCGTGTTTTGTAGAGAATTATTCAATTTAAATAATGTATCTTAGTAACTCTGGATAATGATCCCTTTCCAGGCACTGAAGCTTTTGTCTTTGTTTTGCTCTTCATTCATCTGCTTGTTTAGTGACATGATTGAGTTAATTCTGCAGAGTCTAATGTCCAAAATTGTACAGACATTAATATCCCCAGTCAGATTTTTTTCCCTTAGTTTTTATTAGCCTGGCTACCAAATATCACTCCTGGATCAGCATATGCCACTTTTTGTCCAAAATTTGCACTTTAGGCCCCATTGTTCCAATCATTTTGTATCCTTTACCATCGAATGTAAGTATGTCTGGAAGGCCACTATTACAGTCCAGGGTGTTTACAGGTTTTTCCACCATTATATTGGTTTGTTAAGGATGCTTTAACTAAGTATCACAGACTTGGTGGTTTGAACAACAGAAATTCATAATCTCATAGTTCTGGAAGCTAGAAGTCCAAAGTCAGCATATCAGCAGAGTTAGTTCCTTCTGATGACTGTAAGGGAAGGATATTGTGTGGTTCCCTTTCCTGGCTTATAGATGGCTGACCTCTCTCTGTCTAGTCACAACATCTTCCCTTTATTTATGTCTAAATCCAAATTTCCTTTTTTTTTAAGGAGACAAGTCCCACTGCATTAAGATCCACCCTAATGACCTCACTGAAACTTGTTTACCTCTCTCAAGACCCTAGCTCCAAATGACGTCATATTCTGAGGTACAGGCCTTGAGCACTTCAACATAGGAATTGAGAGCACAATTCAACCTGTAACCCAATTTCAGTCAGGGACTATTAGCTTGGAGCTTGTCTCCCTAATTGGTCCTGAAAATGTGCAACCTTGGTCTTGCACACAGTATTTCAGACTTCTTGGGATGAGTGCGATTTTATTTTAAGTCTGAATTCCTGGGAACTGGGTCAATGTAGCTTAATTTTCACTGTGTGGTCAGAGATTCCCTCACCCTTTGTGGTCCTGCTCTATGTCAGTGGGTCTACTTAGAACTGGGAGAAGGTCATCGAGTGAGCCTCATGTTCTCTGCCCGAGTGAGAGTGTAGGCTAGCACCTGTGCGCAGTTTCTTGATTCACAGATTTGAGTTAGTTCCTGGGGGGGTTCTTTGAGATTTCTCCCTATCCAGTTTGTCTCTATTAAACTTCTGGCTGCTCTGTTGTCTCATATGTTTCTCTATAAATAACTGGTACTTAAGATGTTTCTAAGTTTGTCCCAAGGCTGCTGCACAGAGGCCAATTACAGCAGGCAAACAAATGTCTAATGTTTTCAGGATGGTCCTGACGAGATACAGTATATCAATACCAATGCCCTTCTTCCCCAGACCTCTCAGAGCATTTGATAAGTCACACCAACTCCTCAGCTAGACTACCTGTAAAACAGCAGGAGCCCTGCCATCGACAGACTTCTCTTGGTTTCCCTGAAGCTCTGACTTCTTTTATCTCAAACTCTAAACACTTGCTACCAGTTTTTATATGGCGTTTGCAGCTTTATGGATTCTATTCTTGGCCCACCTATATCATTGAATAACATGCATAGCATTTCAGCTTCTGAGAGAATTGAGAGTCATTATTTGAGAAATTGTGACATTTAGCGTATTTGATTTCTTATTCTGGAAATGACACTGTATGGGACACAACCATATATTCAGGTCTCCAGAAGAATGTAAGGCAGGACAAGAGGCATTTCTGTGGAGGAGTGTTGTTTGGTGACTATACTTTATGACTACAAAGATGAATGAAACTGTTCTTATTCCATGCATATAAATTTTAATGTTATCTCTGGTCATGGAACAATGAATATGCCAGAAGCTGAGGCTTCTACTCACTGACCCATTAGTGCCCTCAACTCTGATTACAAAATATAAAACTTTCCAAAAGCATATTATCACTGTGACTTTATATGAGCTGAAACTAGAGCTCAGACAGGCTTGCTAAATTACTTGTAGACATTAATGTAAAATTATTGCTGGCTTTAAGTGTAAGGGTCAACCAATGATTTCATGTTCTCACTCCTTGGACTTAGAGGCAACTCAATTTAATACAACCTTTTAGTGGAAGTCAAATTCTGTTAAAGAACACCCTCTAATCCCCCATTTCTTATTAGACATTGTGTTCAGTAATTGTGGAGAGCTCTGTTTATCTTATCTATTTTACATTTGCAGACCAAATAAGTATCCTGAACACGTAATTAATTTTTATAGCAACCAGCCATGCTTGTTTCAGGCCAGCTTAATTCCTATAGTCAAATTCAAATTTACTTATCTATTAAAGGACAAAAACACTTTTAGAGTTTCTTTAATGTATTTATACATGGGCCCTACATGAGTCCCAACAATGTTTCTTTGCCTTGGGAGAATGGAGGTTTACGTGCCACCACTATTTTGATTGTGGAATGGTAAATGATCAACTATCTATGGTTTAGAAAATTGATATGTGTGCACTTTATCTCTAAGAACACTATTTTCAGGAGGAACGCCACATATTAATTAAAAGTTGGTGTCTTAGTCAATGCCTCTCCCTCTTCCAGTACTGCTGCTGCTTGACTATGGTCTAAGCAATGACTGCCTGCTTGACTGTGGTCTAGCAATGATCAGCAGAGTGAAGTCAAGAAAGCTGACTCACTGATGTGATGAAGTGGTGGCAAACAGCTTCATGTTTATCAGCCCCGGTGACTCCATTTGTTATTGCTGTTTTGTTTAATGTTAGTTTTATAGGTTGCACAGAAAGGGCAGACCAGCTCTCAAAATCTCTCCTGGTCATTTAAGCTTTAGTCAGTCTAGACATGCCACACATTTGGGGCTTCACACATGCTACCAGGAAGCCTGTTTGGCCTGTACTGTAGCTACTCCAGCTGACATCAGAAGCATGTGTGGAAACAGAACTGAGATTCTTGACAGCAGTGTGGTAGACTGTATGTTTAGTGGTCCTGAACAAACCGTGACCCTGAAATTCAAAGCCTTGACTTGCTGCCTCCCACATGGACTCTGATCTTGTTCTAATGACTGGTCTTGACCAATGGAAGATAAGCAAGTGTGACGAAAGTGGGTGTTGGTAAGTATTTCAGCACCAGTACCTTGAAGCTCATTTTTCTTTGGAATCCTCGAGATCTGTTTTCAAAAGAAGACTTATATTCCACAGACAGAGACATCTCAGACTCTCAACTGTCCACACTAAGGTAAAGACTCATGAGTGAGGCCATTTTTCATGTTCTACCATAAGCCACTAACTTACTGCAGCTGCACAGAAGATGCCAAGGAGCCTAGCAGAAAGACTAATCAAGTAAAAAATAAAATAAAATAGAAAGAGAGAGAGAGAAATGCTACAGTCTAGCTTATCTTAAGCTTTTAGACTTTGGAGTGGTTTGTTACACAACAATAGGCAACTGAAATGAGTGGTATTTTTGGAACTTCAATGTGCATTTGAATCAACTGATAAATTTCAGATTAGGATTCAGTTGTCTGGGGTCAGGGCTGGAGATTCTACATTTTCTACAGCCTCCCAGTTGAAGCCAGTGATACTGCTCTGCAGACTACACTTTAAGTCACAAAGTTCTAGAGGACCACAAATCACTGTCCTTGATTTTTCTTAAGACCATTTCTGGGCATCTCTTTGCATTAAAAATTCAGATTAAACCTCTTTTTTAAAGTCATTTTTGCTAGGACAATAAGCATGATAGATATGCCATTCTAGTAACATATATGGATAAATACGTCATTGTGTATGTGTGCAAAAGCCAAACTTTTGGTGACTAGAGAAATCTATTTTTTGTGGGGGAATCATTCTCTTTAATGTTTAAATGTAATAGCTCAGTCTCCAAGAATTGATCATCTAAAAGGATCCTCAGAAAGGTTGCATCCTTATTATTATAAACTTCAATGCTATTGAATTATGCTGTGTAATCGGCCCCACCGAATTTGGAATTTTTATGCCACTTCTCCTTACACTGAGAATGCTTCTACTGTTTTCCTTCCATGCATGTTTTATGAACATAGTGCTTATTTATACAATGAACTCTTTTGAATTCATTGTATAAAGGGCACATCATAATGCAATCAACAGCTTAAAACCAAATGTTAAACATTTTACTTATATAGAGTTAGCTTTATTTGTTAGTTTGCTTGCCTTTGTGCTCTAATAAATCTGCAATTAACGTCACGTCCACTCAATTTTTTTGGCACTATGCATCCATCAACTGCAACCCCTAATATTGTCCTTATTTCTTTCAGCAGAGTAATACTGTTTGCCATCATTTATCCAAATTAGGCTCCTGATCTAAATGTGTCAATTTTAAACTTATTAAAAGTGTTCTACTGAACCTTCATTTGAAGAGTCCCACATGTGATGGTAATAAAGCCGTGCCAAGAGATTTCTGTCTTGAATAAGCTGGATTTTATTAAAAGAACAGAAAATGTGTATTTTAGAAAAACCAGGTGGAGTGATTGGAGTTTAGGGTGGAACAATAGTTAAGGAAAAGATCTGCGTCTCAACTTACTCATCTCTTTCGTTCCTAGGATCTGGATATGATCTTGATGCCGGGGTTCTTGTTCACGAAGCCGAAGAGTGAGCTTAGCAAACAGGCAAAGTAGGAGAGCAAGGTACAGACTTTTATTTAGAAATAAAGTGGAAGGACAGAGCTCCCGGCTCACGCCAGGAGGGGACAAGGGAGTCCCTGGGTGGTGTGTTATCTAGGGGATTTTATAGGCAAATGAGGATTTTTCCTGAACATGAAAAAAAAAGGCTTAGGGGTGTGGACTTATACCACTTGCCCTGCCCTCAAGGTGGGCTGGGTTGTTCTCTCCTTGCTAGGGTTGTTTACAGTAAAGTCACGGGTTATGCTGTGATACCCTTCCCTATTTGTAAAACCACTCAATCATTCTAGGCCAAGTTGCTCCTGGCCTTTTTACTTTTAACTGACCTTACTGAAGATGTCTATATTCTTAGGCTGATGTCTTGTTCTTAGAGGATTAGTGTGACCTTGACTTTGCATAATGCTTAACACAGAGTTTCAAAAGGGACTTCTTTCCCCACTGTTATATTGCTGACTGTAAATATCCCGCCCTGCTTTTTCTGGAGGCCCTCACCCTACTCGGACTACACTCATGGTCCCTGTCTCAATCTCAGTCTCTAGCTTTTTTCTATATTCAGAAACTTTGCCTCTCTTACAATAACATCAACTGATCATTTTTGCAAATTTGTCTCTGCTCTTTCTTCCAAATCATCATTCTTCAGTAACTGAAAGGAGATATTTAAGAAGTTATTACAAGAACCCAGAATTATTCTATTGTAACTAATATAGAACCTAATATTAAAATTCTTTATTCCTGACAGCCACATCCAGGTTTATAAACTGGCTTGGATGACAAATTCCATTACCTATAGCTGAGTAGTTGCCTGTTATATTGATGGACATTTTAAGGAAGTTTTGCTTTCAGGTCAAACCTTGAAAAGTTTCCTCTTACTAATATAGCTGCTATTGTCACAAAACTGTTATCAGTCAGCCTCAATGCTTTACTTTTAAGTATGCATATCAAAATTATGTAACCAAGTTCTATCATAGATACATGTGTAAAAATAGTGAAAATCCATAAATGTTGGTCTTATTCAGAATTTGTATCAATTTGTTCACAACATTGGCTAAAAGGTACATTGATAGAATATACAAATAAAAATTATTTAAATACTTAGGGTGTATTTATAATTTAAATTCTGTCCATATTCAAAGTGATTTGAGGAATTACAATCCTGCACAGTAACATATTATAATCATATGCAATCTGCATAAGATGGGTCATAAAATGGTAAAAAAATATAAAAATATAGATTGTGAAAGGCAGCCCATTTGTTTCAAATGAAAGTTCTGTGAAACTTCTGAGTACAAATTTGGGGTTCTCAGGCCCTACCTGAGGGTGTATTTTCACAACAAAATTTACTTATTGTGTCATTGAAGCCAAGGAAGCAAAGCAAATGGAACTTGCAATAAAAGATAGAACTCCTTAAATTAGAGATGATTATAGCTCATAAATAAAAAATACTAATATACAAAGAAATAGTTCCAGGACGAAATATGGCATGCATTTATTAGGGCATATTGAATAGACATAAAACCATTTTGGCAGAACAATTGATACATAGTATGATCACATGTCTCCATTTTCTCATAATAGTCCCAGTTTATAAGTCTTTTCCTGGTATTATTAGTAGTAGTGGCATCCCCTTTCTCTCTCAAAGATGTCCAGGATTGGATGGTAAAATATTTGGCCATTGGATAAATATTGAACAGTTTACATCAACTTTAATCAAATATATAAATACATAGAATATAAGGCTTTGGTATAAGAAAATGACCATCCTAGCCCTTTAAAGAATGATAAAATGACTATATGTAACTCAGAGAGGAAAATTATTAGAGCCAGAATAAGGCAAGAACATAACTCTGAATGAAAGAAGAAACACAATAGCTTTTAAATATGCATTTTTTGATAAAGTTAGTTGAACCTTTCTATGTACAATATACTGTTCTAAGCACACTTCTTGAGTCATTTAATTATTGCAATAACTCTCTGATTTATGTTGTATTGTTATTCCTATTTTATGTAGGAGGAAACTGAGGCATAAAGACTTTATGTAATTTTCTCAGGCTGACATAGTCCAAAATTTCAAAGTGTATATAAATATATATGTGTGAGTGCATATATACATATATGTACATAATATATATATATAACATACATATGTGTGTATATATACATATACATATTCAGTGTTGGATACTGTGTGTGGAGTTTAAAGGAGAGTTAGGATTTTGAAGCTGGATGGACACGGGCCTTTGGCTTTGCCTCTCACCAGCAGTATGATCTCCCGCACATTTTGTATTTTGCTTAAGCCTTAGCACTTGGCATTGGTACCCAGCACATAGCAACCATTTGACAAATTTCAGCTGATTTTTTATGTGTTTTTCAATGCATAATACAGAATCAATCTTTAATTTACCCACTCAAAGATTCTGATTTAATAGTATAAAGGAGGCACATTATAATTTCAAGCATTCTGTAATAACAAACTTTACTTAGACATTTCATTAAGAACCATATATACTGTCTTATTCATATGAAACATTCTGCCATGGGTGGTGTAGGCTTCCCTAGTTAGGGAGCCTGAGAGCTGAAGGAAAAGGGGGACAAGGACCACTACAGGGGCAGAAGGGCCCAAAATAAAACATTGAAAGGAAACTTAAAGCCTTCAAAAAAACACACCTGGTGCTAATTCTGCGATTAGGCTTCCCATATTGTTCCCCCAAAGAACACTCAGTGCATGACAATCCTCCCTACTTATATATGAACTTTAAAACCATCATGGCATCCTTATTTTTTGCCTCTGTCTGTTTACTAATGTGTGCTTAAGATCCTGACGGGTTGAAATTCAAATCCATGTACTACATGAAGCCAACGCTCTTTCAAAATATAACTTTAAAGTAATCAGAGGCATTGGGACATTGTTATCCCTCCATAAACAACATTTTTAGAGTTATACAAGCATTTTTTTAAATATAGCTAAGTTGTATTTGGAAGTATTTATCTTATCAAAGTTGGATTCGATATATTCTAGTTTATTACGCTTCAGTATTTAAATCCAAAGATTGAGATGAAAAAGGAAGGTTATAACCAAGTTGCCATTTTTAGGATGAAATGGTATCTTTACTACGTTATGTTATACTATTGGCCGGTTCTAAAAATATGCTGAACTTTTTATGTATATGCTGAAATTTTTATTTCAAAACTATAAAACAGTTAAGAATAAAGCAATAAAAGGGTGCATGTACATTGTTCTATACTAATATATAAATTGTGAAGTTTCATTATAGTTTTAGTCACTGGAGGCTGGCCATACAGCTTAAAATAGATTCTATAAATCAAATATTGCAATTTATGCTTTTTATCAATGAAAAGCAAATTAAACTTAGTGTTACTAGAATTTACTTAGATTTCTGAGATCAGATTATAGAAAGGAAAAACCATTTAAAAACTACATTCTTTAACTTTTCAGTTGCTTATACAGAACATACCTCATTTCCTTCATGGAACAGAAAAGGCAGATAACAGCATGTAATCAAAGAGAGATGTATTTATAGTCTTCTTCTAAATTATCTAAGTAATCTATTATCTGTGGGGCTGTGTTTGGTTGTAGTTTTTATCTGATTAAATTTTGTGATTGAGAAAAAGAAACATTAAATATGTACTAGTAGGTATATAGGACAATGAAATGAAGTGACTTAACTGGCTTGTTAATCAGTTTAAACAGTTTAAACTTTAAATAGCAAACAAACAAATGCATTTCAGTGACTTTTTAATGAAATAAGTCTTTTTTAGTCAAATACAGCATTCATACAGAAAAATACACAAATCCTAAGTATATACTCGGTACATTTTCTCAGGATAAAATTATCTGTGTAACAGATCAAAAGATAGATAGACATCCTCAGTACTTGAAGAAACTCCAGTGATTAACCTCAAATTTCTCCAAAGATAACCACTATTTCCATTCATTTGTTTTTCCTCCTCTAATATTTTAGAAAGAATTCTCCTACTAATCTATGAGCAGTCTCTTATACTTTAGATAGCATATCTTGCCGCCTCAGGATTATTAGGACTTCAATTACATCATGACTTTCGTAAGTTCACACCCCTCAACTAGATCATTCCCAGCATTTGGATATACTGAACATACTTTGATTTTAAAAAGCATCAATTCCCTGCAGATGCTTCTCTTTTTTGACACCCCCCAAATACCATTATTGCCGCCACCCTTTAATTCTTCTACCCCTGAAAAAACTCCTTGCTGAGTTGAAAAAAATACTTCTACTGAGTTGAGGAAAAAATATTAATAGAATTATCAATAGTAAATATTACTAATAAAATGAAAATGTTTGTACTTGAATCATATTTTTACTAGGAACCAAGTTCACTGAGAGAAATAGAAAGGTATCAACTTGGTATGTAAAATGTTTTCACCCTAAAGTCAGAAAATAAGGAAACAATTCTAAAGAAAAAAAAAATGGAAAGCTCACCATGAATGAAATGAAGCATGAGACATTTTCCTAATATAATGACTGAGTTTGTGGAAACCAGGTCAGACAGAAAACAAGGGGGGAAACAGATGTGCTCTTTCCAAATTATATCAAATATAGGACTAAGATAGAGCTGGTATAATCAGTGTCTGTGTATCTGGAGGGATGACTGTGGTCTACGAAATTCTAATAAAGGAATTAAAATCTTTCAAAGAAATCACAGACAGTTCTCCAAATTTCCCCAAAGAAAACAAAAAAAACTTTTAGAGAGGTTTGAGAGAATGAATGAAGCTCAGTGTTGAGCATTTAGGCATCATTATGACATTATGATCAAGTTAGAAACAAGTAAAAAACTAAGCACACAGTGACTGTGGACCCCAAATCGGGGTTGCCATATATTCTGAGGGAGTATTCCAGTAAATAGATGGGTTCAAGTACACGAGGGAAAGAACTGGAGGACAGGCCATTGTCAAGGCTTGGAGGAGGTGTTAAAATAAGAGTACATCCTGTGTAAAACTGTGCAATTCAGAAAGAAGTTGGTAATGTCACTACAAAATAGGTGAGTTTTAGAAGACTCCTATTGGGTGGCCCTAAGACATCTCACCATGGCAAGTGTAGAGGCATATAGCTCAATATACCTTAGATAAGATATTGGAATAGTGAAGAATTTAGGGGAGTACATTTTCCTTGGAAATGTACTCATAAGTGTGTGGCACCCTGTCCCAAGTGGAAGTGGAAGAAGCCCTGGATTAACTTGCTCTCAGTTTACCTCTGAAATGACAGAAGCTCAGATATCAAATCATTAACAGAAATCAGGACATTTAATCAAATATTCACCGAGGGGAAACAAAATCTTAAGTAAGACCTGAACACTGACACACTTAACCATTCATCTAAGTCCTTTAAATACAGGCATGTCTTCAATGCCATGGGAGAAATATTCATGTGATAGGTTCCCTGCAGATTCATTTTTGTGGCCAGTTTGTGAATTCCCGACTTGCATACTATGAAATGGAAATCAAGCAGATTTCTTTTTTCCTTTTTCCTGTTTTAATTTTTCCTGTCTGCCTACATTTCTCCAAATGTAAATAAATTGTTGTCATACAATTGACAGTTTCCAGAAATAGAATATTCCAGAATATTTGGATTAAACTCTTTTCTGGGTTCTAGAAACCTGATTTTGATTCAGAAAATCACTTCAGAGATTAATGATTCACTTGTGGTTTGAAAAGATTTGTTGATTTGAGTCTGATGTCATGGTAATCATTCTAATGAAGATTGTGTTTCTTAAAAATAATAGGACACATGGGAGACTTCAGCATGTATTAGCTTAGCTTTGTAAATGTTACAGAAGCTTACATTTGCCAGTAAACAAAGATTAGATAGTTGTTAAAGATACACGGTTCCTTCTAGATTACATGAATAAAAATTTGTGGTTGATACTGAAGAAAAAGAGGTTACAGTTAGAAGTAGTACAGAATATGGTAATTGAATTATTTTGGTAATTATTATTATTATACTATTTTTTTTACTTTTTTTATTTTGGTATCATTAATATACAATTACATTAGCAACATTGTGGTTACTAGACTCCCCCCATTATCAAGTCCCCACCACATACCCCATTACAGTCACTTGTCCATCAGCGTAGTAGGATGCTATAGAATCACTACTTGTCTTCTCTGTGCTATACTGCCTTCCCCATACCCCCGCTACATTATGTGTGCTAATCATAATGCCCCTTATTCCCCTTCTCCTTCCCTCCCTTCCCCCTTCCCCCCCCAGTCCCTTTCCCTTTGGTAACCATTAGTCCATTCTTGGGTTCTGTGAGTCGGCTACTGTTTTGTTCCTTCAGTTTTTGCTTTGTTCTTACGCTCCACAGACGAGTGAAATCATTTGGTACTTGTCTTTCTCCACATGGTTTATTTCACTGAGCATAATACGCTCTATCTCCATCCATGTTGGTGCAAATGATAGGATTTGTTTTCTTTTTATGGCTGAATGATACTCCATTGTGTATATGTACCACATCTTCTTTATCCATTCATCTACTGAAGGACACTTAGGTTGCTTCCATTTCTTGGCTATTGTAAATAGTGTTGTGATAAACATAGGGGTGCATATGTCTTTTTGAGACTGGGAAACTGCATTCTTAGGGTAAATTCCTATATTTTGGTAATTATTAACAACTATAATTTTTTCCTAGAAATTTAATATTAGGAAGATGTTCATTGGATGGTATAATTTGCTACTTTAATACTATCACTTGGATTTATTATATAACATCTAGTTAAAAAATTGGATAATATGGTCAAAGTGAACTCAGAAATAGAGCAAGGATTGAAATGCTGCCCTATGATAAAATATGGATTTAATATTGATTTTATCAATTCCCTATTTTGATTTTTTTCTTTGTCTTTAAGCAGGAAATATTGTACAGTCCCAGGAAAAGAGAGTGGTTGGTACTGGATTAGTTTCTCAGAAAGGCAGACTCAGGGCTGTCCCAGGAAATTTTTGAACTCTCATGGTGCTGCCACACATGTAGTTGACAAAAGGCTTTGTTATTGATTGCAATGGACTTAGAGTAAAAATATATGGAGAGATATTATCTTACTGTTGTTACTATTTCAAAGAAGGGAGGCTATGATAGTAAGTCATTAAGGAAACTATCTTAACTCTCCCAAATATTATTCCCATGAAAAAGACTTGATTAATTTTAGTAGTAAAATCATAAGGAGACTGACATCCATTTGGCTACTTAGTGAAGGTGGAGAGAGTTTGAATTTGCATTTCTCCTGCTGTGTGGATCCATGTGTCTCTTGGCTTCTTGAACCATCTAAGCATGCCCTGATTTAGCGTCCATTGGATTGTAATGTAAATTTTTATTTACATGGATACCCCCATCAGCATATATATATACACACACACCTACATAGGTACACATATGTAATGGAAATTATAGTGATATAATACATACTTAAAGAATGAAGGATGATAATAAGGGTATATGAATATTAGGTGATTTCTAAAAGAATATTTGGAAATAGTATTTACTCCTTTTGCTAGAGAAACACAAAGAGATGTTGTAATTTGCCTATAATTAAGCACAGCAATGATGAAACTGATCCAGGTTTTAGGTATTCTGATGGTTAATATTGCATCAATTCATTTAAACAATGTTGCCTTTATATCTCCAAGTTCCCTGTCATGGTTTCACTAATTATGTTTTTATAAATTGTACAGCGGAAAATCGGGTATAATTCTTTAGAGATTAGGAATCCTGTCGATATGCTTTAGACATATTGTAGAGTGACCAATCTTAACCATGTCTTGCCTTCATAACCTTTTTGTCCCTGCAATAATATTAATGTAAGCTAAAACTACAATTAACAGGAAGGTAATGTGATTTAACATACCATTCAGATCACTCGCTCTCCTGGGGATCTCTTCAGGTTGCCACATAAATGAATTCAGCAAAGTTATGTATTATTCTTGATTTCATTTTTGCTTTTTATATTAAATGATGATGCTTGACAATATAGAAAGTAGTGTTAACCAGATTAGCACATTTCAAATTGGACTAGTTTCAGTTTTGGGTCTAAGGGTACAAAACTGACATCACTTACAGTAATTCCTGGATTAATACTCTCTTAGAGATTCAGTGGTGATCCACTTTAACCTAGATATGATTTATCATAATGTGGAAAGCTAGCTGAACTCACTTTGTTTTCTAGAAGATTTAATATTTTGGTTATGAGCAGAGACTTCATTTTTCATTAAACTGATAGTGCCTTTGAGGAATTCCCTACCCAATTATATTTGGACTAGGAGGGCAGCAGCTGTTGCAACATTTTCTTAGGGCCAAATTGTGCTAGGGGCAGTGTCCAGTGTCCAATCTGTCTGTTATGAGATGTCAGCTGGATCACGTCTCTGGATGGTCCTGGAGTGTGATCAGATCTGCAGACCTAGCTTCTCAGCCTGTCTTAATAATACTTGTTGTCCAGCCTGGTTCTCCAGCCATCCAGTTATCCCATGAGCTGTCCTACAGTGTTTTCATTACTTCCTTTTCCTACTTAATCCAAGCAGAGTCGGGTTTGAATGGTGTATTATTTCCTGTGGCTGCTGCAATATACTGTTACACACTGGGTAGCTTAAAACTATGGAAGTTTATTCTACAGTTCTGGAGGCCAGAAGTCCAACCTGAAGGTGTCAGCAAGGCTATGCTGGTGCTCTAAGGGAGAGTCCTTCCAGCCTCTTCCAGCTGCTGCTGACTCCCGTCCTCCTTAGCTCCCCTGGCAGCACCACTCCACACGCCACCTCTGTGGTCACATAGCCTCCTCTGCTTCTTGTGTCTGTGTTTCTTTTTATCTGCTCTCTGTCTCTCTCTCTTTTTTGTCGTTTGTTTTCCTTTTTAATAAAATATTTTAATTGTGGTAAAAGACATGTAACATAAAATTTACTATCTTAACCAAAGTATAGTCATATTTTTGAGTAACTAATCCCATTGTTTTGTTTTAACAGAGCCCCAAATTAGCTTTTTAAAATTTCTTTTATTATGTACATATTATTTTAACAACGTTACTTAAGAAATAATCCAAATGGTATCATATACTTACACAACACTTAATATCAAATCAAAACTAAATTATGTTTTCAAAAACTTATCTTCGAGTATTTGCAAAATTCACAAAGTGTTGTTTGTGGACAATGTTTGTTAATGTGCTTTGACCTATGAAAGAGGCACGTTTCATATACATATTCAATATGGACATTGTACTTCATTAATATCACATTATCTGAGATTCTGCAAATGTACAAGTATAATTATCATACTTTGACTTGTATTTATATCTGAGATATTCAATTAAAACAATTGAACATAATCTTAATATATATATATGTATATATGTGTGTGTGTGTGTGTGTGTGTGTGTGTGTGTGTGTGTGTGTGTGTGTAGCAAACATCTGCCTTCAAAACAGTTGCCTTCCCCTGCCTATCATCCATCAGCCCACTTTAGCATTACCCGGTAGACAATAAGTGGACTCATGTCACATCATGGTTTTACACAAACATTAACACCACCTTGCACTAGAAATAGATTCATCTGCTGTCTCTTGTATGGCACCTCAGACAGATGCAAATATTTCTTTTGAATTATGGTCTTGTAAAAATGAGAATTGATAATTGAAATGCTGGTCACTGTGACATGCAATTCTGGAAGACTTTTTAACATTTTTTAAGGCAGCATAATTTGTAAATAAGGGGCATTTATTATTAAAGACAGCCTCAAGGTACCCATTCATTTTCCCCTGACAAGTAGTATAAGACTTAATTCATTAACATTGTTCACAAAATGTTATGTTGTGTTTAAAAATAGGGTCAATGTAAACACATACAAAGTGATTCTAGATAGAAGTCTGCTAATTTGTAATTTGCTTTCTATAACCAAAGATGTTATAACCAATGACTTCAAAACGAAAGGATGTTGATCAGTATTTACTTGGATTAAAGTGCATATGTGCATTTATAATTTAATAAATAAATGTTCAGACTTTGCTAAATAAGTGAATTAGTATTCTGACATGAAAACAAACCTAATAGTAAGTCAAATTTTGCTAGAGTTACTACTGTTTTCCTCCAGCTCATTTAATATCATATTGTTTAACATTACAAAACCTCTGAATGCCTTGTGTGGTTTAAATACCCATTAGTGTCTTTGGTTTTCAATTCAGCTTTCATACGTTGAATATTTATTATTTTCAATTGATTTAGAAAATAAAAATTTGAGAGGAAACTTAAAATATGCATAAATAAAGAAATGTACTATTTAGTTATAGCCATCCAAATTCATACAGGTTTATGCAATCAATAAAACAATCAAGTATTTTTTAGAACTTGACAGTCATTCTTCCAAGTGCTGTAGCAACTGCCTTGAATTTAAAAGACAACATTCATTGATCTCCTATAGCTTACACTCTAAAGTAGAGAGACAGGTGATAAACTCAAAATTATAAAATATATTCTATGTTAGATGGCAATCAGTGCTATGGTGAAATGAACAGGGAAATAGTAAGGGCTCCCGGTGGGGAGTGTGGTCTCAAAGTTAAATATCCTTGTCTTATTGAGAAGGTGCATTTGAGTAAAGATCTGAAAAAGGTAAAGATATTCATGATATATGAATAGCTGGGAAGGGCGCTTCAGGCAAGAGCACCCAAAGGTGTAAAGGCCCTGGAGATATAGCATTGCTTAGCACCTCAGGGGAAAGAGGGGAGGAGCCTGTGGTGGGTAGAACTTGATGAGGAGGGATAGGAGAGGCCCAGGTAGAGCAGAACAGGAAAGGACAAGGGTCACTGCAAGGATAAAGATTCTACTCAATAAACTGGGAAGACACTGCAGCATTTTGAGCAGATACACTGATGTGCCTTCTCTTTTATAGGGTTATTCTTGCTGCTGTGTAGGCAGGGAGTGAGCTGGGGGTAGGGGGGTGGCTGCTGTGTAGGCAGGGGGTGAGCTGGGGGTGGGGGGGTGGCTGCTGTGTAGGCAGGGGGTGAGCTGGGGGTGGGGGTGGGTGGCTGAAAGCAGAAGACTAATGGTTGTTTCAATTCTCCAAGTGAGGAATGATGCAGCGCTGACTTGGGTAGTAATGGTTGGTTGGTTAGAAGGGGCTGAATTCTGAATATATTATGGAAGTATTTTATTGCCAAGAAGTTCTGCTGACAGAGTGACTATGAAGTATGAGGGAAAAAAAAAATGAGTCAAAAATGCAACTAAAAATCTGTTACCATTTATTGGTAATGAAGAGCCTGTAGGAAGAATGGATTCGAGGAGTGAGTTCGTGAGTCTGCGTTAAGGAGGGATATCTGAGCCCCAAGTTATGTTTCTTACTAATTGTGTCAATGATGTCAAATTACTTATCTTTTTGAGGTACAATTTCCTTATTTCTAAAATGGGAGTCCTTTAGAAAGAAAACCTAAATACACTAAGACTTACATCTCCATAGTGTTTTTCTAAGATACGGCTGATTATGTGATAAAGATTTGACATAGAGCAGGCAACCAATAGATTAGAGGTTTAAATAAAATGTGTATCATTTGAAGTATGTTATAACTGCATTAATTCAGCAAAAGTTGTGGGATCATGGGGTCAGTGATATATGCATTTATCTGGGCAAAATATAAAAATATGATAAGAAAATATATATTGAATTAGTAAAATAATTAATTACAGAAATCCCTATAAATAATGCACAATGGTGTAACCAAATCATAAGCATTACAGCTCAAATCTCAGACTCCAATTATAACATAAAAACGCACCTCAAATTTGTCTTTCTATTTGTGAGGAGTATGATTATAAACTAACCAAAATTATATTGAAACAGGAAGATGGCTATGTAGCAGTTGACTAGAACATATTATGTCTAGTTTATCTAGGAATTTAAAAATAAAAATACTTTATGTTTAATTTACTCCACATATCAGATCATTAAATCATCCTAATAGTACTTATTTGCTACAACTGGTCAGAAGTTGCTTCAGTTTTTAATCGCAGCAAATGTTGCAGAGTGAAATTCAAGGGCTAGAAACAACTGTAGACTTTTAACTACATTATTTCTGGTGTTAACTTTTATCTGAGTTATTATTTTTTAAGTTTCATGGCAATGTTTCTACGCAGCCACCTCTAGTGGAAAGACATCAACATTAAAAGGTCAATTTTTTAGTGCTTTAAATTTTAAGCAAAGAAAGTCAGCACAAAAAAGGTCACCATATATATCTTTATAATTTTCTTCTGCAATTTAATGCATTTGACAATTTATGAATGATAGACCTTTATTAAATATAGTCCAGATACTTGAATTCATTTTTTTAATACTTTAAAACCCATACTTACAAAGTCATTAAAATAAGAGAGAGTCATGAAAATCAGCTTTTGGTCCAATTAAAGATTTTGATACTCTTAGAACATTGCTAGCTATAAAAGTATGGTTTAAGTTTTAGACTGTACATCAGAGGAAGAACCCTATCTGGATACCATAATCATGAACTTTGCTGCCCAAGATCAATGCCCCATGCCTGAATTTGGGGTTCCCTCCACTCGGCTACACTTTGTTAACTTCAGGTTGACTTAAAAGCCTTTAAATCACACCCTTCTACACTTTTGAAGGTAAAACGAATAGCCCTTGTAGCTGATCAGCTTGAAGTAGGTGTTTAGTACTTTCAAAAGACCACAGCCTTAAGAGCTAGGTAGAAAGACAACCCGGAAATTGACTTTATCCAGGACTACTGGAACCCTAGTCAGTTATTTTCAATAAACACTTGAATAGATTTTCTCTGTTAAAGGATAAATATTGTTTAATTCCTGTGTTTCTGTAAGCTTTAGCATAGAGAAGGGAAAATTGCCAACAAAATTCCACGCTGTCTGGAACAATGAAGATTGCAGGCTGTAGGCAAGCCATTTTCAAGGCCCAGTGAAATTCCTATTGCCAGTATTTAATGACCATCTCAACAAAAAAGATTAGAATTCAACATTAAATATCCATATGTTCCACATTCATCTGAGATAGAGCTTATTTAAATATTTCAAAAATAAAAGACTTGCACATGTTCTGATTACTACATTTGGGGTGAAAAATATTATGGTAAAACCTTCTATGTAATATTGCACATTTTGTTTGTTACAAAATAGAGATGCTTTAAATCATATATCTAACATTTTGAAAATCTATTAGAAGGATGAATATGGAGATATAAGTCTGAGTGCATGTAGATTTTCTTTCTAAAGGACAGAAAGGTGTATCACTAAAACAATTTCATGTGTTTACACGCATTAACACACAATCCCCAGACTGACTTATTAATGTATTATTCAAAACCAGTGGTAAAATGGTATTTTTATCTAACAGCTATGATATATTTTATATATCCCATTTCCTTGATATCATTTTTGGTCAGGTATTAAATAACAGTACAGATTTTTTTTCTAAGTTTTATAGTAGGAAATAATAGCATGCTAATTTATTTGAAACTAATCTAGCTTTAGGGGTAACATATATAAGGGAATGTTGCTTTATCCTACTCACATTCTTAAATATTGGTTAGTTTTCTATGTCAATAGATATTTATAAAGGGGAAAAAACAAGATTTTATCTAGGAAGATTGGAAATTCTGGGAAAAAATAGTTAATGTATTAATTTATTGCATGGTATTTTAATGACCCCATCTCAATTATACATCTATACAAGGAAAAGTTACATTATGTCATGTTACTTAACCTGGTGATCATCTGTTAGACTGGTACTGTGCAATATTTTTCTACACTTTTATATGTTATTCATATGGACGTCTACCAAGTTTTGTTATTATAATCAGAGTGTTGAAAATGCTGACTCTTTGCATATCATTAGCTTAACGTTTCTACAGCATATCTCCTCTTTAGCTCCCCTTTTCATCTAAACAACCCTAAAATTGCAAAGGTAACTGCTCATATTTCCACTACTTGCTTCTTTGTGCCAAGCATAATATCCATGACTGGGTAAATCATGAAGTCCTTGTAGCTTTCATGCTCACGGTAACATCTTCACTTTCTAATCTTGTTTTGATTTTTTTCTGACTCTTTGAAGTTGAATGCTCTTTATTCACATTGTAATGATATTGTTCTTGTTAATTGGGAAAGAATGCCATGATGTGATTGGCAGTGAGGAAGGCCTCAGTCTATCACAGTGGAAAAGAACAGGAGTGAAGCATCACATCACTCGGTATCCCAGAAGCAAAGACACATAGGGCGTGGGATAACGAAAAACATGCAAGGAGAAGAGAATTCTGTACATGTAGCAAAGCAATGCTGGTTTATAAACTTATAGAAAGTACCAAATAGTTCTCTATATAAAAAGGAAGGAGATCCAAGGCATGTATGGCAAATTAATGCCAATATTATTGAATGTCAATTTTTAATAGCTATAGTAATTCTGGATGTTTCAGTTTTCATATATTCAAATAGTGTTATTACTGCTAATTATAGGAAGATAACTGAATTGCAATTATCACTTTTATAGAATGGTCATTTGTACATAAACCCCAATAACAGGATATATTTTTGTGCCAGATACAAGGAATATAGAGTTGTTACATTATTATGTGTGTGTACATGTGCATGCATTTCTAACATTGATATTGTCTTTATCAGGAACATTAAGTATACGTAAAAATTAAATAATCACACAGTGTTACATATTGTGATACCTGATCCTCAACGACTGTGCAAATCAATATTTTCTTAGTACCCTATAGCTAGTATTTAATTATTCACCAAAGAAAATAAATTTTTATTGTTACAGTAGTAACAGTCCTGAGCTCATTATTTCAAAGGTAGAAAGGGTATAATTATAATTCACCTGTTTATCCACAATGTCATATGCCTACCTGCATCATAATATACATCAGACTGAGTTTGTCTGGATTTGGTCAACAAACAGAGCTATTACAATGTGAATCAAGATTTCTATGACAGGAGGGAAATGACAGCCAGGAAGGCAACAATGAGAGTATTGTATTATTATTTCTGATTGATCCCTTCTAACTAATCTTTTATTACTACCAATACTTCTTTCCATTCTTTTCTGCCTTCTGTACAACCCTGATTCATTTTATCCTCTGGACTCTAACCATAGCACTGTTTTAATTTTTCAGAGTAGCTTTATCTCTATAGCTCCAATGGGGATTTTAATTCCAGTAATTCCTGGCCTTTACAGATTCCATCTCTTTAGGAGATGTAAGGCAAGGACAGAATGTGGATATATTTGCTGTTGTGAGTGTCTGTTTTGTTCTACAAAGACTATCATCCAAAGAGCTAAATCACATCCTCCAAACACATTTTACAAGTATACACACTGAAATACGTCTTTAAACTCATGTATCTGTCAAATTTCTATATATATTTCTCATTTGACTCTATTTGGGCAAAGAATAGAGCATCATTTATTATTTCCAATGTTACTGATGATAAACACAAGGCTTAAAAAATGTTAAGGACTTTCGGTTTCAATTGTGACATGCAAAGAGCTTAGGAGTCACCATCCCTGTTCTTATTACAAGAAAGGCTGGATCACTAAAAACAAAGGCTTTCTTGGATCCATCAGAGAATTGAGGCTGCAGGGGAAACCACCACACAGAAATCTTGAGAGAAGAGCACATCCAGAGAGTCGCGGTGGAGAACTGATAGTGTGGAACAGAAATGGACTGAATCATAAACTGGTAGGAACACTGAAATTATAATTTGGATGAATTTCTGGAGGTTGAGTATAGAATAAAAGGAGAGTGGTCAATGCCTGGGGGCTCAGTTTTGAAAAGCCCCACCACATTCATGAACTTTCCCTCCAGGAACCCAACAGGCTCACAAGGTGAGGTTCCAAGAAAGATCCTCTGTGGCTCTGGTGGGGAGAGAAAGAGTCACCATTGTCAAATATTGTGGAGTGGAAGAATGACCTTCACAAATACTCAAGGTATGAGAGCAAGGCAGAGGCTTTTATTTAGAGATAAAGCGAGAGGACAGAGCTCCTGCCTCATGCCAGGAGGTGACAAGAAAGCCGTGGGGTGGTGTGTTGTCTAGGGGTTTTATAGGCAGTTGAGAGACAAAGGGCTAGGGATGTACACCTGCTAAGTGGTCCCAAAATGTTTATCTTTGAAGAGACATTAAGTTTCTTATAAGTCTTCCTGGTTATTTATAAGAATTTTACTGCTCTGATTTCCTCCCAGGATAGCAGCTTCCTGGTCTGGGAGCATATCACTTAAGACTGCCTGCTTTGCTCCCAAGGTGGGCTGAGTTATTGTCTGTTAAAGAGTATGTTAAAAAACTTATTTTTTAACTAACTGGATTTTAAAATACAATTTTACTTTCAAGATGGAATCCTTTCTGTTTTTACTACATTGTTTTGGGCTTGCTTGTGACATTGCCCAGGTTGCAAATCATTTGTTTAGGGCTGGAGGAAGAAAAGCTGCACCTGGGTAAAATCAGAAAAACAAGATCGCCCCCTGAGCAGGCCAAAGCAAATCTCCCAGTGGATTTTCTTCCTTTGTTTTTTCCGGAGGCCCTCACCCTACTCTGTGTAAGCCCATGGTCCCTGTCTCAAAACCGTCATCAAAAACCAAATCAACTATGACAAAGAGGTTGGAGTTATCAAATATGGTATTTAAAATTGTTATGATTAATATGTATGGGGCTCTAAGTGAAAAAGTGGACAATATGAAAGCACAGATAGATTATGTATGCAAAGACATGGAAACTAAGAGTCAAAAGAAACAATAGAAAGAAAAGGGTACCAAAAATGAAGGATGCCTTCCGTGAGCTCACAGCTAGATTTAACATGGCTAAGAATCAGTTATCTTAAAGATAGAAACTTTTAGTTGATATTTTTAATATTTTATCTTGATTGCCTTATGGTCTTTTACGACCAAAAACTAAAGTGAAGCCACACTAAAGTAAACTTCCTTGTAGTAAGGCGTGTGGTGATTTATATTTAACATGCATTTGATGCTTTAGATATATATAGTTGGATTCTTCCATTGGTAACTCTCTGCACATAATGCTGTAGATGGCATTGAGTCACAAAGATGGTATTAAAGAATTAAATTTTGGGAAAAGGAGAAATTAATTTTTTAGTCAAGGGTGCAAAGAATGCTTTCTAGAAAAAATATACAGAATTATTTTCTTCCAATTTTTAAGAAATGAATTGCTGTTATGTAGGACTAAATCCATTTCTAATGTGTTGCTTTGATATCAGAATTATTAGTTCAATAGTTTATATATATGCATATACATATATATACTATATATAGTCCATATATATATGTGAGGAATATTCTTACAATATTCTTAGAAAACTTGGACATAAACTAAGATATTTTTAACACCAAAATAGAGTATTTTGATTCTTACATTATATCATGGCAAAGGTGGAGAGGCTATCATACTTAATTTAAAATATAAAGTAACAAAATTCTTCAAAAATATGTTGAGAACTAGGCAGTAATTAAGAAGCAAATTTATAATAAGCCTGTATTTGCCCAGTAAACCTTGTAACAGATGTTTTATGAATCCCCATCCATCTTCCATGTAGAAGTCAAATTATAGACAGCAACAAAACAAAAAGGAGAACATTAATATATGCACACTGAGTTTATGATAATATTGTTGAAAATTAATATCCATTATGCATTTTATGTTTATATTTTAATAGCAAAAGAAACAACGTGTGAGAAATAGAGCTGAATAGTGGCCTGGTGACTGACCTAAGGTATCTATTTTAGTCATAGGGATTTATAAACACATCATTAAGTGAACTGGGTAATTTTAATAATATAGCATTATCTTCCAGTCTTTATAGATACTATTATAGCAAATTATAAAGTGAAAAAAAACTATAGTCACGCTCTAGAAGTCAGCATAGCAATAACGAAGGTAGACTCACACTTGAAATGTATATCTGCTTAGATAATGGAAATTGCTCTTCATTTAGATTCAATGTTTAATTTAAAAGTTTGAAATTATGATACATATGAATAAGGAAAAGAAGTAATATTTGCAATAGGGACAGATCACGGATTTCACAAAATATATTCTTTGAATAATGAAGAAAAGAAAATATGAAGCCAAGTCACATCAAAACTTATTGAGGGTTTGATAATGGACATGAACTGAATTCCATATTCTAGTAATATATTCTCCTTTTTCTGAGACTGTCTTGAGGCTAAGAAAAACATTGTTTTAAGTCTCTGATCTAAGCTGTTTACACCAGTGAATCTAATATAGAATGTGTTTTGTTTATTCCACTTATTTTCCTCCCAGAAATAATAAACACAAACTCCTGGAAAATGTTGGTAGGAAATTGTAACGGTTAATTTTATTTGTCAACTTGATTGGGCTGTGGGGTGTCCAGGTATTTGGTCAAACACCATTTTGGTGTTTCTTTGAGGGTGTTTTTACTTTGTTAATATTTAAATCAGTGGACTAAATAAAACAGACTGCCCTACCTAATGTCGGTGGGTCTCCTCCAATCAGCTGTAGTCCTGAATAGAACAAAAAAACTGATTCTCTCTTAAATAAAAAGGAAATTTTCCCTGCCCAGTTACCTTTGCTCTGGAACATGAGTTTTTTCTGCCTTGACAGGAACTGAAACATCGGCTCCTCCCGAGTCTTGCGCTTACTGGCTTTTGGCTTGGAGCTCTTCAGTCCCCAGGGCTCCAGACTCACGGGAGCAGCGCAGCAGCGCTCCTAGATGTCCAGCTAGTCAAATGCAGATTTTAAGAATTTTCAGTCTCCATCATTGTGTAAGCTAATACCTTATAATAGATCACTTTCTATTGTGAGAGATACTGGTTCTGTTTATCTGGAGAACCTTGACTAATAAAGAGATACCCGTAAATAAGCTTCATCGAATATAGCATTTAGTATGTCATAGTCTCTAGCTACTGGTATATTTTATGTTAATAATCCAAGGCATATTTTAAATTCTAATTCACATTCTCTTAGGCCAGTATATCACATATGGATTTTAAAATTCATTTAGTAATGTCTGTAGTATTTCTCATAAACTTATTTTTAATGTGTCTGTTAAAGAATTATCCTAAAAATAGTAATACATTTCAAAGCCAGTAACTTCTCAGAAGCCTCCATGTCCTAAGTAATGAGTTATTTATTGATTGTTTATATTGACCATCTCTTATATTCAATTAGTAATAATCACCTACTAACAAACTGTATTCTTTCTCTTTTGATAGTAGTATTATGGATTATAGAAAGAAAATATTTTAGTGAATGTTTCAGATTTTTTAATTCTATTGTTCCCTATTTGGAAATGTATTTGAAAACTTCACATTTATTATATAGTATTGACTAATGTCAAGCTTGTATTTGATTAATATTCTTTCCCAAAGAAAATATTACTTGTTATTTATCATCTTCTGATTCTTAATAATAATTCCTCAATAGCAGCAAAAGCAAGATTACTGTCATTATCAAAATCAACACCAATGATGAATTTTTAGTTCAACATACATGCATGTGTATGCATAAATATGTGCATAATGTGTCTATATATGCACAAATATATATAAGAATTGTGTGCATACATATACACATGTATGCATGTATGCATGTATATATTATTCTGAGATATATAGAAATATGAATAATCAATATATTTTATAAGTATAAATAAATATAAATATAAAAATACAAATGTATATTTATATCAACATAGAATATAGAAATAATAAACACAAACACATGGAAAATGCTGGTGAGAAACTGTAGTGGTTAATTTTATTTGTCAACTTGATCAGGCTATGGGATGTCCAGGTATTTGGTCAAATATATTCATATAGGCATATAAATATATATATAAATATAAATAAATATCATATATTTATATTGGATCACACTGTTTGCTCCTAGAAGCAGTTGACAATATCTGGAGATATTTTTTATTGTCAGGAATAGGAAGGTATATCCAGCATCTAGTGGGTAGAGGCCAGGATGTTGCTAAACGTCTCATAACGCACAAGCAGTATGCACACCACAAAGAATCAATCTGACAAGTATGAAAAACTGCTCCAGCATGATCTGAAGCATCCCATATCTTGGTGAAGCAATATTGTAAAAAGAGTCCCATATACATAAAAGAGATAATGAAAGTCAGAATACAGACAAAAGCTATTGCTCATGTTTTTATTTGAAATCCCTAGTTTCTTCAATTTAAACCCTGCTTCTTGAATCTATTTTTTCCCATACACATATATATTTTCTGAGACTGCCATCCTTTGTTTTTCTTACAAACATTTTTTGGACTGGAATCCAATTTCCTGCATGCCCTCAGGCATGCACATATTAGTTTGTGTTGTACTAACCCAGTTCTTCTATTAAAATTCAAAATTTTCAAATGAATGCTCAGAATTATGTGGCATATTGAATCACTTGTCATTCTCTGTGCCTTCTTGCACTGGAATGAAATATGCACACCCTCTTCCATGTGACTTTACAGTTATTCCCACTGGAGCTGGATTGTTTAGTTCTGCCTCATTGACAAAGAAATGTTTATGTGGCTTCTTTGGTCAGTAGACTAAGGAAAGAAGTGACATCATGACAGTTCCCAGCCAAGTCCTCAAGAAGCTTCATGGGTTTCCACTTGCCTACTTGTGCTCAAGCCATTCTCTGTTGGAAGAACCCAGTGCTCTAATTAATTGCTGGCCCAAGGAGGATGAAGGATGTGTGGGGCAGACTTGATCTCAGGGTCCAGAGCCTGAAACCTAGCCTAGCCCAGTGAAGGAATCCACAGCCCACAACTGAAGATTACATACATATCATTTTTAGATACTGAGTATTGAAGTAGTTTGTTTCTCAGAAGACAAGTTTGAATAATCGGAAGCTGAAAGGGGAGTATTTATTTCTCAGGAAACCTTAAAATATGCAATATTAGCTTGGGAAAACAGGCGGCACGTGTCTAAGAAAACTCATTATAGGCAAGTGTAAAATGGTAGCTTGTCTTAATTAGGAGCAAAGAAGTTAGGAAAATGTCACTTCAGGAAACCTGGAAGACGAAAAAACGAAGCACCTAAAAATTATTCCAACAAGACAACCCCATCTCATGTGGGAACCAGGGACATCTTATCCTCTTATTACTACATAACTGCCTCCCACAAACCCTCTTGTTTGCTGTGCTCCTGAGAGCAACACCTTGTGGACCTGCAAGGCAAGCAGTGTCCTGCAACCCCGGGCAGGAAGCATATGTGACTGGTACACTGCCGCCATTCCCATCTGTCCACTGTTAAGTGATAGGGCCTCTTTTACTGCTTGGGGTGGGAAATTCCTCTCTCCCCAAGGGGAGGAACAGGAGGCAATCCAAATGTTCACCTGACATGTATGGCAGAAATTGTGAAAGATGATTGGGTGGATACCAGTGCCAGTCATCTGCTCCCCGCTACTGCTTCTGGAATCACACTTTCTGTGAGTTCGAGCTGAGGATCTCCTTCCTCACACATATTTGTCTCAGTCCTGCAGCTCTTAATCTAGCTAAGTTAACTAGAGGCTGTCAATATACAGGAGAATGAAACAGCTTCTCAGTTCCAAGAATTACTAGCAATGGTGAAAGTCCAGGAAAAGTCTGAAATAAACTTTCAGATCATAAGGAGGAGGACTTGACATGGTGACTGATAGTCAAAAATGAGGCAGATGGTTGTTTCCTGGAATTCTCCTGGTGGGCGTGCACAATTTCTGTCTGCAGATAGGCTGACGTTATCCAGGCCAGCGAAATCTCAAAGGTTGTGTCCTTGCCTCATATCTCATTACAAAGAATAAAAAAAAAGAAAATGAAGGAACAAAACAGCAGCAGATTCACAGAACCCACGAATGGACTAACAGTTACCAAAGGGAAAGGGACTGGGGAGATGGGTGGGAAGGGAGGGATAAGAGGGTAAACAGGGCATTACGATTGGCAGACATAGGGTGGGGGGACACGGGGGGGACTGTACAGCTCAGAGAAGACAAGTAGGGATTCTCATCTCACTACACTGATGGACAGTGACTGTAATAGGGTTGGTGGGGGGGACCTGATGAAGCGGGTAGTTTAATCATCACAATATTGCCCATGTAATTGTAGGTTAATGATACTAAAATAAAATAAATTGTTAAAAAAAAAAAAAGAAATAAAAAAAAAAAAGAAAAGCTGTGGTCAGGCTCAGTGCTGTGATCACACAACACAGAGTCCAAGGTGACCGCAGAGCACGAAATCTAGGAAAGACATAACCACTACACTGGCATCATTACTTGAAAATCCGAATTATCCCTAAAACGTTATTACAGAGGTTTACACTTTCATTTTAGCATATAGTTCATTTATTTTCAATGATCATCACAATGAAAGGATGATTTTTCAGTAATAAATATAATAACCAGAGATACTGTTCTACGATTGTGTACTCATACTCAATCAGATGGTGTGAGAAAATACAGTGATGTTCATGTTGGATTTATTCTCCTGCATATTGTAAAACTATTATTGCTTTTTCCCTTCAGAAGATCATATTAAATAAGTAAAAATAAATACTTTCTGAAGAGTAGGCATATCCTTACAGACTAGACTATAGGAATAATGTCTCACCATCCTCTTCTTTACTTATATTTTCAACTAGTTTTTTCTTGATTCTTTGGGTCTTCCTCAATAAATAAGTAAATATGTTCATTTACTAAGCATAGCAAGCTGAACAGTATTTTAAAGTATATTTTGGGGGTCTGAAATCATATGTTAGTGCTACTTCCTGGACTATTTACAACAAAGAAATTTGAGAAAAGTCTTATTAACTCAAAACATAACACACATTTTTAGTGTAATTTTGTAGTTCTCAAGTTTTAACCTCTCAACCCCCTTAATGATAAAGAAGAATGCTTCACTTCTGTTTGCGATTTTTTCCCGAAGATAGAGCAGTTCAGCAAATAACACTCTTGTAAAATGGGGTCAGAATTTCTTAATTTTTTATTATTACTTTCGTTGCTCATTAGTCATCCAGCTTTTGCTTTGCACCTTTTCTATATAGGTGCAAGGTGCACAGAAATGAATCACGGAGAATCTATAGCCTACTGAGCTTCTAGTAGGAAGTCCAATTGTACATAATGCAACACAGTGTTGTGCTTGATATAATAGATAATCTGAAAAGGGTAAAAGAGAAGGTCAAGAGAGAGTGGTCAGTTGATTCCAAGAGGTGGAGGAAATATCAGAGGAGCAAGAGAAAGGATGGTCCAAGAAAATGGGTTTAAATGATGAGGAATATGTATCTCTTTAAAGCGGAATGGTAGGAAGAGCGGGCTAAAACCAAGATACAAAAATGACAAAGATCTGATAAACTGGGGCCTCACAAAGTTTCTCACCAGGCATAAAGTTCTAATGTTTGAAGTTTTTAGGTGGAGGAAAAACCACAGACAGCATGTAACACATTTGGACTTCCCAGTGAAAATACCAAGGACTTCCTAGAGAGTTTTAAGGAGGAAGTTGCATGAGAATGCGTGCTTTTGGAAGACAGGGGAGACATGGGCGGGACAAATTGAGATCCGATTATGTATTAGATACTTCCTTTCTGGGATGTAAGATATTCTTTTTCACTTACATGCCAAATTATACAAACAAAATGAAACCTCACTACACCTTTAACCAACAACATAATTATTAAATAATTTAATCAGGAAATTTCAAAGTAAATTGACAATATTAAGAATAATGCTATTTAGAAGAATATTTGCATCAACATCTCCCCCCACCACACATACAAATTGAAAACCTAGTTTATTCATTCTTCAGTTTGTTTTTTAGCATTCTATGTAATTTGTGCAATTAATTCAATTAAATTTAATATTATTGGATGAGCAGCTTAGCTCTCCTGTTACCCATGAAAAATCAAAGCTACCCCCAAGGAATCCAAATTGTGGCAATTTAATTATATTAACTAGAATCCTGAGGGAAGAGGCACACAGCATAATAAGCTTTGCTTTAAATTTTTTTAAGTATAGTTTTATTATACCAATACTAACATCTATTAATTCCACCTTGATAACTGACCGTACACAGCCTCTATGTGTAATATAAAATATATAATAAATAATATTATTGTATTATTTAATACAATGCATATTCTGGGCCATAATAATACATCATTTGAATTATTATGTGATATGATCTTTTTAAATGATGTATGTATTTTGAAGAAGTTTTGATTTGCCACTGAGAACTGTACATATTATAAAGGAAACTTTGAGCTTCAAGGAGACTAGGTACAAATTTGAGTTGGAATCTGCCTTACATTTATATGTGGAAAATGATCTTTGACATTAATTATCATTGCAGTAATCTAAGATTAAACAGTTACAACATTCACTATCAAGTATTATGCTTATTAATAATTCTATATTTCTATTCTTTATGAAGATTTAAATTACTTATGAACTAGAATCTGTAGTTGTTAAACATTCCTGACTGAAACTCTCATTTTCATAATGAGAAGCATTGGAAGTCACATTTATTAAGAATACATTTCCCTTTCATCTTACAGTTCAATTAAGTGAACATTAACAGCATATTTGATTTATATATAATATAAATATAAAGATTAAAATATATATGTACATATAAATATTAAAGTAATTTTGGAAATATTGCCTCAAAGAATATCAATCTCTATCCACCTTCTCCCTTTTCATCTTTTCTCTCTTCCAAAGAGAACTAAGTTCACCTCTTTTAGCTTATTATGTTAGTATTTTCCCTCATTAACCTCACTTACATTTTTGTATTGTATTTTTTTAAGTATTAGGTGTATTGACTTCATACTAGGGAGACATCACCTTGATGTTCTTTCTCCCCGTGTCCCAACTAAAGTAGGGTATTCTTCCCATACCTCCACTTATCAAATATATTGTATCATACATTTGACTAAAAAATGTTAAGGACACTAGTAAACTTTCTATAATTCTAACATTTTCATTCATATTTTTATAACCATTGTTGTTTTCCAAGTTAAAATTGCATATGATTGAAATTGTCACTGTATATGACCAAAATTGTTTTTGAGTCATGAATGAAAGGGAAAAATTATTCTTGTCTAAAAAATAGTTTTAAAGTTTTTAATTAAAATAGTGAAATAAATTTTTGAACCAAACAGAATTTACTTTCTAGACATGGTAGCATGAATGAAATATTTCTTTTCATCACAGAAATAATTTGTGAATGTCAGCTGATGGATGTACGTCCTCAGGCTTTCATGGACTTGGGTGATAAGTTTTTAGAAAGTGGACGTAAACTGATTTATTGAGGTGATTTTCACATGGTTCAGATTATTCAAAAGACTGAAATAGAACATGCTCAGATCGTGGTAAATTATGAAAAACACTGGCTTCCCATTTTGTCATCACAGAAAAATAAGAATGGCTGCATATGAAGACCAAATATTTACTAAAGAGTAATAGAAATATGTGAGTTTTGTATTTATGAAAATACTATATAAAAATAAAACAAAGTAAAAGTGTGTTGATGTTTTCACTTCACTAAATTTTTCTCTCCTGTGCAAATGGAAGGGGCTATGAATCAGGCAAATTCGCTCCAGCAGTATCCATCTTTCCTCAAACATCAACCTACCTAGGATATAAATTTTAACCCAACTTATCCAAAAAGCAAGCTTTGATATATGTTATAAAACTGTCCCCATCCTGAAATAAAATGTTAGCAGTTAGTGATCTTGAATGAATAACATATTATTCAATACTTTTTATGAGCATTCCATTTTTCATACAACTGCACGGGGTTCAAAAATCATTGAAGAAACACATGTCTCTGGATACATAGAAACATGATTTCATGTTTCTTTGTTTAGAAATTAATTAAGGTAAGTGGCTGCTGGAAGCAGAGCCAGTAACTGCTATTAATTCTGGTTCTTGTAGTCAGACAATATATTTTTGCTAAAATGTCATACTTCCATCTCTGAACAAAAAAAAAACATCCTGTGTCAACTGTGCTCCAGAAGCCAATGTATACACGAAGTGTTTTATCCTGTCTCCTCAAATTTTATTTCTCTTCTGTTTTCTTTAGCAGATCCCTCCTGAATACGCCCAAAGCAGATGTTCAGATAAATGACAGTGAGTTACAGATAAATGCAAACAGATTCAGTAATGGCCCAAAAACTCACCCTTTAAGATTTTTTTGGTGTCACTATGGTCTTCACCATTTTTAGAAAGTGACTTTTCCACAGAACAGAAACCTCTGCAGTCTCTTTGTAGATGTCATATAGCACTGAACAGTAGACTCTGTTATTATATACCTTGCCACAGCTGTACTGCCAAAACTGTCAGAATTTTTTGCAGCAAGGGTTTACAGTCAAGCATATATGTGTTTAAATGTTTGCTTCATTGCTTATTAATTATGAAACTTTGAGCACTAATTAAGCTGTAGCATTTTCTGATTTTGAAAAATGAAAGTCTGTCTTCTGTCTGGACTTCCAAGGTTAATTCATGAGTATAGTAGAAAAAAAACAACATGATATTTCATGATTCCCAGCTATGAGCCTCAGTCTCAAAGACATTTCACACTGGAAGTGGAAGTCCATTATCATTACATAATTGTAAAATAATATTTGTAAATAAAGCAATAAAAAAAATGTAAGAAAAATTTCTTTATTGCAATAAAAGAAAAATGAGCTGGGCATTTCCTTTTCCTTTGACATTTATTAAAATATATGTTGAATTACTTTTTAGTTCATTCAGCATCTTATGTGTTATACCTCTCCTGTCTTTCCCTCTATTCCTAGTAAATGCACTTGGACTTGCCATGTCTGCAATAACACTTTAGCCAGCATTGGAAATGAACTTGTCCTTCCTCCTTGTGTTCCACAAGTCTAGCAAAATCTGAGCTGTGATTGAATTCAACGGTCTGGTTTTTTGTATATATATATATATATATATATATATATATATTTTTATATGTTTACATTTGAATAGCCATGCTGAATCAAGTAATGTAAACTGATGACTGTCAACTTGTGAATGTTAGGTAATTCATTGTTCTTTTATGTGCAAGAGTAAATTAAGGTAGGGCGGGAAGCCAGGAATGCTGCTCTGGCCATATCCTTCAACACAGCACACAGAATGGACAGGTGATAAATCTTCAACCACACAAGCCACGCATGATGTAATCTCTGTCTACATCTTTCGCTTCTTCTCAAGAATCTCTCTGTCCTCTGTTCTTTTCCAAAACATTCTGCAGACATATTGAATTCCCACCACACTCCTTCGCACCTTTTTTGTCCATGTTATTTTGTCTTTAGACATTATTTAAGGAATCTTCATTTAGTTTTCTTTTAATAAACTAAATCAAGAAAACTAAATCATTTACATTGCAGTCTAAATATCATGACCTCAGAAGAAACTTCTTTGAATTCCTAGACAATGTCTATCTTGTTACAAACTATAATTAAACTTTCACTCTTTTTTTAAAAATAAACTTCATTTTTTAGAATAGTTTTAGAGATATAGAAAAGTTAGGAGAGAGTTCTCATAGCCTGAATCCACTTTCTCCTATAATGAATGTTTCATACCAATATGTTACATTTGTTATAATTAATCAACTAATATTGATATACTATTATTAACTGAAGTCTATACATCATATACATGTCCTGAGATTTTTATCTCATATCTTTTTTCTGTTTTGGGATTTCATCCAAGATACTATGTTATATTTAGCTGTCATGTCGCTTCGTGTCTGTCTTGAGTGTTACAGCTTCTAGGCTTCCATTGTTCCATTGTTTTGGAGACCTTGACGGTTTTGAGGAGTACTAAACTGATATCTTGTTAAGTATCCTTATACAGGGTTTGTAAGTGATGCCCTCGTGATCAGACTGGGGTGATGTGCTCTTGGAAGGAAGACAGGGCCATTCCCATCATGACTTTTCAAGGCACACTGAGGGCAGGATAGCTATATAATTTGAAATTATCTCTAATTTATTTATTCTATAATATACTTGTATCAGTATGGACTCACGGCTGCTTATTTTATACTTTGGGTTATGACCCAATATTGCTTTATTTTGTTCCTCACATTGTCACCTTTGGCCACTGGATGCTCTCTCAGGTGACTCTTACGTCCCTTTGATGGCCCTCATTAATGTGGGTTTTAGTTTTTGTTTTCTTGTTTTTAATCACTATCTTCCTTTTCGGTGTTATAAGTTATAAGATGCTCTAAGTATATTCTGCGTATTTCCTTCCCAGTCCTAGAATCGGCCATTTGTCCAAGGAGCCCTCTTTCTCTTTATTGGAAAATGTTGTTAGAAAACACTAGATCCGGGCACTAGATATTATACGTTTGTATTATGTACTCTTCATGGATTGATGGTACTTATACAATTAATTATTTAATGTAGTTATTAAATGTCTCTGAAACCCACTAGAGACTAAACTTTGTATCATCAAGGACCTCCAGTAGAATCCACATGGAGTTTAAAGATTATCTTTGCTCATTTTAGGATTCTTTGTAATTTAAATTACCATTATTCAGTCATGCATCAATACTTAGTTGTGTGATTAGCTTAATGCTATATGTAATCCTACATATAGCAATTATGTATTTAATTGAATGGAAGGTAAAACACTTTAATTATAATAATATAACAGGAAACCACTAAATATCTTGAAATACAGAATATCTTTCTATTCCACATGTATTCCTATTTTTTACTATGGCTTTTATATCATAACTGGAGTTAGAGAAAGAATCCAAAAATATATATTTATAAAATGTATATATATTTTAAATTCAGTATAATTTGTTATACATGGTCAGCACTCTTCAGCTGGCCATTGATTCCTAGAAAATACACACTGTTTGAAAGGTCTAAATACCTTCTCCATGAAATCATTTGAAATGAATCACAATTATATCATAGGTACAGTTTCCGTGGCTTAGACATTTATTGTGCTGTCTACAATATCAAATCACATATTTTAGGCTAAGATTAGTTCTGAAAACTGGATGAACAGGGTGAAACTCTCTCCAATAGGGTGATGTATGTTCAAACCACAGTATCCACAAATAAAATGAATAAGATAAAATAATCTTACAGTCCAGAGTAGTAGGAATTGATTTATGAAAATGTAAATTTTCCTGCTTTAGTTTCCCCAGGCCGACGCTTTTTCACTCACTTTGGGATTTTAGATGCCTCTATTTTCTTCTAATGAAAATTTACACGCTTAGGTCAAATGATACCAAAGGCGAGACAGATCAAAGGCAATTCTACTTACTGACTCCCTAAGATGCGTCCAGTTATACAGAGAGCTAAAAAGGAGGACAGGAGAAGACAGGAGGAACACAAGAGGCACAAAGGAAGAGGCATGGAACTTAAGGCAAACAGAGTATTACTTACTTACAGCTTATTACTCTCCAGGTTCAGGTAGAGTTCTAGAGCATGAATTTCATACGCTTAGGTCATTGGGGTGGATTAAATGCCATATAACTTCTTGTATAAAATGTTACCTTAAAAATGTATTATATGTTATGGAAACGTAGACTTTCAGGATTGCATGTATGTTTTTCTGGATAAAATGAAATATATTTTTTAATTGAGATGCAAGGTTGATTATTTACAGCTTTGGTCACTCAAAAGAGTAAATAATTCTAACATGTAATTTTTTCTTTTAATAAGTTTCTTATCAAGCTTGCGAAGTTTGTCTAGAAATCAAGGCCTTTATGATACCTGAATTGCTACTGACATCATCTTGGGTTTTTAACTACTTTTGCTTCTTCATTTCAATTAACTTAGGTCTTTTCAGTCACAAATATAAACAGAATAATTTTATATGCTATACTAGTCAGGGTTGTAATAAAATAAAAAAGTATTATTTGATTTTTATAAGCAGATATTAATAAAAGCTTCATCTCACTATTTTCTAAAGATTCCTCTCAATTCCTATTGTCTACTTTGATTTCTTATTTTATTTAAAGACTTATAAGAATCATAAGTTACACTGTAACACAACTATGTTCATGTGCTTAATACAGTAGTACTTGCTCTTTGTGTTAATTTCTGTTCTTTTTATTAGAATAAGAATATTTAATGAAAAAAAATATATGGGGCATTTAGTAAGCTTATTGATCTTCAAGTAACTGATTAGATTTATTTATTTGGAAATATAAAACAAGATTATAGTTAGCTGACTAGACAAAAATTTTTAGATATAATGAAGCAATGTTTTCATTATTATCTTGTGGTGTCAGAATACCAGATGTTCATTTAACCAGTGAAAAAAGTAATTGAAAATATTATTTTGAAATTCTAACTAATAAAATTGTAAACCAGATAAGGGAATTTCAAGTATGTCCAAAAATCTTCTGATGCCTAATTAGCATAAATTAGGGGTGGGTAAGTGTCTTCTGTGAAGGGCCAGATAATACATACTTTTGGCTTTGCAGGCCATATGCTCTGTGTCACAACTAATAACCATTTGTAGTGTAAAAGTTGCCATAGAAAATGCATAAATAAATGGTATAAACATTGTGGGCTGAACTTGGCTGATGCCACACAGGCTGTAGTTTTCTGACTTCTAATATAAGTGGTATCTTATTAAATACAATTTTATGTTTTCAGTTAAAAACATATTCTGCAACTAAAATCCACTATATTGTAAATTAAAAAATCCATGCTAATACATTGTCATTTATTTCATATTTACCTTTCTTTGATTTTGTCTGATATTATTCCTGCCTCTCAGTGTAGTGTTTCTTTTAATGAATGTCAATATTCCTTAATGTAATTCTTCTTTTGTGAAGATTTGACCTGATATTTCTCTTTCTCCATAAGTCACATTGCACCCATACCATACTGCTGCTTTCAATAGAGTGAAGTGTTAAAAAATATGACTAAACCTTGCAAGGTGCTTGTATAAAGACTGCAATCCAACACTTGCATTTTTCTTACTGTAATTCTGTCTTTACAATTAAAGATCATTATAACGTGACTCCATATATTTCTATGGCCAATAAATTGTTCAATATACTATGAACCTGCAAGATGGAATTAGGCCTCGAAGAAAGGAAATAAGCCTCAATGATGGTTTCTTTATTTACTTGTAATCATTCTAAGAATATCAGAATTAAAGAATCTCAAAAATGATGTAGTCCAAGGAGATTTACTTTTTGCAGACAACATCACTGTTCTTCAAGCTCTGTCTTCCATAGGAAAAAATACATATAAAATAGAAAGTAGATTTTTATTATTTTGACTGTTTTGTTAATACACTCTTATTTTTTATTATCAAACTAGAAAAGTGCAGATAATGAACTATTTTAACCTCAAGTTCCAAATCTGGGTGTTTTTTTTTTATTAAGGTATTATTGATATACACTCTTATGAAGGTTTCACATGAAAAAAAAATGTGGATACTACATTTACCCATATTATCAAGTCCCCACTCATACCACAATGCAGTCACTTTCCATCAGTGTAGTAAGATATCACAGATTCACTATTTGCCTTCACTGTGCTACACTGTTTTCCTTTTGATCCCCCACACCATGTGTACTAAACATAATACACCTCAATCCCATTCCCCCACACTCTCCACCATCCTCCCACACTCCTCCCCTTTGGTAACCACTAGTTCCTTCTTGGAGTCTCTGAGTCTGCTGCTATTTTGTTCCTTCACTTTTGCTTCGTTGTTATACTCCACAAATGAGGGAAATCATTTGGCATTTGTCTTTCTCCACCTGGCTTATTTCACTGAGCATAATAATATCCTTCAGCTCCATCTGTGTTGTTGCAAATGGTAGGATTTGTTTATTTCTTATGGCTGAATAGTATTCCATTGTGTGTATGTACCACCTCTTCTTTATCCATTCATCTACTGATGGACACTTAGGTTGCTTCCATATCTTGGCTATTGTAAAAAGTGCTGCAATAAACATAGGGGGGCATAGGTCTTTTTGAATCTGAGAAGTTGTATTCTTTGGGTAAATTTCAAGGAGTGGGATTCCCAGGTCAATGATATTTCTATTTTTAGTTTTTGAGGAACCTCCATATTACTTTCCACAATGGTTGAACTAGCTTACATTCCCACCAGCAGTGTAGGAGGGTTCCCCTTTCTCCACATCCTCACTAGCATTTGTTGTTCTTAGCCTTTCGAAGCTGGCCATCCTCACTGGTGTGAGGTGATATCTCATTGTGGTTTTAATTTGCATTTCCCTGATGATTAGTGATGTGGAGCGTCTTTCCATGTGTCTGTTGGGCATCTGAATTTCCTCTTTGGAGAACTGTCTCTTCATATCCTCTGCTCATTTATTAATGGGTTATTTGCTTTATGGGTGTAGAGGCATGTAAGTTCTTTATATATTTTGTATGTTAACCAATTGTCAGGGATGTCATTTACAAATATATTCTCCCATACAGTAGAATGCCTTTTTGTTCTGTTGATGGTGTCCTTTGCCATACAGAAACTTTTAGTTTGATATAGTCCCATGAGTTCATTTTTCCTTTTGTTTCCCTTGCTCGAGGAGATGAGTTCAGGAAGAAATTGCTCATGTTTATATTCAAGAGATTTTTGCCTTTGTTGTCTTCTTAGAGTTTTATGGTTTCATGACTTATATTCAGGTCCTTGATCCATTTCGAATTTACTTTTGTGTATGGGGTTAAACAATAATCCAGTTTCATTCTCTTGCATGTAGCTGTCCAGTTTTGCCAACACCAGCTGTTGAAGAGGCTGTCATTTCCCCATTATATGTCCATGGCTCCTTTATCATATATTAATAAACCATATATGGTTGGGTTTATATCAGGGCTCTCTAGTCTGTTTCATTGGTCTATGGGTATGTTCTGTGCCAGTACCAAATTGTCTTGATTACTGTGGCTTTGTAGTAGAGCTTGAAATTGGGGAGCATAATCCACCCAGCTTTATTCTTCCTTCTCAGGATTGCTTTGGCTATTCATGGTCTTTTGTGGTTCCATATGAATTTTAGAATGATTTTTTTCTTGTTCATTGAAGAATATTGTTGGTATTTTGATAGGAATTGCATTGAATCTTTAGATTGCTTTAGGCAGGATGACCATTTTGACAGTATTAATTTTCCTATCCATGAGCATGGGATGTGTTTCCATTTATTGATATCTTCTTTAATTTCTTTCATGAGTGTCTTGTAGTTTTCAGAGTATAGGTCTTTCACTTCCTTGGTTAAGTTTATTCCTAGATATTTTATTCTTTTTGATGCAACTGTGAATCAAATTGTTTTCCTGATTTCTCCCTCTCCTAGTTCATTGTTAGTGCATAAGAATGCCACAGATTTCTGCATATTAATTTTGTATCCCCCAACTTCGCTGAATTCAGATATTAGATCTAGTAGTTTTGGAGTGGATTCTTTAGGGTTTTTTATATACAATATCATGTCATTTGCAAACAGGGACAGTTTAACTTCTTCCTTGCCAATCTGGATGCCTTTTATTTCTCTGTGTTGTCTGATTGCCATACCATACTTGCCAACATAGACTTCCAGTACTATGTTGAAAAGAAGTGGGGAGAGTGGGTATTCTTGTCTTGTTCTCTATCTTAAAGGAAAAACTTTCAGTTTCTCACTGTTCAGTATAATGTTGGCTGTAGGTTTGTCATATATGGCCTTTATTATGCTAAGATACTTGTGCTCTATACCCATTTTGTTGAGATTTTTTATCATGAATGGATGTTGAATTTTGTTGAATCCTTTTTCAGCATCTATGAAGATGATCATGTGGTTTTGTCCTTCTTTTTGTTGATGTGGTGGATGATGTTGATGGATTTTCAAATGTTTTACCATCCTTGCGTCCCTGTAATAAATCCTACTTGATTATGACGGATGATCTTTTTGATGTATTTTTGAATTCAGTTTGCTAATATTTTGTTGAGTATTTTTGCATCTATGTTCATCAGGGATATTGGTCTGTAATTCTCTTTTTTTGTGGTGTCTTTGCCTGGTTTCGGTATTATAGTGATTGTGACTTTGTAGAATGAGTTTGGAAGTTTTCCCTCTTCTACTCTTTGGAAAACTTTAAGGAGGATGGGTATTAGGTCTTCAGTGAATGTTTGATGAAATTCAGTGGTGAAGCCATCTGGACAAGGAATTTTGTTCTTAGGTAGGTTTTTGATTACCAATTCAATTTCATTGCTGGGAATTGTTTTATTCAGATTTTCTGTTTCTTCCTGGGTCAGCCTTGGAAGGTTGTATTTTTCTAGAAAGTTTTCCATTTCTTCTAGTTTATCCAGTTTGTTAGCATATAATTTTTTACACTATTCTATCATAATTCTTTGTATTTCTGTGGTATCTGTGATGATATTTCCTTTCTCACTTCTGATTCTGTTTGTGTGAGTAGAGACTGTCTTTTTATCTTGATAAGTCTGGCTAAGGGTTTATCTATTTTGTTCATTTTCTCCATTAATCAGCTCTTGCTTTCATTGATTCTTTCTGTTGTTTTATTCTTCTCAATTTTATTTATTTCTGCTCTAATCTTTATTATGTCACTCCTTCTACTGACTTCGTGCCTCATTTGTTCTTCCTTGTCTAGTTTCCTTAATTGTGGGTTTAGCCTGCTCATACGAGATTGTTCTTCTTTCCTGATGTAGGCCTGTACTGCAATATAGTTTCCTCTTAGCATGACCATCACTGCATACCACAGATTTTGCAGTGTTCGATTATTGCTGTCATTTGCCTCCATATATTGCTGGATCTCTGTTTTTATTTGGTCATTGATCCATTGGTTATTTAGGAGTATGTTGTGAAGCCTCCATGTGTTTGTGAGATTTTTCATTTTCTTTGTATAATTCATTTCTAGTTTCAAACCTTTGTGGTCTGAGAAAACTGGTTGGTACAATTTCAATCTTTTTGAATTTACTGCATCTCTTTTTGTGGCCTAGTACATGATCTATTCTTGAAAATGTTTCATGGGCACTTGAGAAGAATGTGTATTCTGCTGCTTTTGGGTGTAGAGTTCTGTAGATGTCTGTTAGGTCCTTCTGTTCTAATGTGTTGTTCAGTGCCTCTGTCTCTTTTCTTATTTTCTGTCTGGTTGATCTGTCCTTCAGACTGAGTGGTGTGTTGAAGTCTCCTAGAATGAATGCATTGCATTCTGTTTCTCCTTTTAATTCTATTAGTATTTGTTTCACATATGTAGGTACTCCTGTGTTGGGCGCATAGATATTTATAACGGTTATATCTTCTTGTTGGATTGACCCTTTTATCATTATGTTATTTCCTTCTTGTGACTTTCTTTGTTTTGAAGTCTGTATTGTCTGATACAAGTACTGCAACTCCTGCTTTTTTCTCCCTATTAGTTGCATGAAATATCTTTCTCCATCCCTTCACTTTTAGTCTGTGTATGTCTTTGGGTTTAAAGTGAGTCTCTTGTAGGCAGCATATATATGGGTCTTGTTTTTTTATCCATTCAGTGACTCTATATCTTTTGATTGGTGCATTCAGTCCATTTAAATTTAGGGTGATAATGGATAGGTATGTACTTATTGTCATTGCAGGCTTAGGGTTCATGGTTACCAAAGGTTGAAGGTTAACTTCTTACTATCTAAGAGTCTAACTTAACTCACTTAATATGCTATTACAAACATAATCTAAAGGTTCTTTTTTTTTTCTTCCTTTTTCTTCCTCCTCCATTATTTATATATTAAGTGTCATATTCTGTACTCTTTGTCTATCCCTTCATTGACTTTGGGGGTAGTTAATTTAATTTTTCGTTTGCTTAATAATTAGCTGTTCTACTTTCTTTACTGTGGTTTTATTACTTCTGGAGACAGCTATTAAACCTTAGGAACATTTCCATCTATAGGAGTCCCTCCAAATATACTGTAGAGATGGTTTTTGGGAGGTAAATTCTCTCACCTTTTGCTTATCTGAAAATTTTTTAATTGCTCCTTCAAATTTAAATAGTAATCTTGCCAGATAAAGTATTCTTGGTTCAAGGCTCTTCTGCTTCATTGCATTAAATACATCATGCCACTCCCTTCTGGCCTGTAAGGTTTCTGTTGATAAGTCTGATGATAGCCTGATGGGCTTTCCTTTGTGTGTGATCTTATTTGTCTCTCTGGCTGCTTTTAATAGTCTCTCCTTATCCTTGATCTTTGTCATTTTAATCACTATATGTCTTGGTGTTGTCTTCCTTGGGTCTCTTGTGTCGGGAGATCTGTGCATCTCCATGTCCTAAGAAACTATCTCCTTCCCCAGATTGGGGAATTTTTCAGCAATTACCTCCTCAAAGACACTTTCTGTCCTTTTTTCTCTCTCTTCTTCTTCTGGATCCCCTATAATGCAAATATTGTTCTGTTTGGGTTGGTCACACAGTTCTATCAATATTCTTTCATTCTTACAGATCCTTTTAATCTCTGTGCCTCAGCTTCTTTGTATTCCTCTTCTCTAGTTTCTATTTCATTTATCATCTCTTCCACTGCATCCAATCTGCTTTTAATACCCTCCACTGTGCTCTTCAACAATTGGATCTCTGACCGAAATTCATTCCTGAGTTCTTGAATATCTTTCTGTACCTCCATGAGCATGTTAATGATTTTTATTTTGAACTCCTTTCAGGAAGAGTCATGAGGTTGATGTCATTAAATCTTTCTCAAGAGTTGTATTAATAATTTTACTCAGAACCAGGTTTCTTTGGCATTTCATATTTGTATATGGCGCCCTCTAGTGCCCAGAAGCTCTACTCCTTGAAGCTGCTCAGCCCCTGAAGCAATGTTGGGAGTTGCAGGGGAGTCGTATGTATTGGTGCCTGGGAGGAGGAAAGAGCTGTTTCCTGCTTCCCAGCTGCTATGCCTGTCTCCATTGCCTGAACCAGTGGGCCGACCACACAGGTATAAGCCTCTATGCTCTGCGTTTGTAGTTGCTGTAGACAGATCTTCCCTCTGGCTGGGCTAATGCTGTGGTAGGGTTTGCCACTTTGCAAGCCAGTTGGGGCTGGCTGGGAGGGAGGCACAGTAGGCTACTATCACAGGGGAGGTCCCTGAAGCTCTGTAGCCAGCCAGGGAGCTATAGCACCTGAAGATCGTCTAAAGAGAAAGATTTCTTTTTCCTCCTTAAATATGAGTCTATATGGCAAAGCTCCCAACCTGCTGGGCAGAGTACACCCGGACAATTTTGTCTACCTGTCCTCTCTCCTAAGCAGTAAGCTCTGTGCAATTCTTGCCCCTTTAGCAGCCCTCTTGCTTAGGGTTTCCTTGTTAGGAAGTCTCTCAGACTGCCAGCCTTTCTTTTGTCCCAGAGGAGCTGGATTTGGATCCTTGCTTTCCACAAGCATCTGGAATCTCAGTCTCTCCATGAATTCTGCCTATCTTAGCTTTCCAACCCCATAATCACAAGAGTATCATGCAAGCACCATGAAATGTAGATTTGTTCTCCCAGAGCAGATCTCCCGAGTCAGGTATTCAGCAGTCCTAGGCCTCCACTCCCTGCTCCGTTTTTCTTCCTCCCACCGGTGAGCTGGGGTGGAACAAGGGGCTTGGGTCCTGGCGGGTCACAGCTTTGGTGCGTTACCCTGTTCTGTGAGGTCTGTTCTTTTCTCCAGGTGTATACAGTTTGGCGCAGTCCTCTTTCCTGTTGCTCTATCAGATTTAGTTGTATTAATTATATTTTTGTATTATATGCGGTTTTAGGAGGAAGCCTGTGTCTCACCTCTTACGCTGTCATCTTTTCAATTTGAGTGTTTTTTCACTCTGATTACAATGGGAAACCAGAGTGGACAGACTCAAACATATCCCCCAGTTATTCCTGATTCCTAATATCCTTGAATGTGGACAGGATTATTTGACTTATGACTTGCTTCTAAGCAATAGAATAGAGCAAAAATGTTGACTGTCATTATGATTATGTCACCTGAAATTTTAGCATGTGTCTTGCTAGTAGGCTTTTTTTCTTGTTGACTTTGATGAAGCAGGTGATCATTGTGAGGAGATCCATATGGCAAGCATCTGAGAGTGGTCTCCAGCCAACAAATACTTAGGAATTCTGGGAGGCATCTGGTTTGACAGCCACCTAGAGACTGTAGTCTTTACCCATAAGCTCTCAAGGAATTTAATACCATCAATAACCACATGATGTTTGGAGCATATCCTTCCCCAATGGATCCTTGAGATGAAACCCAATTCCTTTATTACGGCTCATGAGATTGTGAAGCAAAGGACCCAGATAGGCAGTGCCTGGACTCCTGCCCCACAGAAATCATAAATGGGAGATAATAAACATGTATAGCTACTACATTTATTATGATTTATTACTCAGCAGTAGACAACTAATACAGAAGTGCTGAAGGTTTTTAGAGACAGTTGTCATAGTTTGAATTACATAGTGAAGGAATCACTGGTTGCTATTGGACTGAGGGCTTCGTGGTGGAGGGAGTTATACAAGGAGATCAACTGGAGATTGATGCAATAATTCAGGGTGAGTTATAATGGCTGAGACCAGAGTGAGACCTGCAGAAGTGTCTAGAAGTGGCTGAACTGTAGAAGTAGGAAGAGCTGGTAGGATGTAGGAGTATAGTAAATTACAGGTGTGTAAGACAGAAATCAGAGCTTTGGGCCGGTGATTAGAAAGATTGCAGTTGTCATTGACAGAGATGGAAAAACCACAGAGAGAGCACACTCAAAAACCCAATGAGAGATTAGGATTTCAGTTTTGAACATGTTAAGTTTGAGGTGTTTATAGGTGATAATGGAAATGTCAAGGAGTCAGGTAGACATACATGCCTGGAATTCAGAGTTCAGGCTGGATACATAAACTTGGGGGTTGTTGATATACCAACGATTCTTAAAGCCTTAGGACTGGGTGAGAGGCAAATAATGGGGTTATACAATACAAGGAAAATACGTAATAACTGAGCCTGGAACCCTTTGAACTCATGGTCATGAGGAAGAGAAATTCAGTAAAGGAGACTGAAAAGGAATGTCTATGACATGGGTTAAAAAACAAGTTAGCCCACATGCCAAGTGAAGGAGGTATTTCGGTGGGAGGCAACAGTCAACTGTTTCAAATATGCTGGTAATTAAGAGTGGAAGATTGAGTTAACCAATGGTGTTTCAACCCAGAGGTCTCTGGTGGCCCTTATAGGAGTAGTTTTGATTATATGGTAAGTGGAGGGAGCTTAACTGGATGGAATTTATGAGTAAATGAGCTATGCAGAATTGTATGCTAAGGTGATAGACAATTATTAGGAGGATATTTTGTATAAAAGAGAGTAGGAATAAAAGGAATGGTAATTAGAGTCAGGAATGTTTTTCTAAATTTTATTAAGGAGGAGTAATATGTTTGTGTGCTTATGTAGAATTAAGTATGCAAGGATAGAAAGAAGAACATAATGCCTGAGAATAATTCAATAGTCATATTTCCCAACCCTGGTCTCCTTGCTGCTTTTCCAGGCTTTTTTAAAAGTAATGCCCATATGCCCATATGCCCATTTGGTTTTTGTCTCCTTCCTGTTGGTTCTTCTTAAATTTAAACTTCAGTCTTCCTTGTATGGACAACTGACAGAGACTAACGCAATATTTAAGAACATGCTTCCACCAGTATATCTGCCACTGGAATTTCTGAATCATAGGTGATTGCTGAGTTATGTATGATTTTAATCATCCAGCTACTCTCCTTATGACCATCCTATTTCAGTTTCCTATGAAAACTGTATTTGATTTTTTTTCTTTGAATATTTTAATGTAGTAGCATATTATTGGGAAATATCCTATCACCTAGTACCTTGATGGTGTAAATCAATAAAGAGAAGAGCTGGTAATGAACAATCTTACACAGAATGTTAATGCAGTATTTTCTTACATATTAATTGTGGTGTCAAATTAGGCTTTGAATTGGTGCATATTGTCCTTATGAAATCCTATCCAGTAGATAATAACCTGAATTTTTTTCCCCGAAGTAAACAATTTTTACAAAATACACTCTTATAAAATGATTTACATGAAGGAAATTCTATCTAGTTTTGATATTATTGAGCATTTTTGTTTTTTTAACTCTGTTTGAGTGTGTATTGATTTTGTGCATTTAATCATAATTGAAAAAACATTTAGACGTATCCATTGGTGAAACATTCCTACTTTTGAGGAAGAATGGATTATGAAGTTTAAAAAAGACAACCTTGGCTTGCACAATGATAATTGGTAGGTTTTTGGAGAAATTCAGTGAAATGAATTGGTTCTATCATCAGAGATCTAATTTTGCTTAGGTCTGTAACATTTGACTGGGCACTTCCCTTCTTGCATGAGAACAGTGACAATCAGTAAATACAACGTTTCATTTGCACATGGCAGTGGCAGGCATTACTCTATCCATGTTGCACATGCTACATTATTTAATGCTTACAACAAATGTCTACATAGCCATAATTGGTCTGTAACAGTAACAGCAATTCCACAGGGAAAATGTTGCCAGGTTCCTTAAATAGTACCAGGATGTTTCTTGACTAGGTCCCCAGAGTTGCTCTAATTCCTCTTGGAAGTGGTGCTCTAATTTATTCTTCTTCATGGCTTCCTCCATGGTTCTTGGCTTTGTCTTTCCAGATGATGTTTTCTTTTACCAAAGAATTGGCTTGTGCCTGTATATGAGATGCTATATATGAGTTTGATATGAGTAACCTGTTTTGTGTTTACAGAAAGTTAGGGCCCCAGAGCCTTTCCACAGTTTCAACTATCTCAGACACTTTTAATCTAAGTCAGCAGTGTTTTTACCCACATACCACTGTAAAAACTGAAATTTTTATGAATTGATTAAAGTGAAGTTCACTTCATTTACCAACAGCAACACTCACATTTCCTTTGTAGAAAGTTGCCATTTTATTTCAAAAACATACCACCATGCTCTTGGTTTTTGTTTGTCCACAGTCCTTGTTTTACTTCAAAATCTTTTATTGGCTTAGCAAATGAGACATTAAAAACATGTCTTTCCAATCCGATACAACTGGCCCCATGTATATTCCCTTTAAATTCTGCTTGAAAACTCCATTTCCTTCTTTAGCTCCTCGTCCTATTGTAACACCTTCTCAGGCCTAGCTAGATGCACCCAGCTGACACTTGGAACAATCTGCCTGGATCTGTCATTAGCCAAATCCAATGTTCTTTAGGACATTTTATATCCGTTAACTTAATGAAAAAAAAATACTTTTGTCATTTGTTCCACTACTATAGATGTCATTTTTTCAGACTCCAATTATACTATTTTTACCAACTTTTCAGTCTTCACTAATAATTTACTCATCATTTTTCAAGGCCCACTTGATGTCAAGGCTAATTTCTTATTTTTAGAATTTTATTATGGCAAGACCACACTTCTGGTACTCAACTTCTCATATGAGAAAATTTATAGCATGGAGAAGAAGACAGAGGATTTCTGACATAATAATATAGAAATAACAGGTTTATTCCTGCTGATTCCAAACTACAGAAGGACTGCCCATTAACTCCTTCCCATCAAATTGGGACAACACTTCTAGTCGAACACAGGTTGGTTAATGGCCCTAATGTATTAGACATTTACCATCAGACACATAAAAGGAGGTATAACAAATAAAATGTAGGGATAATTTGGTAAGATGGAAATACTACAAGTAACAGAATCAGTATCCAAAATGATCCTAGGAATTTGTCCCAAACATGATAAATTTGAAAGGATGGACATACTTGTTTTGAACTTGAAACAAAACTGCATAGCAAGAAGAAACACTAAACCACAGTAAAATAAAACAAAAATGAGAAACAAAAGATGTAAGACATATACATACCCAGAAAAACAAAACTGAATTGCTGCATGCTTAACTATGTAACTTAGAGTAACAGATATGGAAAGAGAATATAGGGTTTTGTGTCCAAAATAACTTTATGGGAGAAAAATTACCACTGAATTTGAGGGTCCTCAACATCCATTAGCATTAGCATATTAAAGGCTGAGTAATTGTTGCTAAAAGACACTTAAGATTTTGTTTTGTTTTTATTTTTAACTAAGGTTCCCCCCAAAATACTTAAATTTAGAGCAGTTCCTTTTTGCCTAGGACATATTTATTGCTCAATGTTTCAGCCATAATTTAGTGGAAGAGCTCTTGTTCCTTAGCTACGTATCTACAATTTTTCATTGATTCATCTTTCTATGTTTTCACATAACAGTTTTTATCTATTTTACTGTTCAGAGTTTTTATAAACTGATCTATTTGTTGTCAGATTACATGAGTAAATAGGAGGCTATTGATTTAGATAAAGGTAGACAATTGTTTGGACATAATATCCAATGCCAGGAATCAGACAATTCCATAAAACCTTCAAGTAAATGTGCTATGGGTTAAAGGTTGCAATGTCCTTGAAAGAGGAATGTCTTCCCTACCATCATGTACTGTAGGTCTATCATGATATCAAACAAATAATCAGTTCTTGGAGAATATTTTAAATGAATTGATGAGCTTAAATACTAGCCCTTACCAAACTACTGACCTTCTAGTTTTATTTCACTAACATTTAGAAGAACATTTCAAACACCAGTTACTTTAACAAATGGCTCCCCAGATTATGTGCCTAGATTGATATAAGGTCTCAGAAATTTTTTTTTCCTTTATATCTATATGTTATTCATCATCACTTTTGACTCCTTACAAGCTATTATAATTATGGTCCTATCACCATTTATTTCAGTTAAAATGTGCCTTGAGCCCCCAAATTGAGAAGAAAATGGTCCATTCAATGTGGATTTCAAATCTTTCTGAATATGAGAAGGCAGTGACTTTGAATAGTCTTTCAATAATACATTATTGGAGGTCTGCAAGCAAATGCATAGTAATGTATGTGAATGTATGCATAAGGTATCTGTCTTGGGGTGCAGTTTTGATGTTTTATAAATCAACTTAAAAGAAAATGTAGAACCAAAAAGAAATTGCAACTGAGAAGTTAGGCTTTATAAACTCCTGATTGACTTCACTTTTTTTATATGTTTATGTAACCCACAAAAGTAACTGTGAACAAGATAAATGGATTGCTTAGGTAAAAATCAGGTTTTAATTCACATGGGATTTACCATATTTGTTGCAGTGATTTTTGAAAGAATTGTTTAATAATGCATTCAGTTTCAAGGAAAGCAAGTAATAAATGTTTCAATTTGCCAAACTTTATTTACCAAAGAAAACTATTTAATAAAAAATCCATGGAATACAATTTAAGATTCTCAAGTGCAATTTAATAATTCAGCAAACTAGAGAACACTAAGCCACCATGATTTCTCCTAGCAAGGTAAACTTTGGATATATAGCTAGACACAATAGTAAACTTTATTATTTTAAATACTGCATGTACAGTCTTCTGCTAACTAATATAAATGCTCTAAACCAAGATATGTCTATAACTCTTATAAAAATAATATATTTATCTTTAACATTGGTAAATATATTTAGCAGCAAAATGTGTAGAATATGAATATTTATATATATGTTACTTTCTTCTCTCATAATTTTTATATTTTATCTTTTTGCAGAGAAAAATACTTACATAACACACTCCCTTGTTTCTTTTCTCATTAAAAATATACATCTATTTTGGAGATACTTAAAAATATAGGAAAATACAAAAAATAATATGTGAAACACCCACATACTATATCACATTAACCTTTAAAGTTTTTATTTTTAATTTTCATAAGGAAAACAATTGCAAACATATCTGAGCTTTCCCAAATTTATGCAGCCAAATCTCCTCTTTCCCTGGAGAGAACATTATTATGAAGTTACTGGATAGTTTTCCTTAAATGTTTTTGTTTGTTTTGTTTAATAGTGTAACTACAAAAATCCATTTGTAAATAAGTTCAGGTGCAATATTGTTTGTTTTAAAATGTATGTAACAGGCATTTTTTTTTTAATCAGCAGATTTTTTTTATCCACTTGCTGTTTGTAATTAATATCATATCATTTTCCAAAACGTTCCTACTTTTCACTCACTTGATAGTGTTCTTCGAAGCACAAAAGTTAATTTGATGCAGCCCAATTTATTTATTTTCTCTTTTGTTACTTGTGCCTTTGACATCATATCTAAGAAACCATTGCCAATTCCAAAGCCATGAAATTTAATGTTTTCTACTAAAAGTTAGTTTTAGCTCTTATTTTTAGGTCTTTGATCTAGTTTCAGTTTATAGCAGTGTTTGGTGAAATATGGGACCAACTTCATTCTTTTGCAAGTGGATTATGCAGTTGTCTCAGCATCATTTACTGAAGGAACAATTCTTTTAATTGAGTGGTCTTGACACTCTTGTAAAAACAAAACAAAACAAAAAAACAGTTGACCATAGATGTGTAGTTAATGTCTGGACTCTCAGTTCTATTCCACTGACTTGTACATCTGAGCTTATACTAACTGTGCTGCTCTTTGGGCTACTGTAGATTAATAGTGAATTTGGAAAGTGGGATGTGTCAGTTCTCCAATTTCATTATTTTTCAAAATAATTTTGGCTGCCCAGGGTAACTTGCAATTTCTTAGGGCTTTCAGGATCAGCTTAACTATTTATGAAAAGGCCTTTGGGATTTTAATTGGAATTGCCCTGAACCTATAGACTGCTTTGGGACATGTTGCCATCTTTACAACATTAATTCTTTGAATCTGTAAACAAGGGATATCTTTCTTGTCATTTAGGTTCTTAATTTGGTTTAGTAATGTTTTGTAGTTGTCATTGTACATGCCTTTCACTTCCTTGATTACTTTTATCACTAAGTATATTACCCATTTTGGTGCTTTCGCAAGTGGAATTTTCCTAAGATCCTTTTTTGATTGTCCACTGTCAGTCTATATAGAAATGCAACTGATTTACGTGAATTTATCTTGTATCCTTTAACTTTGCTGACCGTTTATTAGTTCTAACAAGTTTTGGGTTTGGTTTTGGTTTTTGAGTTTTTGGTTTTATATTTTTTGGTTTTGGTGTGTGTCTGTGTTCTTTTGGATTTTCTATATTGACATCATGTTAACTATAAATAGAGATAGTTTTATTACTTCCTTTCTGACTGGATAGCTTTTGTTTATTTTTCTTCCTAATTGTTCTTGTTTAATTATCCAGTACAATGTGGAATGGTGGTGGGACAAGTAAATATTTTTGTGCTATTTCTGATCTTAGTTGGGAAAGCTTTCAATCTTACATCATTGAATATGCTTTTAACTGTGGGTTTTCTTATAAAAAACCTTCATCATGTTGAGGAAATGGCTTTCTGTTCCTAGACTATTCATTCTTTTTATTAGGAAAAGGAAATAGGTTTACTTATATTATTGCATAAATTGAGATGAACACATTTTTCTTTTTCTTTTTTCTTTTTTTTTTTTGAAGTGATATATTACACAAAGGTAGTATATCTGTGTTGAACCAACCTTACATTCCTGGAGTAAATCCCACTTGGTCATGGTGTATTACCCCCCTAATATGCTGCTGAATTTGGTTTGCTAATATTTTTTAGGATATTTGAACCTATCATCATAAGGGATATTGGACTGTCATTTTCTTTCCTGTGTTGTCATTTTCTGTCATTGTTCTCAGGGTAATGCTATCCTCATGGAATGAGTTGGGAAGTGTTCCTCTCTATTTTATTTGTTGGAAGAGTTTGGAGAGAGCTGGTGTTACTTTGCAAAAATCTTTGCTAGAAGTCACCGTTGAAGTCAGCTGTGAAAAATTGTCACAGCTAAAAATAACCTAAAGAGACATGACAAGTAAATATAAAATGGTTTTATTATTATATTTATTAATGTATCCATTTTACATGATATAGGTTTCATATAGGTCCTGAAACTGAAAGAAAAAAATACACTAGGTAAAATCTAAGGAAATCTGAAGAAAATGTGTACTTAGTTAATAATAATGCAGCAATATTGTTTCATTATTAATTGAAACTAATGTACCATAGTGATCTGGTAGTAATTAGACAGTAACTGAGTGAGAGGGTATATGGAAACTCTACTTGTTATCTTTACAATCTTTCTCTAAATCCAAATTTGTTCTAAAAATACTTTTAAAAAGCTACTAATCAGATATGGAATCCACAGCTGTAATTTGCACATATACATTATTATTAACAATACTTTTATTTTAATCTCATATGCCCATCATTGGTGATACCTCACTCAGCCTCAAATTCCTCCCAAATATTGTTTTAGGTAAGTCTATGAGCAAGCATAGATTTAAAGATTAGCTATAAATATACTTGATGAGAAGAAACAATCATTTTGCTTTTCCTGCTGCACTATTATGATCACAGAAATACAAAGTAGCTAGAAGCCATCTCTTCTTTTTATTAAAGAGCTGCTTAAGCATAATTTTATGATAAAACAAAGGTAACACATGAAATTACACAATGGTAAAACGCATTTTATTCCATTTTAGCTTGTGAATGCTTTTGCCATAGTGAGTTGATTCATAGTAGCCATGATTGTGGTAAAAGTTAGAAACAAGATGTTCATTGTCACAATAATGATTGGATGTTATTGCCAAATGCTAAGGACAATAATGTTGGAAAGCGGTGTTCCCTATAAGGAGTTCTTAAATATACATACATAATTAAAGATAAAATGCCTTTAAACCACATACTCTCCACAGGAATACACACAAAACACCTCTGATTAACTTAGATGAGGCAGTAGTTTATGCTGATTTCTATTACATTTATTGATGTATCCATTTTACATGATGTATTTTTTTTGTCTCGTGGGGAATCTAACATAGAGAAATGTCTCCTCCTGCACTGCCATACCTCCTACCTCACACTACCAGCACGTTCTTTGATTCATTAACCATTTCCAGAACTACTACACACACAAATTCTCAACATCACTTTTGAGATTTGGCTTTTTTAGTACAACTTAACATAAACATAGATTAACGGAGAAACACATACTTTGAATTTAAGCAGCTGAGTTCAGATCCTGACTTTGTTCTTCACTAGAACTGTGTGGAAAAGCATTTATTCAACTTTTCTGAGTAGCTTCTTTACTGTTTATCTGAGAATAAAGCTTTGGCTTATGATGTAAAGCTTTAATCTAAAATGCCTGCTACGCCGTTTTTAAAATATGCCAATTTTTTTTCTCTTTTGCACTTTAAATCTATATTTCCAATCCCAAATCCAAGATTGATCACATTCACTTATCATGGTGGTTTTAGTTGCTGTTAATGCTCAAAATCAATCAGCTATTGCCAAAGAGAAGCACCTTGGGCAGCAAATAAAAATGCATGGTTTCCAAACCAACTCTTCTCTCTGACTTTCAGAAATTCTTTCACTGACCTCTACTTGTCCACCTAGCACATTCCAGCCAATTCTTACTATCCACAAACTTTAAATTCTATCTTTACTCTTTCTTTTGGAGATACTTCCATGTTGTGTGAACTTTACTGGGAATTTAGAGACCACCTGATGGACACATGTGAAATTTTACTTCGTCTTTACCTAAAAATGTATTTTCACCCATATTCATATACGTAAAAATGGCATTATTTCTATCATCTGGGCTTGCATGGTGTGTGTGTGTGTAGATGGGCTTGTTCTTCACCATTTCTGACAATAATTTTTCTCTTTAATATGCAACCTCTATGAATCTGAGGTTTTATCTGTTTTTAATTTCTATATTCCCATGCTTAGCATGTAACCAATACTCTGAATTTTTTAATGACACATCTGCAGCTATTTATTTACAGTTATATAATTACAAAAATTATTTACTTTTTTTTTTTTTTTTTAGGAAGCAAAGCAGAGGCTTTTATTTAGAGATAAACCGAGAGGACAGAGCTCCTGGCTCGGGCCAAGAGGGGTCAGGAGAACCCCCAAATTATTTACGTATTTTAATGATAACATCTGTAGCTTCTCTGTTCAACCAATAGTTACGATTTATGTAACAAAAGAACTTTTTTTCTCCTTATTTTAGCTGTTTTCTTTGAGTTCTTTGAAATAACCATTTCTTTGCATTAGCTTTAATGTACGGGCAGACCTCAGAGATAGTGCTGATTCAGTCCCAAACCACTGCAGTAGGGCAAGTCAAATGCATTTTTTGGTTTCCCAATGCATATAAAAGCTGTGTTTATGCTATATTAGAGTCTATTAAGTATGTGATAGGATAACAATATATCTAAAAAATAAATGTACATACCTTCATTAAAAAACACTTTGTGGCTAATAAATACTAACCATCATCTAAGCTTTCAGCGAGTCATCTCATTTTGCTGGTGGAGGGTCTTGGCTCCATCTGATGGCTGTTGGCTGATCGGGATGATAGTTGCTGAAGGTTGGGGTGGTTGTGGCAATTTCTTACAAAAAGTCAACATTGAAGTTTACCACAATGATTGAGTCTCATTTTCACATGAACTTGAATTCGTTGTAGGGTTAGTTGGCCTTAAGTTCAATATTGTTGTGTCTCTGAGGATACAGAGGCCTAAGGAGAGGGAGAGAAATGAGAGAATGGCCACCCAGTGGGGTAGTCAGAACACACACAGCATTTATCAGTTAAGTTCATTCTTCCATGAGCAAAGTTTGTGGTGCCTCAGAAAGATTCAAACAGTAACGTCAAAAACCACCGATCACAGATCACCATAACAAATTTAACAATAATGAAAAAACTTTGAAACATTTCAAAAATTACCAAAATGTGACACAGAGACATGAATGACACAGAGCAAATGCTGTTAGAAAAATGCTGTCTTAGAATTTCTTGACACACAGATGTCACAAACTTTCAGGTTTTGAAAAATTTATTTTTCATGAAGCTTAACAAAACAAGGTATGCTTGTATATTATGTCTCCTGTATCCTAGTAAACTTTTTTTATTGTAGCCTAACTAGTAAACACTAAAGGTTTTTCACAGGTTTGTACACTTTAACCTCTGCAATTACCAAACTTTCAAGCAGAAATGTAAAAAATAAAAATCTTTAGGAGATATGGATTAAAGATGGCAGCATGAGAGGTGAGACACAGGCTTCCTCCTAAAACCTCATATAATACAAAAATATAATTAATACAACTAACCCTGTAAGAGCAACAGGAAAGAGGGCTGCGCCAGACTGCAGACACCTGGAGAAAAGAGCAGACCTCACAGAACAGGGTAATGTACCAAAGCTGTGGCCCAGCGGGACCCAAGCCCTTCCCCCACCTCAGTTTACCAGCAGGAGGAAGAGAAAGGGAGCAGGGAGGGAGTGGAGGCCTGGGACTGCTGAACACCTAACTCTGGAGATCTTCTCTGGGAGCACAAACCTACATTTCATGGTGCTTGCATGATACTCTCATGATTATGGGGTTGGAAAGCTAAGATAGGCAGAATTCATGGAGAGACTGAGATTCCAGCCACTTGTGGAAAGCAGGGATCCATATCCGGTTGCTCTGGGACAAAAGAAAGGCGGGCAGTTTGAGAGACTTCCTAACAAGGAAGCCCTTAGCAAGAGGGCTGCTAAAGAGGCAAGGATTCCACAGAGCTTACTGCTCAGAGTAGAGGACAGGTAGACAAAATTGACCAGGTGCACTCTACCCAGCAGGTTGGAAGCTTTGCCATATAGACTCTCATATATAAGAAGGAAAAAGAAATCTTCCCCTTTAGATGATCTTCAGGTGCTACAGCTCCCTGGCTTGCTACACAGCTCCAAGAACACCCTCCATGATACACAGCCTACTGCACCTTTCTTCCAGCCAGCCTCACCTGTCTCGCAAATGGGCAAACCCTACTGTGGCATCCGCCCAGCCAAAGGGAAGATCTGTCTACAGCAACTACAAACACAAAGCATAGAGGCTTATACCTGTGTGCTCGGCCTGCTCGTTCAGGCAATGGAGACAGGCCAAAGAGACGGGAAGCAGGAAACAGCTCTTTCCGCCCCCGAGGCACCAATACCACTCTGCTGCAACCCCGACATTGCTTCAGGGACTGAGCAGCTTCAAGGAGTAGAGCTTCTGGGCACTAGAGGGCACAATATACAAACATGAAAGGCCAAAGGAACATGGTTCTGAGTAAAATTATTAATACAACTCCTGAGAAAGATTTAAATGACATCAATGTCATGACTCTTCCTGAAAGGGAGTTCAAAATAAAAATCATTAACATGCTCATGGAGGTACAGAAAGATATTCAAGAACTCAGGAATGAATTCTGGTCAGAGATCCAATTGTTGAAGAGCACAATGGACGGTATTAAAAGCAGATTGGATACAGTGGAGGAGATGATAAATGAAATAGAAACTAGAGAAGAGGAATACAAAGAAGCTGAGGCACAGAGAGAAAAAGGGTCTCTAAGAATGAAAGAATATTGATAGAACTGTGTGACCAACCCAAACAAAACAATATTTGCATTATAGGGGAACCAGAAGAAGAAGAGAGATAAAAATGGATAGAAAGTGTATTTGAGGAGGTAATTGCCAAAAACTTCCCCAATCTGGGGAAGGAGATAGTCTGTCAGGTCATGGAGATACACAGATCTCACAACACAAGGGACTCAAGGAAGACAGAACCATGACATATAGTAATTAAAATGGCAAAGATCAAGGATAAGGACAGACTATTAAAAGCAGCCGCAGAGAGAAATAAGATCACATACAAAGGAAAGGCCATCAGGCTATCATCAAATGTCTCAGTAGAAACCTTACAAGCCATAAGGGCATGGCATGATGTATTTAATGCAATGAAGCAGAAGGGCCATGAGCCAAGAATACTTTATCTGGCAAGAATATCATTTAAATTTGAGGGAGGGATTATTACTAAGCAAATGCAAAATTAAATGAACTATCGCCAAAGTCAATTAAGGGATAGACAAAGAGTACAGAATATGATACCTAATATATAAAGAATGGAGGAGAAAGAAAAAGGAGGAAGAAAAATAAAAGAACCTTTAGATTGTGTTTGTAATAGCATATTAAGTGAGTTAAGTTAGACTCTTTTTTTTTTAAGTTTCCATTGAAATTTATTTGGCATGGTTTGCAAATTTCTATACAGTGCCATGAAAAGATGTTTTTTGCAAAGTTGAAGAGCTATGCAAGACATAATTTAGTAAATATAAGGTACTTGTGGATTTCCATAATGTTAAGGTGCACTCTTATTTTTGATATTACATCTTTTTTTTTTTACAATTTATTTTATTTTAGTATCATTAACCTACAATTACATGAGCAATATTGTGATGATTAAACTACCCCCTTCATCAGGTCCCCCCCACCAACCCTATTACAGTCACTGTCCATCAGTGTAGTGAGATGAGAAACACTACTTGTCTTCTCTGAGCTGTACAGTCCTCCCCATGCACCCCACCCTATGTCTGCTAATCGTAATGCCCCTTTTACCCTCTTAGACAGTAAGGAAGTTAACCTTGAACTTTTGGTAACCACGAATCTAAAGCCTGCAATGCCAATAAGTAAATACCTATCAATAATCACCCTAAATGTACATGGAGTGAATGCACCAATCAAAAGACACAGAGTCACTGAATGAATTAAAAAAAAAGACCCATCTATATGCTGCTTACAAGAGACTCACTTTAAATCTGAAGACATACACAAACTAAAACTGAAGGGATAGAAAAAGATATTTCATGCACATAATAGGGAGAAAAAAGCAGGAGTTGTAATACTGTATCAGACAAAATAGACTTCAAAACAAAGAAAGTCACAAGAGACAAAGAAGGACATAATGATAAAATGGTCAATCCAACAAGAAGATATAACCTTATAAATATCTATGTGCCCAACACAGGAGCACCTACATATGTGAAACAAGCACTAACAGAACTAGGAGACTTCAACACACCACTCACTCTGAAGGACAGATCAACCAGATAGAAAATAAGTAAGGGGACAGAGGCACTGAACAACACAATAGAACAGAAGGACCTAACAGACATCTACAGAACTCTACACCCAAAAGCAGCAGAATACACATTCTTCTCAAGTGAACATGGAACATTTTCAAGAATAGATCATATACTAGGCCACAAAAAGAGACCCAGTAAATTAAAAAAGATTGAAATTGTACCAACCAGTTTTCTCAGACCACAAAGGTATGAAACTAGAAATAAATTATGCAAAGAAAATGAAAAATCCCACAAACACATGGAGGCTTCACAACATGCTCCTAAATCACCAATGGATTAATGACCAAATAAAAACAGAGATCAAACAATATACGGAGACAAATGAAAACAATAATTCAACACTGCGAAAGCTGTGGGATGCAGCGAAGGCCGTGCTAAGAGGAAAGTATATTGCAATACAGGCCTACCTCAGGAAAGAAGAAAAATCCCATATGAGCCATCCAAACTCACAATTAATTCAACTAGAAAAAGAAGAACAAATGAGGCACAAAGTCAGTAGAAGGAGGGACATAATAAAGATTAGAGCAGAAATAAATAAAATCGAAAAGAATAAAACAACATAAAGAATCAATGAAAGCAGAAGCAGGTTCTTCAAGAAAATAAACAAAATAGGTAAACCCCTAGCCAAACTTATCAAGGAAAAAAGAGAGTCTACGCACATAAACAGAATCAGAAATGAGAAAGGAAAAATCACTATGGATACCACAGAAATACAAAGAATTATTAGAGAATACTATGAAAAATCATATGCTAACAAACTGAATAACCTAGAAGAAATGGATAACTTTCTAGAAAAATACAACCTTCCAATGCTGACCCAGATTGAAACAGAAAATCTGAACAGAACAATTACCAGCAATGAAATTGAACTAGTAATCAAAAGCCTACCTAAGAACAAAACGCCTGACCAGAGGGCTTCTCTACTGAATTTTATCAGACATTTAGTGAAAACCTAATACCCATCCTCCTTAAAGTTTTTCAAAGAGTAGAAGAAGAGGGAATACTTCCAAACTCATTCTATGAGGCCACCATCACTCTAATACTGAAACCAGGCAAAGACACCACAAAAAAAGAGAATTACAGACCAATATCCCTGATGAACATAGATGCAAAAATACTCAACAAAATATTAACAAACTGAATTCAAAAATACATCAAAAAGATCATCCGTCATAATCAAGTAGGATTTATTCCAGGGATGCAAGGATGGTAGAACATTTGAAAATCTATCAACATCATTCACCACATCAACAAAAAGAAGGACAAAACCACACGATCATCTTCATAGATGCTGAAAAAGCATTCAACAAAATTCAACATCCACTCATGATAAAAAATCTCAGCAATGGGTATAGAGGGCAAGTACCTCAACATAATAAAGGCCATATATGACAAACCCACAGCCAACATTAAACTTAACAGCGAGAATCTGAAAGCTTTTCCTTTAAGATTGGGAACAAGACAAGGACACCCACTCTCCCCACTTCTATTCAACATAGTAGTGGAGGTCCTAACCACAGCAATCAGACAACCCAGAGAAATAAAAGGCATCCAGATTGGCAACGAAGAAGTGAAACTGTCCCTGTTTGCAGATGACATGATATTGTACATAAAAAACCCTAAGGAATCCACTCCAAAACTACTAGATCTAATATCTGAATTCAGCAATGCTGCAGGATACAAAATTAATATGCAGAAATCTGTGGCATTCCTATACACTAACAATGAACTACAGAGAGAGAAATCAGGAAAACAATTCAATTCACAGTTGCATCAAAAAGAATAAAACACCTAGGAAAATAAACTAACCAAGGAAGTGAAAGACCTATACTCTGAAAACTACAAGAAACTCATGAGAGAAATTAAAGAAGATACCAATAAATGGAAACACGTCCCCATCCCATGCTCATGGATAGGAAGAATTAATATTGTCAAAATGGCCATCCTGCCTAAAGCAGTCTACAGATTCAATGCAATTCCGATCAAAATACCAATAGCATTCTTCAACGAACTACAGAAAATCATTCTAAAATTCATATGGAACCACAAAAGACCCCAATAGTCAAAGCAATCCTGAGAAGGAAGAATAAAACTGGGGGTATTATGCTCCCCAATTTCAAGCTCTACTACAAAGCCACAGTAATCAAGACAATTTGGTACTGGCACAGAACAGACCCATAGACCAATGGAACAGACTAGAGAGCCCTGATATAAACCCAACCATATATGGTTTATCAATATATGATAAAGGAGCCATGGATATACAATGGGGAAATGACAGCCTCTTCAACAGCTGGTGTTGGCAAAACTGGACAGCTACATGCAAGAGAATGAAGCTGGATTATTGTTTAATGCCATACACAAAAGTAAACTCGAAATGGATCAAGGACCTGAATATAAGTCATGAAACCATAAAACTCTTAGAGGACAACACAGGCAAAAATCTCCTGCATATAAGCATGAGCAACTTCTTCCTGAACTCATCTCCTCGAGCAAGAGAAACAAAAGCAAAAATGAACTCATGGGACTACATCAAACTAAAAAGTTTCTGTACAGCAAAGGACATCATCAACAGAACAAAAAGGCATCCTACAGTTTGGGAGAATATATTTGTAAATGACATATCTGACAGTTGGTTAACATCCAAAATATATAAAGAACTTACACGCTTCAACACCCAAAAAGCAAATAACCTGATTAATAAATGGGCACAGGATATGAAGAGACAGTTCTCCAAAGAAGAAATTCAGATGGCCAACAGACACATGGAAAGAAGCTCCACATCACTAATCATCAGGGAAATGCAAATTAAAACCACAATGAGATATCACCTCACACCAGTAAGGAAGACTAAGAACAAATGCTGGTGAGGATGTGGAGAAAGGAGAACCCTCCTACACTGCTGGTGGGAATGTAAACTAGTTCAACCATTGTGGAAAGCAATATGGAAGTTCCTCCAAAAACTAAAAATAGAAATACCATTTGACCTGGGAATCCCACTCCTTGGAATTTACCCAAAGAATACAACTTCTCAGATTCAAAAAGACCTATGCCCCACTACGTTTATTGCAGCAGTTTTTACAATAGCCAAGATATGGAGGCAACCTAAGTGTCCATCAGGAGATGAATGGATAAAGAAGATGTGGTACATACACACAATGGAATTCTATTCAGCCATAAGAAATAAACAAATCCTACCATTTGCAACAACATGGATGGAGGTGGAGGATATTATTATGCTCAGTAAAATAAGCCAGGTGGAGAAAGACAAGTGCCAAATGATTTCCCTCATTTGTGGAGTGTAACAAAGAAGCAAAAGTGAAGGAACAAAATAGCAGCAGACTCAGAGACTCCAAGAAGGAACTAGTGGTTACCAAAGGGGAGGAGTGTGCGAGGATGGTGGGGAGTGTGGGGGAATGGGATTAAGGTGTATTATGTTTAGTACACATGGTGTGAGGGATCAAGAGGAAAACGGTGTAGCACAGTAAAGGCAAATAGTGAATCTGTGATATCTTACTACACTGATGGAAAGTGACTGCACTGGAGTATGAGTGGGGACTTGATAATATAGGTCAATGTAGTAACCGCATTGTTTTTTCATGTGAAACCTGCATAAGTGTGTATATCAATAATACCTTAATAAAATTAAAAAAATCTTTAGGAGAGAATCATATCTGTAATTAAATTCATCAGTTCTTTCTTCTATAGTTAAATTTTTAAATATATGGAAAATAGTATTTTCTTTTCTATGTTTATGGTGAAGTTTTAAATTCCCTAGGAATTTCTTTCAGAGTATTGTGTAAGATACAAATGTGATTTTACTCTTATCCAATTAGGTTAATTTGTTGTTTTGAGTATTAGTATTAATATTTTACAGAAATGAGATTCAAATATCTGTATTAATTAATTATAACATGTAATCTTTGTATCTTGCAAAAAATTGAGATGAAAGCTACATTTACAATTCAGAAAGTATTGTATATTAATTCAGATCTATTACCATGATAGAACACCTTATTTTTAAGTTTCATTAGCTCATACATGGAATATCATATTTCATTTCTTCTATGCAGGCAGCCAGACACTTATTTTCAATACAAATGGGCAATAATAATAAAATAAAATTTCATTTTTGACATTTCAAAAAGAACTTTGCTCTTGGGGAGAATTGTGAGTCAAATCCTGTTAGAATTCTTGAGCTGAACGCCCGTACTTTCCAAATACGTGTTATTAATTAAAGATAGAGTTGAAAACTATACTATATACAGCCAGAATAAAGAAAAATTACCTAAAATAAACACAGTATAATGAAATATCTATCAAAACACACTAAAAAGTGTGACGTTTTAATTATCTATGCATATAAATTTTTGTTCTTGTTTGAAAATGATGTACATGTTTTGTTGTTGAAAACCCTTCTCCAAAGATCAATAGTGTACTGATTTTATTTTTCATGAGCTATAAAATTGAGTTGAAAACTTTTTGTATGCTTCGTTGTTTTTTTCATTCATGTTTCATGAAAGATGACAGTTTCAGGAATGTTTAAATATAAATTTTATAAATATGTTATTTTTAAAAAGTAAATAACCAAATGTTTATGGTTTTATTTTATATACAGATGACTAACACCAAAGCAATGTTATTAATCATATTAAAAACATTAAACAATCATGAGCTGCACATCTTGCTATTAAATCCCATAAAACACAAAATGTATACTTTGTATATACATATATAAAATAAATTTAATTACATTAGATAAATGAAGGTTCCTTGTATTTTCTTTTTTAATTATAGGATCCATTATATTTTCCTTTTTTCAACTCTAATCAATAAATACATAAATAAATAGTACTTAAACACCCCAAAATGAACAACTTATTTTTTCCTTATTTCAAATCATGTTTATTTGTAATAATGATGGCACAGGAGTAGAATACAGAATTTTAAATTCTGAAACTTCAACATACTTCTTAGCCCTGAAGTGGTTTTAGTGCCTTTCTTATATACTTCTGATATGTTGCACAAATTCTGCATTAATTTAATCCTAAACACTAGCATAATATGTAGGTTCCTACCTCACTGACATGTCTAAAATTCTGCAGAATTGAGATGTAGCCAAAGTTAAACGTGCCCCATAGAAAACGCATGTGGGGTAATAAAATGCATCTTATGAAGATTTAATGTACACTTACTTTATTTAGAATTTGGTATTTTAGTTGCTAAATTAATGAAAAGGAATTTCCAGGACACCCATATGGCCTACAAACACAAGTATATGAAGATTCAGTATGAAATACAACCTATTCCATTATCACCTCAAATGGGCATTATAGCTGGTATTAGGTGACAATTTTCTCTGTTCCAGTTGGGCAGCTTGGAAGGAGAGGTTCTTACACAGTGGTACATCTAGTGTTACAAGGGTAACACATAAATATTTGAATGTTTGTTGAATATACAGAGTCCTTATCTCTCCTCAAAGTTTCCATATCAAAACCTTAGGAGTGATTTTGTATACTTGGGAAGTACTTCTGTACTAGACATTCTGCCAACATAGGGAGGACAGCCTTAAATATGTATAATAGCATTCAAGTATATCTGTGTCTTAAATACTTATGCACTATGGTATATTATGTCTTAGCAATCATGTATCCCAGTAATCAAAAGGTAGATGAAGGAAATATGTGTAAAATTCTATCTGGAGTATTTCTCTCTCTCCCTTTCTCACAGACACACACACACACAAATTTTTTAATGAAGTAATTAATGGTTAGATTTCTTGTTGGTTTAATAATCCAACTGTTTATTGGGCATTAGTTCTGGATTTCACTATTTATAATTTAAATCAAAGGAGCACATAATCTCAAGTTACATTATCAACAAATCATTTTCTAAGTGAACATTTAAGGTGGATTTTTATTTGAAACAATTCAGTAAAGCAGATATTTTGAACATTTTCAGTACCTCTGATGCAGGTTCTTTGTGATTATTATAAATTAGCTGTTTAGTATCAATGTTAATCTGTAACTTGGAAATACCAATTAACCAGTATTTCCTCTTGATGCATGATTTTGGAATGCGTTTATTTTCATTTATGCTGCATAGTGCTTAATATTTTTTTGGAAGGCAAATATAAATATGCAAAACCCTTCTGAACACCACCAGAGTAACACATAACATCTTTTAAGTTTGTCATCTCATAATATGAAGAAAGGATAAGACGGTCACAGTGAATGAAGACAAGCAAGTCTCAATAGTCTGACTCACTGTCACTTCTCGTGTAAACATACCACACTCATATGGCCATTTTTTGTACAGCAAACAAAAAATAGTCATGAAAATTTCAAGAGAAAAGAGATAGTTGTTTCAGGTGAAATAATCAACAAGGATAGTGCAGCCAAGTGGAACAGAGACAAAATTAGTCAAGGGCACCTTGAGCAAAAGTCAGAATGAAGTTCATGAAGCTGAAGCTGAAGTTAAACGTTTGCAGTGATAAGTCAACACTGCCCATAGGTCATCTTGGTAAAAAATAAAATCTCTCTCTCGATGATGTATGATTGTTAACACACAATGAAACCAGGTAAAATTAATTTCATTGGAACATAACCCTTCTTAACATTTAAAGAATCACTCTCTCTAACTCAATGCCCTCAAAGTACCTCACTTCCATGAATGTATTTTAATAAAGGGGGAAAAATGACTAGGTCAAATCAGTAGATTAATGAACTGATAGAGCCAAATTTTAAACCTTGTTTCATTTTCCAAAGACAGTGATTTGTTTGCTTTGAATTATTACATCATACCTCTAATACATTATTGTGAGCTGATGCATGTTGTTTAATCCCATTTCCTTCCACTTGTTGAATTATTTTAATTTAAGTAGTGTCTTTAGTATCATTATGAATCTTATATGTGCCATTAGAATGAGCTCCAGTCCAATATGTTCAAGGCTAACTCTAATTGACCATCTTCCTCTGATGATGTTAACACACACTGCCCCTTGGGTACACGGAAAACACATGGCCATTAAGGAGTTCTGTGTTGTCTTCTAGTCCTTGGCATATATTTTTCATCTCCTAATTCCCTGGCTCTTCATCTATTTCCTCCAAATAATGCAGGTAGATTTTTTTTTTAATTTCCACCAAATAGTGTAGGTGGATTTCACTTTCAGTATACTGGACACTACTACAGACTGACAGGTTGAGTGGTCCAAAGCGTCATGTTCATAACAGGGCATACTAATTTCAACATTAATATAGCTTATAGTACAACAGACTCTTCAGAGCCAGTTTCTTACCCTTGGAATATAGTGGTGGAAAGAAAGCATTGCTCCTCATATTGATTGAAAAAGACACAAACCTAAAAGAGTGCTGAGAGTACTAGAAAAGAAGTGTGCAGAGACACATACACCTGATCCTCCCTTCAAATTACTGAAAGTAATAATTTGCAAATTACTTTGAATGTCCAATGGGAAATGAGGAAATTATATGTCCCCATTTTTTTTTCTTTACAATTTATTTTGGTATCATTAACCTACAATTACATGTGCAATATTATGGTGATTAAACTACCCCCTTCATCAGGTCCCCACCACCAACCCCATTACAGTCACTGTCCATCAGCGTAGTGAGATGCTATAGAGTCACTACTTGTCTTCTCTGAGTTGTACAGCCTTCCCCGTGCCCCCACTACCTTATGTCTGCTAATCGTAATACCCCTTTTACCCTCTTATCCCTCCCTTCCCACCCATCCTCCCAGTCCCTTTCCCTTTTGTAACTATTACTCCGTTCTTGGGTTCTGTGAGTCTGCTGCTGTTTTGTTCCTTCAGTTTTTTTCTTTGTTCTTATACTCCACATATGAGTGAAATCATTTGATACTTGTCTTTTTCGGTTTGGCTTATTTCACTGAGCATAATACCCTCTAACTCCATCCATGTTGTTGCAAATGGCAGGATTTGTTTTCTTCTTATGGCTGAATAACACTCCATTGTGTATATGTATCACATCTTCTTTATCCATTCATCTACTGATGGACACTTAGGTTGTTTCCATTTCTTGGCTATTGTAAATAGTGCTGTGATAAACATAGGGGTGCATCTGTCTTTTTGAAACTGGGCTGCTGCATTCTTAGGGTAAATTCCTAGGAGGGGGATTCCTGGGTCGAATGATATTTCTATTTTGAGTTTTTTGAGGAACCTCCATACTGCTTTCCACAATGGTTGAACTAATTTGCATTCCCACCAGCAGTGTAGGAGGGTTCCCTTTTCTCCACATCCTCGCCAACATTTGTTGTTGTTTGTGTTTTGGATGTTGGCCATCCTCATTGGTGTGAGGTGATATCTCATTGTGGTTTTAATCTGCATTTCTCTGATGACCAGCAATGTGGAGCATCTTTTCATGTGCCTGTTGGCCATCTGAATTTCTTCTTTGGAGAAGTGTCTGTTTAGATCCTCTGCCCATTTTTTAATTGGATTATTTGCTTTTCGTTTGTTGAGGTGCGTGAACTCTTTATATATTTTGGATGTCAACCCCTTATCAAATATGTCACTTATGAATATATTCTCCCATACTGTAGGTTGTCTTTTTGTTCTACTGATGGTGTCCTTTGCTGTACAGAAGCTTTTCAGCTTGATATAGTCCCACTTGTTCATTTTTGCTTTTGTTTCCCTTGCCCAGGGGGATATGTTCATGAAGAAGTTGCTCATGTTTATGTCCAAGAGATTTTTGCCTATGTTTTTTTCTAAGAGTTTTATGGTTTCATGACTTACATTCAGGTTTAAATCACCTTTCTAATTCAATTTCTGTGCTATAACCTTGCATATACGTTTATGTACACCCAACACTGGACCACTGCTTTCTACATCCTTTCAGTGAAACACTCATTCCTTATGTTTGCATGTTTCTCAATGAAGTTCATCCCATTGGATCTGGCACAGATGAAAACTTTTCTTGGAATCTTTTCCTAAATACCACCAAATGTTTCCCAAATTCTGCTAAATTTGGCTATGCTTCTCTCTTGACACTCATCATATGCTGTTTAATTATAATTTTCTGTCTGTATTTCTGATCTAACATGGTATAAGTTACTTAAATATAATAATAATGATGATTATGTTGACAGTATCAACGTTAAAAACAGTACCAGCTAATCTTTTTATTGAAATATATTTGATATATAACAATATGTAAATTTAAAGTGCAGAGCATGTTAATTTGGTACATTTTTAGATTGTAATATGATTGCCATTGTAGACTTAATTAGCTCTTCTATTACTATATAATTATACTTTCTTTTTAGTCATTGGAATTATTAAGTTTGAATGTCTTAGCAAGTTTGATGATTATAATAAATATTGTTGTCTGTATTCACTAGACCTCTAGGGCTTTCACAGGAATGTAAATTGGTTCAACCACTATAGAAAGTAATGTGGAGGTTCCTTAAAAGTTAAAAAAGATCTACATATGATCAGCAATTCCACTTCTGAGTAAACACACAAAGGAAATGAAAACAGGATATAAGAGATATCTGCACTCCTGTTTATTGCAGCTTATTCACATTAGCCAAGATAAAAAAACAGCTTACGTTCCCATCTACAGATGAATGGATAAAGAAAATGTGGCCTACATAATGGACTATTATTCAGCCACTTGTCCAACAGGGATGGACATTTAACATACTATGCTAAGTGAAACAGATAAGTCACGCAGAGAAAAACAAATACTGTATGACATCACCTATATGTGGAATAGAAAAAGGGGAAAACTCATAAAAACAGAAAGTAAAATGGTCATTATCTACCAGAGGATGGCTATTGGGAGATAGGACAGATATAGTTTAATATTTCTGTGTATGTGAAAATATTGTCCTTGGAATGTCTAGGAACTTTACAGATAAAGTTCCTATATTAGTGTTTATTTAATCATCCCAATAGCCATTTACAGTCAGCTAATGTGGAAACTGAGGCATGGAGAGGTTGAATAGCTTATGGACATGACCTTTGTCATTCTTCACTTTTGTCTTTTTTCTATTGGAAATAATTCATAGATTCTGCCCCAACTTAAGGGGAGAGAAATTACATAGCAGTTTTGGGATAATTTCAAGAGGTGGGGATAATTTGGGCCATGGCGGAGCCACTGTATCACAGTCCATCCTCTAGCCCCCAGGGATCCATGTTCTACCCATGGGAAAACAAGATTCACCTCCTTCCAAGGTCCGCAAGAGTCTCACACCATTAAACCGTTTGTTCTAAGTTCAGATACTCATTGTCTAAATCAGATCCAGGTCAGGATGAGGTTCCTGGGTATAGTTCTTCTCAGCCTGTCGATCTACAAAACTACAGACAAGTTGTCTGTCCCCCAGCATCCAGCATACAGTGGTGGAATAGTCAGGACTCCAGGTATAGAACTTTCTGCTCAAAAAGGGTAACAATGCAGATACAAAGGATTCACTGGTGCATAGTGACTTTCAAATGTATGCAGAGAAATGGTCGATGTTGCTCGACTAAATTTCAAAGCCCGAGGATAATTCTGTGTGGCTCTTCCTCTTACCTCTGTGTTCTTCATGCCAGCCTCCCAGTCATGCTTCCTCTTCCGTGAAAGTAGCGTGTACGGGTGGCTGAGTCATTCTCTCAGCCTGTTTCCTGCCTGTAGAATTTCAGAAGTCTGGGAGCCTCTTTTCATTTTCCACTGTCCCCATTCCTTTCAGCCTAAGTTGGCAGTGTTTCTGCTAAAATAATTTTCTTACAGGAATTCACTGCACCTCGTAGGAGTTTCACTCCATTAGACAAAAGCTATACACACAAATCTCTTATAGATAATCCCTTCTGTATCAAGGACTAGACGCTGAGAGGAGCAGCGGCAAAGGCAGGAAGCTTCCTGGAGTCCCTGTTGTTAGATTGAGAAGATGTGAAACAAAACCTCAACCTCTTCCAAGGACAGTTTTGTAGCTAAATACTCAACTGATCTTTCGAAGTTTTAGGAAAAGATTGTACAGTCACACTCTCAGTCCTTTTCCCTACCAAATTTTCTCTGAAGATCATGCTTTCCTGAAGGTTCTTAGGAACAGTTTCATCATTTTAGCCCATTATTCATCTGGAAAAGCTCAAAATTTTCAAAACTATCAAGTTTTTTTTAACAGTTTTTTCCTCAAATTATCTTTCTCCTTTCACATTTTACTATAAGCTGAACAAAGAAAGCAGGTGGCATCTCCAACTTAAATAACAAGTGCCTCATGTATATGCTCTACTTTCTACATAACTGCTGAAAAGGATTTTGCTAAGCTCTCTGCTGGTGCATGGCAAGTATCTCCCTTACTCCACTTTCTAATAAAATATTCCTCTCTTCCTTTTGAGCCATCCCTCACTGCATCCTCCAAGTTCTGATTTACAATAGTCTGTTCAAGGATATTTAATTTCTAGTATGCTTTTCACAGAATTTCCCAGCCTCTGTCCACTGCTGCATTTCAAAGCCACTCCCACATTTTTAGTTATTTGTGAGGGCAGCACCTCACTTCCAGGGACCAAAATCTGTACCTATTGCTGCATAACAGATTGCCACAAGCTTAGCTTCATAATATAACACACATTTCTTATCTCAGAGTTTGTAAAGGTTAGAAACCCAAGGATAGCTTAGCTAAATCCTGTCTCAGGATCTCTCACAAGAATCCAGACAAGATGTTGGCAAAGGCTGGAGTCTCATTTGAGGCTTGAGTGAGGGAAAAATTTTCCATCTAACTCATGTGGTTATTACAAGAAGAAGAATGAAATTGGACCCCTATCTTCCACCACTCACAAAAATAAATTCAAAATAGATTAAAGACTTAAGTGGAAGACCTGAAACTATAAAACACCTAGAAGAAAACAAAGGGGAAAAAAGCTCCTTCACAGTGGTCTGGTAGCAATTTTCTGGATCAAAAATGACATCAAAATTACAAACAACAAAAGCAAAAATAAATAAGTGGGACTACATCAAACTAGCAAGCTTCTGTACAGCAAAGGAAACCATCACCAAAATGAAAAGGCACCCTATGGAATGGGAGAATATATTCGCAAACCTCATATCTAATAAGGAGTTAATAGCCAAAGAATTTTAATAACTCATACAACTCAGGAGCAAACAAACAATAATCTGATTAACACTGGGCAGAGGAACTAAATAGACATTTTTCTAAAGAAGACATACAGATGGCCAACAGTGCCTGAGAAGGCGCTCAACCTCACTAATCATTAGGGGAACGCAAATGAAATCCACAGTGAGATAGCACCTCACACCTATAAGAAAGGCTTTTATCAAAGAAGGCAAGAAGTAAAAAGTGTTGGCAAGGATGTGAAGGAAAGGGCGTCCCTATGCACTGCTATAGTGGGAATTTAAATCGTTCCAGCCACTATGGAAAAGAGTACAGAGTCTCCTTAAAAAATCTGAAACTAGAACTCCCTTTCCCTTTACTTCTCTAAGAGCAGGACCTGGCGCACCTCCTGCAGCTATTTGTTGTGTGGTGTTTTAGAGCTTGGGTCTTGAATAATAACATCTGAGCTTATCTGACTTGGTTAACAGTCAGTGTCCCATATATCTTAAAAAAGCTTAAAAAGGAAAAAGAAAATAAAGTGATAAAGAATATAAAGTGATGCTCTTCCAGGGATTCACTGATCTTAAAGCAAAAGACAAAGGAAGAGAATGAGAGAGAGAGAGAAGTGAGGCAGATAGAAGTATTCGAATCTAATGCTCCACCATCAGGCTCCCCGGAACTTGGAAGTGAAACTGAATTGTTCTTAATAATGAATAAAATGCAATTATGTTTAAAATTAAACTACTCTTGGGCCAACTTAAATTTTAGTGTCTTAAACAGGCAACTGAAATATATGAATCAGCCATTTTACTCCTTTATTCCTGAATATTCTTATCTTTCATACACTCATATTTTCTGTCACTTTACCTGATTTTTTTGTCCTTTTTATTCCTGGACCAGCTTCACAGTTCATTTGCTTGCAATATAGCATAATTGGTTTTCTCCTTGACATGTTCTGAATACATGGTTTTATGTTAGAGTTGGAACAATGGGGCACATATCTCTGTCTGCCCAGTAAACCAAATTTATGGCAGAAAAGCTTAGGTTTTAGGTTCTCGCAGACAAGGAGGGCAATTTATCTTTTGCTTCCACTGAATTCATTTCATGTATTGGAAAAGTCTTTTTTGGATTAAATCAAACCTTTTCCCACCCACTTCCTCGGGGACTTGCTTCATAACTTAGCCCTTGGTTGTCCTTTGGAAGCCCAGGGACTCCCTTTTGAAGATTTCTGGCTCCCTAAGTCAGTACGGAAGACTTTTAAAAATTGCTCTTCAACTCCAGCCCCACACTTCATTTTTCTTTCATTGTCAATTATCTGTTCAAAGTGGTAGACAAGTGCCTCTGCTTCTTTATGACCCGTTCAGTAAAGTCTTACAATGATGGACAGTAATGAGTCCGTACCATCAGGTCCTGGTCATCCCCGGCTCCTTGTAGTATTTGATATTCAGGATCGCAATCTCTGATCTTGAAATATCCTCTCAAGTGGATCTTTTTTCAAGTTTCTGTACCAAGACTCCTTCATGTCAAACTGAATCCCAAATGATAAATCTATCACAGGTCCCTATCCCCTATATATTTGCCCCTCTCCACTTTCTCCACATATTCACCTCTAAATATCACCTCTCTCTTGTTCATTGGTTACCTGGGTAACTCCCAAATCTGTGGATATCTGCACTTTCTGAGCTTTAGTCCAGAATTTTAAGCTACCCTCTGGAAATTTCATGTAAGGCCCCCTAATGTCTACATTATTGTAAGAAAAAGAGGACATGTCCTCAAATTCGTCCTCTCCAGTTTCCCACCATGGTAAATAACAGAAGCTCTCATTCTTCCCGTGGTGGCCACACATATCAGATAGAAGCACTACCTACATCATATCTCCCACATCAATACCCTTTGTGGTCCCTGCAACGTTCATCTTGGCTTATTCAGCTCGCCGCTCACTGATCATTCTTGTAGGTACTTTTGAGTACCAGCTATGAGCAGGCAGTTCCCTGGGTTCTAAAACATAAAGATGCCTAAGGAAGTGATAAATTGTGGTTTGAATTTTTAACCAGCTGACCCATCTGGCATTCAGAACATACTATTACATATAATATTTAGTGGACACGTTCTGATTATTAAAAGTAAAAATGACACAGCAATAAAAAAACATAAATATGTTCTCATTTTTCATGGTTCTGATCTTTGAGTACATACTGACTTATGTTATATTTTAACCAACATTGTGCTTTGATCAACAGGTATAACTAGGCTACATGTTTTCCTCAAATCTGCATGTCCATAGTCAATACTTCTATGTATAGGACATTATTTTAATGTAATGATAAATACTAAATATTAATCAATTAATCAATTAATCAATTTCCATAAATTTTCTTAATTATGTAGCAATTAGTGAATTTACATGTTATATGACTTTGTATATTTTTATATATTGTATAACATGTTATACTATCTTTCCATATATGGGAGTGTATGCATATGCATATAACAAATATATTTTATCTTCACACATAGGAATGTGTCTGTATATATGTGTATCCATGTGTAAAACACACAGATATTAGCCAAAATGGAGTTAGTAGGATAAAATAAAAGGTTGAGTTTATGACTCTATCCCTTATGAGGTTCCTTTCCCAATCATACCGATTTACAGTGTCACTAGAAACATATAAGTAAACTGTCTTCTGTTACCAGTATTGAATTTTTATGTCTTGTATTAATAGCTGGTTGTTTCTTCTTCTCCTAGTTTCCTTGTTTTCTATAATGTGTGTAACTTTTAACAGTCTTTAATTTTGTAGTTGCCTATCACCCACCCTAATTATAGTATTCTTTAATAGTCAGCAACCATTTTATTTCCTGAAGACATCTAATTTTTTAACTTAATGCCAAAAGAACAGAGTTAAAACTCCAAAGGGCTCTTTTCAGGCTCTTTATTATCTACCTCAAATCTACTTGTTCAATTTCGTATCTTATTGCTGATCTACAGAAACAAAGAAGGCAGTGTCTTGTTCCTCTAAGACAGGAAGCATTGATTAAACCCTATGGCCTTGATTTCACTTTTCTCTGCCTCCATGCCATTCAGACTTGTCAGCAGATTATAAATACATTTGTCCTTCTTAATTCACCTTGTCAGGAGAAAACTGTAATTTGTAAAACATTTTATTCTCTCTTAATTAGGTTATACTGTCCTTTTTAGGGATGAGACTTTGCTCATTTTTAAAATGGGCATCATAATGGCTAACACCTGGCCCAAGAAGACGGTTACTCAATGTTTACCCCCCTACCACTTCAGTCACTAAACTCTTTTTCCACCATTGGAGGTCTTTTTCAGTTTTTTAGCTATTGGAACATTAATGTGACAAGTAAACTACATTCCTGAGGCAGGATAAATTATGACCGTCAACTGCTATAAGTATTGAATGCACATTTAATCACTGAATTCTTATAAAATTGCTCTAAATCTTGTGAAACTATCTGATGGGCCCTGTTCTAATGAAGCTACAAGCTACTTACTTGAAATCATTTAATCTTCAAAATAAATGTGTTGTCTAGTTGCCATTAAACCTACTATGAAGGTGAGGAAACTGGCCCAGAGAGGTTAAGTAACTTTTTCCATGCCATACAGGGGGTAAGAGAAGTAGGTTTTAAACACTAGCAGTCTAACTACAAAACCCAGGTCTTAGTCACTATGTCCAAGTTGCCTGATCCAACCCAATCTGAATTTCTTTTTCATTATTTATTTTCAAGTTATAAGGTAAAATTCAATTCCAATAAACTGGATTCATACTCTATGTTAATAAAAAGTAACCAAAATAGCTATATCAATAGCATGAAAAGCCTAAAAGTAGAAAAGAAACAGGACAAAGTGTGAAATGATAATTTTATATAGTATTCACCAATGCAATAGTGCAAGAATCTATACACCATCCATTATTTTTAAAATTGAGACAAACATGCCTAAGGAAAAATAAAATAAACATTCTTGCTTACTTCAGTTTCTTAGAACATTACCAAAACATGGAATAGTTCAGTGATTAAATGTTCATGTCAACATGGACTAAAATTAACAGGCCATCTATTTTCAAATTACACATAGAGCTTGTGCTTGAAGCTACTTCATTCCCCATTAGGACTAAAAGCATTAAGACTAAAAGAAGAAATGTAGCCATAGCAGAGAGCTCAGAGCACTTTAAATATACATGTAGACCAATCTGTAAATCGGCATTCAGAAAAATGATCTTATGCTAATCAATAACATATCAATTGAATGTGAAACCATCATTAATTTTAATGATTACATCACAAAGATATAGAGGATATACAAATTTCTACCCATCCATCTTTCTGTGTATCCATCCATCCACCTATGCTAAATCAGTACACATTACCTCAGGCTGCAGAGACATGCAGCAAAAACATTATCAATAAAAGAATAAAAAGCACAACTAATTAGCAACTATGATAACATTTATTTATTTTGTTGATATACAGTTGATCTACAATACTATATTGGTTTCAGGTTGCCACATAGTGATACCACAATTACATACATTACAAAATGCTCACTATAATTATATTTAAACATTATTTGAATCCAGCCTGGCATTGGGCCTCTCTTACTTTTTTCTAATGGCAATCACTGAATTTTAAAAGGTATATAAAAATTTTTATGAGAATCATATTGAATGTGTTTTGGAGACTTCTCAATGGGAATGAATATACATTACTAAAGTTCCAGTCTCAAGAGAGTACTGTATACCTAATCTGTCCATTCTAAACAACAGTAATGTTCCCAGTGTGAACTACATTACAGGAGGAGTGTGTAAACGTGTGCACATGTGTTTGTGTGTGTGTGCCTTCCTGATATATACTCAATACCAAAACATCAAGGCGATGTAAAAGGTTAGCACATTGGTTATCATGGAATTTTTTTCCTACCTACAGATGAATCAATTTATATAAAATACAATTTTATACTTTTATAAAATAAAAGTGATCACAGTATATGAATAATACTATATTAAATAAAAAATCATCTGGGGTTCTTGGCAGGCAAAGTATATTATGGGGAATGATAATACAATAAGAACAAAATAGTGTTTCTAGATATAGAGTCAGAAGATTGAGCAAATGACCAGTTTAAAACCATTCTCTAACTTTAGCCAACTTGAGTAATTGGTAGACTGCATAGATTTCTCATATTTTATACCGAGAATTTGAATGTGAAGAACATGACTCCTTTGGCTAATATCATTTAGTGGAATGATTACTGTGTGGACTTCGGACCATCCCAGAGATACTTGACAGGCTGTGACCGTTCTCTGCTCCCTTCCCGACAAGCTGTTGGAGTCCAACAACTGAATACATACATGCAACTGATTCAAGGGAAGTTTAACTCGTAAAGGCATTGAGCAGCACTGGTGAAAGATAACTGGACAAGAATGTGGGTTTATGCCATTTCATCTATAAATGGGCTGCTAACCTCAGAGCCTAGAGGAACACCAGTACATTAAGGAAGAAATTAAAAAGCAATGTATAAGAGCACTATATTTCCACTGCCCTCAGTCATAACTGGGTTTGATTACTTATAACCATATACATTCAAAGATAATTAATAGCATGTGATAAACAATGTGATCACAGATTTGAAAAACATTATCATGTAACAGATTTATATGTTAATTTAAATTGTGTAATAGATAAACCCATGGCTTGTTTTACAGTGTCAATAGTTTGAACTAAAGAGTATTATCAATTTCAACCAAAGCAAAAGAAAAAATAGGGTAAGTGGTGGTGGAAGAGGAGAAAGCAGTAACATCCATCCATCTGTTGACATATTCACGATAGCTACATATGGAGCTTTTGCTATGTGTGGAAATCTTCATTTTGTGAATGGATAAATGCATAAAACAGGCTCTGTCACTCAAGTAATTCTCTATTCACAAATGCCTACAAAGCATGCATCTCATGGAGCAAAAGTTCTACAAACTGCTTGTAAGCAGAAAGAATATGGAAAGCAGAACTGCGATTCACCCAAAATTTTAATGTTTAGTTTGAAAACAAGCGTATCTCTCTTGGCTAGAATGACTTAACTGAAGAACTCTTAGAGGGTATCTAATCATTGAGAAACTCTGCAGAAATCAGCCTTGATCACAGAGCAGTGCCCAAGCCTGCTCCCTCTGGGTGCCCCTGCCCCTCAACCACAAGCAGACTCTTCCAGAGTACCTCTTCATCAGGGAACAGGAACAAATCCCAGAGGAGGCCTATGGTGGGGGTTCTACCTCTTCTCAAAAGCATACATCCCTAATAAAGTTGGAGTTATGCATTTTAAATGTCTTAATCTCCCTATTTTACACTTCGTGGGTGTACTGGGTCGAATATGTCGCCCTTCAAACAAATTCATGCCCATACAGAGCCTCAGAATGTGAGTTTATTTGGAAAAAGGGTCCATACAGATGTAATTATTAATTAAGAGGAAGCTATGCTGTATTAGGGTGGATCCTAAATCCAGTGATTGGTGTCTTTATAAGAAAAGGAAAGGACAGACAGAGTCCCCAAGATATGGGAGGAAGAAGGCCTTGGTGACCCCGAAGGCAGAGATTGCTGGGAAAGTCAAGGATCGCCTGCCGCCACCAACTATTAGGATGAGGCAAGAAAGGATTCTTCCATGGATGGAGGAAGGATGGTCCTGCCAACACCTTGCTTTTGAACTTCTAGCCTCCAGGACTGTAAGAGAATAAATGTCTGGTTTTAAGCAACCCTGTGTGTGATACTTTATGGGAGCCCTAAGAAACTAATACAGGAGGACTGGTCATTTTTGTTTAAAACTGAAATTAAAAGCTGTGAATATTTTAACTAAATATCCACAGTGGAAAACTTTCACCACAAAAAGAAGATAAAATGGAATCCAGAAAAGAGTAACTTTTGATATATTGCTGCCTGATACAATAATCTAAAGACTGGATATATGCATTATAAAGATATTTCAAACATTTCTGACAAAACCATCTACTCTTTCATCTATTTCCTTGAGGGTTAGAAGGCTTAGCTAGAGTTTGAAATACTTCATAAAGAGAAGCTTACGGACTCAGCGCTTAATTAGACTATTTCAGGAAGCAATATATAATTAAGAGTATAAATCAAGACTTACACCCAGCTAATAGGATTTCTACTAAATTCACAATTGGAGGTTAAAGAAGAAAGAAAAAAAATCTGCAGAAAGTAGCCCTGCTCAAATAGTAATAATGAGAAAAGTAGACAGACTTCTCATTCCATGAAAAGGGTTTTTATGTATTTCCTTTTTGTGGTGTTGCTTATTTTAACATATCAAGATTGGGGATTCCCAATACTTTAAGGCAATAAAAGATTCTCGAGTTTAGGTTCTAAAATGGAAGATTCTCTTTCTAACAATAGGGTGGTCCCCCAAGCTAGGAATACGGCGTGGGCTCCCTCTCAGATAAATCAGCTGCCAGGCATGTGGGCAAGCGGGAGGGTGGGGAATCAGTTAAGTCCCTCTCTGCCACCGGGGTGCAGGCTATGAGGCGTATTTCAGTTTATTCAGGAAAATTGACTAAGATGTTGACATTTGCCCATCTCTGTATGTCCTTTTCTTTCTCTTTCTGTACTCCCTCCCTCTCTTCCTCCCTTCCTTCTTTCCTTCCTTCCTCCCCCTTTTTCTTCCTTTTTAAAAATATGTGATGTTCTTATCGTGCTGCTTCAGTTTTCTTTGACAATAGGAAGATATTCTGCTTTACAATTCAGCATCATTTTATACTGTATTGCCCAAGGCATTCTTCTATATTTTCTTCTCTACTTCCTTTTTTCAAGTGTTTCCACTCTGGCTTGATGCCTGTAGCATTCCTATTTAAGATTCTGTTTAACATTGTTAAAAGTTTTACAATTAATTCACTATTTTAAACTGTTAAAAATGCTTTCTATATATGTACTCCTTTAATAATTAGTTTAAAATGCTTAATATGGTAATACATGTATATGAGTCATCATTCATGAAGTTATACTCTGAGAAGATTCAGTGCCTCTCCTCCAATTTTACCCTTATTTTCTTCTGTATTTTTCCTCTGTGTGTGGAGGAAAACACACACAAGCACACCCACACCCAAACACCACACCACAACAACACATACTCCTTTGACAGAAACAAACAAATAGGGTGTTTCATGGGTCCTGTCAATATCTTACTTGGACAGTCTTTGCTTCAAGTTTTGTATTGTCTTCTTTCCCACTTCTCAAGCTCAGCCAGACTCCATCCTGCCTGGGAACTCTCGCTCTAGCTGTTCCTTCTGCCCTGTAAGCCCTGTGCTCAGGGATCTGGTTGGTTAACTTGGCCTCTTTCAGTTTTCCAATGAGGTATCACCACCTTAGTTTATCCTTTTACCTCTATTCCTTTTCTTGCTTTCCTTTTATTTTTTCTTCCAAAGTACTTAATCGCTTTCCCACATATATGTCATTTATTATTTATTATGCTTATTTTTTCATTCTCTGCTTTTCCTACTAGAATATAAACTCCACAAGATGAGGGGTCTGTGCCTACTTGTCTCACTGGTGTATTCTAAGTGCTGGAACAGTATTTAGGCCATATTAAGTCCACTTAAATATTTTTGAATAATTAAATGATTGCATAAAAATGTATTTAATTTAGCCCATATGTCCTATGTCAGTTGAATATTACCCACTCCTACTAACTAATTTATAATAGCTTTCATTTTGTTTCATAATCTGTGAGATTCCTTAAACTTCTCCACAATTTCCTTAAATATGGAAATTTAAAAGATTTTTTGATAGCAGTTTTTCTTAAAGGTGTGAAAAGAGTGATAATTTGCATTCCCATCATTACGATTTATTTTCTACATTTATAATAATTTGCATTTGCTACTTTTATATGTTTTTACCATTTAAAAGTAATATTTTGTTAACAAGGGGCAGAAGATTCCCCTATATGTAGTAGACTATTTATTGAAGCACTTAGATACTTGTAGCTTTACCTAGGTCTCTTGATGTCACTTTTTTTAAGTTTTTATAGTATTGGATATGTAAAGGTCTGATTATGAGTTAGAGAGCAAACTAATTTCTCACTCATTTTCATAAGCTGAAACATCACTGTAACATCTTACTGCCACACCCAAGTCCTCAATACACAGTCAGTGTGTGTTACTTATTGGACAATATATAAAAAGAAAAACGGGGCAGTTTGAATGCTAAACATGAAAATTTAAATGTGTGAATTGACATTACATTACACACAGTAGAATAGATATGTATCAATGTAGTCATTATAGGAATCTTTTTTTCATTTGCTTATTAAAGAGTAGGAATGCTTCTGGAAAATAGATTACAGGGTTCTTGATATATTAATTAAATGTTTGGCAAGCATTACATTTCAATTAAATGGCAGAGAAAAGAAGTCTAAAAAGAAAAAAGCAACAATATATAACTCAGAAATTCGTGAAGAGTTTGGCCACTGTCAACATGAATATATAATCATCTAAGGATGAATATTTCAACGATGATGTGGTAATTGTGAAGACTTGTTTTTAGTGTCTAGCTGGTCTTCCATTACTCTAATAAAACAATAAAATAAGTCACTTTGGGTCATTTTTCTAATGCTACATGACATCAAGGTCAGAAGGAAAATTGTTCATCACACTACCTCAAGGCAGATCTTCAGGAATGATACTTTATTTCTTGTGGTAATTTTAGGATTTTTTTCTAGTTTGTAATTGCATAAAATGTCAAGGAAGAAAATGCCTCTAAGTAAAATACAATACACATAAACTAAAAAAATTACATAAAAAATGCTAACTTTTTTTCCAACATGGATAATAGCTTGCTTAAGGGTACTGAAAACAGAAATGGTATTACATGTTGTCAAGAGGGGAGAGATTGTTGAACCATGCTGTCTCAAAACAGAAACAGAAGTGTTTTACTTAAAAAAATAGCTGTGTGAAATGGAAAACAGAAATCTGTAAACTAAAATATCACATTTTCCTTGCAATTTTATTTTCAGATGCTATAATAAAATGATTAATTTAGACTCAGACCACATAGGTAATAATTTAATTTTACATTTATATTAGAATAGTTTTACCTATTAATTTTTTCATTGCCATAAACAATAGTAGTTAGTCAAGGTTCTAATTTCTGGGGCAAGAATAAAAACAGAAAATGCTCTACGTATTGTAGACTTATGGGAGCTGATATTAATGATATGGTGGAACTCCAGTTGAAAGAACCAGTTAAATAATTAGATATTTGTCATGAGGGTATAGCAGAGATCTAGGAATGCTCACAGGTGTCCAGCCTGGGAGATTCAGTAAGTGATCATGCCATTCTCTGAGATAAATAAAAACGATATTATAAGATGTATGCACAAAAATGGCTAAATATGTTTATAAGGCCAGCAGGAAGGAGTGGCCATAGAATCCTACATGTATAAGTGTGGAGCCATGGAGAAAGATGTGGGAAAAAAATGATCTCAGCCATTAATTGGATAGAGAGGGAGGGAGGGAGAGAATATGTGAGAAAATTGGGTCAAAGAAATATTTCAAAGTTGTATTAATACTGACGTATCAGCTGGGGTCATGGATTTCACATAAATTAGTTCTTCACAATGAAGGTGAAGAACCTGAGAAAATGGCTATTTGACAGAACACCAGAGTGAGTATACAAGAGAAGAAAATTGAGGATGCTGGGACACTGAATAAAGGCTGGTGGACAGAGAGAAAAAAATGTCCTGGGATGTTAGGGAAAGGAAATAAGTAATTTTGATAACTGCAGACTAAAATAAAAAATGGAAGGATTAGAAGACAGTAGCATTGGTGAGTTTGAAGAAACTTTTAAAAGGAAGCAAGGAAGTAATGGGTACAAATAGACAGAAGATCTTGTCCGATAATGGTCTATTTCTTGTTACATATGATTTTAGAGATGGAGTTCTTTGGTCCCAAGCCTAAGAAATATCAGAAGACACATTGTATCTGAGTCCATCAACTGAAATACCCACACACCTTCTGCTGCTTTGGAATGGAATTATGTACCCAGCTAACTGGAGGCAAAATAGATAACCAACTCTGAGATTCTCCTTCTAGCCTTGGCATTTATATGCACCCGTATACAATATTGAGAAGTCTTAAAGTGAGGGCTTCTCTCTCCAGTTGAGCAGAGAGAAGAGGCAACTTTGGAGTCCATTTGTACTTCTCAGAGTGTAGATATAGAAGTGGTTTTTCTAGAAGAGGCCAAGAGGCCAAGTCCTGTGGGATGGTGTAGTGGTTACGTTCCAACGGTGTCCAAAGGAAAGATGGCAGCCAGACAGTAAACTCCTCAGTGAATAATCCAACAGAACAGCCCAGTCTTCTTCATAGAACAGCAGGATCCCAACAGAAGTGGGTTCTTTTCCATATTTCTGTCTGCATCATTTTTGTTTTGGCATCTTTGGCTAAAGTCCAGAATCAATGTGAAGGGGACAACCTAATGTGTGCATCTAAACAGCATTGAATATGTTACATACGAATAAACTTAACAAAAATTCTGTAAGATGTCCACAATGGAAACTACAAGAAATTGCTTAGGGAAATTAAAAAAAGACCTCATGCAGACATATGTTATGTTGTTCATGTTTCGGAAAGATTTTATTCTGTAAAACGTAATTTATTTCCAAAATAATCTATAGACTTAACACAATCCTAATCATAAACCCAACAGATTTTTTTGCAGAACTTTGAAAGTTGTTTCTAAAGTGTTGCAAAGTTCAAAAGACCTAAAATTTCCAAAACGATCTTGAAAAAGACAAGCACAATAGGTCAACATCCAATTTCAAGAATTACTATAAATCTATACTAATCAGGATAGTGTAATATTGAAGTAAGGATTGAAGAATGTATTAAAAAATAAAACAAATAGAGAACACAGAAATGGAATTATTTACATGTCCATGTGATATTTGAAAAAAAATTCCAAAGTAGCCCAAAAGGAAAAAGAAATTCTGTACAATAAACATTTTGTAAAAGCAGGACATAGATATGGAATAAAAAACCTTGAACTTTACCTCACACTACACAAAAATATGGAGCATATACTAAATTTAAAACCTAAGCCATAGTATGTTTAGAAAAAAACTAACTTAGTAGAATAGCTCTATAGTTTAGGGTAAGCAAAGTTTTCTTAGGACACAGAATGTCATAAACATAAAGAAAAAAATGTATAACTTGAATTTCATCAAAACCAAATATTGTTGTTCATAAAAATAACTCTTAACAAAATGAGCAGGAAAGCCACATTCTGGGAGAAAGTATATTCACAACATATGTCCAAAAGAGGACTGCATTTAGAATATACAAACACCTTAATGATAAAAAAAACCTCC